>JAVIAB010000050.1:700429-1367929 GCA_032433765.1 Megaustenia siamemsis
GTTATTATTGTTATTGTTGTTATTCTGGACTTTCCGGGCTTTAAGGAGGGTAAATATAAGAAAGAGAGACAGAAGGTCAGGGTCAGGGTCATGGTCAGGGTCGGGGTCAGGGTCGGATGTTTGAGGGTTACTGAGGGGGCAACAACTGACATCCAGAACAGTGACCTTGGAGTGAGAGCATGAGCGAACCTGTGCCTTGACGAGTGTGAAGTCTTGGCTCTAGCAGCAGGGCTGGTAACACACTGCGACAGGAAGCCTTCAACAGACAAATAGGCAAACAAACAGAAGACAGACAACATGATAGACTGACAAACAAGCAGGCAGACAAATAAACAGACAGTAAGACAGACTGATTAACAAACAACTGATAGATTGACAAAACAAACAACAAACTGACAGCAAGACAGACACACAGAAAAACAAACATACAGGCAAACAAACAAACATGCATGCAGAAAAGCAAAAAGACAAGCAAACAGACAGACGAACAGACAGACAAAAAAGACAACCTTTTTTATTTTTATTAGACCGAAGATCTAAGTCTTAGCGAAAACCATAACCATGGAGAGAGAGAGGGAAATAACGAGGGAGATAAAGAGAAATAGAAATAGAGAGAGAACGAAATTGTGAGGGAGATAAAGAGAAATTGAAAGAGAGAGAGAGGGAAATAGTGAGGGAGATAAAGAGAAATAGAAATAGAGAGAGAACGAAATAGTGAGGGAGATAAAGAGAAATAGAAATAGAGAGAGAACGAAATAGTGAGGGAGATAAAGAGAAATTGAAAGAGAGAGAGAGAGAGGGAAATAGTGAGGGAGATAAAGAGAAATAGAAATAGAGAGAGAACGAAATAGTGAGGGAGATAAAGAGAAATAGAAATAGAGAGAGAGAGGGAAATAGTGAGGGAGATAAAGAGAAATAGAAATAGAGAGAGAACGAAATAGTGAGGGAGATAAAGAAAAATTGAAAGAGAGAGAGAGCGAAATAGTGAGGGAGATAAAGAGAAATTGAAAGAGAGAGAGAGCGAAATAGTGAGGGAGATAAAGAGAAATTGAAAGAGAGAGAGAGCGAAATAGTGAGGGAGATAAAGAGAAATAGAAAGAGAGAGAGAGCGAAATAGTGAGGGAGATAAAGAGAAATAGAAATAGAGAGAGAACGAAATAGTGAGGGAGATAAAGAGAAATTGAAAGAGAGAGAGAGCGAAATAGTGAGGGAGATAAAGAGAAATTGAAAGAGAGAGGGAGCGAAATAGTGAGGGAGATAAAGAGAAATTGAAAGAGAGAGAGAGCGAAATAGTGAGGGAGATAAAGAGAAATTGAAAGAGAGAGAGAGAGCGAAATAGTGAGGGAGATAAAGAGAAATTGAAAGAGAGAGAGAGCGAAATAGTGAGGGAGATAAAGAGAAATTGAAAGAGAGCGAAATAGTGAGGGAGATAAAGAGAAATAGAAATAGAAATAGAGAGAGAGCGAAATAGTGAGGGAGATAAAGAGAAATTGAAAGAGAGAGAGAGAGAGGGAAATAGTGAGGGAGATAAAGAGAAATTGAAAGAGAGAATGAGCGAAATAGTGAGGGAGATATAGAGAAATAGAAAGAGAGCGCGAAATAGTGAGGGAGATAAAGAGAAATAGAAAGAGAGAGAGAGAGAGCGAAATAGTGAGGGAGATAAAGAGAAATAGAAAGAGAGAGAGAGCGAAATAGTGAGGGAGATATAGAGAAATAGAAAGAGAGAGAGAGCGAAATAGTGAGGGAGATAAAGAGAAATAGAAAGAAACAGCAAGAGTAGGAGAAAGAGAGAAAGTCAGGGAGAAAAGAAAGAGAAGAAGAGACAGAAAAAGAGACGGATAGCGAGAGAGAAAGAGGGAATGAGAGAGAGAAAGAGGGAATGAGAGAGAGAAAGAGGGAATGAGAGAGAGAAAGAGGGAATGAGAGAGAGAAAGAGGGAATGAGAGAGAGAAAGAGGGAATGAGAGAGAGAAAGAGGGAATGAGAGAGAGAAAGAGGAAATGAGAGAGAGAAAGAGGGAATGAGAGAGAGAAAGAGGGAATGAGAGAGAGAAAGAGGGAATGAGAGAGAGAAAGAGATTGAAAGAGGGAATGAGAGAGAGAAAGAGATTGAAAGAGGGAATGAGAGAGAGAAAGAGATTGAAAGAGGGAATGAGAGAGAGAAAGAGATTGAAAGAGGGAATGAGAGAGAGAAAGAGATTGAAAGAGTGAATGAGAGAGAGAAAGAGATTGAAAGAGTGAATGAGAGAGAGAAAGAGGGAGACAGAAAGAAAAAGAGATGGGGAAGGAAAGAAAATTAGATATAGGGAAGAGAAAGAATAAAGAGAGAGAGAAGAAAGAGACACCCCCCCTCCCCCCTCCCCACAATGTATACACTTCTGTGGATTTAGAGTACACACTCAATGGAAGTTTTCCTACCTTACGCTGAAGTCCTGGCCTCTGTGCTAATCCCAGTTCCCATATTCTGTCACATGTTGAAATGACATGTGCATACCCTCATTTACATACACATTAACATAAAAATGATAAACGATCATTGCTGGATGTTAAGTCTTTTCAGATCGGAACAGCGCTAGGACAGGCCTTGACTCTTTTGTTACTCATTTGTTAGAGAAGTGGCGTTAAATGCTTCACTTGTTAGTTACCACACGCCGCTCCCGGCTCCACAAACTATACCACATTTGTAGCCATCGCCGATGAGAGCGTTCCTGCACCATTTATCTGTTTCCCTTGATGTCATGCGCCACACGAATGTTCCAGTCCCATCCACATGAAATGGACAAACAAGGAAACAAACGTTGCTGTTCCTTGTAACAATATTCTTCTTGATTGGCCTTGTCTACCGGTCACACACATCTCTGCTTTCTTGTCTGTGGTATTCTCAACATTCTTCTGTGTAATCACTTTCAGTGACCTCCAAATATCCGGCCCCGATTTATGTCAAGGCCACGCTAGAAAGCATCTCAAAAGCTCTCTCTGTCTCTTTATCTCTCTGCCTTTCTACCTATCTCTGTCTATTTATCTCTCTGTCTCTTTGTCTTTCTACCTATCTCTGTCTATTTATCTCTCTGTTTTTCTATCTATCTCTGTCTATTTATCTCTCTGTCTATATATCTCTCTGCATTTATGTATCTCTCTGTCTGTTTATCACTCTATATCTCTGCTTATTTATCTCTCTGTCTTTAAATCTCTCTGACCATATCTCTCTCTGCATTTATGTATCTCTCTATGTCTGTTTATCACTCTATATCTCTGTCTATTTATCTCTCTGTCTCTTTGTCTTTCTACCTATCTCTGTCTATTTATCACTCTGTCTTTCTACCTATCTCTGTCTATATATCTCTCTGCATTTATGTGTCTCTCTGTCTGTTTATCACTCTATATCTCTGTTTATTTATCTCTCTGTCTTTAAATCTCTCTGTCCATATATCTCTCTGCATTTATGTATCTCTCTATGTCTGTTTATCACTCTATATCTCTGTCTATTTATCTCTCTGCATTTATGTATCTCCCTATGTCTGTTTATCACTCTATATCTCTGTCTATTTATCTCTCTGCCTTTAAATCTCTCTGCATTTATGTATCTCTCTATGTCTATTTATCACTCTATATCTGTCTATTTATCTCTCTGTCTTTCTACCTATCTATATATTTATCTCCCTGTCTTTAATTCTCTCTGTCTATATATCTCTCTGCATTTATGTATCTCTCTATGTCTGTTTATCACTCTATATCTCTGTCTGTTTATCTCTCTGTCTTTCTACCTATCTCTGTCTATTTATCTATCTTCTTATTCACCTATCTTTACCTATCTACCTGTTTATTTATCTTTCTCTATTTTCATATCTCTACGTATCTATAAGTCTTCATGTAATGAGAAGGGAACAGCTGGAATGTATTGTAACAACTGGGAAAATTGAGGGACGAAGAGATAGAGGGAAGCAAAGAGAAAAGATACCAGACAGTTTAAGAGAATGACGTGGCAGAAGGTCAACAACAGAAATGATAAATATCTGTAGAGATCGAAAGTTGTGGAGAGACATGATCACCTACGCCAGTAGGCCCAGTACTTGATGATGATAACTTATCTATCTGTTTATTTATCTCTCTCTACTTATCTGTTTATTTATCTCGCTCTACTTATCTGTTTATTTATCTCTCTCTACTTATCTGTTTATTTATCTCTCTCTACTCATCTGTTTATTTATCTCTCTATACTTATCTGTTTATTTATCTCTCTCTACTCATCTGTTTATTTATCTCTCTATACTTATCTGTTTATTTATCTCTCTCTACTCATCTGTTTCTTTATCTCTCTATACTTATCTGTTTATTTATCTCGCTCTATTTATCTATCCCTGTATATATATCCTTCTGTCTAGTTATATAGCTCCGTCTGTTTATCTTTCTCTCTATTTATCTCTATGTGTATATTTATATCTATATATATTTATCACTATTTATCTCTCTATCTATCTGTGTCTATTTATATCTATATATATTTGTAACAGAGTATGCTAAAGAGAGCAGATACTGAATCGTTACCGCTCTTTGAATGGACGAGAGCAGTATCATATAGTGGCGACCAGCAGATTTTAACTATGGTAATTTTCCAGGAATAACAGTTAGTCAGAGTGAGGAAGGAGAGAGGTAGAATAGAGGACGACACGATGAGAGTTAAGAGCCCATGGAATTTTCCATGCAACAGAAGATAGCGCAGTGTCTGCAGGGGTAGGGGTAGGACACCCACCAAACTAAGTTAGATGTCCATGCCAGGTTCACAAGAGCAAAGTTGTTGGAAAGGACCAGGTATGACTAGTAACATGCAACGACCTCGTGGTGTTATTGTCAGAGCTCCACGAGTGTCCATCATGTTTACAACAACTAGTGGTTGTTATTGTGATGAGCATGCGTTGATCCCATGACTTTGGCCGGCTAATAAATAAGTGGTCATCCAACTTCCAGGAGAGGTCATTGTCATGAGGTAACATTATGTCGCCAAGTAGGCGAAAAACAGGATGCTTTGTCCAAAAGATGGGAAAGTTCAGGTGAGTCACAGATGGTGGACACTGGACACGTAAACATTGAGTGACCAGATCACGTTGGAGTGGTCAATTTGCGATGATCTTATTGGTCACCATCTCGCAGGTAGAAGAGAGTTGAGGGTATTTATAAGAACAAGGAGTTAGGACAAGGAAGTTTTAGCCAGACAAGTCAAGCCAGAGAATTAGAAGAAGTAGAATGTAGACTGAGTCAGTTAAAACGGCTTCGGCCGAACTGCTAAAGGCAGTTAGCCAGTTAACAGTTAGAGTCAGAACAGTTAGAAAGTTAAGTTGGAAGTGTAGTAATAAGTTTTGATGGAGTTAGTAAGAACAGTTAGAAATCTACAAGTTACAGTCATAAGTCAGTAATAGATTATTAAGACACTAGAGAAGTTATCAGTAGAAGTTGTTTTACAAGTGTCCAAGAATTGTGTTCCATTGTGTTACATATATTCTACATGTCGTAAGTAGACTCACAAGTTTGTAAGAAAATGAAGATGTTGATGAACAATGTTCCATACCAATAAACATTAATAGTTGAACATTGAAGAGAGAGACTTTATGTGCAAGTCTATTATATATCATATTGTGTGTTGTGATCATTGAAGTACTAGCCACTATAGAAAGATAAAGAACAAAGAACATCACAACTCTATAACATTTAATAATTAATTTGGTGTCCGAGACGCAGCACGAACCTGAGTTTGTCGCGGAGAGAAATCAAATAAATGAATGACAGAAAGTTAATGGAAGAATAAAAAGCCTGCCAGTCTTCAACTTAGAAATCACGGAGAAATCACCGTGTACCGTCTACCGGGTCAAAAGTTCAACACGACCACAATTCTACCTGTGTTGTACTCCTGCCAGCTGAGATTGTCATTTTACCAATCAAGAGTACCTGTCCTTCAGGTCAACAAGTCAAATTACGCTGTTAAGTCTAAATGTACCGGTGTCAATACAAGAGCGGCACTAGATTTATTATATTGTTCTGTAACCATTTTTTAAATTGTACTGGATGTATTCTTTAATTAGTGTTGAAATACTACATTGTTGTTTATTCCACAGGGAGATTTAAGATTAAATAATCATTTTTATACTACATTGTTTTTATTCCACAGGGAAATTAATAATAATTTCTATTTATTCCAGAAACCGAGGCCAGAGTAGAGCTCATAAAGTGCTGATAATTAGTACATGTAATATAACATATAATAAATTTTAATTGTTGTTCTATCAATAGAAGGGAGAGGTAGGTATTATAGGAAACATGGCAACCACAGTAGACCCCACAACCGAAACACTGAGTGAACTGTGACTGGCGATAAACCTGCCATCAAACTTAAAGAGGACGGAGGGAGAGTGTAGAGAATTTGCAGATTTAACACAGAACTGGAGAGACCTAAAGAATATAACTTTCCAGGCTTGATCGGATGAGGTATCCACATTCATGGGAAGGTAAGGTAGAATTAATGCCTGTGTGTACATACGGAGACAGAGTATTGGTCTAACGGAAAGGGCATTTGGAGATCTGGTGTAAGAGATGATATCCAGTGACAGATCATAAATATTTTCATTGAAGGACTAGCCAACAGAGGACAGATGATTAATTATATTGACTTAAGAAGGATCTTACGACAATGAATGGAACTTTAGATTTAGCCAGCAAGGAAGAAATCATAGGAGAAGATGTGATTCAAGTATGAGACTAAACGGGTCTTACGCTTCAATAAGAATTAGATGGAACTTGTATAAGACTAAACGGGTCTTATGATTCAATAAGAAATAGGTGGAACTTGAATGAAGGAGACTAAACGGGTCTACGCTTCAATAAGAGAAGTTAATGTATACTATGTAAGCAGGAAATAAATTATAAAGAGTTAAGTTTACCTGTGATGACTGACTAATGAGAAGCCAGAATGTAGTTAAGCCATATAGGTGACCACTTGGGGAGTGAGTCACCCGAAGTAACGAATTTAAAATGGTGATAACCATGTTTACATTGGCTTAATTAAGGCTTGAGTCGAGTTGAGAGGACGCTATTTACAGACGCAGAAGTCTTAGCGTACCTAGAGTTAAGAGAACTCAGAATGGACAAACAAGAGATGATTTATAGAGAATGTCTGGAGATGATAGTAGTGTCAAGAGAATATAGAAGACAAGAGAGCTGAGGAAATAGAGATTACCTCAGATGAACTAGAAGTTAAGAGTTACCAATGCGAAACATATGGTACTAACTACGAGTTGGTCAGAGTTCTTAAACTTGCGAAGTTGGATGGTAATCCAAGGAACAACTGACCAATATAAGTGTGTAGCAAGGAGATGAGAGTGTTATTGAAAGTTAAGAGTTGTTGAAGAATGAGAAGTGAGAAGCAAGGTGATGATAACCTGTGCTTATTGAGACCTAAAGAATTAGGTTATCAATGTGAATACTAAGAGAAGCATCATGAGAAAAGGAGTCTGGAAGAGACTCATGAGAAAATAATCGTGTAACCAGAGTGGTAACTCGTAAAAGGTTATATAAAGAGAAATGGAACTTGAGAGAGAGTTTCCAGAAGTTATAGAGACTAAATGGTAGTCCTGTGAGTATAAGAGATGTAAATAGAAATATCTGAGTCGAATAAATGAATATGGACTGATAGATACTGTCAAGTGGACGGTGTCCAGATAATTCTGATCTTGAGCCTTAGAAGATACTACAAGAGTATCATGATATATTGAGACTGAATAGTAGTCCTGGGAATACAAGAGATGTATGCAGATTATTCAGAGTCAAATGAATGTTAGATGCTGTCAAGTGGATGGTATTCAGATAATCCTGATCTTGAGAATAAATAGATGATACTAGAAGAGTATCATGATAATGAGTCTAAAGGATGAGACTCATGTGTAAAGAATTTCCAGAATTTATTTAGATTTATGAGACTTACAAGAGGGTATGTTGTAAATAGAGCAGTCTGAAGTATATATATGTATGTATATTGATATATTGTTGCTCAAACTAAGTGTTGTTTGTGATTCATAGTCTCCGGAGATATGTGCATTGTCTAAGTTTTGTCAGTATATGTTCTATGTCAATTGAGCGGATATGTTCTAAAGCATAAAGACTTGTAATAATAATGCATGATAATAACTGTTGTACATGGTTCTTTTTTTATGAGTTTATTTTTAGATATTGGATCTTGGAGTCACAGATACCAGTCAACAGATGTCTGGTGATGCCTGTGATGTAGCCTCAAGAAGCTGACAAACAGTCATTGTCAAGAATTAGTTAACATTCGCAATAAGACTTGCATTATATTAAATGGTGGAGTTAATCATTCAAGGGACACAACTGGACATACTTTGAAAATTATGTCCCCTATAAAAAAAAAAAAATTGAGTTTTGTTTAGAATTTTTTTTAAAGAATTGTGTGTGGTTCAGTACCTTATTGTCTCAAAGATATTGTTGATCTATGGTTTTTAAAGATTGGTTGATATTGTGACAAGTATTTTTTACTGATTGTTTTTTTGTAAATTAATGATGTTCCATATAACTCTATTACTATTTTTATGTAGATGATACTAAGATTTATTTACTTAGAAATAAATCTCATATGTTGTAAGGGAGGAGTGTAACAGAGTATGCTAAAGAGAGCAGATACTGAATCGTTACCGCTCTTTGAATGGACGAGAGCAGTATCATATAGTGGCGACCAGCAGATTTTAACTATGGTAATTTTCCAGGAATAACAGTTAGTCAGAGTGAGGAAGGAGAGAGGTAGAATAGAGGACGACACGATGAGAGTTAAGAGCCCATGGAATTTTCCATGCAACAGAAGATAGCGCAGTGTCTGCAGGGGTAGGGGTAGGACACCCACCAAACTAAGTTAGATGTCCATGCCAGGTTCACAAGAGCAAAGTTGTTGGAAAGGACCAGGTATGACTAGTAACATGCAACGACCTCGTGGTGTTATTGTCAGAGCTCCACGAGTGTCCATCATGTTCACAACAACTAGTGGTTGTTATTGTGATGAGCATGCGTTGATCCCATGACTTTGGTCGGCTAATAAATAAGTGGTCATCCAACTTCCAGGAGAGGTCATTGTCATGAGGTAACATTATGTCGCCAAGTAGGCGAAAAACAGGATGCTTTGTCCAAAAGATGGGAAAGTTCAGGTGAGTCACAGATGGTGGACACTGGACACGTAAACATTGAGTGACCAGATCACGTTGGAGTGGTCAATTTGCGATGATCTTATTGGTCACCATCTCGCAGGTAGAAGAGAGTTGAGGGTATTTATAAGAACAAGGAGTTAGGACAAGGAAGTTTTAGCCAGACAAGTCAAGCCAGAGAATTAGAAGAAGTAGAATGTAGACTGAGTCAGTTAAAACGGCTTCGGCCGAACTGCTAAAGGCAGTTAGCCAGTTAACAGTTAGAGTCAGAACAGTTAGAAAGTTAAGTTGGAAGTGTAGTAATAAGTTTTGATGGAGTTAGTAAGAACAGTTAGAAATCTACAAGTTACAGTCATAAGTCAGTAATAGATTATTAAGACACTAGAGAAGTTATCAGTAGAAGTTGTTTTACAAGTGTCCAAGAATTGTGTTCCATTGTGTTACATATATTCTACATGTCGTAAGTAGACTCACAAGTTTGTAAGAAAATGAAGATGTTGATGAACAATGTTCCATACCAATAAACATTAATAGTTGAACATTGAAGAGAGACTTTATGTGCAAGTCTATTATATATACCATATTGTGTGTTGTGATCATTGAAGTACTAGCCACTATAGAAAGATAAAGAACAAAGAACATCACAACACTATAACATATTTATCACTATTTATCTCTATGTGTCTATTTATATCTATATATATTTATCACTATTTATCTCTCTATTTATCTATCTGTGTCTATTTATATACCTCTGTCTATTTATCTCTCTTTGTCTATTTCTCTCTTGCTCTCTATCTCTCCAAAGAAAATAAATGGCCTGGACTAATGTAGGACAAGAGGTCACACTCGATAAACATCTCCCAGGACATTACCGGTCTGGTCGTTGAGTAAAGGAGACGACATTTGTGAGAGACTTGTTAATGATGACCTTAGAATGTGGGTCGACAGTTCACGCCAATAGTCCACGTACGCTACGGGACATCATATACGCTACGGGATATCATGTACGCTACTGGACATCACAGGACCCGTTCTTTGTTTGTTGACAAATATGAAGGTTCTTGGCAACAACAGTTGCGCCATCACATGGTCACAGGTGTTTGGGAGGAGAGTGTAAGAGACGAATAAGTAAGAGAAGAAATAAAGGAGAGGAGAGTGTAAGAGACGAATAAGTAAGAGAAGAAATAAAGGAGAGGAGAGTGTAAGAGATGAATAAGTTAGAGAAGAAATAAAGGAGAGGAGAGTGTAAGAGACGAATAAGTAAGAGAAGAAATAAAGGAGAGGAGAGTGTAAGAGATGAATAAGTAAGAGAAGAAATAAAGGAGAGGAGAGTGTAAGAGATGAATAAGTTAGAGAAGAAATAAAGGAGAGGAGAGTGTAAGAGACGAATAAGTAAGAGAAGAAATAAAGGAGAGGAGAGTGTAAGAGATGAATAAGTAAGAGAAGAAATAAAGGAGAGGAGAGTGTAACAGATGAATAAGTTAGAGAAGAAATAAAGGAGAGGAGAGTGTAAGAGATGAATAAGTAAGAGAAGAAATAAAGGAGAGGAGAGTGTAAAAGATGAATAAGTTAGAGAAGAAATAAAGGAGAGGAGAGTGTAAGAGACGAATAAGTAAGAGAAGAAAAAAAGGAGAGGAGAGTGTAAGAGATGAATAAGTAAGAGAAGAAATAAAGGAGAGGAGAGTGTAAGAGATGAATAAGTTAGAGAAGAAATAAAGGAGAGGAGAGTGTAAGAGACGAATAAGTAAGAGAAGAAATAAAGGAGAGGAGAGTGTAAGAGATGAATAAGTAAGAGAAGAAATAAAGGAGAGGAGAGTGTAAGAGATGAATAAGTTAGAGAAGAAATAAAGGAGAGGAGAGTGTAAGAGACGAATAAGTAAGAGAAGAAATAAAGGAGAGGAGAGTGTAAGAGATGAATAAGTAAGAGAAGAAATAAAGGAGAGGAGAGTGTAAGAGATGAATAAGTTAGAGAAGAAATAAAGGAGAGGAGAGTGTAAGAGATGAATAAGTAAGAGAAGAAATAAAGGAGAGGAGAGTGTAAAAGATGAATAAGTTAGAGAAGAAATAAAGGAGAGGAGAGTGTAAGAGACGAATAAGTAAGAGAAGAAATAAAGGAGAGGAGAGTGTAAGAGATGAATAAGTAAGAGAAGAAATAAAGGAGAGGAGAGTGTAAGAGATGAATAAGTTAGAGAAGAAATAAAGGAAGAACGTCAAAGGAGAATTGTGCCAAATAAGGAGTGCAATACAGAGAGGTGCACAAATAAAATGTGAAAATCGAATCCAACTACAGCCCCAACATATCCAACTACAGCCCCAACATATCCAACTACAGCCCCAACATGTCCAACTACAGCCCCAACATGTCCAACTACAGCCCCAACATGTCCAACTACAGCCCCAACATATCCAACTACAGCCCCAACATGTCCAACTACAGCCCCAACATGTCCAACTACAGCCCCAACATGTCCAACTACAGCCCCAACATGTCCAACTACAGCCCCAACATGTCCAACTACAGCCCCAACATGTCCAACTACAGCCCCAACATATCCAACTACAGCCCCAACATGTCCAACTACAGCCCCAACATGTCCAACTACAGCCCCAACATATCCAACTACAGCCCCAACATGTCCAACTACAGCCCCAACATGTCCAACTACAGCCCCAACATGTCCAACTACAGCCCCAACATGTCCAACTACAGCCCCAACATGTCCAACTACAGCCCCAACATGTCCAACTACAGCCCCAACATGTCCAACTACAGCCCCAACATATCCAACTACAGCCCCAACATATCCAACTACAGCCCCAACATATCCAACTACAGCCCCAACATATCCAACTACAGCCCCAACATATCCAACTACAGCCCCAACATATCCAACTACAGCCCCAACATATCCCACTACAGCCCCAACATATCCCACTACAGCCCCAACATATCCAACTACAGCCCCAACATATCCAACTACAGCCCCAACATATCCAACTACAGCCCCAACATATCCAACAACAGCCCCAACATATCCAACTACAGCTCCAACATATCCAACTACAGCCCCAACATATCCAACTACAGCCCCCAACATATCCAACTACAGCGATAACATATCCTACTACAGCCCCAACATATCCAACTACAGCGATAACATATCCAAATACAGCCCCAACATATCCAACTACAGCGATAACATATCCAAATACAGCCCCAACATATCCCACTATAACCCCAAAATATCCAACTACAGCGATAACATATCCAAATACAGCCCCAACATATCCAACTACAGCGATAACATATCCAAATACAGCCCCAACATATCCAACTACAGCAATAACATATCCAAATACAGCCCCAACATATCCCACTATAACCCCAACATATCCAACTACAGCCCCAACATATCCAAATACAGCCCCAACATATCCCACTATTACCCCAACATATCCAACTACAGCCCCAACACATCCCACTAAAGCCCCAACATATCCAACTACAACCCCAACACATCCAACTACAACCCCAACATATCCCACTAAAGCCCCAACATATCCCACTACAGCCCCAACATATCCAACTACAGCCCAACATATCCAACTAAAGCCCAACATATCCAACTACAGCCCCAACATATCCCACTACAGCCCCAACATATCCCACTGCAGCCCCAACATATCCAACTAAAGCCCAACATATCCCACTACAGCCCCAACATATCCAACTAAAGCCCAACATATCCCACTATGGCCCCAACTAAAGCCCAACATATCCCACTACAGCCCCAACATAACCCACTACAGCCCAACATATCCCACTACAGCCCCAACATATCCCACTGCAGCCCCAACATATCCCACTACAACCCCAACATATCCAATTACAGCCCCAACATATCCCACTACAGCCCCAACATATCCCACTACAGCCCCAACATATCCCAATACAGCCCCAACATATCCCACTACAACCCCAACATATCCCACTACAGCCCCAACATATCCCACTACAGCCCAACATATTCCACTACAACCCCAACATATCCCACTATCTCATAAAGGAGAGGAGAGTGTAAGAGACGAAAAAGTTAGAGAATAAATAAAGGAGAGGAGAGTGTAAGAGACGAAAAAGTTAGAGAATAAATAAAGGAGAGGAGAGTGTAAGAGACGAAAAAGTTAGAGAATAAATAAAGGAGAGGAGAGTGTAAGAGACGAATAAGTTAGAGAATAAATAAAGGAGAGGAGAGTGTAAGAGATGAATAAGTTAGAGAATAAATAAAGGAGAGGAGAGTGTAAGAGATGAATAAGTTAGAGAAGAAATAAAGGAGAGGAGAGTGTAAGAGATGAATAAGTTAGAGAAGAAATAAAGGAAGACATTCAAAGGAGAATTGTGCCAAATAAGGAGTGCAGTACAGAGAGGCGCACAAATAAAATGTGAAAATCGAATCCAACTAAGCCCCAACATATCCAACTACAGCCCCAACATATCCTACTACAGCCCCAACATATCCAACTACAGCCCCAACATATCCAACTACAGCCCCAACATATCCAACTACAGCCCCAACATATCCAACTACAGCCCCCAACATATCCAACTACAGCCCCAACATATCCCACTACAGCCCCAACATATCCAACTACAGCCCAACATATCCAACTAAAGCCCAACATATCCAACTAAAGCCCCAACATATCCAACTAAAGCCCAACATATCCCACTACAGCCCCAACATATCCAACTAAAGCCCAACATATCCCACTGCAGCCCCAACATATCCAACTACGGCCCCAACTAAAGCCCAACATATCCCACTACAGCCCCAACATATCCAACTAAAGCCCAACATATCCCACTACGGCCCCAACTAAAGCCCAACATATCCCACTACAGCCCCCAACATATCCCACTGCAGCCCCAACATATCCCACTACAACCCCAACATATCCCACCATATCCAATTACAGCCCCAACATATCTCACTACAGCCCCAACATATCCCACTACAACCCCAACATATCCAATTACAGCCCCAACATATCCCACTACAGCCCAACATATTCCACTACAACCCCAACATATCCCACTACAGACCCAACATATCCAATTATAGCCCCAACATATCCAACTAAAGCCCATCATATCCCACTGCAGCCCCAACATATCCAACTACGGCCCCAACTAAAGCCCAACATATCCCACTACAGCCCCAACATATCCAACTAAAGCCCAACATATCCCACTACGGCCCCAACTAAAGCCCAACATATCCCACTACAGCCCCCAACACATCCCACTACAGCCCCAACATATCCCACTGCAGCCCCAACATATCCCACTACAACCCCAACATATCCCACCATATCCAATTACAGCCCCAACATATCCCACTACAGCCCAACATATTCCACTACAACCCCAACATATCCCACTACAGACCCAACATATCCAATTATAGCCCCAACATATCCAACTAAAGCCCAACATATCCCACTAAAGCCCAACATATCCCACTACAGCCCCAACATATCCCACTACAACCCCAACATATCCAATTACACCCCCAACATATCCAACTAAAGCCCCAACATATCCAACTAAAGCCAAACATATCCAACTACAGCCCCAACATATCCAACTAAAGCCAAAAATATCCCACTAAAGCCCAACATATCCAACTAAAGCCCAACATATCCCATTACAGCCCCAACATATCCAACTAAAGCCCAACATATCCCACTACAGCCCCAACATATCCAACTAAAGCCCAACATATCCCACTACAGCCCCAACATATCCAACTAAAGCCCAACATATCCCACTACAGCCCCAACATATCCAACTAAAGCCCAACATATCCCACTACGGCCCCAACTAAAGCCCAACATATCCCACTACAGCCCCAACATATCCAACTAAAGCCCAACATATCCCACTACAACCCCAACATATCCCACTACAGCCCCAACATATCCAATTACAGCCCCAACATATCCAACTAAAGCCCAACATATCCCACTACAGCCCCAACATATCCAATTACAGCCCCAACATATCCAACTAAAGCCCAACATATCCCACTACAGCCACAACATATCCAATTACAGCCCCAACATATCCAACTAAAGCCCAACATATCCCACTACAGCCCCAACATATCCCACTGCAGCCCCAACATATCCAACTAAAGCCCAACATATCCCACTACGGCCCCAACTAAAGCCCAACATATCCCACTACAGCCCCAACATATCCCACTACAGCCCCAACATAACCCACTACAGCCCAACATATCCCACTGCAGCCCCAACATATCCCACTACAACCCCAACATATCCCACTACAGCCCCAACATATCCAACTACAGCCCCAACATGTCCAACTACAGCCCCAACATGTCCAACTACAGCCCCAACATGTCCAACTACAGCCCCAACATATCCAACTACAGCCCCAACATATCCAACTACAGCCCCAACATATCCAACTACAGCCCCAACATATCCAACTACAGCCCCAACATATCCAACTACAGCCCCAACATATCCAACTACAGCCCCAACATATCCAACTACAGCCCCAACATATCCCACTACAGCCCCAACATATCCCACTACAGCCCCAACATATCCAACTACAGCCCCAACATATCCAACTACAGCCCCAACATATCCAACTACAGCCCCAACATATCCAACTACAGCCCCAACATATCCAACTACAGCTCCAACATATCCAACTACAGCCCCCAACATATCCAACTACAGCCCCCAACATATCCAACTACAGCGATAACATATCCTACTACAGCCCCAACATATCCAACTACAGCGATAACATATCCAAATACAGCCCCAACATATCCAACTACAGCGATAACATATCCAAATACAGCCCCAACATATCCCACTATAACCCCAAAATATCCAACTACAGCGATAACATATCCAAATACAGCCCCAACATATCCAACTACAGCGATAACATATCCAAATACAGCCCCAACATATCCAACTACAGCAATAACATATCCAAATACAGCCCCAACATATCCCACTATAACCCCAACATATCCAACTACAGCCCCAACATATCCAAATACAGCCCCAACATATCCCACTATTACCCCAACATATCCAACTACAGCCCCAACACATCCCACTAAAGCCCCAACATATCCAACTACAACCCCAACACATCCAACTACAACCCCAACATATCCCACTAAAGCCCCAACATATCCCACTACAGCCCCAACATATCCAACTACAGCCCAACATATCCAACTAAAGCCCAACATATCCAACTACAGCCCCAACATATCCCACTACAGCCCCAACATATCCCACTGCAGCCCCAACATATCCAACTAAAGCCCAACATATCCCACTACAGCCCCAACATATCCAACTAAAGCCCAACATATCCCACTACGGCCCCAACTAAAGCCCAACATATCCCACTACAGCCCCAACATAACCCACTACAGCCCAACATATCCCACTACAGCCCCAACATATCCCACTGCAGCCCCAACATATCCCACTACAACCCCAACATATCCAATTACAGCCCCAACATATCCCACTACAGCCCCAACATATCCCACTACAGCCCCAACATATCCCAATACAGCCCCAACATATCCCACTACAACCCCAACATATCCCACTACAGCCCCAACATATCCCACTACAGCCCAACATATTCCACTACAACCCCAACATATCCCACTATCTCATAAAGGAGAGGAGAGTGTAAGAGACGAAAAAGTTAGAGAATAAATAAAGGAGAGGAGAGTGTAAGAGACGAAAAAGTTAGAGAATAAATAAAGGAGAGGAGAGTGTAAGAGACGAAAAAGTTAGAGAATAAATAAAGGAGAGGAGAGTGTAAGAGACGAATAAGTTAGAGAATAAATAAAGGAGAGGAGAGTGTAAGAGATGAATAAGTTAGAGAATAAATAAAGGAGAGGAGAGTGTAAGAGATGAATAAGTTAGAGAAGAAATAAAGGAGAGGAGAGTGTAAGAGATGAATAAGTTAGAGAAGAAATAAAGGAAGACATTCAAAGGAGAATTGTGCCAAATAAGGAGTGCAGTACAGAGAGGCGCACAAATAAAATGTGAAAATCGAATCCAACTAAGCCCCAACATATCCAACTACAGCCCCAACATATCCTACTACAGCCCCAACATATCCAACTACAGCCCCAACATATCCAACTACAGCCCCAACATATCCAACTACAGCCCCAACATATCCAACTACAGCCCCCAACATATCCAACTACAGCCCCAACATATCCCACTACAGCCCCAACATATCCAACTACAGCCCAACATATCCAACTAAAGCCCAACATATCCAACTAAAGCCCCAACATATCCAACTAAAGCCCAACATATCCCACTACAGCCCCAACATATCCAACTAAAGCCCAACATATCCCACTGCAGCCCCAACATATCCAACTACGGCCCCAACTAAAGCCCAACATATCCCACTACAGCCCCAACATATCCAACTAAAGCCCAACATATCCCACTACGGCCCCAACTAAAGCCCAACATATCCCACTACAGCCCCCAACATATCCCACTGCAGCCCCAACATATCCCACTACAACCCCAACATATCCCACCATATCCAATTACAGCCCCAACATATCTCACTACAGCCCCAACATATCCCACTACAACCCCAACATATCCAATTACAGCCCCAACATATCCCACTACAGCCCAACATATTCCACTACAACCCCAACATATCCCACTACAGACCCAACATATCCAATTATAGCCCCAACATATCCAACTAAAGCCCATCATATCCCACTGCAGCCCCAACATATCCAACTACGGCCCCAACTAAAGCCCAACATATCCCACTACAGCCCCAACATATCCAACTAAAGCCCAACATATCCCACTACGGCCCCAACTAAAGCCCAACATATCCCACTACAGCCCCCAACACATCCCACTACAGCCCCAACATATCCCACTGCAGCCCCAACATATCCCACTACAGCCCCAACATATCCAACTAAAGCCCAACATATCCCACTACAACCCCAACATATCCCACTACAGCCCCAACATATCCAATTACAGCCCCAACATATCCAACTAAAGCCCAACATATCCCACTGCAGCCCCAACATATCCAACTACGGCCCCAACTAAAGCCCAACATATCCCACTACAGCCCCAACATATCCAACTAAAGCCCAACATATCCCACTACGGCCCCAACTAAAGCCCAACATATCCCACTACAGCCCCCAACACATCCCACTACAGCCCCAACATATCCCACTGCAGCCCCAACATATCCCACTACAACCCCAACATATCCCACCATATCCAATTACAGCCCCAACATATCCCACTACAGCCCCAACATATCCCACTACAACCCCAACATATCCAATTACAGCCCCAACATATCCCACTACAGCCCCAACATATCCCACTACAGCCCAACATATTCCACTACAACCCCAACATATCCCACTACAGACCCAACATATCCAATTATAGCCCCAACATATCCAACTAAAGCCCAACATATCCCACTACAGCCCAACATATCCCACTAAAGCCCAACATATCCCACTACAGCCCCAACATATCCCACTACAACCCCAACATATCCAATTACACCCCCAACATATCCAACTAAAGCCCCAACATATCCAACTAAAGCCAAACATATCAAACTACAGCCCCAACATATCCAACTAAAGCCAAACATATCCCACTAAAGCCCAACATATCCAACTAAAGCCCAACATATCCCATTACAGCCCCAACATATCCAACTAAAGCCCAACATATCCCACTACAGCCCCAACATATCCAACTAAAGCCCAACATATCCCACTACAGCCCCAACATATCCAACTAAAGCCCAACATATCCCACTACAGCCCCAACATATCCAACTAAAGCCCAACATATCCCACTACGGCCCCAACTAAAGCCCAACATATCCCACTACAGCCCCAACATATCCAACTAAAGCCCAACATATCCCACTACAGCCCCAACATATCCCACTGCAGCCCCAACATATCCAACTAAAGCCCAACATATCCCACTACGGCCCCAACTAAAGCCCAACATATCCCACTACAGCCCCAACATATCCCACTACAGCCCCAACATATCCCACTACAACCCCAACATATCCCACTACAGCCCCAACATATCCCACTACAGCCCCAACATATCCCACTACAGCCCCAACATATCCCACTACAGCCCCAACATATCCCACTACAACCCCAACATATCCCACTACAGCCCCAACATATCCCACTACAACCCCAACATATCCAATTACAGCCCCAACATATCCCACTACAGCCCCAACATATCCAATTACAGCCCCAACATATCCCACTACAGCCCCAACATATCCCACTACAGCCCAACATATCCCACTACAGCCCCAACATATCCAATTATAGCCCCAACATATCCAACTAAAGCCCAACATATCCCACTACAGCCCAACATATCCCACTAAAGCCCAACATATCCCACTACAGCCCAACATATCCCACTAAAGCCCAACATATCCAACTAAAGCCCAACATATCCAACTACAGCCCCAACATATCCCACTGCAGCCCCAACATATCCAACTAAAGCCCAACATATCCCATTACAGCCCCAACATATCCAACTAAAGCTCAACATATCCCACTACAGCCCCAACATATCCAACTAAAGCCCAACATATCCCACTACAGCCCCAACATATCCAACTAAAGCCCAACATATCCAACTAAAGCCCAACATATCCAACTAAAGCCCAACATATCCAACTAAAGCCCAACATATCCAACAACAGCCCCAACATATCCAACTAAAGCCCAACATATCCAACAACAGCCCCAACATATCCAACTAAAGCCCAACATATCCAACAACAGCCCCAACATATCCAACTACAGCCCCAACATATCCAACTACAGCCCCAACATATCCAACTAAAGCCCAACATATCCATCTACAGCCCAACATATCTGAGTTCAAGGCTGTCTTCCCTCCTCAGTCCCTGCCCACTTGGCTAGACTAGATAGTTTGCTTTCAAGAGTACCACAGGGAGGCGGAGCAAGATCAGGTCCATTGTTCACTAGTACAGATGCATGCAGTCAGCCGTGGGTCGATCCTGATGCATGCAGTCAGCCGTGGGTCGGTCCTGATGCATGCAGTCAGCTGTGGGTCAATCCTGATGCATGCAGTCAGCTGTGGGTCAATCCTGATGCATGCAGTCAGCTGTGGGTCAATCCTGATGCATGCAGTCAGCTGTGGGTCAATCCTGATGCATGCAGTCAGCCGTGGGTCAATCCTGATGCATGCAGTCAGCCGTGGGTCGGTCCTGATGCATGCAGTCAGCTGTGGGTCAATCCTGATGCATGCAGTCAGCTGTGGGTCAATCCTGATGCATTCAGTCAGCTGTGTATTGAATTACTATCAAATCCATCATCATGAAATCTGTGTAGCTGGCAATGTTTACTTCTGGATAGCTATACATGAATGAAGAAAACACAAGTACACACTAGGTCAAGTAAAAATAGTCATTTAATATAGTTTGTGACAATGTCCACATGAGGTTTGTGACAACAGTTGTGATATGGACAAAACAATCATCTAACAATGTAACATTTTGATATCAGGAGCAGCCAGAAATGAGTCACCGCATCGCCCTAGTCTCCTCACAGATAAACAAACACCTGGAAATGAAAAAGTAGCAAACAAACTCATCTCACTCTGTGCAACAGTAGCACAGACACGGGGTGTAAGAAGCTGGCCATTGAAAGTAGAATCCCCTACAACAGACACAACTGGGATGGCATGTTCAAGAGACCAAACAAGGCAGTACATCAACAATAGAAGGGTTGATCCAGCAGTTTGTGAGGGCACTGGCTTGCACCTACAACAGCATATCTGGTGCTATAAAGACATCAATAAAAATGGTTCCCTCCCCTGCTAGGTGTATGGGGAATGTGGTGAAAGTGAACAGACTTGTCTGTGACCACTGCACTTTTTTGGGTGATGTAATTAGTTTCATGTCAGGTCACCTTTACCACCCAGAATAAACCGCTGGTACCCATTTTTAGACGCTGGATAAATCCTGGAGCCTAGTCGATCTGAAAAAAAAATTGCTGCATCTGGGGATCGATAGCTGATGCTTTTGATCAGGAAGCAAGTACACTAACCACATAGACATACATGGCAAGATTAATTGACTTCAATTCTTTTGTATTATCATGGGCCAACACAGCTACATCTTCCTTGAGTCTATTGTTTAGCCACATGGCCACTTGAACCCGTGGAGAAATCAGTGGAAGGTCAATGAACGATGGCAAATAATTGTAGAGAAGAAAGACATAAGCAACTGGCTGTAGGTAACACAACAATCAAGGCTGACAGTTGATATGTTGTGGCAGACAGCAACAGCAATCATCAGCATCAGGTTGCATGTCCATGCAGAATGTTGCATTTACCACAGCATATCTGAAAGAATCTCTGTCTCTAGCCAAATCTCCCACTTCTTCAGTTGTCATGTTCAGGGTCTCCTTGATGTCCTGAAACCACCTGCAATCATGCAGCAGAGATGATCAATTCACCAACAAGGTGTTATGGTAAGGTGAACAAAACCAGCAAGCCAGAGGCCAGGCAAGCCAGAGGCCAAGCAAGCCAGAGGCCAGGCAAGCCAGAGGCCAAGCAAGCCAGAGGCCAAGCAAGCCAGAGGCCAGGCAAGCCAGAGGCCAGGCAAGCCAGAGGCCAGGCAAGCCAGAGGCCAGGCAAGCCAGAGGCCAGGCAAGCCAGAGGCCAGGCAAGCCAGAGGCCAGGCAAGCCAGAGGCCAGGCAAGCCAGAGGCCAGGCAAGCCAGAGGCCAAGCAAGCCAGAGGCCAAGCAAGCCAGAGACCAGGCAAGCCAGAGGCCAGGACATTCAAGGGAAGCTCTGCCTGTAACGTACGGTGATCTGGAAAACAAATGTAGCAGCTTGTCCTCTCAGTTCACAAAATGGACAAAACTTGGAAGGTGTAAGAACTACAACAAAAGTGATGAATCTTGTACTATGTTTATGGGACACATTTGTAACTGTGAAAACACTTATATCTGCTAACAGTCTAACATTTGTAACTGTGAAAACACTTATATCTGCTAACAGTCTAACATTTGTAACTGTGAAAACACTTATATCTGCTAACAGTCTAACATTTGTAACTGTAAAAACACTTATATCTGCTAACAGTCTAACATTTGTAACTGATAGTAAGTCAATTGTCATTTAGAAATGCAATAATTTGATCTTTAGTAATATCAAACACAAACAACACACATACCAAACACAGACAACACATATGTATAAAACAGACAACACAATTTGTAGCAAAAATAGACAACACATGTGTACCAAACACAGACTACACAATTTGTACCAAACACAGACAACACATATGTACCAAACACAGACAACACATATGTACCAAACACAGACAACACATATGTACCAAACACAGACTACACAATTTGTACCAAACACAGACAACATATTTGTACCAAACACAGACTACACAATTTGTACCAAACACAGACAACATATTTGTACCAAACACAGACTACACAATTTGTACCAAACACAGACAACATATTTGTACCAAACACATACAACACATATGTACCAAACACAGACAACAGATTTGTACCAAACACAGACAACACATATGTACCAAACACAGACAACACAATTTGTAGCAAACACAGACAACACATACGTACCAAACACAGACAACACATATGTACCAAACACAGACAACACATATGTACCAAACACAGACAACACATATGTACCAAACACAGACAACACATATGTACCAAACACAGACAACACTTATGTACCAAACACAGACAACACACAAGCATCTCTACCAAAGATAAACAACACAGATGTTGAACATGCCATCTACAAATGTGAAAACATGTGACATATATGTCAAAGATATTGAACAAATCATTGGAGTTAGTGAAATAAACATGTGACATACATGTCAAAGATATTGAACAAATCATTGGAGTTAGTAAAATAAACATGTGACATACATGTCAAAGGATATCAATCGAATAAATGTATGTACAAAAATATTCACAAAATAAAATGTACACACAGACATGAGAGTGGGTAGTGTAATGGCCAAGGAGTGAATTCATGATAACTCTACATTCAAAGTTGGGACACTCAGAGTCAAATGAATTAATGATAACTCTACATTCAAAGTTGGGACACTCTCAGAGTCAAATGAATTCATGATAATTCTACATTCTAAGTTGGGATGCCCCCAGAGTCAAATGAATTAATGATAATTCTACAGTCAAATGAATTAATGATAATTCTACATTCAAAGTTGGGACACTCTCAGAGTCAAATGAATTAATGATAATTCTACATTCAAAGTTGGGACACTCAGAGTCAAATGAATTAATGATAACTCTACATTCAAAGTTGGGACACTCAGAATCAAATGAATTAATGATAACTCTACATTCAAAGTTGGGACACTCAGGGTCAAATGAATTAATGATAACTCTACATTCAAAGTTGGGACACTCTCAGAGTCAAATGAATTCATGATAATTCTACATTCAAAGTTGGGACACTCTCAGAGTCAAATGAATTCATGATAATTGTACATTCTAAGTTGGGACACTCTCAGAGTCAAATTTCATGATTCAGTGATTGTTTGTCATTCAAAGTTGGGACACTCTCAGAGTCAAATTTCATGATTCAGTGACTGTTTGTCATTCAAAGTTGGGACACTCTCAGAGTCAAATTTCATGATTCAGTGATTGTTTGTCATTCAAAGTTGGGACACTCTCAGAGTCAAGTTTCATGATTCAGTGATTGTTTGTCATTCAAAGTTGGGACACTCTCAGAGTCAAATTTCATGATTCAGTGATTGTCATTCAAAGTTGGGACACTCTCAGAGTAAAATTTCATGATTCAGTGATTGTTTGTCATTCAAAGTTGACACTTCCAACCTGCCAACCCAGCTATCAATAAGAACAAATTTGGACCTGGCTAATATAGTTGTGACCAAGAAGAATATCAGGGTAGAGTGAATGATGTCACTGCAAGAATATCAGGGTAGAGTGTGTGATGTCACTGCAAGAATATCAGGGTACAGTGTGTGATTGTCACTGCAAGAATATCAGGGTAGAGTGTGTGATGTCACTGCAAGAATATCAGGGTAGAGTGTGTGATGTCACTGCAAGAATATCAGGGTAGAGTGTGTGATGTCACTGCAAGAATATCAGGGTAGAGTGTGTGATGTCGCTACAAGAATGTCAGGGTAGAGTGTGTGATGTCGCTACAAGAATGTCAGGGTAGAGTGTGTGATGTCACTGCAAGAATATCAGGGTAGAGTGTGTGATGTCACAAGAATGTCAGGGTAGAGTGTGTGATGTCACTGGTCAGTAGAGTGTGTGATGTCACAAGAATGTCAGGGTAGAGTGTGTGATGTCACTACAAGAATGTCAGGGTAGAGTGTGTGATGTCGCTACAAGAATGTCAGGGTAGAGTGTGTGATGTCACTGCAAGAATATCAGGGTAGAGTGTGTGATGTCGCTACAAGAATGTCAGGGTAGAGTGTGTGATGTCACTGCAAGAATATCAGGGTACAGTGTGTGATGTCACTGCAAGAATATCAGTAGAGTGTGTGATGTCGCTACAAGAATATCAGGGTAGAGTGTGTGATGTCACTGCAAGAATATCAGGGTACAGTGTGTGAGTCACTGCAAGAATATCAGGGTAGAGTGTGTGATGTCGCTACAAGAATGTCAGGGTAGAGTGTGTGATGTCACTGCAAGAATGTCAGGGTAGAGTGTGTGATGTCACTGCAAGTATATCAAGAATGTCAGGGGGTAGAGTGTGTGATGTCGCTACAAGAATGTCAGGGTAGAGTGTGTGATGTCACTGCAAGAATGTCAGGGTAGAGTGTGTGATGTCACTGCAAGAATGTCAGGGTAGAGTGTGTGATGTCACTACAAGAATGTCAGGGTAGAGTGTGTGATGTCGCTACAAGAATGTCAGGGTAGAGTGTGTGATGTCACTACAAGAATGTCAGGGTAGAGTGTGTGATGTCGCTACAAGAATGTCAGGGTAGAGTGTGTGATGTCACTGCAAGAATATCAGGGTAGAGTGTGTGATGTCGCTACAAGAATGTCAGGGTAGAGTGTGTGATGTCGCTACAAGAATGTCAGGGTAGAGTGTGTGATGTCACTGCAAGAATGTCAGGGTAGAGTGTGTGATGTCACTGCAAGAATGTCAGGGTACAGTGTGTGATGTCACTGCAAGAATGTCAGGGTAGAGTGTGTGATGTCGCTACAAGAATGTCAGGGTAGAGTGTGTGATGTCACTACAAGAATGTCAGGGTAGAGTGTGTGATGTCACTACAAGAATGTCAGGGTAGAGTGTGTGATGTCACTACAAGAATGTCAGGGTAGAGTGTGTGATGTCACTACAAGAATGTCAGGGTAGAGTGTGTGATGTCACTGCAAGAATGTCAGGGTAGAGTGTGTGATGTCGCTACAAGAATGTCAGGGTAGAGTGTGTGATGTCACTGCAAGAATGTCAGGGTAGAGTGTGTGATGTCACTGCAAGAATGTCAGGGTAGAGTGTGTGATGTCGCTACAAGAATGTCAGGGTAGAGTGTGTGATGTCACTACAAGAATGTCAGGGTAGAGTGTGTGATGTCACTACAAGAATGTCAGGGTAGAGTGTGTGATGTCACTACAAGAATGTCAGGGTAGAGTGTGTGATGTCACTACAAGAATGTCAGGGTAGAGTGTGTGATGTCACTGCAAGAATGTAATGTAAGAAACACACACACAAAAAAAAAGGTTAACCAGTCAACTTTTATGAAACTAACTGCCCTGTTGCTCCATGCCCCTTTATGGCCACAAGATGGTTGAAAAACCTGAAGTGAGCATGTAGATTGTCAGGGACTTGTGTGGATACATTGTCCTACCACATCTCATCAAACTCTCACATGGAAAGTGAAAACAAATTAATAATTTCACTGCTTCCACGCTCGATATACACGCACAGGCAAATGCATTTGAAATCTGAAAACACACTCCTCACATGTGACTCCACAACAACATTCCACTGCCCATCAAGCACTTACATCAGCCAACCAACCCCAGTTGATCGTTCCTAATACTGTACAACCAACCCCAGTAGCTCACTCTTAATACTGTACAACCAACTGCAGTAGCTCACTCTTAATACTGTACAACCAACTGCAGTAGCTCACTCTTAATACTGTACAACCAACTCCCATCATCTGCATCTCCGTTACACATTCTTTGTCACACAGAATACAGCAAGCCTCAGAAGATCAACGGTCTCCAAAGATTCTCCCAAACATCACCTCTAATCAAAACCACACAAACCAAAACTGTACAGAAGAACATCCAGAGTCCCAGTTTCCTGTCAGTGCTTTCTGAAACCTTTCAAGATGGGGTATATGTTTTCAAATGCATCATAAATTTCTGACCTCACTTTGGCACCTGCAAGAGACAAAGTGATCTCAGTAATAAAGAGTCAATAACAAAAAAAAGAGTCAAGAGTCGATAAGAAAACAGCCAAGAGTCGATAAGAAAACAGCCAAGAGTCAATAAGAAAACAGCCAAGAGTCAATAAAAGACAAAGAATCTCACATTATCATTTTTAAAACATGTCCTGAGCCAAGCTGTTGAAGGGTGGGAGACCATGGGAGAGCTGGTGAAACCAATCTACAGAGGGCACCTGCTCCATACATAAACATATGAATGTCCTCCCACCCAGCACAACCTGCTCCATACATAAACATATGAATGTCCTCCCAGCATAACCTGCTCTATACATAAACATATTAATATCCTCCCAGCACAACCTGCTCCATACATAAACATATGAATGTACTCCCACCCAGCACAACCTGCTCCATACATAAACATATGAATGTCCTCCCAGCACAACCTGCTCCATACATAAACATATGAATATCCTCCCAGCACAACCTGCGCCATACATAAACATATGAATGTCCTCCCAGCACAAACTAACCTGCTCCATACATAAACATATGAATGTCCTCCCAGCACAAACTAAGGGAACTTCCATTGTTTGTATGGACATAAATGACGCAGCTCAACAGAAAAGAGTACAACGGAAGCTTCTCCGATTAATTTAGCAAACAAAACGAGCACAGAGAACTGCTCAATACACAAGCGAGGAAAATGGATACAGTGATAATAGGAAGAAATTGGAGATGAACATGCCACAGAGATCCAGAAATAAACACAGGGGCTGCCATGTAATTGTGTGTGTTTATTTTGTCACATTCACCTACCACATTTCTTCAGATTTTATCTTCTGTTTTGTTTGTGTCTGACCCAAATGAAAAGCTTTGCAAGTGGTTTGTTGTTGTTGAATCCTGTGTTATCCACAAATCTGAAATATCCTATTTGTTTAGCTTTGATACTGCACTGACCCCAACTTTGTCAGGATCCTACAAGGCTGTCATGTCTATTCTCAACTGTCTTCTTGTTGATTCTTGATCTAGATTCAGTTCAACAAATTGTTAGCTAATATGATAATGCTTAGTAAGTCAAGTTTGTTATAACAAACCAAAGTACATATGTGTCAGGTTCAATGAAATGATGTAGCCCGTGCGCTGCTGGGGCCCGAAAGGGGAGTAAAGAATAGCGCCGCTGTACCCTACCAGTCATGTTCATAAGAGGCAAGAAAGGAGGGTTGGGCATGGGACTGGCTATCCCATACTGTAAAAAAATAAGCGAAAAAACTTCACAAATATGGACAAGTCAAAGAGAGAAAAAGTAAATCCACCATCCAGGAAAGATAAAGGCTCTCTGTCTAAGAGACGTATGACGCAAGCCGGAGAAAGCCGTAAGGAGTCCGGGTTGCCGACTCACCCTTTGTCTACCGGGAAATCCTCCAGAATTGGCACCTGGAATGTACGTACCCTAAACAAACAGGGAAAAGCTGCACAGGTAGCAGCAGAAATGACAAACTACAAGATAGATATTCTGGGAATGTGTGAAACAAGATGGCTAGGAACGGAAAGAATAAAACTAAATACAGGGGAGATGATTTTATCATCAGGACACCAGGAACCTGGAGCACAACATAGTGAAGGGGTAGCTATAATGCTATCAAGGAATGCACAGAAGACACTAATAGAATGGGAAGCAGTAGGACCGAGACTAATGAGAGCAACATTTAAAACAACCAAAAACAAAATAAAATTACACATTATCCAATGCTATGCACCAACTAATGATAAGGATGATTTAATTAAAGATGAATTCTATAAACAGTTACAATGTCAGATGGATGCAAGACGAGCCAAGGATATTATAATCTTGATGGGAGACCTAAATGCTAAAGTAGGATCAGACAACAGAGGCTTCAAAGAGATTATGGGAAAACATGGACTTGGAGATATAAACGAGAATGGAGAGATATTTGTGAATTTCTGCGCCCTTAATCAAGTGAGCCTAGGAGGAACAATATTCCAACATAAAAGAATACACAAAGCTACATGGGTGTCACCAGATCATAGAACGAAAAATCAAATTGATCACATATGTATTAATAATAAGTTTAAGTCATCCTTACAGGATGTAAAAGTATATAGAGGGGCAGATATAGCTTCTGATCATCATCATCTTCTGTTAGCCAAACTTAAAATTAAACTAAAGGCATACTACAACGAATAAGGGTAGAAAGTATTTCAATGTAGGGTTTCTTAACTCTTAATGTCTGTGGGAATGCTGTCATGGTTACTTACTTATTTACATTTTTCCGAGCGAACGCTGACATGGTTACTCTCATTTTGTTTTGTTATAGTGAAATTACACATTTTAAACTACCCCATCCGCAAGGGATATAAGTCAAATAGAATTTCCTGTCTGTAGACACGCATCGGTCAATCAACGTGGGCTTAATTTGTTCACAAAATCGTCAAAATTTGTGTTGTTTTCTAAAGTCTTCAATCAGCTGATTCGTATTTATAAGTGAAAAATGGCTAGCAGCAGTGAAGTATCTACTGCTCCTAAACGTGAATTATTATTAACAGCAGAAAAGCCTAGGAATTATGTTCTGAGAACTTAAAATGTAATAGTGATCTTAGTAACTTAATTTTAGTAGCACTGTTGGATTAAAATGGACCCCCACTTTGGGTAGGTGAGTACCATTTTTCACATAATTTTTTTTTTTTACACAAATTGTGATTCTTAATTGCTTAAATTCTTATCCTTCAATTTTTTTTTCAAAATAATGTTTCTGATTATGAATCTGTGCCCTTTTCCCTTCAATTTGATGCCTAATATACATGTCTATGACTTGTTATAGTGAAAATATGAAAGATTTAGTGAAAGAAGTATTTTTCCGGAAGAAAAAATTATGGCAAAACAGTAATGACTGGGTAGAAAAACTAGGGTCTTTAAGAGTTAAAGAGCAAGGAATTAAAGATAAATTCACAGTCACAATATCAAACAAATACCAAGGCATCCAACAACTAGAAAATACAATAAATATAGAAGATCATTGAAAACAGGTAAAAAATATATGGAAAGAGACATGCGAAGAAACACTGGGGAAAAGAGAACGCCAGAATAAGGCATGGATGACAGCAGAGACCCTGGATAAAATTAAAGAAAGAAAGAACAAGAAAGCAGACATAAATAAAAGCAAAACAAGAAGTAATAAAGCCAAGACACAGGAAGCTTACACAGAGGTGAACAAAGAAGTGAGAAGATGCATTAAAAGGGATAAGAGGAAATATATAGATGAACTAGCTAAAGAGGCAGAAGAAGCAGCAAATAAAGGGAATATGAAAGAACTGTACAACAGCACAAAGAAATTAAGTGGAAAATACAAACAGATCAATGCCTTTATTAAAGATAAGAAAGGAAATCTGCTTAGTAATATAAGGGAACAAATGGAGAGATGGAAAGAGCACTTTGAAGAACTTTGAATAGACCTGGCTCAAATAATCCTCCAGATATACTACCAGCAGAAGAAGAGTTACACGTTAACTGTGGAAAACCTAGCATAGAAGAAATAATGAAAGCCATCAAACTATTAAAAAATGGTAAAGCCACAGGACCAGATGAAATTCCTTCGGAAGCCATCAAAGCAGATATTAACACCTCTACCAATATGTTACATAATCTATTAGATAAAATTTGGGAGAGGGAAGAAATACCTAAAGACTGGAAAGAAGGTTATATGATCAAACTACCAAAGAAAGGAAGTTTACAGGAGTGCACAAATTATAGGGGAATTTATGCTACTATCAGTGCCAGGAACAATATTAGGCAGAATCATTCTGGAGAGACTAAAAGAGGCTATAGAGAAACATTTGAGAGATGAACAAGCAGGTTTTAGGAAGAACAGATCATGTGCTGATCAAATAACTACTATACGTATAATAGTTGAACAAAGTTTAGAACTAAAATCCCCACTTTATATTGGATTCATAGATTACGAAAAGGCATTTGATAGTTTAGACAGAAGAATGCTTTGGAAGTTGAGTCATTACGGAATGCCCATAAAGTTTATTAACCTGATAAAAACAATGTATGAAGGAACAAAATGTAGTGTGGTGCATGAAGGACAGCTTACAGAAGCATTTGAAATAAGAACAGGAGTAAGGCAGGGATGCCTTCTGTCTCCATTTCTCTTTCTACTGGCCATAGAGTGGTTTATGAAAATAATTCAAAACAACAGAAATGGGATCCAGTGGCCACTGATCAAACAACTTGATGATTTAGACTTTGTTGATGACATAGCTCTCCTATCACACAGCCATAAACAGATGCAGGATAAAATGAGCATACTTGATGAGAGATCACAACAGCTAGGACTGAAGATTAATAGAGATAAGACCAACATTATGAGAATTAATACAGTTGGCAATAACCAAATAAACCTAGGAGAAATACCTCTACTAGACGTACAATCTTACATATATCTGGGCAGTAATATAAAGAGGGAGGAACAGAAAATAATACCAAAATAAGGATATCAAAAGCAAGAGGAGCTTTCATTGCACTGGGAAACATGGAAATCCAAAGAAATTAGGTTAAATACAAAAATTAATATTTTCAACTAAAATGTTAAGTCGGTCCTATTATATGGCTATGAAACATGGAGAACAACAAAATTGACAATCATGAAGATACAGACTTTCATTAATGGATGCTTACACAGAATAAAAGGATGGAAATGGCAGGACAAAATCATTAACATAGAATTATGGAAATGTACCAGTCAAATACCAGTGGATAAAGAGATACAGCGAAGACAATGGCGCTGGATAGGACACACACTACGAAAGCCTACTGAGAGTATTACACAACAGGCCCTTTTTTGGAATCCACAGGGAAAAAGATAAAGAGGAAGGCCAAGGAATTCTTGGAGAAGACAGATAGAAGCAGAGATGAAGATGATGGGGAAGACATGGAATGATCTTAAAAGAATGGCAAAAAACAGAACGACTTGGAAAATGTTTGATGAAGACCTATGCTCAATTGGGAGCTAAAAAAGGTAGAAGAAGAAGAATTAAATGATGGCAAATTCTTTTCCCAAGTCTATATGCCAATGAATCAGTAAAGTGGAGGAAGGGGGAATAACCATACATATATGATAGAAAATCTACTCACAACTATGTGTTACCTTCCCTAAACAGAATTTCCTAAGGGGGTGTTCCTAGAATTTATTTTTGTCAGCCAATCAGACGTGAGAGTAAATGCAAGAGATCAAGAATAGATAAGGGAGAGCATTTCCTATACAAGGCTTTGTCCACCATTTGTTGACAGGAGCAGTTGCTATAGTTGCCACGGTTGTCACAGTTGCTATAATTGTCACAGTTGCTATAGTTGTCACAGTCCCAATTTTTAGAGCAAAAGTGAACAACCTTGTGTGGGTGTAGCAATGAGTTATTTCCCAGAAAAATGAAGTATGAGACATTCAAGTATACCTTCAATTTTGGTTAAATAAGAGAAATGTGAAAGCTTCCAAAAATATCTATAAATAAAGAGAAGAAGGTGGTCATATGTTGGCCATAAGATGGGAAGAGATAATAAGAGAAGAAGGTGGTCATATATTGGCCATCAGATGGGAAGAGATAATAAGAGAAGGTAGTCATATGTTGGCCATAAGATGGGAAGAGAAGAAGGTGGTCATATGTTGGCCATAAGATGGGAAGAGATAATAAGAGAAGGTGGTCATATATTGGCCATGAGATGGGAAGAGATAAGAGAAGGTGGTCATATGTTGGCCATGAGATGGGAAGAGATAATAAGAGAAGGTAGTCATATGTTGGCCATAAGATGGGAAGAGATAATAAGAGAAGAAGGTGGTCATATATTGGCCATGAGATGGGAAGAGATAAGAGAAGGTGGTCATATGTTGGCCATGAGATGGGAAGAGATAATAAGAGAAGGTGGTCATATGTTGGCCATGAGATGGGAAGAGATAAGAGAAGGTGGTCATATATTGGCCATGAGATGGGAAGAGATAATAAGAGAAGGTAGTCATATGTTGGCCATAAGATGGGAAGAGAAGAAGGTGGTCATATGTTGGCCATAAGATGGGAAGAGATAATAAGAGAAGGTAGTCATATGTTGGCCATAAGATGGGAAGAGAAGAAGGTGGTCATATGTTGGCCATAAGATGGGAAGAGATAATAAGAGAAGAAGGTGGTCATATATTGGCCATGAGATGGGAAGAGATAAGAGAAGGTGGTCATATGTTGGCCATGAGATGGGAAGAGATAATAAGAGAAGGTGGTCATATGTTGGCCATAAGATGGGAAGAGATAATAAGAGAAGGTGGTCATATGTTGGCCATGAGATGGGAAGAGATAAGAGAAGGTGGTCATATGTTGGCCATGAGATGGGAAGAGATAAGAGAAGGTGGTCATATGTTGGCCATGAGATGGGAAGAGATAAGAGAAGGTGGTCATATGTTGGCCATGAGATGGGAAGAGATAATAAGAGAAGAAGATGGCCATATGTTGACCATAAGATGGGAAGAGATAAGTGAATCTCAGAGCAGGCCCTAAAATAAGAACCAGAGGGTAAAAGAAGAAGATGTCTACCTAGAAAAACACTAAAAAGAACATTGAAGCAAGAGGCAACAACAGCAGGCATCAGCTCCCTCTCAGAGATTGAATGACTCACCCATAACAGAGCCATGTGGTTCGATACAAGATGGGCCCTGTGCAATGTCCGACAGTTGATAACATTGATCGTCAGACACAAGAGACCAGCATTTCTATCCCCTTTGGCTTGAAAGGACAATGGATGGATGGATGGATGGGTAGATAGATAATTTTGTTAAATAAAAGCAAAAAAGGCCAACATCAGTACATAAAATGAACATGTTTCAGTAACACAATATTACCTGTTAAAACAACTTTCCCCGAGACGAAAATCAAAAGTACAATCCTGGGCTTCACCATACGGTATATGAGGCCAGGGAACAGCTCAGGCTCATAGCTGAAACATACAAATGACATATAAACACCATATAAATGTTGTTATTCAAACAAAAGCAAAACACCAATAGCTAACACACTCCTGCTGTGCAGAAGTTGGATGTGTTAGGCCGAAAACATAAATAAACCACAACACAATTCATCTTTGCTCACTTAATGTCCTTTTAAAAGCGAATAACAAAGGGGCCTATTCTTCCCTTTAATAGTTGTCAAATGAAGGCCAGAAGGAGAGTACACATTTTTCTGATCATAAATGTGCTAACCTGTTGAAGCTAAGTTGTTGAAGCTATGTTGTAGAAGCTGTGTTGTAGAAGCTATGTTGTAGAAGCTATGTTGTTGAAGCTGTGTTGTTGAAGCTGTGTTGTAGAAGCTGTGTTGTAGAAGCTATGTTGTAGAAGCTATGTTGTTGAAGCTGTGTTGTAGAAGCTGTGTTGTAGAAGCTGTGTTGTAGAAGCTGTGTTGTTGAAGCTGTGTTGTAGAAGCTGTGTTGTAGAAGCTGTGTTGTAGAAGCTGTGTTGTAGAAGCTGTGTTGTAGAAGCTATGTTGTAGAAGCTATGTTGTTGAAGCTGTGTTGTTGAAGCTGTGTTGTAGAAGCTGTGTTGTAGAAGCTGTGTTGTAGAAGCTATGTTGTAGAAGCTGTGTTGTAGAAGCTATGTTGTAGAAGCTATGTTGTAGAAGCTGTGTTGTTGAAGCTATGTTGTAGAAGCTATGTTGTAGAAGCTGTGTTGTAGAAGCTATGTTGTAGAAGCTATGTTGTAGAAGCTGTGTTGTTGAAGCTATGTTGTAGAAGCTATGTTGTAGAAGCTATGTTGTAGAAGCTGTGTTGTAGAAGCTGTGTTGTAGAAGCTATGTTGTTGAAGCTGTGTTGTAGAAGCTGTGTTGTAGAAGCTGTGTTGTAGAAGCTGTGTTGTAGAAGCTATGTTGTTGAAGCTGTGTTGTAGAAGCTGTGTTGTAGAAGCTGTGTTGTAGAAGCTATGTTGTAGAAGCTGTGTTGTAGAAGCTGTGTTGTAGAAGCTGTGTTGTAGAAGCTATGTTGCAGAAGCTGTGTTGTAGAAGCTATGTTGCAGAAGCTGTGTTGTTGAAGCTGTGTTGTAGAAGCTGTGTTGTAGAAGCTATGTTGTAGAAGCTATGTTGCTGAAGCTAAGCAAAACACCAAGACAGAATTCAGACAAAAATGAGCAAGGAGACAAGAGCGAGAAAAGAAAATCAAGATCCCACAGAGCTCATAAATGATAAAGACGGAAAGCCAATATCAAATAACTAGCATATAAAACAGAGATGGAAAGAATATTTTGAAGACCTACTGAACACAGCACCAATTACCATTAACACAGCAAAAACCACGCAAAAATGCACAAACACTAAACCCATCATGAAAAAAGAAATCAAAGAAGTAATCAAATATGCACCAAGAAATAAAGCACAGTGGATAGATAACATACCAATAGAAATAATAGCAGCAGCAGGAGAAACAGGAGTGACATAGCTACACAGAATATTCAATGCAGCATGGCACCAACAACAAGCCCCAGAAGACTGGCAACAGGCAATCATCATACCAATATAGAAAAAGAAAAATTGGAAAAGAGAGACTACGATAAATATAGAGGTATATCGCTTCTCAGCCATGATGGAAAGTTATATGCCAAAATGTGGGGAAAAGGCTGAGACCAATAATAGAACCACAGTTAAGTAATTCTCAAATGAGGTTCCGAAAAAATAAAGGATGTACTGATGCTCTATTCATCCTAAAAGAGGTAGCAGAAAAGACAACAGAACACAATCAAAACTTGTACATAGCTTTCATTGACCAGGAAAAAGTATTCAACAGAGTAAACAGAGAACAACTGTGGGAGATACTAACAACATACAGAGTAAGTCAACATCTAACAGAGAACAACTGTGGGAGATACTAACAACATACGGAGCAAGCCAACATCTAACAGAGAACAACTGTGGGAGATACTAACAACATACGGAGCAAGCCAACATCTAACAGAGAACAACTGTGGGAGATACTAACAACATACGCAGTAAGCCAACATCTAACAGAGAACAACTGTGGGAGATACTAACAACATACGGAGTAAGCCAACATCTAACAGAGAACAACTGTGGGAGATACTAACAACATACGGAGTAAGCCAACATCTAACAGAGAACAACTGTGGGAGATACTAACAACATACGGAGTAAGCCAACATCTAACAGAGAACAACTGTAGGAGATACTAACAACATACGGAGTAAGCCAACATCTAACAGAGAACAACTGTGAGAGATACTAACAACATACGGAGTAGGCCAACATCTAACAGAGAACAACTGTGAGAGATACTAACAACATACGGAGCAAGCCAACATCTAACAGAGAACAACTGTGGGAGATACTAACAACATACGGAGCAAGCCAACATCTAACAGAGAACAACTGTGGGAGATACTAACAACATACAGAGCAAGCCAACATCTAACAGAGAACAACTGTGGGAGATACTAACAACATACGCAGTAAGCCAACATCTAACAGAGAACAACTGTGGGAGATACTAACAACATACGGAGTAAGCCAACATCTAACAGAGAACAACTGTGGGAGATACTAACAACATACGGAGTAAGTCAACATCTAACAGAGAACAACTGAGGGAGATACTAACAACATACGGAGTAAGTCAACATCTAACAGAGAACAACTGTAGGAGATACTAACAACATACGGAGTAAGCCAACATCTAACAGAGAACAACTGTAGGAGATACTAACAACATACGGAGTAAGTCAACATCTAACAGAGAACAACTGTAGGAGATACTAACAACATACGGAGTAAGTCAACATCTAACAGAGAACAACTGTAGGAGATACTAACAACATACGGAGTAAGCCAACATCTAACAGAGAACAACTGTAGGAGATACTAACAACATACGGAGTAAGCCAACATCTAACAGAGAACAACTGTAGGAGATACTAACAACATACGGAGTTAGCCAACATCTAACAGAGAACAACTGTGAGAGATACTAACAACATACGGAGTAAGCCAACATCTAACAGAGAACAACTGTGGGAGATACTAACAACATACGGAGTAAGCCAACATCTAACAGAGAACAACTGTAGGAGATACTAACAACATACGGAGTAAGCCAACATCTAACAGAGAACAACTGTGAGAGATACTAACAACATACGGAGTAAGCCAACATCTAACAGAGAACAGCTGTGGGAGATACTAACAACATACGGAGTAAGCCAACATCTAACAGAGAACAGCTGTGGGAGATACTAACAACATACGCAGTAAGCCAACATCTAACAGAGAACAGCTGTGGGAGATACTAACAACATACGCAGTAAGCCAACATCTAACAGAGAACAACTGTGGGAGATACTAACAACATACGGAGTAAGCCAACATCTAACAGAGAACAACTGTGGGAGATACTAACAACATACGCAGTAAGCCAACATCTAACAGAGAACAACTGTGAGAGATACTAACAACATACGCAGTAAGTCAACATCTAACAGAGAACAGCTGTGGGAGATATTAACAACATATGGAGTAAGCCAACATCTAACAGAGAACAACTGAGGGAGATATTAACAACATACGCAGTAAGCCAACATCTAACAGAGAACAACTGAGGGAGATATTAACAACATACGCAGTAAGCCAACATCTAACAGAGAACAACTGAGGGAGATATTAACAACATACGCAGTAAGCCAACATCTAACAGAGAACAACTGAGGGAGATACTAACAACATATGGAGTAAGCCAACATCTAACAGAGAACAACTGTGGGAGATACTAACAACATACGGAGTAAGCCAACATCTAAAAGAGAGCAACTGTGGGAGATACTAACAACATATGGAGTAAGCCAACATCTAACAGAGAACAACTGTGAGAGATACTAACAACATACGCAGTAAGCCAACATCTAAAAGAGAACAACTGTGAGAGATACTAACAACATACGCAGTAAGCCAACATCTAACCAATCTAATTAAATGTCTCTACATCAACAGCAGCTGTACAGTCAAAAAAGCTGCAGGCTACACAGACCACTTTGAAGTTAGATCAGGAGTAAGACAGAGGTGCATAATATCCCCCATATTGTTCATTACATACATGGACTACATACGAGTTAGCCAACCAACAGAGACAGAGGAGATCAATGTGTTTCTATTTGCAGACACTCAGGCACTAATACATGGACAAATAGAAGACACACATGTGCTACATAACTCACATTTAATTTCAGCAGAAAATATAAGATAAGACAAAATGGTAGCAATCTTGACAGACTTATTTTACAATCATTGTGTTGAGTTCCTTGTTGAGAAAGTACTTTACTATTATTGTGTTGAGTTCCTTGTTGAGAAAGTACTTTACTATTATAGTGTTGAGTTCCTTGTTGAGAAAGTACTTTACTATTATTGTGTTGAGTTCCTTGTTGAGAAAGTACTTTACTATTATAGTGTTGAGTTCCTTGTTGAGAAAGTACTTTACTATTATTGTGTTGAGTTCCTTGTTGAGAAAGTACTTTACTATCATAGTGTTGAGTTCCTTGTTGAGAAAGTACTTTACTATCATTGCGTTATGTTGCTTGTCGAGTAAGTACTTTACTATCATAGTGTTGTGTTGCTTGTTGAGTAAGTACTTTACTATCATAGTGTTGTGTTACTTGAGAAAGTATGTTACCATCATATGGTTGAGCTGCATGTTGAGAAAGTACTGTACGCTGAAAGTGTAGATAAGATTACCTGGAGAACTGGCCATGGGTGAGAACAAGTCCCTCCAAGCGAATGGGGAACCTCACATCACAGCTGCCAACCATGTTCTGAATCTTGAAGTCTAGGAACTTGGCCTGTTCAAGTACATGTCACATTATGAAATTATAGTTTCTCTTGTCACATTATAGAATAATAGTTTTTCTTATCACACTATAACATTACACCTTCTCTTATCACATTATAATTGATACTGATAATATAATTTACTCTCCTAATTTCCTGTATAAATAGTAATGCACTGGGAGAGTTCTTCATTCGTTCATCATTTGTCTTTCTGCTTTGAGGAGATATAAATTGTGGCCTTTTTCTCTTCTATTGGCCTCTTCTTTTGTTATGTTTCCTATTGTTTCTACTATTCCATCAGTCCAACTTTTTCGTGGTTGACCCTTGGGTCTGGTGTTCTCGCAATGTTTATTGAAGGCTCATTGCAGATATCAGCACCCATCATTACAAAGAGACATGACAACTAAAGGAAAATGTTCTCACAATAAAGAAAGCTGTTCACATTAAATGTGGAACTTTTGAAATCTTTATTTAACCCCTTCTGTTGCAGACTTTACAAGGAAAAAGTAGCACCTGATACCGGACACAAAATGAGGGTCATGTATTCCTTAGAGAGGCAGACCTCTGGATCTACTGCACATACATTCTTAATTTACATGTTTTTTAAACCCTAGATTATGATTCTGTAGTAAATGTTACCACTTCAGCAAATATTTTAAACCCTAGATTATGATTCTGAAGTGAATGTTACCACTTCAGCAAATATTTTAAACCCTAGATTATGATTCTGTAGTAAATGTTACCACTTCAGCAAATATTTTAAACCCTAGATTATGATTCTGTAGTGAATGTTACCACTTCAGCAAATATTTTTTTTTAATTTGACAGTTTCCCCATGGGTGAACATCCACACCTTGCAGTAACTCGGGGCTGGACTAGTGGTTTCCAAGCATAGCCTGGGATAGACGAACTCCAACTTTCCAGTAATAGCCGGGAATGTCAAGAAAGCCATTACGACCTGCCACATCAAATGAGTCAAAGGGTAACCTGCCCACATCAACTCGTGGCAATCCGTCAACAACAACAACAATTGATGACATTGTTATTCCCATTAGTTAAGTTTAGTTTGCTACAGTTGGAACCAGGGAACAACTTCCCACCCGATGACATTGTTATTCCCATTAGTTAAGTTTAGTTTGCTACAATTGGAACCAGGGAACAACTTCCCACCCGATGACATTGTTATGAAAATGTAGGTCAAGTCTTTTAAAGTGACTATTTACTACATTGTCCTGAAAACGACCAAAAGAACTGAAAGAAGAAACCCGATGGAAGTAAACAAGCAAGAAATGTTTTGATGATCATTATTGCTTACATCCCTTACAAAATAAACGCAACAATTTGTGAGTAAGAACGTATATAGTTGTCAGGGGTAGATAGCAATGCTTCTCTAAGGATGAAACTATTCATCAGAGAGGGGCTAAAAGAGAGAAAAAAAATGCATGACCATGTTGACGATCATATAACAAGGGCAACTTTGCAACAAAGAAAACTACTACACAACTGATACTGGGATATCAAGGGTTTTCCATAAATATGTTATCATCATGGCAGACAACAGATAATTCATCCAATATTAGAACTGTAGGTAGGACTAGGGCATACAACACAGCAATCAAGATGTTAACACAAACAAAAGTAACTCAGGTAGAAAGTCTGACTTCAACACCATTTATTGGACAACAACTCAGGTAGAAAGTCTGACTTCAACACCATTTATTGGACAACAACTCAGGTAGAAAGTCTGACTTCAGCACCATTTATTGGACAACAACTCAGGTAGAAAGTCTGACTTCAGCACCATTTATTGGACAACAACTCAGGTAGAAAGTCTGACTTCAACACCATTTATTGGACAACAACTCAGGTAGAAAGTCTGACTTCAGCACCATTTATTGGACAACAACTCAGGTAGAAAGTCTGACTTCAGCACCATTTATTGGACAACAACTCAGGTAGAAAGTCTGACTTCAGCACCATTTATTGGACAACAACTCAGGTAGAAAGTCTGACTTCAGCACCATTTATTGGACAACAACTCAGGTAGAAAGTCTGACTTCAACACCATTTATTGGACAACAACTCAGGTAGAAAGTCTGACTTCAGCACCATTTATTGGACAACAACTCAGGTAGAAAGTCTGACTTCAGCACCATTTATTGGACAACAACTCAGGTAGAAAGTCTGACTTCAACACCATTTATTGGACAACAACTCAGGTAGAAAGTCTGACTTCAGCACCATTTATTGGACAACAACTCAGGTAGAAAGTCTGACTTCAGCACCATTTATTGGACAACAGCTCAGATAGAAAGTCTGGCTTCAACACCATTTATTGGACAACAACTCAGGTAGAAAGTCTGACTTCAACACCATTTATTGGACAACAACTCAGGTAGAAAGTCTGACTTCAGCACCATTTAATGGACAACAACTCAGGTAGAAAGTCTGACTTCAACACCATTTAATGGACAACAGCTCAGATAGAAAGTCTGGCAGCTTCAGTACCATTTAATGGACAACAACTCAGGTAGAAAGTCTGACTTCAACACCATTTAATGGACAACAGCTCAGATAGAAAGTCTGGCTTCAGTACCATTTATTGGACAACTCAGGTTTCAATGGGGCTCCACTTCACTAGGAAAGCTTGGCCTAGTAATTTTTCTCTGGATTGCTTCCCTTGTTTGATTATAGGCCAAGTACTCAATTTTATGTTCGGGAGGGGTAGAAGGCTGACTGTGTTGTGAAGCCCAATGTTTCACATTAAAAGTGAGCACAATCAAAACTTACAGGAAATCCCAGCTTCTGGACAATTCTGGCATATTTTCTTGCTGCCAGCTTGGCTGTCTCCTCGCTGTAATCAAACAAGAATGGTCAGTTAACTCATGTATACATTAACATAATTTAAACTTGTGTGTATAACCAGATGTGACCTAGTCAATATCGGAGCTATAAGTATCAACCAATGAGATTCTCCCTAACTCTACTCTAGAAACAACAAAAGTTAAAAACAAAACTAATGACACACATTAACCATAGATTACAACACCATAGTAAAGATTACTGAATCTAAACACAATTCCTCTAAATTTTACATTTTTTCTGAATTCAAACATTACGCCCCTCCATGTATCTTCCAAATTACCACTTCCAGTGACCCTTGAGTGCCTCATTTGAATCCATTGCTGTTGGGTTTTTTTTCTTTTTTTTGAGATCTTAAAATACATCACTTAATGGGAACAAAAAATCGTTGTCATTTTTCAATTGCTGTGACAAGGGAAATTTCCTCGGTCGTCTACAGACATCAAACAAGCATTTGTGACTCTGGAAATGCAGTGAATAAAGCTATGAGGTAGCTGAACATACTGATGGACTTATGGTAACCGTACCGATAGACATTGTAACACGTCCAGTCCATGTGGTGAAACTCATATCATAATTCAACTTGAGCCAGGAATTTTGAGTCCCTGTGTTTTGTCTAGTGTGAATACACAAGAGTGAGTCAAAAGTTCACAAAAATTACTATTTTAAGAGCACCTATTGTCACATTTCAGTGGTAGAATTTGTACTACGGTATTGTAACTGAGAGAGTTACAGATAGCTATCCTATTCTAGGGACAATAGCAGAATGTATCTAGGGAGTGTCCAAGAGGGAAAGATACATCAAATAAATAAAAGAAACAGACAGCAGGAAACAGAAACATAATACAGGAATAGACAAACATAAACAGATAGACACATAAACAAGTTTTAAAACAACTAAAAATGAAAAGAGAACTACTAAACTCAATTAGAACAAGACAAATGAAATTTTTAGGGTATGTTAAAAAACACAACAGCCTAATAAAAGTAATATTGGAAGGGAAAATACAAGGCAGCAGAGGCAGACCAAGACTAATACATGTGTCTGTATGCATGTCACTAAATTGCTAAACTAACCTTTTGGCACCAGTGCACACCATTTTGCCAGAACTAAATATGAGTGCCGTGGTGCGTGGATCTCTGATCCTCATTATAACAGCAGCAAATCGTTTAGGGTTGTACTCAGCGTTTCTGGCACGAAGGGCGATTGTCTTCAGATCAAGCTTACAGTTCAGATTCACTGTACACACAATGTTCCTGTAGAAAGGTGGCAAACATAACAACTGCTATCTAGTAATACAACAATAAATATGAAAGAAAGTTCTTTACAAAAACACTCATAATGACAATAAATAATTGACAATTTACTAAAGCCAACGTAAAGGTGGAGTGGTGAATATTGTGTACATGTGTCTCCTCATCAGATGATCAAAAGTGGGACTCTCACAAACAACAAGGCTTTTTTCCAGAAAATATTTTCTTCTCCAGCGGTCAAGCCTTTTGATCATGGGAACTTGACTTTTTTTTCCTGTTTCATGATGGAGGGACTTTTTTTCCTGTTTCATGATGGAGGGACTTTTTTTCCTGTTTCATGATGGAGGGACTTTTTTTCTTGTTTCATGATGGAGGGACTTTTTTTCTTGTTTCATGATGGAGGGACTTTTTTTCTTGTTTCATGATGGAGGGACTTTTTTTCCTGTTTCATGATGGAGGGACTTTTTTTCCTGTTTCATGATGGAGGGACTTTTTTTCCTGTTTCATGATGGAGGGTAGGGATAACATCATGACAGAAAATGAGCTGGTCACATGGTGAGTACTCGTATTTGTATGTGTCCCCTCCCCCCTGATTTTTCCTCTAAACCAGCGCTGTGGCCAACACACTCCAAATCCCCTTTGATTAAATGGCCCAAATGTTCACAACAACATCCCCACAAAACTAATCTTTCCCTACTGGTCCATGAAACAATTTTCTCTACAACTACATCACTGTCACCTCTAATTTTCCTATTAAATATTAATGTCTTGGAAACAATCATCAAAAGAGGTTATGATCCTTTCCTGGTTGATGTTTCTAGGTCAAGGTACAGTATGAGACATGAACTGGCATCTTAGCATGCACATTTTCACCCATATGTGCTCGGTCGCTTATCCAGAAATGTTCGGGGACTTCTGGATAGTGTCTCTTCAAGCATCGAAATTCACAATGCGAGATGGCATCCCTCACCTTCCCAGAGTAATACCCCGGTACCCATTTCTGCCAGTGGCTGGGTGGACCGTGGTGATATTATTTCCCAAACACAAGCACCATTCACCACCGCTTCCAGCGGGAATCGAACATGACTTGTCCAAACACCTGTAGCCCAGTCGGGTGGTTTTCCCAACTACGCTACTGAGGCCCCCCCCCCCCCCCCATGATGTTAATGACAGGTCATAGATTTATCATATGATGAATTGTATCGAACATCGACACAAATTATTTAAAAATGAAACAACTAATGCTGATTTATCACATCTTGATTTTTGTTATCTTCCAGTGCAGTTAGACATCACACAGGGCTCATGTTTTTCATCATTCATCTCCATTCTTGGTGAGATGCTCAATCTTATCAAATGAGTCTATGCCTGTCAACTTTACTTCTTTTATCAGTGTTCTTTTTAGTGTCTCTCTAGGTCTGCTAGGTCAATAATTATACTAATGTACTGAATGAAAGCAACCAATAATGATGAAAGTAATGTTTTCATTTGTGATCAAGAAAGCAATGCTAGGACCTACTGTAGTTGTGGCCTGATACCGGAACCTTCTGACGCAGGTGTGGCAGGTGAGAAGGGTGTCATTGGGCCTCCAGGGTTTGGAGTGCCAGGGTAGAGGCTAGCAGTCGATGGCGGAAGCACCGGGTTGAAACCCATTCCAGGTGACAACAGAGAACTCTATGTGTCAAATAGAACAACAGAAATAGAACACACAATCAAAATTATACACAGACAACAATGTATGTAAAAGACAGTACAACAGTAACAAGTAATAAGTTAATTACAGATAACATTATGTGTCAATTATTCATTAATTTCTGGTCCATGCCAAAATGTTGTAGGTGTCATGCTATTTAATAACCCTCTATCTTGTTTGCTGTGTTACAGTTCCATCAGTGACTCTTCCCATGTCACACAGTTTATCTATCCAGGATCTCTTTTTCCCATGCCACATAGTCTATCTATCCTGGATCTCTTCCCATGCCACACAGTTTATCTATCCAGGATCTCTTCCCATGCCACACAGTTTATCTATCCAGGATCTCTTCCCATGCCACACAGTTTATCTATCCAGGATCTCTTCCCATGCCACACAGTCTATCTATCCAGGATCTCTTCCATGCCACACAGTCTATCTATCCAGGATCTCTTCCCATGCCACACAGTCTATCTATCCAGGATCTCTTCCCATGCCACACAGTCTATCTATCCAGGATCTCTTCCCATGCCACACAGTCTATCTATCCAGGATCTCTTCCCATGCCACACAGTCTATCTATCCAGGATCTCTTCCCATGCCACGCAGTCTATCTATCCAGGATCTCTTCCCATGCCACACAGTCTATCTATCCAGGATCTCTTCTCATGCCACACAGTCTATCTATCCAGGAACTCTTCCCATGCCACACAGTCTATCTATCCAGGATCTCTTCCCATGCCACACAGTTTATCTATCCAGGATCTCTTCTTCCCATGCCACACTGTCTATCTATCCAGGATCTCTTCCCATGCCACACAGTCTATCTATCCTGGATCTCTTCCCATGCCACACAGTTTATCTATCCAGGATCTCTTCTTCCCATGCCACATAGTCTATCTATCCTGGATCTCTTCTTCCCATGCCACACTGTCTATCTATCCAGGATCTCTTCCCATGCCACACAGTTTATCTATCCAGGATCTCTTCTTCCCATGCCACACTGTCTATCTTTCCTGGATCTCTTCCCATGCCACACAGTTTATCTATCCAGGATCTCTTCTTCCCATGCCACACAGTCTATCTATCCAGGATCTCTTCCCATACCACACAGTCTATCTATCCAGGATCTCTTCCCATGCCACACAGTCTATCTATCCAGGATCTCTTCCCATGCCACACAGTCTATCTATCCAGGATCTCTTCCCATGCCACACTGTCTATCTATCCAGGATCTCTTCCCATGCCACACAGTCTATCTATCAAGGATCTCTTCCCATGCCACACAGTCTATCTATCAAGGATCTCTTCCCATGCCACATAGTCTATCTATCCAGGATCTCTTCCCATGCCACATAGTCTATCTATCCAGGATCTCTTCCCATGCCACACAGTCTATCTATCCAGGATCTCTTCCCATACCACACAGTCTATCTATCCAGGATCTCTTCCCATACCACACAGTCTATCTATCCAGGATCTCTTCCCATGCCACACAGTCTATCTATCCTGGATCTCTTCCCATGCCACACAGTCTATCTATCCAGGATCTCTTCCCATGCCACACAGTCTATCTATCCAGGATCTCTTCCCATACCACAAAGTCTATCTATCCTGGATCTCTTCCCATGCCACACAGTCTATCTATCCAGGATCTCTTCCCATGCCACACAGTCTATCTATCCTGGATCTCTTCCCATGCCACACAGTCTATCTATCCAGGATCTCTTCCCATACCACACAGTCTATCTATCCAGGATCTCTTCCCATACCACAAAGTCTATCTATCCTGGATCTCTTCCCATGCCACACAGTCTATCTATCCTGGATCTCTTCCCATGCCACACAGTCTATCTATCCAGGATCTCTTCCCATGCCACACAGTCTATCTATCCTGGATCTCTTCTTCCCATGCCACACTGTCTATCTATCCTGGATCTCTTCTTCCCATGCCACACAGTCTATCTATCCAGGATCTCTTCCCATGCCACACAGTCTATCTATCCTAGATCTCATCCCATACCACACAGTCTATCTATCCAGGATCTCTTCCCATACCACACAGTCTATCTATCCTAGATCTCATCCCATACCACACAGTCTATCTATCCTAGATCTCATCCCATACCACACAGTCTATCTATCCAGGATCTCTTCCCATACCACACAGTCTATCTATCCTAGATCTCATCCCATACCACACAGTCTATCTATCCTAGATCTCATCCCATACCACACAGTCTATCTATCCTAGATCTCATCCCATACCACACAGTCTATCTATCCTAGATCTCATCCCATACCACACAGTCTATCTATCCAGGATCTCTTCCCATACCACACAGTCTATCTATCCTAGATCTCATCCCATACCACACAGTCTATCTATCCTAGATCTCATCCCATACCACACAGTCTATCTATCCAGGATCTCTTCCCATACCACACAGTCTATCTATCCAGGATCTCTTCCCATACCACACAGTCTATCTATCCTAGATCTCATCCCATACCACACAGTCTATCTATCCAGGATCTCTTCCCATACCACACAGTCTATCTATCCAGGATCTCTTCCCATGCCACACAGTCTATCTATCCTAGATCTCATCCCATACCACACAGTCTATCTATCTAGGATCTCTTCCCATGTCACACTGTCTATCTATCCTGGATCTCTTCTTCCCATGCCACACTGTCTATCTATCCTGGATCTCTTCCCATGCCACATTGTCTATCTATCCAGGATCTCTTCCAATACCACACTTTCTATCTATCCTGGATCTCTTCCCATGCCACACAGTCTATCTATCCAGGATCTCTTCCCATGCCACACAGTCTATCTATCCTGGATCTCTTCCCATGCCACACTGTCTATCTATCCAGGATCTCTTCCAATACCACACTTTCTATCTATCCTGGATCTCTTCCCATGCCACACAGTCTATCTATCCTGGATCTCTTCCCATGCCACACTTTCTATCTATCCTGGATCTCTTCCCATGCCACACAGTCTATCTATCCAGGATCTCTTCCCATGCCACACTGTCTATCTATCCTGGATCTCTTCTCATGCCACACTTTCTATCTATCCTGGATCTCTTCCCATGCCACACAGTCTATCTATCCAGGATCTCTTCTCATGCCACACAGTCTATCCTAGATCTCTTCTCATGCCACACTATCTATCCTAGATCTCTTCTCATGCCACACAGTCTATCCTAGATCTCTTCTCATGCCACACAGTCTATCCTAGATCTCTTCTCATGCCACACTATCTATCCTAGATCTCTTCTCATGCCACACAGTCTATCCTAGATCTCTTCTCATGCCACACTATCTATCCTGGATCTCTTCTCATGCCACACTATCTATCCTAGATCTCTTCTCATGCCACACTATCTATCCTGGATCTCTTCTCATGCCACACAGTCTATCCTAGATCTCTTCTCATGCCACACTATCTATCCTGGATCTCTTCTCATGCCACACTATCTATCCTAGATCTCTTCTCATGCCACACAGTCTATCCTAGATCTCTTCTCATGCCACACTATCTATCCTAGATCTCTTCTCATGCCACACTATCTATCCTAGATCTCTTCTCATGCCACACAGTCTATCCTAGATCTCTTCTCATGCCACACAGTCTATCCTAGATCTCTTCTCATGCCACACTATCTATCCTGGATCTCTTCTCATGCCACACTATCTATCCTAGATCTCTTCTCATGCCACACTATCTATCCTGGATCTCTTCTCATGCCACACAGTCTATCCTAGATCTCTTCTCATGCCACACTATCTATCCTGGATCTCTTCTCATGCCACACTATCTATCCTAGATCTCTTCTCATGCCACACTATCTATCCTGGATCTCTTCTCATGCCACACAGTCTATCCTAGATCTCTTCTCATGCCACACTATCTATCCTAGATCTCTTCTCATGCCACACTATCTATCCTAGATCTCTTCTCATGTCACACAGTCTATCCTAGATCTCTTCTCATGCCACACAGTCTATCCTAGATCTCTTCTCATGCCACACAGTCTATCCTAGATCTCTTCTCATGCCACACAGTCTATCCTAGATCTCTTCTCATGCCACACAGTCTATCCTAGATCTCTTCTCATGCCACACAGTCTATCCTAGATCTCTTCTCATGCCACACTATCTATCCTAGATCTCTTCTCATGCCACACAGTCTATCCTAGATCTCTTCTCATGCCACACTATCTATCCTAGATCTCTTCTCATGCCACACTATCTATCCTAGATCTCTTCTCATGCCACACTATCTATCCTGGATCTCTTCTCATGCCACACAGTCTATCCTAGATCTCTTCTCATGCCACACTATCTATCCTAGATCTCTTCTCATGCCACACTATCTATCCTAGATCTCTTCTCATGCCACACAGTCTATCTATCCAGGATCTCTTCCCATGCCACACAGTCTATCTATCCTAGATCTCTTCTCATGCCACACAGTCTATCTATCCAGGATCTCTTCCCATGCCACACAGTCTATCTATCCAGGATCTCTTCCCATGCCACACAGTCTATCTATCCAGGATCTCTTCCCATGCCACACTGTCTATCTATCCTGGATCTCTTCTCATGCCACACAGTCTATCTATCCAGGATCTCTTCCCATGCCACACAGTCTATCTATCCAGGATCTCTTCCCATGCCACACAGTCTATCTATACTGGATCTCTTCCCATGCCACACAGTCTATCTATCCAGGATCTCTTCCCATGCCACACTGTCTATCTATCCAGGATCTCTTCCCATGCCACACAGTCTATCTATCCAGGATCTCTTCCCATGCCACACAGTCTATCTATCCTGGATCTCTTCCCATGCCACACAGTCTATCTATCCAGGATCTCTTCCCATGCCACACTATCTATCCTGCATCTCTTTCAGTCAACCTCCAACTCTCCAGCCTTCTACTTTAATTATATTATAGCAAGAACAAGCGCAACAAACCCACAATCAAGATTATATACAGACAACACAATCAAGATTATATACAGACAACACAATCAAGATTATATACAGACAACACAATCAAGAATATATACAGACAACACAATCAAGAATATATACAGACAACATAGTCAAAATTATATACAGACACACAATCAAGATTATATACAGACAACACAATCAAGATTATATACAGACAACACAATCAAGAATATATACAGACAACATAGTCAAAATTATATACAGACACACAATCAAGATTATATACAGACAATACAATCAAGAATATATACAGACAATATTACATGAAAATAATTTACAGCAACATTGACAATCAATTTTATACTCAGGACTCTCACATGTTCATTGTTGTTAGAGTGGGCACAAAGCACTGCAGGCAAACCCATAGGTACTCATTGTTAGCAACATTGTGCAAGTGATGGCTCACTACGTGTCCATGCATTTACCTATCCCCTGTGGTCTATCACATCCCTCTTGTGGTCTATCACATCCCTCTTGTGGTCTATCACATCCCTCTTGTGGTCTATCACATCCTTGTGGTCTATCACATCCCCTGTGGTCTATCACATCCCCTGTGGTCTATCACATCCCCTGTGGTCTATCACATCCCTCCATTAGGGACATCAATCTCCATTTTCAAGGTCAATGATTGAAGAGGAAGATCAACTAAGCTCTACAGTAACCTTGTCCTTCACTCACCCCATCCCAACCTCCTACCTTACGGCACAGACCCATCTATGAGTAACATAAAGTATAACAACAGTGACAGCTGTCAGCCACAAATATAACAACAGATGGGGATTAAAGTCAACTTTGATGTTCAAACAACAAGGATTGTCAACAATGAGGACTTGTCAACAACGAGGACTTGTCAACAATGAGAAAGAATATTATGAACTAGAAGTGCTATATGGCAGGGAATTTACAACAATTTATATGAACTTTGTAAATGATGATGACTTTGACCACATAATTTAAACCTATAACATTGTTTGTATGTGAATCTATGAACAAATGAAAATTGTTAACCATGTTTATGGTCTTTATGTCTTGACAGACAGGTAGTAGCAAGTTTTTTTAACCATCTCTTATGTCCTGCATTGGTTGTCCATGTTAGAAGTGTGCTAAGCAGATGGGGCTTAAATAAATAAGAATCCTAGTCTCGGGTGTTTGCTGTTTAGTTATTGTGTTGGAGAATGCTCTATGTTGAAGTTGGCCAAATGTTGAAGTTGACCAAATGTTGAAGCTGCCTTTCCTATTCGGTTTGTTATCTCTTCATCAAATGAGATGGTGGTTGTGACTAGAACTGACATAGGTCAACTTTTGAACAGAATTAAGTGAAGGACCATTTCCTTTTTTAAGATACTGTATTTTATTTGAGACGCAAGTTTATGAACAAAAATAATTTTCATAAATGATTTTTATACTGGCACACATCTCTTTGAAGTAAGGGATACGTCTTTGCAAAAAAGCTAATGAGTAGCAGCCGAACAATGGAGATAAGTTAAAAGGCTCACAGAATAAATCAGCCAACATGACACAGATTATTCTGTGCTCACATCAGGCTGAACAGCCACATTCACACACAGACTCATTTAAGAAATGAACAGTTGGCCCTTTGTGAACAAGCAACAGAGAAGTTAGCCAATTGATATCAACTATAGTTCAGTTATTGTTGTGTGACATCATAGATAACAGACAAGCCAATTGATATCAACTATAGTTCAGTTATTGTTTTGTGAGAGCATAGATAACAGACAGGCCAAATGACATCAAATATAGTTTCAAGTATTGTTTTGTGAGAGCATAGATAACAGACAAGCCAAATTACATCAAATATAGTTCAACTGTTGTACAACAAACCTGTAACTGCGGCTGTGGAGTCAAAGCACTCCCAAAGGATGAAAATTGGCTGTTGTCCATTCTCAGTCAGCTAGGTTTTTTATGAAGTTTGATGAATGTCACAGCAAAGTCCCAGCAAAATTAAAATGTCAACTCACATGTGAAGTTGGCAATCCTTCAACCATTTTAAAATGTTCATTTCTGTTTGGGAAGATAGAATTGTAATGAAGCAAGATTCACTACATACAAAAGTTATGCTCACACGATCAACATAACCTGCGTACAGAATGCACTATTCTTAGCTTCACCTTTATCTATTTGGGTTCAAGGATCTAAGCGTACCAGTAATTCCAATGATTTCCATCATGCAGGACAAACCAGTCGTTCAGCTAAGTTATTTTTATACTTTTATACATTTATTATTTACTTTTTTCTATTTACATTTCACTTTTTAGTTTTTAGCTCCTCATTTTCTAATCTTATGATTTTATATATCTCTACACTCATCCTACCTCACCTCATGTAGCACATATCTCTACACTCATCCTACCTCCCTTCATGTAGCACATACCTCTACACTCATCCTACCTCCCCTCATGTAGCACATATCTCTACACTCATCCTACCTCCCCTCATGTAGCACATATCTCTACACTCTTCCTACCTCCCCTCATGTAGCACATATCTCTACACTCATCCTACCTCCCCTCATGTAGCACATATCTCTACACTCATCCTACCTCCCCTCATGTAGCACATATCTCTACACTCATCCTCCCTCTCCTCATGTAGCACATATCACTACACTCATCCTCCCTCCCCTCATGTAGCACATATCTCTACACTCATCCTACCTCACCTCATGTAGCACATATCTCTACACTCATCCTACCTCACCTCATGTAGCACATATCTCTACACTCATCCTACCTCACCTCATGTAGCACATATCTCTACACTCATCCTACCTCCCCTCATGTAGCATGTATCTTTACACTCATCCTACCTCCCCTCATGTAGCACATATCACTACACTCATCCTACCTCACCTCATGTAGCACATATCTCTACACTCATCCTACCTCCCCTCATGTAGCATGTATCTTTACACTCATCCTACCTCCCCTCATGTAGCACATATCACTACACTCATCCTACCTCACCTCATGTAGCATATATCTCTACACTCATCCTACCTCATCTCATGTAGCACATATCTCTACACCCATCCTACCTCACCTCATGTAGCACATATCACTACAGTCATCCTACCTCACCTCATGTAGCACATATCACTACACTCATCCTACCTCACCTCATGTAGCACATATCTCTACACTCATTCTACCTCACCTCATGTAGCACATATCTCTACACTCATCCTACCTCCCCTCATTTAGCACATATCTCTACACTCATCCTACCTCCCATCATGTAGCACATATCTCTACACCCTTCCTCATCGTCATCGTGTGCCCTCTTTGCAACGAAGGTTGGCTACCATGGATCGCCATTCTACTCTGTTTCTTGCTTTGATGGTGCAGGCTGACATAGATTGACTTGTCCATCTTTTGATGTTACTCGTCCATGTTAGTCTTGGTCTGCCTCTTTTGCCTTGCATTTTTTCTCTCCATGGCTTTATTTGGATTGTTACGTGATGAGGCTCCAATCTCTTTCACGGTGGTCTGCCATTTTCGCCTTTCGTGTTCTGAAAATGCCTCATGTGTACCACACACTTTGCTGTTTTCACTTTCTGGGCCGTTGATTATTTCAATTAATTCTTCCGCCCCATCCACCTTCGCAGACTTTTACACCCATCCTACCTCCCCTTATGTAGCACATATCTCTACACTCATCCTACCTCCCCTTATGTAGCACATATCTCTCTCTCTCTCTCTCTTTTCTTATCTTACCATCTGACTTCTCCTCTCTCTGCCCACCTCTCCATTCACTTGATCACCCAACATGTAGTTATAGATAATTGTGCTTCACTGTTTCTGGTTGTTGTCCTTGTATTCTGAAGAAGGCCACAGGCTGAAACGTCAGTATTGTGTTGTGTTCCTTCCTTGTAAAGCTGTCACCATACCTTGGAGAGTTTATCACACCCAACTACTGGCTCCTTGTAAAGCTGTCACCATACCTTAGAGTGTTTATCACACCCAACTACTGGCTCCTTGTAAAGCTGTCACCATACCTTGGAGAGTTTATCACACCCCACTACTGGCTCCTTGTAAAGCTGTCACCATACCTTGGAGAGTTTATCACACCCCACTACTGGCTCCTTGTAAAGCTGTCACCATACCTTGGAGAGTTTATCACACCCCACTACTGGCTCCTTGTAAAGCTGTCACCATACCTTGGAGAGTTTATCACACCCCACTACTGGCTCCTTGTAAAGCTGTCACCATACCTTAGAGTGTTTATCACACCCAACTACAGGCTCCTTGTAAAGCTGTCACCATACCTTAGAGTGTTTATCACACCCCACTACTGGCTCCTTGTAAAGCTGTCACCATACCTTAGAGTGTTTATCACACCCAACTACAGGCTCCTTGTAAAGCTGTCACCATACCTTAGAGTGTTTATCACACCCCACTACTGGCTCCTTACAATCAGTTGGGTTCAAGGATATAAAATTTGAGCTATCAATCTACAATCAATCCTCTCTCAATAATCTGTCAATCTACAATCAATCCTCTCTCGATCCTCTGTCAATCTACAATCAATCCTCTGTCAATCTACAATCAATCCTCTGTCAATCTACAATCAATCCTCTGTTAATCTACAAGCAATCATCTGTCAATCTACAATCAATCCTCTCTCAATCCTCTGACAATCTACAATCAATCCTCTGTCAATCTACAATCAATCACTTGATGCTGTAGTAGAGTTTCCACCTTACTCTGGCCCTTCTCTATTAATCCTTCTCTAATAATCCTTCTCTAGTATGTGATCACAATCTTTCATAGTAAACACATCATCTATTTGCTGACGAGGGGATCTCAGCACCTATGAACATGTTTGGAACCCGATGACCCACAAATAACTCAATAATCATCTATTTATAGAAGAGTGGACAAGTCTAAATGATTCATTAATATAGCTTTAAGCACAAAATGTAGATAGGAAAAGAAAATAATCAATTAATAGAGCTTTATTTCTGTACAAGTAGTTGATAGAAAACAAGAATATTTCAAGGAGAAAATCAAATAAAACCAAGGAAAAATATAAATTCTGAACAAAGAGGGATGTTGGCCAGTCAGTATGTGAGGAATAGAGAGGGATGTTGGCCAGTCAGTATGTGAGGAATAGAGAGGGATGTTGGCCAGTCAGTATGTGAGGAATAGAGAGGGATGTTGGCCAGTCAGTATGTGAGGAACAGAGAGGGATGTTGGCCAGTCAGTATGTGAGGAATAGAGAGGGATGTTGGCAAGTCAATATGTGAGGAATAGAGAGGGATGTTGGCCCGTCAGTATGTGAGGAATAGAGAGGGATGTTAGCCAGTCAGTATGTGAGGAATAGAGAGGGATGTTGGCCAGTCAGTATGTGAGGAATAGAGAGGGATGTTGGCAAGTCAGTATGTGAGGAATAGAGAGGGATGTTGGCCAGTCAGTATGTGAGGAATAGAGAGGGATGTTGGCCAGTCAGTATGTGAGGAATAGAGAGGGATGTTGACCAGTCAGTATGTGAGGAATAGAGAGGGATGTTGGCCAGTCAGTATGTGAGGAATAGAGAGGGGTGTTGGCCAGTCAGTATGTGAGGAATAGAGAGGGATGTTGGCCAGTCAGTATGTGAGGAATAGAGAGGGGTGTTGGCCAGTCAGTAAGTATGTGAGGAATAGAGAGGGATGTTGGCCTATGTGATAATCATGAGTTCCAACCAGAAAATGGAGGTTTTATTGTAGATACAGTGCCTCCTGTGACAGCCACATTCTCCCCACCAGTTCCAGGAAATGTCTGCTGAGACCACTCATGTTTATTTCTTGATTACTTTCATATGTTGGACTATTTTGGATTACATGAAAAAGTATTTTTTTTTCCTACCTGAAAAAAAATTAAAGCTGTGGTTTGTACTTCGCGTGACAACTGCACTAAGACATGCACCCTGTATTCTCTTGACCTCACAAAAACTTAGAAAATGAAGTATAAAGTCTTTTGCTTTTAAAAATCTTCGTTTAGGTCAGAAACTGAATTGTACAGAACTATCCCAACACAGAGTTCGTTATAATGAATGACAAGCTTGTTTTATAAGACCTACGTTATCTGTTTTATAATCTGCTTTACCAACAGCCCATTATATGTTTTACAAGACCTACGTTATCTGTTTTATAATCTGCTTTACCAACAGCCCATTATCTGTTTTACAAGCGCTCCTTTATCTGTTTTATAATCTGCTTTACCAACAGCCCATTATCTGTTTTACAAGACCTACGTTATCTGTTTTATAATCTGCTTTACCAACAGCCCATTATCTGTTTTACAAGCGCTCCTTTATCTGTTTTATAATCTGCTTTACCAACAGCCCATTATCTGTTTTACAAGCGCTCCTTTATCTGTTTTATAATATGCTTTACCAACAGCCCATTATCTGTTTTACAAGACCTACGTTATCTGTTTTATAATCTGCTTTACCAACAGCCCATTATCTGTTTTACAAGTGCTCCTTTATCTGTTTTATAATCTGCTTTACCAACAGCCCATTATCTGTTTTACAAGACCTACGTTATCTGTTTTATAATCTGCTTTACCAACAGCCCATTATCTGTTTTACAAGCGCTCCTTTATCTGTTTTATAATCTGCTTTACCAACAGCCCATTATCTGTTTTACAAGCGCTCCTTTATCTGTTTCATCATGAACAGCCTCAAGTTGATTTATGACTTGAGTTTGACCTCATGGACCAAACATGTTACAATGTCTATCAATATGGTCGCGGCAAGTCAGTATCTTTGGCTACCTCAAAGCGTTATTCACTGTGTTTCCTGGGCTACAAAGGGTTGTTTTTATGTCAGCAACGATCAAGGAAATTTCCCTCAGCAGCTACACAAAAATTAGCAATTTTCTTGAAAATTAGCTTTATTTTTATACGAGATTGTGTCCCACAAAATTTTGTGGTGGGGAAGAGAAATCAGACATCAACAAATCAAATAGTCAGAGGTCACTGAAAATACAGGAAGATACACGGGGGTGTTTGACCATGGCGAAATTTTTAATTTGTTTTGATGTAATTTTTGAGACAGTATCATAATCTAGGATTAAAACAAGGAAAAATATATAAAACATCAGACAAATCTACAATACATGACTAACTACTTACATTTAAAGGCACATCATTTCATTGTAGAACAGATATCTCAATATTAAAATACATCCAAATAAGATAAGGAGAAACCATGCTTGAATGTTTCAATATGTAGAGCAAGCAAATGCTGGGAGCAGTTGTTCATTCACGAGTTGGTCGTTGTCATATGAATTATATCAAACTATCCTCTCCTCATAACAGTCAAGAACTGGAGTTATTACAGTTTAAATAGAGTTATTTTATTTCTTAGAAAGGTCATCTTCAACTGTGGTAAAAATAACATTTTTATTAAATCCCTGTTGCCAGCTGTTTATATTTAGAATAATTTAGAATTTCATGGATTCCAAGTGTTGTTGTGATGTACACAAAACTTGTAAACACATCAACAGAAAATGGATGTTTTATATCTTTCAAAAACAAAACATGTCCAATTCAGAGATGTTATTATTGCAGCAATATTTGCTGGCCTAAAGCTTTCAATAACAATTATTGCACATTGAATTATTCAATTATTTTTGTTTTGAATTTATTATAATTAATTATTTTTGGATTATCTGATCCAATCCATTGGGTTATATACTTTCTTGTAAACTTATTATCCAAACTTACCAGTGTTACCATCAGGTGTAGTATCAGTTTAGTCACTAAGATTTGCAATTTTCTCCTGTTTTTCCTTAAAGCAATTTGAATCTATATTGTGATACCGTTGTAAAAATTCCAGCATCAAAACAGAAATTCAGAAATTCTTCCAAATTTGACATTTTGCCGTGGTCAAACATTATATGATTATCCCCCCCCCCCTTTCCGTTACCTCCCTTGTTACTACTTCTGGTGACCTCTGCGCATTTGATTTCTTTCTTTTGATGAAGGAATTTTTATTTTTTTGTTTCAATTTGTCAGATAAAAAAAAAAATCAATTTCAAGAAATTTGTAGTTTTTTATTTTTTTTTTCCATCAAGGAAATTTCCTGCTCGACGCCAGACATCAAACAACCCTTTGTGACTCAGGAAACACAACGAATAGCACTATGAGGTAGTCAAACATAGTGACATAAAACATCATTACGGTGACCGTACCAAAGGACACTGTGTAACATGTCCTGTCTATGAGGTCAGGTGACACTCAGGTAATAATTCAACTTCAGCCAGGAATTCTAAGTCCCGTGTTTTACCTAGTGTGAACACATGGCTGTGTGTCAAAAGTTCAGAGAAATGACTGTTTTCAGGCTTTATTTTCACTCTACGACTTATATTGGAGGAACTCATTGAAAAGCAAAAACCTTTTGTACTTAACTTCATCGACTTCAAGAAAGCATTTGATAGTATTCATAGAGATTCTTTGTGGAAAATTCTGAAGCAATATGGCTTACCATCAAAAATCATAAATATTATCAAAGACATGTATGATGGTTACACATGTGCAGTTCGAACAGAGGAAGGACTGAGCGAATGTTTCCCAATAGAAACTGGGGTTAAACAAGGATGTATTTTATCGCCCTTGTTATTTGGAATTGTTATGGACTTCATAATGAAGAAATGCTGCACTGGTAATAAAGGCATCGAATGGATACAAGGAGACCATTTGGAGGACCTGGACTTTGCTGATGACATAGTTCTCATCAGCAATCAGATAAAAACGATGCAGGAAAACACAAATGAACTATCATCAATAGCCAGCAAAATTGGGCTTGAGGTCAATCATGAAAAGACTAAAGTCATGAAAAGTTTAATTCCAACAAGTGACAAAATATACATGGAAAACAAACCAGTAGAAGAGATCGATCACTTCATCTATCTTGGAAGTCACATTGATCGAGAAGGGGATACGAGCAAAGAAATTAGAATCAGACTGGCTAAAGCAGCAATGTCTTTCAGAAGCCTTGAAAAGTTGTGGAAATCAAAACTCATTAGCACAAACACAAAACTTAGGCTATTCAAATCAAATGTACTATCAACCCTTACGTATGCGTGTGAAAGCTGGAAAACAACAAGAGATATAGAAACAAAGTTGAACGCATTCGAAAATAAATGTCTAAGGAAAATACTTGGTATAGAATGGAACGAATTCAAAACAAACGAGGAAATTAGAGAAATCGCCAATCAACCACTAATATCTTCAGTAATAAAGAAAAGACGATGGTCATACGTTGGACATGTGATGAGAAGAGATAATAATCGAATAGCAAAGCAAGCCCTCATATGGGAAACAACAGGTAAAAGAAAAAGAGGAAGACCCAGGGAGACACTGAGAAGAACATTGATGAGAGAGGCAAGAGCAGCAGGAATCGGCTCCCTCAATGAGATAGAACTGCTTGCACAGAACAGAGACAGATGGCGAGATTTGATAAAATATCTTTAAAAGAAAACTGCTAGAACAAAAATTCATATAGGAGAAGGTGTATCTTGGTCTACGCCCTATGGGCCGGTTACGGCTCGAAAGGTCAATAGATAGATAGAATGTTACATTTAAGTGGTTGTAACTTTTACTTCAGTATTGTAAATTGGAGGGTTTACAGATAGGGATGGTAATTAAGAGTTAACTAGTGTGTTTAAAAATGTAAAACGTTTCCTATCGTTAAAAAGACAAAAAAGAAATTAACTTAAAAGTTAAGTAAGATACTAAGTACATTTTCATGTTATTATTATATATATTATTTTTTTACATTTATTATTAAAACACACAAAACACTTTAAAACTAAACTTTCATGGATGCCATCATAATATGATGGCATAATGATATAATATATTATCATTGAATGTTAGTTTAAGAAGTTTTTTTGTAAATTTGTATTCTTCCCTTTATAACTGACAGTGACATTATTATGATTGTCAGTGACAAATTATTGTATGTAATACATTACTGTAATACATCACATACATAGATAATATTATTCTATCCTTCATTATACAATATATTATATGCCATCCTCTCACTCTCAGTCTTGGTAGTACAGACACAGTAGTACAGTTATGATGATTGTATGTGGCATTGATAGTAAAACACGACTTCAACTTCAACCATTATTATTTTTCTTTCTGTAATTTCTAAAAACTTGTATATCATCCAATTCATAAATAATATTAATTTCAATGTTAGTTAAAGATAACCCGTAATGAATTTGGCAATGGTATTATGCACAAAGTAGTCATTAATAAACTTTTAGACTTTACTACTTAAAGTTAAAAGTTGACACACACGACGACGTCAGTGAGTGTGCAGCAGCAAGTTTGATGACCGGCCATCTAAATAAAAATGTAAAATACAACTGAATACACACTGTCAGTAAAACATGCAGGGAGCTACGAGTGAAAGAGTCGAGTCATTGATTGGAGCCAGCACACAGTTGAAGAAACAAAAATGAAAACAAAGAGCCGTGGTCCTACCTACCTCCTCTCGTCGGCTACAAGACACCGGAAGTTGCGATCAACACTGAAATCAATTAAACCCGCTCGTCCAATCTTCAACACTATGTCAGCGGTTCTTATGTATGGATGTCCATCGGGGCCAGGCTTTATTCACCGTCGTACAACTAATGATTGTAAGTGCATGGGCATTTACAGCACGCTCGGAAGGCAGAATAGTCAAGGAAGACAGTGGTGCGTACGTCATGACCACGAGTAGCATGACGATGGAAGTGATGGCAGTGACCAAGGCATTCAACTGGTTAGTCACATGACTATACCCACGCCTGTATGTGTATGAGTGGTTAGATGAACATGATAAAAGTGGAGGCGGGCTCTGTACGCAAGTAATGGGTAGAGTCATTGCAAAAGTTTTAAAAAAAACGTAATGTCACCTTTGTCTACGTCCCAGGACATGCGCGAGTACGGGGAATTGAAAGAGGGAACAGGTAGCTACGCTGTCGTTGAAGACGGTCAACCATTCGATGGGGCGGACATCATCAATACTTCCGAGATGTAAAAAGAGCACAGGACTTCAACAATCACAAATCCACGTCACTCCTTCGCATGAAAGAGATGAAAGTTAATATGGGCACAGCCAGAAACGAGAAACTTGGTGGGCGTGTAAGAAGACTTATCAACCAACCAGTCGTCAGTCACTGGACACTTCGAGACTTGCTGAGGAGGGGATCTCAACACCTATGGACATGTTCGGAGTGCAATGATGATGACCCGCAAATAACTCAATAACAACTAACGATTCGTGAGTAAATTATTGGCAATCATTATCCGGTTCATTATTAACGAATCATGGATTAAATTATATCTAGGAGTCATGGAGTAATTCCTCTGTCTATGAGTCATGGAGTCATTCCTATGTCTATGAGTCATGGAGTCATTCCTCTGTATATGTGTCATGGAGTCATTCCTCTGTCCATGAGCCATGGAGTCATTCCTCTGTCTGTGAGTCATGTAGTCATTCCTCTGTCTATGAGTCATGGAATCATTCATCTGTCTATAAGTTATAAAATCATTCCTCAGTCTATGAGTCATGAAATAATTCCTCAGTCTATGAGTCATTGAGTCATTCTAAAGTAGGGAGATAAAAAGATAGGACAAGGTGAGATAAATAAGGGAAATGAGGGGGATGTTGAGAGGGGAGATAATTAGGTGGGGGGGGGGTGTGACAAGGAGACAGGCCACGGGAAAGCAAGCAAGAGCGCAGTAGATTCACGGGAAATAGAGTTCAGGGGAAAAACGTGCAAGGGCGAGGGAGATGAGGAAAAATTGGGAAGACAAAGGACTGGAGGAAAGATAGGCAGTTGAATTAGTGCTGAGGTCCAGTCCAGACGTGTGTGTGAAAACACAACGAAACTTGGGGACCGGAATGTGGGCAGAATTCTGATGTTGCAGTTTAGTTGTGGGTTAGCTGTTGAGTGGGACAGTCAAATAGGCTTGGTGTTAGCCATTCAGTGAAGTCGTACGCATTAGAACAGTGACATTGTTATGAACAATTATGTTGCTCAAGGAAATAAGCTTAGTGGTAGAGACTTATTTGCAGTTATTATCATCAGTGTGAAGAGACCTTGCTCACCAGTACAGGTCAGGCAATCATGGCTGACTTACAGCCGTCTTAGTGACATTGTCTGAGCAATCATCATTAGCATGAAGAGACTTTCATCCGAATTGTAGGTTGTGCTAATGAGTGCGCAGCGGAACCTAATTAGAGACTTTGTATTGAAGTGATTTACATATATGGTATGAACAATCATTATATGTTGTGATTCAAGATTTTGTATTGAAATGATTTAAAGACATTGTGTGTACAATCCTTATCTGTTGTGAATCACGCATTGCTGTATAAATCTGATGATGAATTATGTCAAGCTAGGGACTGATCAATGAGATATTAAACTAGCTATATTTTAGTTGGTGTTTGTTCCATGCTGTCTACAGTGGATGGGGGTGTCTTTGCGAAGAACGGGCTCTGAGGTTGTCCAGAACGAGGTCACAACGTGGAATCGGTCAGGGATCGAGACGGACAAGGGCAGAATACAAGTGCGGGGTGACTTGGGGTAGACCTATACCTCGCAATATCGAATACCGGGTACCAAAGCACTGGTACAAATCCTCAGTCTATGAGTCATGGAGTCATTCCTTTGTTTATGAGCGATGGAATCATTCCTCTGTCTATGAATCATAGTCATTCCTCTGTTAAATGACTCTATGGCTCATAAACAGAGGAATGACTCTATGGCTCATAAACAGAGGAATGATTCCATGGCTCATAGACAAAGGAAATGCCAATAGACAGAGGAATAATATATGGGATTAAAAGAATGTTAATATGATGGGTGTTAATAATAAGTTGTGGAGAACAAATATAAGAAAAGACACAAAACATTCGGAAATTAAATGAAGTCAAAGTTAAAAGATAGAAAAGAAAAGAGATTATACTCACAACGTGCATGTTTTTTTTTTTTTTTTTTTGAAGCTGGGTCTGCCATTGCAGTATTGCCAGAATCAGCCACGAGAGAAGCTGCGCAGAAAAATAATGTCTGACCTTAGTACCAAAGATTGACGCGAGTTTCCTTCCAACTGTCTGGGAAATCGTAAAAAAAAAACAAGAAAATTAATAAATAAATATTTATATAATTGTGGGTCAACAAATTGTGCTCTAAAATATGAAATCATTCATGCAAGTGGAAACATATGGTACTGGTTGTAACTTTCTACAAGTACATTGTGCTCTCGGGGTGCCGTGTGACAGAGAAAGTGACGGTTTGATTACTGAAATGAAATGTGGTTCAGTGCCCAAGAGTTCTACGATCATAGTACCATGAGGGTAAAGTTGTGACGGGAGAAGTGCATTGTCTTGAAGATGTGACGGGAGAGGTGCAATGTCTTGAAGATGTGACGGGAGAGGTGCAATGTCTTGAAGATGTGACGGGAGAGGTGCAATGTCTTGAAGATGGGACGGGAGAAGTGCATTGTCTTGAGGATGTGACGGGAGAGGTGCAATGTCTTGAAGATGTGACGGGAGATGTGCAATGTCTTGAAGATGTGACGGGAGAGGTGCAATGTCTTAAAGATGTGACGGGAGAAGTGCATTGTCTTGAGGATGTGACGGGAGACGTGCATTGTCTTGAAGATGTGACGGGAGAGGTGCAATGTGTTGAAGATGTGACGGGAGAAGTGCATTGTCTTGAACATGTGACGGGAGAAGCGCATTGTCTTGAAGATGTGACGGGAGAGGTGCAATGTTTTGAAGATGTGACGGGACAAGTGCATTGTCTTGAAGATGTGACGGGAGAAGCGCATTGTCTTGAAGATGTGACGGGAGAAGTGCATTGTCTTGAAGATGTGACGGGAGAAGTGCATTGTCTTGAAGATGTGACGGGAGAAGCGCATTGTCTTGAAGATGTGACGGGAGAAGTGCATTGTCTTGAAGATGTGACGGGAGAAGTGCATTGTCTTGAAGATGTGACGGGAGAAGTGCATTGTCTTGAAGATGTGACGGGAGAAGTACATTGTCCTGAAGATGTGACGGGAGAAGTGCATTGTCCTGAAGATGTGACGGGAGAAGCGCATTGTCTTGAAGATGTGACGGGAGAAGCGCATTGTCTTGAAGATGTGACGGGAGAAGTGCATTGTCTTGAAGATGTGACGGGAGAAGTGCATTGTCTTGAAGATGTGACGGGAGAAGTGCATTGTCTTGAAGATGTGACGGGAGAAGTGCATTGTCTTGAAGAACACGTAGTGAACACGTAGAGAAGGACGTATGTTCGAACTCCTGTCCAAGTACGTGCATTGACTCATTAAAGTGTGAAACGTGTTGGCTCATCCGTGACTCTGCTTGACACACAGGTCTCCGTGACTCTGCTTGACACACAGCTCTCCATGACTCTACTTGACACACAGCTCTCTGTGACTCTACTTGACACACAGCTCTCCATGACTCTACTTGACACACAGCTCTCCATGACTCTGCTTGACACACAGCTTTCCATGACTCTACTTGACACACAGCTCTCCATGGCTCTACTTGACACACAGCTCTATGTGACTCTACTTGACACACAGCTCTCCGTGACTCTACTTGACACACAGTATTCTGTGACTCTACTTGACACACAGCTCTCTGTGACTCTACTTGACACACTGATCTCAATGACTCTACTTGACACACAGCTCTCTGTGATTTTACTTGACACACAGCTCTCCATGACTCTACTTGACACACAACTCTCCATGACTCTACTTGACACACAGCTCTCTGTGACTTTACTTGACACACTGCTCTCCATGACTCTACTTGACACACAGCTCTCTGTGACTCTACTTGACACACAGCTCTCCATGACTCTACTTGACACACAGCTTTCCATGACTCTACTCGACACACAGCTCTCTGTGACTCTACTTGACACACAGCTCTCCATGACTCTACTTGACACACAGCTCTCTGTGACTCTACTTGACACACAGCTCTCCGTGACTCTACTTGACACACAGCTCTCCATGACTCTACTTGACACACAGCTCTCTGTGACTCTGCTTGACACACATCTCTCCGTGACTCTACTTGACACACAGCTCTCCATGACTCTACTTGACACACAGCTCTCTGTGACTCTACTTGACACACAGCTCTCTGTGACTCTACTTGACACACAGCTCTCTGTGACTCTACTTGACACACAGCTCTCCATGACTCTACTTGACACACAGCTCTCTGTGACTCTACTTGACACACAGCTCTCTGTGACTCTACTTGACACACAGCTCTCTGTGACTCTGCTTGACACACAGCTCTCTGTGACTCTACTTGACACACAGCTCTCCGTGGCTCTACTTGACACACAGCACTCTGTGACTCTGCTTGACACACATGTCTCCGTGACTCTGCTCGACACACAGGTCTCCGTGACTCTGCTTGACACACAGCTCTCAGTGACTCTACTTGACACACAGCTCTCTGTGACTCTACTTGACACACAACTCTCCGTGACTCTACTTGACACACAGCTCTCCGTGACTCTACTTGACACACAGTACTCTGTGACTCTACTTGACACACAGCTCTCTCCTTGACTCTACTTGATACACAGTACTCTGTGACTCTACTTGACACACAGGTCTTCGTGACTCTGCTTGACACACAGGTCTCCGTGACACTGCTCGACACACAGGTCTCCGTGATTCTGCTTGACACACAGGTCTCCGTGACACTGCTTGACACACAGGTCTCCCTGACTCTACTTGACACACAGGTCTCCGTGACTCTGCTTGACACACAACTCTCCGTGACTCTACTTGACACACAGCTCTCTGTAACTCTGCTTGACACACAGCTTTCCGTGGCTCTACTTGACACACAGCTCTCTGTGACTCTACTTGACACACAGCTCTCTGTGACTCTACTTGACACACAGCACTCTGTGACTCTACTTGACACACAGAACTCTGTGACTCTACTTGACACACAGCACTCTGTGACTCTATTTGACACACAGCACTCTGTGACTCTGCTTGACACACAGCTCTCCATGACTCTACTTGACACACAGCTCTCTGTGACTCTACTTGACACACAGCTCTCTGTGACTCTACTTGACACACAGCTCTCCATGACTCTACTTGACACACAGCTCTCTGTGACTCTATTTGACACACAGCTCTCCATGACTCTACTTGACACACAGCTCTCTGTGACTCTACTTGACACACAGCTCTCTGTGACTCTACTTGACACACAGCTCTCTGTGACTCTACTTGACACACAGCTCTCTGTGACTCTACTTGACACACAGCTCTCTGTGACTCTACTTGACACACAGCTCTCTGTGACTCTACTTGACACACAGCTCTCCGTGACTCTGCTTGACACACAGCTCTCCATGACTCTACTTGACACACAGCTCTCTGTGACTCTACTTGACACACAGCTCTCCGTGACTCTGCTTGACACACAGCTCTCTGTGGCTCTACTTGACACACAGCTCTCTGTGACTCTGCTTGACACACAGGTCTCCGTGACTCTGCTTGACACACAGCTCTCTGTGACTTTACTTGACACACAGCTCTCTGTGACTCTACTTGACACACAGCTCTCTGTGACTCTACTTGACACACAGCACTCTGTGACTCTACTTGACACACAGCTCTCTGTGACTCTACTTGACACACAGCTCTCTGTGACTCTACTTGACACACAGCTCTCTGTGACTCTGCTTGACACACAGCTCTCCATGACTCTACTTGACACACAGCTCTCCATGACTCTGCTTGACACACAGCTTTCCATGACTCTACTTGACACACAGCTCTCCATGGCTCTACTTGACACACAGCTCTATGTGACTCTACTTGACACACAGCTCTCCGTGACTCTACTTGACACACAGTATTCTGTGACTCTACTTGACACACAGCTCTCTGTGACTCTACTTGACACACTGCTCTCTGTGACTCTACTTGACACACAGCTCTCCATGACTCTACTTGACACACAGCTCTCCATGACTCTACTTGACACACAGCTCTCTGTGACTCTACTTGACACACTGCTCTCCATGACTCTACTTGACACACAGCTCTCTGTGACTCTACTTGACACACAGCTCTCCATGACTCTACTTGACACACAGCTTTCCATGACTCTACTCGACACACAGCTCTCTGTGACTCTACTTGACACACAGCTCTCCATGACTCTACTTGACACACAGCTCTCTGTGACTCTACTTGACACACAGCTCTCCGTGACTCTACTTGACACACAGCTCTCCATGACTCTACTTGACACACAGCTCTCTGTGACTCTGCTTGACACACATCTCTCCATGACTCTACTTGACACACAGCTCTCCATGACTCTACTTGACACACAGCTCTCTGTGACTCTACTTGACACACAGCTCTCTGTGACTCTACTTGACACACAGCTCTCTGTGACTCTACTTGACACACAGCTCTCCATGACTCTACTTGACACACAGCTCTCTGTGACTCTACTTGACACACAGCTCTCTGTGACTCTACTTGACACACAGCTCTCTGTGACTCTGCTTGACACACAGCTCTCTGTGACTCTACTTGACACACAGCTCTCCGTGGCTCTACTTGACACACAGCACTCTGTGACTCTGCTTGACACACAGGTCTCCGTGACTCTGCTCGACACACAGGTCTCCGTGACTCTGCTTGACACACAGCTCTCTGTGACTCTACTTGACACACAGCTCTCTGTGACTCTACTTGACACACAACTCTCCGTGACTCTACTTGACACACAGCTCTCCGTGACTCTACTTGACACACAGTACTCTGTGACTCTACTTGACACACAGCTCTCTCCTTGACTCTACTTGATACACAGTACTCTGTGACTCTACTTGACACACAGGTCTTCGTGACTCTGCTTGACACACAGGTCTCCGTGACACTGCTCGACACACAGGTCTCCGTGATTCTGCTTGACACACAGGTCTCCGTGACACTGCTTGACACACAGGTCTCCCTGACTCTACTTGACACACAGGTCTCCGTGACTCTGCTTGACACACAACTCTCCGTGACTCTACTTGACACACAGCTCTCTGTAACTCTGCTTGACACACAGCTTTCCGTGGCTCTACTTGACACACAGCTCTCTGTGACTCTACTTGACACACAGCTCTCTGTTACTCTACTTGACACACAGCACTCTGTGACTCTACTTGACACACAGAACTCTGTGACTCTACTTGACACACAGCACTCTGTGACTCTATTTGACACACAGCACTCTGTGACTCTGCTTGACACACAGCTCTCCATGACTCTACTTGACACACAGCTCTCTGTGACTCTACTTGACACACAGCTCTCTGTGACTCTACTTGACACACAGCTCTCCATGACTCTACTTGACACACAGCTCTCTGTAACTCTACTTGACACACAGCTCTCCATGACTCTAATTGACACACAGCTCTCTGTGACTCTACTTGACACACAGCTCTCTGTGACTCTACTTGACACACAGCTCTCTGTGACTCTACTTGACACACAGCTCTCTGTGACTCTACTTGACACACAGCTCTCTGTGACTCTACTTGACACACAGCTCTCTGTGACTCTACTTGACACACAGCTCTCCATGACTCTACTTGACACACAGCTCTCCATGACTCTACTTGACACACAGCTCTCTGTGACTCTACTTGACACACAGCTCTCTGTGACTCTACTTGACACACAGCTCTCCATGACTCTACTTGACACACAGCTCTCTGTGACTCTACTTGACACACAGCTCTCTGTGACTCTACTTGACACACAGCTCTCTGTGACTCTGCTTGACACACAGCTCTCCATGACTCTACTTGACACACAGCTCTCCATGACTCTGCTTAGACACACAGCTTTCCATGACTCTACTTGACACACAGCTCTCCATGACTCTACTTGACACATAGCTCTCTGTGACTCTACTTGACACACAGCTCTCTGTGACTCTACTTGACACACAGGTCTCCCTGACTCTACATGACACACAGCTCTCTGTGACTCTACTTGACACACTGCTCTCAATGACTCTACTTGACACACAGCTCTCTGTGACTTTACTTGACACACAGCTCTCCATGACTCTACTTGACACACAACTCTCCATGACTCTACTTGACACACAGCTCTCTGTGACTTTACTTGACACACTGCTCTCCATGACTCTACTTGACACACAGCTCTCTGTGACTCTACTTGACACACAGGTCTCCGTGACTCTGCTCGACACACAGGTCTCCGTGACTCTGCTTGACACACAGCTCTCTGTGACTCTACTTGACACACAGCTCTCTGTGACTCTACTTGACACACAACTCTCCGTGACTCTACTTGACACACAGCTCTCCGTGACTCTACTTGACACACAGTACTCTGTGACTCTACTTGACACACAGCTCTCTCCGTGACTCTGCTTGACACACAGTACTCTGTGACTCTACTTGACACACAGGTCTCCGTGACTCTGCTTGACACACAGGTCTCCGTGACTCTGCTCGACACACAGGTCTCCGTGACTCTGCTTGACACACAGGTCTCCGTGACACTGCTTGACACACAGGTCTCCCTGACTCTACTTGACACACAGGTCTCCGTGACTCTGCTTGACACACAACTCTCCGTGACTCTACTTGACACACAGCTCTCTGTAACTCTGCTTGACACACAGCTTTCCGTGGCTCTACTTGACACACAGCTCTCTGTGACTCTGCTTGACACACAGGTCTCCCTGACTCTACTTGACACACAGCTCTCTGTGACTCTACTTGACACACAGTACTCTATGACTCTACTTGACACACAGCTCTCCGTGACTCTACTTGACACACAGCACTCTGTGACTCTACTTGACACACTGCTCTCAATGACTCTACTTGACACACAGCTCTCTGTGACTACTTGACACACAGCTCTCTGTGACTCTACTTGACACACAGCTCTCCATGACTCTACTTGACACACAGCTCTCTGTGACTCTACTTGACACACAGCTCTCCATGACTCTACTTGACACACAGCTCTCCATGACTCTACTTGACACACAGCTCTCTGTGACTCTACTTGACACACAGCTCTCTGTGACTCTACTTGACACACAGCTCTCCATGACTCTACTTGACACACAGCTCTCTGTGACTCTACTTGACACACAGCTCTCTGTGACTCTACTTGACACACAGCTCTCTGTGACTCTGCTTGACACACGCTCTCTGTGACTCTACTTGACACACAGCTCTCTGTGACTCTACTTGACACACAGGTCTCCCTGACTCTACTTGACACACAGCTCTCTGTGACTCTACTTGACACACAGCTCTCCATGACTCTACTTGACACACAGCTTTCCATGTCTCTACTTGACACACAGCTCTCTGTGACTTTACTTGACACACTGCTCTCTGTGACTCTACTTGACACACAGCTCTCCATGACTCTACTTGACACACAGCTCTCTGTGACTTTACTTGACACACAGCTCTCTGTGACTCTACTTGACACACAGCTCTCCATGACTCTACTTGACACACAGCTCTCTGTGACTTTACTTGACACACTGCTCTCCATGACTCTACTTGACACACAGCTCTCTGTGACTCTACTTGACACACAGCTCTCCATGACTCTACTTGACACACAGCTTTCCATGTCTCTACTTGACACACAGCTCTCTGTGACTCTACTTGACACACAGCTCTCCATGACTCTACTTGACACACAGCTCTCTGTGACTCTGCTTGACACACAGCTCTCCGTGACTCTACTTGACACACAGCTCTCCATGACTCTACTTGACACACAGCTCTCTGTGACTCTACTTGACACACAGCTCTCCGTGGCTCTACTTGACACACAGCACTCTGTGACTCTGCTTGACACACAGGTCTCCGTGACTCTGCTCGACACACAGGTATCCGTGACTCTGCTTGACACACAGCTCTCTGTGACTCTACTTGACACACAACTCTCCGTGACTCTACTTGACACACAGCTCTCCGTGACTCTACTTGACACACATCACTCTGTGACTCTACTTGACACACAGCTCTCCATGACTCTACTTGACACACAGCTCTTCGTGACTCTACTTAACACACAGCTCTCTGTGACTCTACTTGACACACAGCTCTCCATGACTCTACTTGACACACAGCTCTCTGTGACTCTATTGACACACAGCTCTCTGTGACTCTACATGACACACAGCTCTCTGTGACTCTACTTGACACACAGCTCTCTGAGACTCTGCTTGACACACAGCTCTCTGTGACTCTACTTGACACACAGCTCTCCGTGGCTCTACTTGACACACAGCTCTCTGTGACTCTACTTGACACACAGCTCTCCATGACTCTACTTGACACACAGCTCTCTGTGACTCTACTTGACACACAGCACTCTGTGACTCTATTTGACACACAGCACTCTGTGACTCTGCTTGACACACAGCTCTCCATGACTCTACTTGACACACAGCTCTCTGTGACTCTACTTGACACACAGCTCTCTGTGACTCTACTTGACACACAGCTCTCCATGACTCTACTTGACACACAGCTCTCTGTGACTCTACTTGACACACAGCTCTCCATGACTCTACTTGACACACAGCTCTCTGTGACTCTACTTGACACACAGCTCTCTGTGACTCTACTTGACACACAGCTCTCTGTGACTCTACTTGACACACAGCTCTCTGTGACTCTACTTGACACACAGCTCTCTGTGACTCTACTTGACACACAGCTCTCTGTGACTCTACTTGACACACAGCTCTCCGTGACTCTGCTTGACACACAGCTCTCCATGACTCTACTTGACACACAGCTCTCTGTGACTCTACTTGACACACAGCTCTCCGTGACTCAGCTTGACACACAGCTCTCCGTGGCTCTACTTGACACACAGCTCTCTGTGACTCTGCTTGACACACAGGTCTCCGTGACTCTGCTTGACACACAGCTCTCTGTGACTTTACTTGACACACAGCTCTCTGTGACTCTACTTGACACACAGCTCTCTGTGACTCTACTTGACACACAGCACTCTGTAACTCTACTTGACACACAGCTCTCTGTGACTCTACTTGACACACAGCTCTCTGTGACTCTACTTGACACACAGCTCTCTGTGACTCTGCTTGACACACAGCTCTCCATGACTCTACTTGACACACAGCTCTCCATGACTCTGCTTGACACACAGCTTTCCATGACTCTACTTGACACACAGCTCTCCATGGCTCTACTTGACACACAGCTCTATGTGACTCTACTTGACACACAGCTCTCCGTGACTCTACTTGACACACAGTATTCTGTGACTCTACTTGACACACAGCTCTCTGTGACTCTACTTGACACACTGATCTCAATGACTCTACTTGACACACAGCTCTCTGTGACTTTACTTGACACACAGCTCTCCATGACTCTACTTGACACACAACTCTCCATGACTCTACTTGACACACAGCTCTCTGTGACTTTACTTGACACACTGCTCTCCATGACTCTACTTGACACACAGCTTTCTGTGACTCTACTTGACACACAGCTCTCCATGACTCTACTTGACACACAGCTTTCCATGACTCTACTCGACACACAGCTCTCTGTGACTCTACTTGACACACAGCTCTTCATGACTCTACTTGACACACAGCTCTCTGTGACTCTACTTGACACACAGCTCTCCGTGACTCTACTTGACACACAGCTCTCAATGACTCTACTTGACACACAGCTCTCTGTGACTCTGCTTGACACACATCTCTCCGTGACTCTACTTGACACACAGCTCTCCATGACTCTACTTGACACACAGCTCTCTGTGACTCTACTTGACACACAGCTCTCTGTGACTCTACTTGACACACAGCTCTCTGTGACTCTACTTGACACACAGCTCTCCATGACTCTACTTGACACACAGCTCTCTGTGACTCTACTTGACACACAGCTCTCTGTGACTCTACTTGACACACAGCTCTCTGTGACTCTGCTTGACACACAGCTCTCTGTTACTCTACTTGACACACAGCTCTCCGTGGCTCTACTTGACACACAGCACTCTGTGACTCTGCTTGACACACAGGTCTCCGTGACTCTGCTCGACACACAGGTCTCCGTGACTCTGCTTGACACACAGCTCTCAGTGACTCTACTTGACACACAGCTCTCTGTGACTCTACTTGACACACAACTCTCCGTGACTCTACTTGACACACAGCTCTCCGTGACTCTACTTGACACACAGCTCTCTGTGACTCTACTTGACACACAGAACTCTGTGACTCTACTTGACACACAGAACTCTGTGACTCTACTTGACACACAGCACTCTGTGACTCTATTTGACACACAGCACTCTGTGACTCTGCTTGACACACAGCTCTCCATGACTCTACTTGACACACAGCTCTCTGTGACTCTACTTGACACACAGCTCTCCATGACTCTACTTGACACACAGCTCTCCATGACTCTACTTGACACACAGCTCTCTGTGACTCTACTTGACACACAGCTCTCTGTGACTCTACTTGACACACAGCTCTCCATGACTCTACTTGACACACAGCTCTCTGTGACTCTACTTGACACACAGCTCTCTGTGACTCTACTTGACACACAGCTCTCTGTGACTCTGCTTGACACACAGCTCTCTGTGACTCTACTTGACACACAGCTCTCTGTGACTCTACTTGACACACAGGTCTCCCTGACTCTACTTGACACACAGCTCTCTGTGACTCTACTTGACACACAGCTCTCCATGACTCTACTTGACACACAGCTTTCCATGTCTCTACTTGACACACAGCTCTCTGTGACTTTACTTGACACACTGCTCTCTGTGACTCTACTTGACACACAGCTCTCCATGACTCTACTTGACACACAGCTCTCTGTGACTTTACTTGACACACAGCTCTCTGTGACTCTACTTGACACACAGCTCTCCATGACTCTACTTGACACACAGCTCTCTGTGACTTTACTTGACACACTGCTCTCCATGACTCTACTTGACACACAGCTCTCTGTGACTCTACTTGACACACAGCTCTCCATGACTCTACTTGACACACAGCTTTCCATGTCTCTACTTGACACACAGCTCTCTGTGACTCTACTTGACACACAGCTCTCCATGACTCTACTTGACACACAGCTCTCTGTGACTCTGCTTGACACACAGCTCTCCGTGACTCTACTTGACACACAGCTCTCCATGACTCTACTTGACACACAGCTCTCTGTGACTCTACTTGACACACAGCTCTCCGTGGCTCTACTTGACACACAGCACTCTGTGACTCTGCTTGACACACAGGTCTCCGTGACTCTGCTCGACACACAGGTATCCGTGACTCTGCTTGACACACAGCTCTCTGTGACTCTACTTGACACACAACTCTCCGTGACTCTACTTGACACACAGCTCTCCGTGACTCTACTTGACACACATCACTCTGTGACTCTACTTGACACACAGCTCTCCATGACTCTACTTGACACACAGCTCTTCGTGACTCTACTTAACACACAGCTCTCTGTGACTCTACTTGACACACAGCTCTCCATGACTCTACTTGACACACAGCTCTCTGTGACTCTATTGACACACAGCTCTCTGTGACTCTACATGACACACAGCTCTCTGTGACTCTACTTGACACACAGCTCTCTGAGACTCTGCTTGACACACAGCTCTCTGTGACTCTACTTGACACACAGCTCTCCGTGGCTCTACTTGACACACAGCTCTCTGTGACTCTACCTGACACACAGCTCTCCATGACTCTACTTGACACACAGCTCTCTGTGACTCTACTTGACACACAGCACTCTGTGACTCTATTTGACACACAGCACTCTGTGACTCTGCTTGACACACAGCTCTCCATGACTCTACTTGACACACAGCTCTCTGTGACTCTACTTGACACACAGCTCTCTGTGACTCTACTTGACACACAGCTCTCCATGACTCTACTTGACACACAGCTCTCTGTGACTCTACTTGACACACAGCTCTCCATGACTCTAATTGACACACAGCTCTCTGTGACTCTACTTGACACACAGCTCTCTGTGACTCTACTTGACACACAGCTCTCTGTGACTCTACTTGACACACAGCTCTCTGTGACTCTACTTGACACACAGCTCTCTGTGACTCTACTTGACACACAGCTCTCTGTGACTCTACTTGACACACAGCTCTCCGTGACTCTGCTTGACACACAGCTCTCCATGACTCTACTTGACACACAGCTCTCTGTGACTCTACTTGACACACAGCTCTCCGTGACTCAGCTTGACACACAGCTCTCCGTGGCTCTACTTGACACACAGCTCTCTGTGACTCTGCTTGACACACAGGTCTCCGTGACTCTGCTTGACACACAGCTCTCTGTGACTTTACTTGACACACAGCTCTCTGTGACTCTACTTGACACACAGCTCTCTGTGATTCTACTTGACACACAGCACTCTGTGACTCTACTTGACACACAGCTCTCTGTGACTCTACTTGACACACAGCTCTCTGTGACTCTACTTGACACACAGCTCTCTGTGACTCTGCTTGACACACAGCTCTCCATGACTCTACTTGACACACAGCTCTCCATGACTCTGCTTGACACACAGCTTTCCATGACTCTACTTGACACACAGCTCTCCATGGCTCTACTTGACACACAGCTCTATGTGACTCTACTTGACACACAGCTCTCCGTGACTCTACTTGACACACAGTATTCTGTGACTCTACTTGACACACAGCTCTCTGTGACTCTACTTGACACACTGATCTCAATGACTCTACTTGACACACAGCTCTCTGTGACTTTACTTGACACACAGCTCTCCATGACTCTACTTGACACACAACTCTCCATGACTCTACTTGACACACAGCTCTCTGTGACTTTACTTGACACACTGCTCTCCATGACTCTACTTGACACACAGCTCTCTGTGACTCTACTTGACACACAGCTCTCCATGACTCTACTTGACACACAGCTTTCCATGACTCTACTCGACACACAGCTCTCTGTGACTCTACTTGACACACAGCTCTCCATGACTCTACTTGACACACAGCTCTCTGTGACTCTACTTGACACACAGCTCTCCGTGACTCTACTTGACACACAGCTCTCCATGACTCTACTTGACACACAGCTCTCTGTGACTCTGCTTGACACACATCTCTCCGTGACTCTACTTGACACACAGCTCTCCATGACTCTACTTGACACACAGCTCTCTGTGACTCTACTTGACACACAGCTCTCTGTGACTCTACTTGACACACAGCTCTCCATGACTCTACTTGACACACAGCTCTCTGTGACTCTACTTGACACACAGCTCTCTGTGACTCTACTTGACACACAGCTCTCTGTGACTCTGCTTGACACACAGCTCTCTGTGACTCTACTTGACACACAGCTCTCCGTGGCTCTACTTGACACACAGCACTCTGTGACTCTGCTTGACACACAGGTCTCCGTGACTCTGCTCGACACACAGGTCTCCGTGACTCTGCTTGACACACAGCTCTCAGTGACTCTACTTGACACACAGCTCTCTGTGACTCTACTTGACACACAACTCTCCGTGACTCTACTTGACACACAGCTCTCCGTGACTCTACTTGACACACAGCTCTCTGTGACTCTACTTGACACAAAGCACTCTGTGACTCTACTTGACACACAGAATTCTGTGACTCTACTTGACACACAGCACTCTGTGACTCTATTTGACACACAGCACTCTGTGACTCTGCTTGACACACAGCTCTCCATGACTCTACTTGACACACAGCTCTCTGTGACTCTACTTGACACACAGCTCTCTGTGACTCTACTTGACACACAGCTCTCCATGACTCTACTTGACACACAGCTCTCTGTGACTCTACTTGACACACAGCTCTCCATGACTCTAATTGACACACAGCTCTCTGTGACTCTACTTGACACACAGCTCTCTGTGACTCTACTTGACACACAGCTCTCTGTGACTCTACTTGACACACAGCTCTCTGTGACTCTACTTGACACACAGCTCTCTGTGACTCTACTTGACACACAGCTCTCTGTGACTCTACTTGACACACAGCTCTCCATGACTCTACTTGACACACAGCTCTCCATGACTCTACTTGACACACAGCTCTCTGTGACTCTACTTGACACACAGCTCTCTGTGACTCTACTTGACACACAGCTCTCCATGACTCTACTTGACACACAGCTCTCTGTGACTCTACTTGACACACAGCTCTCTGTGACTCTACTTGACACACAGCTCTCTGTGACTTTACTTGACACACAGCTCTCCATGACTCTACTTGACACACAGCTCTCCATGACTCTGCTTAGACACACAGCTTTCCATGACTCTACTTGACACACAGCTCTCCATGACTCTACTTGACACATAGCTCTCTGTGACTCTACTTGACACACAGCTCTCTGTGACTCTACTTGACACACAGGTCTCCCTGACTCTACATGACACACAGCTCTCTGTGACTCTACTTGACACACTGCTCTCAATGACTCTACTTGACACACAGCTCTCTGTGACTTTACTTGACACACAGCTCTCCATGACTCTACTTGACACACAACTCTCCATGACTCTACTTGACACACAGCTCTCTGTGACTTTACTTGACACACTGCTCTCCATGACTCTACTTGACACACAGCTCTCTGTGACTCTACTTGACACACAGGTCTCCGTGACTCTGCTCGACACACAGGTCTCCGTGACTCTGCTTGACACACAGCTCTCTGTGACTCTACTTGACACACAGCTCTCTGTGACTCTACTTGACACACAACTCTCCGTGACTCTACTTGACACACAGCTCTCCGTGACTCTACTTGACACACAGAACTCTGTGACTCTACTTGACACACAGCTCTCTCCGTGACTCTGCTTGACACACAGTACTCTGTGACTCTACTTGACACACAGGTCTCCGTGACTCTGCTTGACACACAGGTCTCCGTGACTCTGCTCGACACACAGGTCTCCGTGACTCTGCTTGACACACAGGTCTCCGTGACACTGCTTGACACACAGGTCTCCCTGACTCTACTTGACACACAGGTCTCCGTGACTCTGCTTGACACACAACTCTCCGTGACTCTACTTGACACACAGCTCTCTGTAACTCTGCTTGACACACAGCTTTCCGTGGCTCTACTTGACACACAGGTCTCTGTGACTCTGCTTGACACACAGGTCTCCCTGACTCTACTTGACACACAGCTCTCTGTGACTCTACTTGACACACAGCTCTCTGTGACTCTTCTTGACACACAGCACTCTGTGTCTCTACTTGACCCACAGCTTTCTCCGTGACTCTACTTGACACACAGCTCTCTGTGACTCTACTTGACACACAGTACTCTATGACTCTACTTGACACACAGCTCTCCGTGACTCTACTTGACACACAGCACTCTGTGACTCTACTTGACACACTGCTCTCAATGACTCTACTTGACACACAGCTCTCTGTGACTACTTGACACACAGCTCTCTGTGACTCTACTTGACACACAGCTCTCCATGACTCTACTTGACACACAGCTCTCTGTGACTCTACTTGACACACAGCTCTCCATGACTCTACTTGACACACAGCTCTCCATGACTCTACTTGATACACAGCTCTCTGTGACTCTACTTGACACACAGGTCTCCCTGACTCTACTTGACACACAGCTCTCCATGACTCTACTTGACACACAGCTCTCCGTGACTCTACTTGACACACAGCTCTCTGTGACTCTACTTGACACACAGCTCTCTGTGACTCTGCTTGACACACAGCTCTCTGTGACTCTACTTGACACACAGCTCTCTGTGACTCTACTTGACACACAGGTCTCCCTGACTCTACTTGACACACAGCTCTCTGTGACTCTACTTGACACACAGCTCTCCATGACTCTACTTGACACACAGCTTTCCATGTCTCTACTTGACACACAGCTCTCTGTGACTTTACTTGACACACTGCTCTCTGTGACTCTACTTGACACACAGCTCTCCATGACTCTACTTGACACACAGCTCTCTGTGACTTTACTTGACACACAGCTCTCTGTGACTCTACTTGACACACAGCTCTCCATGACTCTACTTGACACACAGCTCTCTGTGACTTTACTTGACACACTGCTCTCCATGACTCTACTTGACACACAGCTCTCTGTGACTCTACTTGACACACAGCTCTCCATGACTCTACTTGACACACAGCTTTCCATGTCTCTACTTGACACACAGCTCTCTGTGACTCTACTTGACACACAGCTCTCCATGACTCTACTTGACACACAGCTCTCTGTGACTCTGCTTGACACACAGCTCTCCGTGACTCTACTTGACACACAGCTCTCCATGACTCTACTTGACACACAGCTCTCTGTGACTCTACTTGACACACAGCTCTCCGTGGCTCTACTTGACACACAGCACTCTGTGACTCTGCTTGACACACAGGTCTCCGTGACTCTGCTCGACACACAGGTATCCGTGACTCTGCTTGACACACAGCTCTCTGTGACTCTACTTGACACACAACTCTCCGTGACTCTACTTGACACACAGCTCTCCGTGACTCTACTTGACACACATCACTCTGTGACTCTACTTGACACACAGCTCTCCATGACTCTACTTGACACACAGCTCTTCGTGACTCTACTTAACACACAGCTCTCTGTGACTCTACTTGACACACAGCTCTCCATGACTCTACTTGACACACAGCTCTCTGTGACTCTATTGACACACAGCTCTCTGTGACTCTACATGACACACAGCTCTCTGTGACTCTACTTGACACACAGCTCTCTGAGACTCTGCTTGACACACAGCTCTCTGTGACTCTACTTGACACACAGCTCTCCGTGGCTCTACTTGACACACAGCTCTCTGTGACTCTACTTGACACACAGCTCTCCATGACTCTACTTGACACACAGCTCTCTGTGACTCTACTTGACACACAGCTCTCCGTGATTCTGCTTGACACACAGGTCTCCGTGACTCTGCTCGACACACAGGTCTCCGTGACTCTGCTCGACACACAGGTCTCCGTGACTCTGCTTGACACACAGCTCTCAGTGACTCTACTTGACACACAGCTCTCTGTGACTCTACTTGACACACAACTCTCCGTGACTCTACTTGACACACAGCTCTCCGTGACTCTACTTGACACACAGTACTCTGTGACTCTACTTGACACACAGCTCTCTCCTTGACTCTACTTGATACACAGTACTCTGTGACTCTAATTGACACACAGGTCTTCGTGACTCTGCTTGACACACAGGTCTCCGTGACACTGCTCGACACACAGGTCTCCGTGATTCTGCTTGACACACAGGTCTCCGTGACACTGCTTGACACACAGGTCTCCCTGACTCTACTTGACACACAGGTCTCCGTGACTCTGCTTGACACACAACTCTCCGTGACTCTACTTGACACACAGCTCTCTGTAACTCTGCTTGACACACAGCTTTCCGTGGCTCTACTTGACACACAGCTCTCTGTGACTCTACTTGACACACAGCTCTCTGTGACTCTACTTGACACACAGCACTCTGTGACTCTACTTGACACACAGAACTCTGTGACTCTACTTGACACACAGCACTCTGTGACTCTATTTGACACACAGCACTCTGTGACTCTGCTTGACACACAGCTCTCCATGACTCTACTTGACACACAGCTCTCTGTGACTCTACTTGACACACAGCTCTCTGTGACTCTACTTGACACACAGCTCTCCATGACTCTACTTGACACACAGCTCTCTGTGACTCTACTTGACACACAGCTCTCCATGACTCTACTTGACACACAGCTCTCTGTGACTCTACTTGACACACAGCTCTCTGTGACTCTACTTGACACACAGCTCTCTGTGACTCTACTTGACACACAGCTCTCTGTGACTCTACTTGACACACAGCTCTCTGTGACTCTACTTGACACACAGCTCTCTGTGACTCTACTTGACACACAGCTCTCCATGACTCTACTTGACACACAGCTCTCCATGACTCTACTTGACACACAGCTCTCTGTGACTCTACTTGACACACAGCTCTCTGTGACTCTACTTGACACACTGCTCTCCATGACTCTACTTGACACACAGCTCTCTGTGACTCTACTTGACACACAGCTCTCTGTGACTCTACTTGACACACAGCTCTCTGTGACTCTGCTTGACACACAGCTCTCAATGACTCTACTTGACACACAGCTCTCCATGACTCTGCTTAGACACACAGCTTTCCATGACTCTACTTGACACACAGCTCTCCATGACTCTACTTGACACATAGCTCTCTGTGACTCTACTTGACACACAGCTCTCTGTGACTCTACTTGACACACAGGTCTCCCTGACTCTACATGACACACAGCTCTCTGTGACTCTACTTGACACACTGCTCTCAATGACTCTACTTGACACACAGCTCTCTGTGACTTTACTTGACACACAGCTCTCCATGACTCTACTTGACACACAACTCTCCATGACTCTACTTGACACACAGCTCTCTGTGACTTTACTTGACACACTGCTCTCCATGACTCTACTTGACACACAGCTCTCTGTGACTCTACTTGACACACAGGTCTCCGTGACTCTGCTCGACACACAGGTCTCCGTGACTCTGCTTGACACACAGCTCTCTGTGACTCTACTTGACACACAGCTCTCTGTGACTCTACTTGACACACAACTCTCCGTGACTCTACTTGACACACAGCTCTCCGTGACTCTACTTGACACACAGTACTCTGTGACTCTACTTGACACACAGCTCTCTCCGTGACTCTGCTTGACACACAGTACTCTGTGACTCTACTTGACACACAGGTCTCCGTGACTCTGCTTGACACACAGGTCTCCCTGACTCTACTTGACACACAGCTCTCCATGACTCTACTTGACACACAGCTCTCTGTGACTTTACTTGACACACAGCTCTCTGTGACTCTACTTGACACACAGCTCTCCATGACTCTACTTGACACACAGCTCTCTGTGACTTTACTTGACACACTGCTCTCCATGACTCTACTTGACACACAGCTCTCTGTGACTCTACTTGACACACAGCTCTCCATGACTCTACTTGACACACAGCTTTCCATGTCTCTACTTGACACACAGCTCTCTGTGACTCTACTTGACACACAGCTCTCCATGACTCTACTTGACACACAGCTCTCTGTGACTCTACTTGACACACAGCTCTCCATGACTCTACTTGACACACAGCTCTCTGTGACTCTACTTGACACACAGCTCTCCGTGGCTCTACTTGACACACAGCACTCTGTGACTCTGCTTGACACACAGGTCTCCGTGACTCTGCTCGAAACACAGGTATCCGTGACTCTGCTTGACACACAGCTCTCTGTGACTCTACTTGACACACAACTCTCCGTGACTCTACTTGACACACAGCTCTCCGTGACTCTACTTGACACACATCACTCTGTGACTCTACTTGACACACAGCTCTCCATGACTCTACTTGACACACAGCTCTTCGTGACTCTACTTAACACACAGCTCTCTGTGACTCTACTTGACACACAGCTCTCCATGACTCTACTTGACACACAGCTCTCTGTGACTCTATTGACACACAGCTCTCTGTGACTCTACATGACACACAGCTCTCTGTGACTCTACTTGACACACAGCTCTCTGAGACTCTGCTTGACACACAGCTCTCTGTGACTCTACTTGACACACAGCTCTCCGTGGCTCTACTTGACACACAGCTCTCTGTGACTCTACTTGACACACAGCTCTCCATGACTCTACTTGACACACAGCTCTCTGTGACTCTACTTGACACACAGCTCTCCGTGATTCTGCTTGACACACAGGTCTCCGTGACTCTGCTCGACACACAGGTCTCCGTGACTCTGCTCGACACACAGGTCTCCGTGACTCTGCTTGACACACAGCTCTCAGTGACTCTACTTGACACACAGCTCTCTGTGACTCTACTTGACACACAACTCTCCGTGACTCTACTTGACACACAGCTCTCCGTGACTCTACTTGACACACAGTACTCTGTGACTCTACTTGACACACAGCTCTCTACTTGACTCTACTTGATACACAGTACTCTGTGACTCTAATTGACACACAGGTCTTCGTGACTCTGCTTGACACACAGGTCTCCGTGACACTGCTCGACACACAGGTCTCCGTGATTCTGCTTGACACACAGGTCTCCGTGACACTGCTTGACACACAGGTCTCCCTGACTCTACTTGACACACAGGTCTCCGTGACTCTGCTTGACACACAACTCTCCGTGACTCTACTTGACACACAGCTCTCTGTAACTCTGCTTGACACACAGCTTTCCGTGGCTCTACTTGACACACAGCTCTCTGTGACTCTACTTGACACACAGCTCTCTGTGACTCTACTTGACACACAGCACTCTGTGACTCTACTTGACACACAGAACTCTGTGACTCTACTTGACACACAGCACTCTGTGACTCTATTTGACACACAGCACTCTGTGACTCTGCTTGACACACAGCTCTCCATGACTCTACTTGACACACAGCTCTCTGTGACTCTACTTGACACACAGCTCTCTGTGACTCTACTTGACACACAGCTCTCCATGACTCTACTTGACACACAGCTCTCTGTGACTCTACTTGACACACAGCTCTCCATGACTCTTCTTGACACACAGCTCTCTGTGACTCTACTTGACACACAGCTCTCTGTGACTCTACTTGACACACAGCTCTCTGTGACTCTACTTGACACACAGCTCTCTGTGACTCTACTTGACACACAGCTCTCTGTGACTCTACTTGACACACAGCTCTCTGTGACTCTACTTGACACACAGCTCTCCATGACTCTACTTGACACACAGCTCTCCATGACTCTACTTGACACACAGCTCTCTGTGACTCTACTTGACACACAGCTCTCTGTGACTCTACTTGACACACAGCTCTCCATGACTCTACTTGACACACAGCTCTCTGTGACTCTACTTGACACACAGCTCTCTGTGACTCTACTTGACACACAGCTCTCTGTGACTCTGCTTGACACACAGCTCTCCATGACTCTACTTACACACAGCTCTCCATGACTCTGCTTAGACACACAGCTTTCCATGACTCTACTTGACACACAGCTCTCCATGACTCTACTTGACACATAGCTCTCTGTGACTCTACTTGACACACAGCTCTCTGTGACTCTACTTGACACACAGTTCTCCCTGACTCTACATGACACACAGCTCTCTGTGACTCTACTTGACACACTGCTCTCAATGACTCTACTTGACACACAGCTCTCTGTGACTTTACTTGACACACAGCTCTCCATGACTCTACTTGACACACAACTCTCCATGACTCTACTTGACACACAGCTCTCTGTGACTTTACTTGACACACTGCTCTCCATGACTCTACTTGACACACAGCTCTCTGTGACTCTACTTGACACACAGGTCTCCGTGACTCTGCTCGACACACAGGTCTCCGTGACTCTGCTTGACACACAGCTCTCTGTGACTCTACTTGACACACAGCTCTCTGTGACTCTACTTGACACACAACTCTCCGTGACTCTACTTGACACACAGCTCTCCGTGACTCTACTTGACACACAGTACTCTGTGACTCTACTTGACACACAGCTCTCTCCGTGACTCTGCTTGACACACAGTACTCTGTGACTCTACTTGACACACAGGTCTCCGTGACTCTGCTTGACACACAGGTCTCCGTGACTCTGCTCGACACACAGGTCTCCGTGACTCTGCTTGACACACAGGTCTCCGTGACACTGCTTGACACACAGGTCTCCCTGACTCTACTTGACACACAGGTCTCCGTGACTCTGCTTGACACACAACTCTCCGTGACTCTACTTGACACACAGCTCTCTGTAACTCTGCTTGACACACAGCTTTCCGTGGCTCTACTTGACACACAGCTCTCTGTGACTCTGCTTGACACACAGGTCTCCCTGACTCTACTTGACACACAGCTCTCTGTGACTCTACTTGACACACAGCTCTCTGTGACTCTTCTTGACACACAGCACTCTGTGTCTCTACTTGACCCACAGCTTTCTCCGTGACTCTACTTGACACACAGCTCTCTGTGACTCTACTTGACACACAGTACTCTATGACTCTACTTGACACACAGCTCTCCGTGACTCTACTTGACACACAGCACTCTGTGACTCTACTTGACACACTGCTCTCAATGACTCTACTTGACACACAGCTCTCTGTGACTACTTGACACACAGCTCTCTGTGACTCTACTTGACACACAGCTCTCCATGACTCTACTTGACACACAGCTCTCTGTGACTCTACTTGACACACAGCTCTCCATGACTCTACTTGACACACAGCTCTCCATGACTCTACTTGACACACAGCTCTCTGTGACTCTACTTGACACACAGCTCTCTGTGACTCTACTTGACACACAGCTCTCCATGACTCTACTTGACACACAGCTCTCTGTGACTCTACTTGACACACAGCTCTCTGTGACTCTACTTGACACACAGCTCTCTGTGACTCTGCTTGACACACAGCTCTCTGTGACTCTACTTGACACACAGCTCTCTGTGACTCTACTTGACACACAGGTCTCCCTGACTCTACTTGACACACAGCTCTCTGTGACTCTACTTGACACACAGCTCTCCATGACTCTACTTGACACACAGCTTTCCATGTTTCTACTTGACACACAGCTCTCTGTGACTTTACTTGACACACTGCTCTCTGTGACTCTACTTGACACACAGCTCTCCATGACTCTACTTGACACACAGCTCTCTGTGACTTTACTTGACACACAGCTCTCTGTGACTCTACTTGACACACAGCTCTCCATGACTCTACTTGACACACAGCTCTCTGTGACTTTACTTGACACACTGCTCTCCATGACTCTACTTGACACACAGCTCTCTGTGACTCTACTTGACACACAGCTCTCCATGACTCTACTTGACACACAGCTTTCCATGTCTCTACTTGACACACAGCTCTCTGTGACTCTACTTGACACACAGCTCTCCATGACTCTACTTGACACACAGCTCTCTGTGACTCTGCTTGACACACAGCTCTCCGTGACTCTACTTGACACACAGCTCTCCATGACTCTACTTGACACACAGCTCTCTGTGACTCTACTTGACACACAGCTCTCCGTGTCTCTACTTGACACACAGCACTCTGTGACTCTGCTTGACACACAGGTCTCCGTGACTCTGCTCGACACACAGGTATCCGTGACTCTGCTTGACACACAGCTCTCTGTGACTCTACTTGACACACAACTCTCCGTGACTCTACTTGACACACAGCTCTCCGTGACTCTACTTGACACACATCACTCTGTGACTCTACTTGACACACAGCTCTCCGTGACTCTACTTGACACACAGCTCTTCGTGACTCTACTTAACACACAGCTCTCTGTGACTCTACTTGACACACAGCTCTCCATGACTCTACTTGACACACAGCTCTCTGTGACTCTATTGACACACAGCTCTCTGTGACTCTACATGACACACAGCTCTCTGTGACTCTACTTGACACACAGCTCTCTGAGACTCTGCTTGACACACAGCTCTCTGTGACTCTACTTGACACACAGCTCTCCGTGGCTCTACTTGACACACAGCTCTCTGTGACTCTACTTGACACACAGCTCTCCATGACTCTACTTGACACACAGCTCTCTGTGACTCTACTTGACACACAGCTCTCCGTGATTCTGCTTGACACACAGGTCTCCGTGACTCTGCTTGACACACAGGTCTCCGTGACTCTGCTTGATACACAGGTCTCCGTGACTCTGCTTGGCACATAGGTCTCCGTGACTCTGCTTGACACACAGGTCTCCGTGACTCTTCTTGACACACAGGTCTCCCTGACTCTACTTGACACACAGGTCTCCGTGACTCTGCTTGACACACAGCTCTCCATGACTCTACTTGACACACAGCTCTCTGTGACTCTACTTGACACACATCATCATCATCATCATCATCATCATCATCAAGTATCATGTTGGCTGGCGTAGGTGATCATGTTTCTCCACAACTCTCGATCTCGACAGTTATTTATCATTTCTGTTGTTGACTTTCTGCCAAGCCATTCTCTTAAGCTGTCTGGTATATTTTCTCTTTGCTTCCCTCTATCTCTTCGTCCCTCAACTTTCCCAGTTGTTACAATATATTCCAGTTGTTCTCTTCTCATTACATGGTCAAAAAATGATGATTGTTTCTTCCTAATATTGGAAATTAGCTCTCTTTTTGCAAATCCTCTTTCAGAACATTTTCATTACTCTTCTTAGCTGTCCATCGTATTCTCAACATTCTTCTATAAAACTACACTTTCACAGACTCCAGTGATTTCCTTGTCTGTTGTCCTATTGTCCATGATTGACATCCATATGTGGACACACAGCTGTAGCAATTACCCACTGATTTCTCTTTCATACCGCACCAATGTATTCACGCTAATTTGTCAGCTAATTTCAAACTTTAACTGATACTGTGTCTTCACAGTGATGCATAGCATCTTCTTAGTAAAGTGAAACACCTTCTGACCTACTTTGTGTGTGTGTGTGTGTGTGTGTGTGTGTGTGTGAGAGAGAGAGAGAGAGAGAGAGAGAGAGAGATGTGAAATACTTCTAATCATTCATTCATATTGGTCATGCCGAGAAGTATTAGATATGACGTCACACCATTAACCTTGACCCTTGTGTGCCGTCAATAGCGTATCCGTTGATCCTCCCCCATGCCATGTTGTCAAATCATCCAGACTATTTCCCCTCTATCTACTTCTATTCTTTCCACATTCAGTCTGTCCTACTATTACAAATTCCAACCTTCCTTTTCTATACACATCTCACACACAACTCACACACAACTCACACACATCTCACAAAACTGGACTATTTTTTCCTAAATTGTTTTATAATATTCTAGTTTCGATTCTGCCTCTTCTAATTTCTCCTCAGTGGATCTTATTCCTAATTTACTTTTAGGCTTTAAACTCAACGGGCAATCATTATCCAACTCTCATTTCAGTCAATGAAAGTGTGGCTCTATAGTACGTGGTTTGAGAACCATTGGTTTCCTACATATAATTTTTGATGTTTCTGAAACAAAGTGACAAAACAAATAAAAGCACTAGATACGTTAAATAGAAATTAATTCGAAAAATAGAATTAAATAGAAACGTATATTTATGTTCCTATATGTGTTAAAGTCACTAAGATATAATAATATTTGAAGTAAAAACAAAATTATTAATATTTCATGCAACTCTTCGTCGCCACGGCAACTTTAATGGGTTAAGGTTCGCTGGATCGTACCGGTGTTAAATGAATTCCTGTCTGGTTTATAAAGCCGGGCACAACACGGCACATGGAGATTCTTAACTGCATACCTCGGATCAGGACGAGATATCTCAAAATATAGCTGCCGTCTACCATGGCATGTTCCAAACTCAAAAGCTTTGTGGATTTTGTTTCCTACTGGAAATTACAATTTTACATCGCAAGTTGTTTGTACGTCATGGATCCACAGGAACGAATTGCGTTTTATATCCTTTTTTTAGAATAAAAAAAACTAACTGTTGGCAGTTGAATGATGTTCTGCGCGTTCGTTTCATTGAGCTCCTATTTTAGAAAACGAGTATTAATATACAACACAATAACAAGCTATAATATATACTTTTATGGTTAAAATTACTATTGTAATTAATTTTTAAAAATTGTTTATGGTAATTATTTGTTTTATTTCTTAAATACTGAACATGAATTCTTATTCTCTGCCATTATTTATTTCAATAATAGTGTTTGCTCATTCATTTTGTATTGATTATTAATTTAAAAATCATAACTTTTATTTACTAATTATTTCGTTATCTTTTAACTATCACTTCATATTAACCGTATCATTGTTTTCCCACTTTATTTCGCCCCCCCCCCCCCCAACAAATGGAGAGATATACATTCGTAAAGGTGTAAAAATGATCTAATAATGATGTATAAAATAGAATATAAAATCATTCTGTGGCAATAATTACAACAACTGCTTATGCTGGTACCCGGTGTGGGGGTTTTGTGTCATTCTATTGATGTAGTAGAACGTAAGTTGCGTTGAAAGCCCTCAAGTTATCACGTAATAGGATGAACGCACACAGAAATGTTCGTTATTGTTCTTATATTTAATTGTAACTGCAACACAACAAAGGTCGTTTGTATTAGAACACTGTAGTCCAACCTCTGACATTCACCCACCGACGGATTGAACCTGTCTCGAAGCACTGACGGAAAGGTAATAGCGTCAACTCTAGGTCAATGAAATGTGATTTGATTTCTGTGAGACCCTTACATTCCCGCCCCATGAGATAACACCCGACGGTTATCTTTGGATTTTGTCTCAACGGACATATGATGGGGGACTATTCTGTTGACAACGACCCTGGTCTTGTTTGTTTGTTTGTCCATTACAAGAGAAAAAGTGGCGTTTCTTACATGAAATGTGAAAATATGTCACATTTACATTGTTTTTTTTGTTTAATTCTTATTAAAATAGTTTTCTTTCCCCTTTTTCTTTCATCGTTTTTCAAATTGTTCTTGTCATTTGTATCTATAACAGAACTTGGAAACAGGTGGCAATCTGATCATCAGAAAAAGACCCGTCCAGCAAGTGTAGTATTCTAGGTCCTCACTTCTTCCTTGATATTTCTGTTTGTTCTTCTCTCTTTGTTCCTCCTTTATCTTTATCTTATTTTCTACACAAAAACAGAACGATTACTGAGTGCTCAACAGCAACAACACCTTTCGATCTGTGTTTATCCTTCATTGAGTGCCACAAGTATGGCCCACCCTGTGTATCTGTCCTATTTTTATTAAAAAAAGTCTGATGTTTCTATTTCTGTTGATCTCACCATTGGGTCAAATAAAGTGTTTCCTTAAAGTGGTATCTTACTATTGGGTCAAATAAAGTGTTTCCTTAAAGTGGCATCTTACTATTGGGTCAAATAAAGTGTTTCCTTAAAGTGGCATCTTACTATTGGGTCAAATAAAGTGTTTCCTTAAAGTGGCATCTTACTATTGGGTCAAATAAAGTGTTTCCTTAAAGTGGCATCTTACTATTGGGTCAAATAAAGTGTTTCCTTAAAGTGGCATCTTACTATTGGGTCAAATAAAGTGTTTCCTTAAAGTGGCATCTTACTATTGGGTCAAATAAAGTGTTTCCTAAAGTGGCATCTTACTATTGGGTCAAATAAAGTGTTTCCTTAAAGTGGCATCTTACTGTTGGGTCAAATAAAGTGTTTCCTTAAAGTGGCATCTTACTATTGGGTCAAATAAAGTGTTTCTTAAAGTGGCATCTTACTGTTGGGTCAAATAAAGTGTTTCCTTAAAGTGGCATCTTACTGTTGGGTCAAATAAAGTGTTTCCTTAAGGTGGCATCTTACTATGGGGTCAAATAAAGTGTTTCCTTAAAGTGGCATCTTACTATTGGGTCAAATAAAGTGTTTCCTTAAGTGGCATCTTACTATTGGGTCAAATAAAGTGTTTCCTTAAGGTGGCATCTTACTATTGGGTCAAATAAAGTGTTTCCTTAAAGTGGCATCTTACTATTGGGTCAAATAAAGTGTTTCCTTAAAGTGGCATCTTACTATTGGGTCAAATAAAGTGTTTCCTTAAAGTGGCATCTTACTATTGGGTCAAATAAAGTGTTTCCTTAAAGTGGCATCTTACTATTGGGTCAAATAAAGTGTTTCCTTAAAGTGGCATCTTACTATTGGGTCAAATAAAGTGTTTCCTTAAAGTGGCATCTTACTATTGGGTCAAATAAAGTGTTTCCTTAAAGTGGCATCTTACTATTGGGTCAAATAAAGTGTTTCCTTAAAGTGGCATCTTACTATTGGGTCAAATAAAGTGTTTCCTTAAAGTGGCATCTTACTATTGGGTCAAATAAAGTGTTTCCTTAAAGTGGCATCTTACTATTGGGTTATATAAAGTGTTTTCCTTAAAGTGGCATCTTACTATTGGTTATATAAAGTGTTTCCTTAAAGTGGCATCTTACTATTGGGTTATATAAAGTGTTTCCTTAAAGTGGCATCTTACTATTGGGTTATATAAAGTGTTTCCTTAAAGTGACATCTTACTATTGGGTTATATAAAGTGTTTCCTTAAAGTGGCATCTTACTATTGGGTTATATAAAGTGTTTCCTTAAAGTGGCATCTTACTATTGGGTTATATAAAGTGTTTCCTTAAAGTGGCATCTCTCACAAATTGTTCTTTTAGTTTATGTTCTGGGAGCCTCTCCAAATGTTGCTCAGACTGGCAAAAGTTGTCCTAAATTTGTTTACCAAGCAAAAGTTGTCCTAGATTTGTTTACCCTAAAAGTTGCTAGATTTGTTCACCCAACAATCCTGACCTAGATTTGTTCACCCAACAATCCTGACCTAGATTTGTTCACCCAACAATCCTGACCTAGATTTGTTCACCCAACACTCCTGACCTAGATTTGCTCACTATCAATCCTGACCTAGATTTGTTCACCCAACAAAGATGACCTATATTTGTTCACCCAGTAAAGTTGACCTAGATTTACTATACCAGCAATTATTATCCTAGATTTGTTCACCAAATTAAGTTGATCTAGATTTGCTCTACCAGCAACAATTGACCTATATTTGTTCACGTAGTAAAGTTGACCTAGATTTGCTCTACCAGCAATGATTGACCTAGATTTGTTCACCCAGTAAAGTTGACCTATATTTGCTCTACCATCAATGATTGACCTAGATTTGTTCACACATCAAAACTGACCTAGATTTGTTCACCCAGTAAAGTTGACCTAGATTTACTCTAACAGCAATGATTGACCTAGATTTGTTCACCCAGTAAAGTTGACCTAGATTTACTCTAACAGCAATGATTGACCTAGATTTGTTCACCCAGTAAAGTTGACCTAGATTTGTTCTAACAGCAATGATTGACCTAAATTTGTTCGCCCAGTAAAGTTGACCTAGATTTGTTCTAACAGCAATGATTGACCTAGATTTGCTCTACCATTAATGATTGACCTAGGTTTGTTCACCCATCAAAGCTGACATATTTGTTCACCCAGTAAAGTTGACCTAGATTTGCTCTACCATTAATGATTGACCTAGATTGTTCAATCAAAGTTGACCTAGATTTGTTCACTAGACAGGGTTAGCTTTAACATGGCCCACACAGAGCTAGTTTTAACATGGCCCGCACAGAGCTAGTTTTAACATGGCCCACACAGAGCTAGTTTTAACGTGGCCCACACAGAGCTAGTTTTAACATGGCCCACACAGAGCTAGTTTTAACATGGCCCACACAGAGCTAGTTTTAACGTGGCCCACACAGAGCTAGTTTCAACATGGCTCACACAGAGCTAGTTTTAACATTGCCCAAACAGCTAGTTTTAATATGGCCCACACAGAGCTGGTTTTAACATGGCCCACACAGAACTAGGTTTAACATGGCCCACACAGAGCTAGGTTTAACATGGCCCACAGAGGGTTAACTTTAACATGGCCAACACAGAGTTAGCTTTAACATGGTCCACACAGGGCTAACTTTAACATGGCCCCCACATCTCCCTCTACCAGTTTACGACGGTAGCACATATGAAGAACACATTTCTAATGCTGCCTGTTATATGTTGTGACCCCACTTTACGGTGCACTGGTAGAACATCAAGTAAAGATTCGTGTAGCTTGCTGTCAGATCTCATCGATCGTCCACTTTCAGTGCTGGCTCTCGCCAAAACATTCAACACATTGGCACTCAAAACTGTTTTTAAAAATGCATACAATTAAATTAAGTACAAAATATAAAAACGTCATATACAAAGTACTTTATTAACAACAAACTTTATTTATTACTTCTATATTTGTTTACATCAGTTGTTGATACATTAACTTGTATCTTGTTTTATATTGCTAATGTCAGCATCGTTTCCCCGCCATTATCTTTATTCCCGAGCTCTGAAATACAGAAGTGAATGAATCACATACCTAGGTAGCAGCCTGACATATAACAACCTGCAAGCAACAGAAATAGACTCGCGATGTAACAAAGCTGGTCAAATTATTGGACAGATCTCACCACTACTGTCTTACAAAGCTGGTCCAGTTATTGGACAGATCTCACCACTACTGTCTAACAAAGCTGGTCAAGTTATTGGACAGATCTCACCACTACTGTCTTACAAAGCTTGTCAAGTTATTGGACAGATCTCACCACTAGTGTCTAACAAAGCTTGTCAAGTTATTGGACAGATCTCACCACTAGTGTCTAACAAAGCGTATCAAGTTATTGGACAGATCTCACCACTATTGTCTAACAAAGCTTGTCAAGTTATTGGACAGATCTCACCGCTACTGTCTAACAAAGCTGGTCCAGTTATTGGACAGATCTCACCACTACTGTCTAACAAAGCTGGTCAAGTTATTGGACAGATCTCACCACTACTGTCTAACATAGCTTGTCAAGTTATTGGACAGATCTCACCACTACTGTCTAACAAAGCTTGTCAAGTTATTGGACAGATCTCACCACTACTGTCTAACAAAGCTAGTCAAGTTATTGGACAGATCTCACCACTACTGTCTAACAAAGCATGTCAAGTTATTGGACAGATCTCACCACTACTGTCTAACAAAGCTTGTCAAGTTATTGGACAGATCTCACCACTACTGTCTAACAAAGCTTGTCAAGTTATTGGACAGATCTCACCACTACTGTCTAACAAAGCTGGTCAAGTTATTGGACAGATCTCACCACTACTGTCTTACAAAGCTTGTCAAGTTATTGGACAGATCTCACCACGACTGTCTAACAAAGCTGGTCCAGTTATTGGACAGATCTCACCACTACTGTCTAACAAAGCTAGTCAAGTTATTGGACAGATCTCACCACTACTGTCTAACAAAGCTGGTCCAGTTATTGGACAGATCTCACCACTACTGTCTAACAAAGCTAGTCAAGTTATTGGACAGATCTCACCACTACTGTCTTACAAAGCTTGTCAAGTTATTGGACAGATCTCACCACGACTGTCTAACAAAGCTGGTCCAGTTATTGGACAGATCTCACCACTACTGTCTAACAAAGCTAGTCAGTTATTGGACAGATCTCACCACTACTGTCTTACAAAGCTTGTCAAGTTATTGGACAGATCTCACCACTACTGTATTACAAAGCTTGTCAAGTTATTGGACAGATCTCACCACTACTGTCTTACAAAGCTTGTCAAGTTATTGGACAGATCTCACCACTAGTGTCTAACAAAGCTGGTCAAGTTATTGGACAGATCTCACCACTACTGTCTAACAAAGCTGGTCAAGTTATTGGACAGATCTCACCACTACTGTCTAACAAAGCTTGTCAAGTTATTGGACATATCTCACCACTACTGTCTAACAAAGCTGGTCAAGTTATTGGACAGATCTCACCACTACTGTCTTACAAAGCTTGTCAAGTTATTGGACAGATCTCACCACTACTGTCTTACAAAGCTTGTCAAGTTATTGGACAGATCTCACCATTACTGTCTTACAAAGCTTGTCAAGTTATTGGACAGATCTCACCACTACTGTCTTACAAAGAGGTAATAATAGAAGTGAAGTGAGCTATTTATAAACTATCTTTATCTCAACGTTGTGCTACCAGTGCCAGACATGGACTTTAGACTCGATAACTATTAGAAGATAACTATCACAGAAATGAAGTGTGTCAGACACATGACAGGAAACAGCCTGAGAGATATGATCAGAAATGAATAGTTAAGAAAAAGACAAGAAACAGATCCAGCAATTGAATACATCACGTGACAACAGATCAAGGGGTTCAGGCATGTGATAAGACATCCAGAACTAAATCTATATAATACAACGAGTTACCAACAAACGATAGGAGAACACCAGACCAAGAGGTCGATCAAGGCAAAGGTGGATAAACGGAATACTAGAAACACTCAGAGGTATAACAGTAGAAGAGGACAATAGGAGAGCAAGAAACACTCGGAGGTATAACAGCAGAAGAGGGCAATAGAAGAGCAAGAAACACTCGGAGGTATAACAGCAGAAGAGGGCAATAGAAGAGCAAGAAGAAACACTCGGAGGTATAACAGCAGAAGAGGACAATAGGTGAGCAAGAAGAAACACTCGGAGGTATAACAGCAGAAGAGGACAATAGGAGAGCAAGAAGAAACACTCGGAGGTATAACAGCAGAAGAGGGCAATAGGAGAGCAAGAAGAAACACTCGGAGGTATAACAGCAGAAGAGGACAATAGGAGAGCAAGAAGAAACACTCGGAGGTATAACAGCAGAAGAGGACAATAGGAGAGCAAGAAGAAACACTCGGAGGTATAACAGCAGAAGAGGACAATAGGAGAGCAAGAAGAAACGCTCGGAGGTATAACAGCAGAAGAGGGCGATAGGAGAGCAAGAAGAAACGCTCGGAGGAATAACAGCAGAAGAGGGCGATAGGAGAGCAAGAAGAAACGCTCGGAGGTATAATAGCAGAAGAGGGCGATAGGAGAGCAAGAAGAAACGCTCGGAGGTATAACAGCAGAAGAGGGCGATAGGAGAGCAAGAAGAAACACTCGGAGGTATAACAGCAGAAAAGGACAATAGGAGAGCAAGAAACACTCGGAGGTATAACAGCAGAAAAGGACAATAGGAGAGCAAGAAGAAACACTCGGAGGTATAACAGCAGAAGAGGGCGATAGGAGAGCAAGAAGAAACGCTCGGAGGTATAACAGCAGAAGAGGGCGATAGGAGAGCAAGAAGAAACACACGGAGGTATAACAGCAGAAGAGGGCAATAGGAGAGCAAGAAGAAACACTCGGAGGTATAACAGCAGAAGAGGACAATAGGAGAGCAAGAAGAAACACTCGGAGGTATAACAGCAGAAGAGGACAATAGGAGAGCAAGAAACACTCGGAGGTATAACAGCAGAAGAGGACAATAGGAGAGCAAGAAGAAACACACGGAGGTATAACAGCAGAAGAGGACAATAGGAGAGCAAGAAGAAACACTCGGAGGTATAACAGCAGAAGAGGACAATAGGAGAGCAAGAAGAAACGCTCGGAGGTATAATAGCAGAAGAGGGCGATAAGAGAGCAAGAAAAAACGCTCGGAGGTATAACAGCAGAAGAGGGCGATAGGAGAGCAAGAAGAAACGCTCTGAGGTATAATAGCAGAAGAGGGCGATAGGAGAGCAAGAAGAAACACTCGGAGGTATAACAGCAGAAGAGGGCGATAGGAGAGCAAGAAGAAACACTCGGAGGTATAACAGCAGAAAAGGACAATAGGAGAGCAAGAAGAAACACTCGGAGGTATAACAGCAGAAGAGGACAATAGGAGAGCAAGAAACACTCGGAGGTATAACAGCAGAAAAGGACAATAGGAGAGCAAGAAGAAACACTCGGAGGTATAACAGCAGAAGAGGGCGATAGGAGAGCAAGAAGAAACGCTCGGAGGTATAACAGCAGAAGAGGGCGATAGGAGAGCAAGAAGAAACACACGGAGGTATAACAGCAGAAGAGGGCAATAGGAGAGCAAGAAGAAACACTCGGAGGTATAACAGCAGAAGAGGACAATAGGAGAGCAAGAAGAAACACTCGGATGTATAACAGCAGAAGAGGACAATAGGAGAGCAAGAAGAAACACTCGGAGGTATAACAGCAGAAGAGGGCGATAGGAGAGCAAGAAGAAACACTCGGAGGTATAACAGCAGAAGAGAACAATAGGAGAGCAAGAAGAAACACTCGGAGGTATAACAGCAGAAGAGGGCGATAGGAGAGCAAGAAGAAGCACTCGGAGGTATAACAGCAGAAGAGGGCGATAGGAGAGCAAGAAGAAACACTCGGAGGTATAACAGCAGAAGAGGGCGATAGGAGAGCAAGAAGAAACGCTCGGAGGTATAACAGCAGAAGAGGGCGATAGGAGAGCAAGAAGAAACACTCGGAGGTATAACAGCAGAAAAGGACAATAGGAGAGCAAGAAGAAACACTCGGAGGTATAACAGCAGAAGAGGACAATAGGAGAGCAAGAAGAAACACTCGGAGGTATAACAGCAGAAGAGGACAATAGGAGAGCAAGAAGAAATACTCGGAGGTATAACAGCAGAAGAGGACAATAGAAGAGAGAGAAACACTCGGAGTTATAACAGCAGAAGAGGACAATAGGAGAGCAAGAAGAAACACTCGGAGCTATAACAGCAGAAAAGGACAATAGGAGAGCAAGAAACACTCGGAGGTATAACAGGAGAAGAGGGCAATAGAAGAGCAAGAAACACTCGGAGGTATAATAGCAGAAAAGGACAATAGGAGAGCAAGAAACACTCGGAGGTATAACAGCAGAAAAGGACAATAGGAGAGCAAGAAGAAACACTCGGAGGTATAATAGCAGAAAAGGACAATAGGAGAGCAAGAAACACTCGGAGGTATAACAGCAGAAAAGGGCAATAGGAGAGCAAGAAGAAACACTCGGAGGTATAACAGCAGAAGAGGGCAATAGGAGAGCAAGAAGAAACACTCGGAGGTATAACAGCAGAAGAGGACAATAGGAGAGCAAGAAGAAACACTCGGAGGTATAACAGCAGAAGAGGACAATAGGAGAGCAAGAAGAAACACTCGGAGGTATAACAGCAGAAGAGGACAATAGGAGAGCAAGAAGAAACACTCTGAGGTATAACAGCAGAAGAGGGCGATAGGAGAGCAAGAAGAAACGCTCGGAGGTATAACAGCAGAAGAGGGCGATAGGAGAGCAAGAAGAAACGCTCGGAGGTATAATAGCAGAAGAGGGCGATAGGAGAGCAAGAAGAAACGCTCGGAGGTATAACAGCAGAAGAGGGCGATAGGAGAGCAAGAAGAAACACTCGGAGGTATAACAGCAGAAAAGGACAATAGGAGAGCAAGAAACACTCGGAGGTATAACAGCAGAAAAGGACAATAGGAGAGCAAGAAGAAACACTCGGAGGTATAACAGCAGAAGAGGGCGATAGGAGAGCAAGAAGAAACGCTCGGAGGTATAACAGCAGAAGAGGGCGATAGGAGAGCAAGAAGAAACACACGGAGGTATAACAGCAGAAGAGGGCAATAGGAGAGCAAGAAGAAACACTCGGAGGTATAACAGCAGAAGAGGACAATAGGAGAGCAAGAAGAAACACTCGGAGGTATAACAGCAGAAGAGGACAATAGGAGAGCAAGAAACACTCGGAGGTATAACAGCAGAAGAGGGCGATAGGAGAGCAAGAAGAAACACACGGAGGTATAACAGCAGAAGAGGACAATAGGAGAGCAAGAAGAAACACTCGGAGGTATAACAGCAGAAGAGGACAATAGGAGAGCAAGAAGAAACACTCGGAGGTATAACAGCAGAAGAGGACAATAGAGAGCAAGAAGAAACGCTCGGAGGTATAATAGCAGAAGAGGGCGATAAGAGAGCAAGAAAAACGCTCGGAGGTATAACAGCAGAAGAGGGCGATAGGAGAGCAAGAAGAAACGCTCTGAGGTATAATAGCAGAAGAGGGCGATAGGAGAGCAAGAAGAAACGCTCGGAGGTATAACAGCAGAAGAGGGCGATAGGAGAGCAAGAAGAAACACTCGGAGGTATAACAGCAGAAAAGGACAATAGGAGAGCAAGAAGAAACACTCGGAGGTATAACAGCAGAAGAGGACAATAGGAGAGCAAGAAACACTCGGAGGTATAACAGCAGAAAAGGACAATAGGAGAGCAAGAAGAAACACTCGGAGGTATAACAGCAGAAGAGGACAATAGGAGAGCAAGAAGAAACGCTCGGAGGTATAACAGCAGAAGAGGACAATAGGAGAGCAAGAAGAAACACTCGGAGGTATAACAGCAGAAGAGGGCGATAGGAGAGCAAGAAGAAACACTCGGAGGTATAACAGCAGAAGAGGGCGATAGGAGAGCAAGAAGAAACACTCGGAGGTATAACAGCAGAAGAGGGCGATAGGATAGCAAGAAGAAGCACTCGGAGGTATAACAGCAGAAGAGGGCGATAGGAGAGCAAGAAGAAACACTCGGAGGTATAACAGCAGAAGAGGGCGATAGGAGAGCAAGAAGAAACACTCGGAGGTATAACAGCAGAAGAGGGCGATAGGATAGCAAGAAGAAGCACTCGGAGGTATAACAGCAGAAGAGGGCGATAGGAGAGCAAGAAGAAACGCTCGGAGGTATAACAGCAGAAGAGGGCGATAGGAGAGCAAGAAGAAACACTCGGAGGTATAACAGCAGAAAAGGACAATAGGAGAGCAAGAAGAAACACTCGGAGGTATAACAGCAGAAGAGGACAATAGGAGAGCAAGAAGAAACACTCGGAGGTATAACAGCAGAAGAGAACAATAGGAGAGCAAGAAGAAATACTCGGAGGTATAACAGCAGAAGAGGACAATAGAAGAGAGAGAAACACTCGGAGTTATAACAGCAGAAGAGGACAATAGGAGAGCAAGAAGAAACACTCGGAGGTATAACAGCAGAAAAGGACAATAGGAGAGCAAGAAACACTCGGAGGTATAACAGGAGAAGAGGGCAATAGAAGTGCAAGAAACACTCGGAGGTATAATAGCAGAAAAGGACAATAGGAGAGCAAGAAACACTCGGAGGTATAACAGCAGAAAAGGACAATAGGAGAGCAAGAAGAAACACTCGGAGGTATAATAGCAGAAAAGGACAATAGGAGAGCAAGAAACACTCGGAGGTATAACAGCAGAAAAGGGCAATAGGAGAGCAAGAAGAAACACTCGGAGTTATAATAGCAGAAGAGGGCAATAGGAGAGCAAGAAGAAACACTCGGAGGTATAACAGCAGAAGAGGACAATAGGAGAGCAAGAAGAAACACTCGGAGGTATAACAGCAGAAGAGGGCAATAGGAGAGCAAGAAGAAACACTCGGAGGTATAACAGCAGAAGAGGACAATAGGAGAGCAAGAAGAAACACTCGGAGGTATAACAGCAGAAGAGGACAATAGGAGAGCAAGAAGAAACACTCGGAGGTATAACAGCAGAAGAGGACAATAGGAGAGCAAGAAGAAACACTCGGAGGTATAACAGCAGAAGAGGACAATAGGAGAGCAAGAAACACTCGGAGGTATAACAGCAGAAAAGGACAATAGGAGAGCAAGAAGAAACACTCGGAGGTATAACAGCAGAAGAGGACAATAGGAGAGCAAGAAGAAACACTCGGAGGTATAATAGCAGAAGAGGGCAATAGGAGAGCAAGAAGAAACACTCGGAGGTATAACAGCAGAAGAGGGCAATAGGAGCAAGAAGAAACACTCGGAGGTATAACAGCAGAAGAGGGCAATAGGAGAGCAAGAAGAAACACTCGGAGGTATAACAGCAGAAGAGGACAATAGGAGAGCAAGAAGAAACACTCGGAGGTATAACAGCAGAAGAGGACAATAGGAGAGCAAGAAGAAACACTCGGAGGTATAACAGCAGAAGAGGACAATAGGAGAGCAAGAAGAAACACTCGGAGGTATAACATGAGAAGAGGGCAATAGGAGAGCAAGAAACTGTGGACCATATCTCTCCTCTAGGCAAATGAAGAACGAAAGAAAGAAATAAGAAAGAAAGAAATCAGAAAGAAAAAAAGTATACTTGTGAGACAAGGTATTAGCAGCGCGTGGGGAGAAACGCGCTGAATAGCTGACTGCTGGCAACAGGATCTTTGAATCTAATCTGATCTAGATCCTATCCACCACCAAGTGGTAGCTCAAGGAACAAAGTAACCAGTAATCGATCTGGTTAAGTGATTAGGGGATCTGAGTAGGCAGGTCCGTGTCAAGAAGTGCTGCACTTTAATGTGATCTGAGTAGGCAGGTCCGTGTCAAGAAGTGCTGCACTTTAATGTGATCTGAGTAGGCAGGTCCGTGTCAAGAAGTGCTGCACTTTAATGTGATCTGAGTAGGCAGGTCCGTGTCAAGAAGTGCTGTACTTTAATGTGATCTGAGTAGGCAGGTCCGTGTCAAGAAGTGCTGCACTTTAATGTGATCTGAGTAGGCAGGTCCGTGTCAAGAAGTGCTGCACTTTAATGTGATCTGAGTAGGCAGGTCCGTGTCAAGAAGTGCTGTACATTAATGTGATCTGAGTAGGCAGGTCCGTGTCAAGAAGTGCTGCACATTAATGTGATCTGAGTAGGCAGGTCCGTGTCAAGAAGTGCTGCACTTTAATGTGATCTGAGTAGGCAGGTCCGTGTCAAGAAGTGTTGCACTTTAATGTGATCTGAGTAGGCAGGTCCGTGTCAAGAAGTGCTGCACTTTAATGTGATCTGAGTAGGCAGGTCCATGTCAAGAAGTGCTGCACTTTAATGTGATCTGAGTAGGCAGGTCAGTACCAAGAAGTGCTGCACTTTAATGTGATCTGAGTAGGCAGGTCAGTACCAAGAAGTGCTGCACTTTAATGTGATCTGAGTAGGAAGGTCAGTACCAAGAAGTGCTGCACTTTATGTGATCTGAGTAGGCAGGTCCGTGTCATGAGGTTCTGCACTTTAATGTGATCTGAGTAGGCAGGTCAGTACCAAGAAGTGCTGCACTTTAATGTATTTTTTAAAAGACATAGCAAGTTGCATACCCCAAACAACGACACAACGCAATTACGCCTATTTACCGCCATTCATTGGAGGACGACAAAGTTCAGCAGTAGCCGACTAACGCAACAACAGTTTAAGCAAGGCCTAGGTCCACACGAGACATATGGGGCCGATGCACCACAGGCTGGGAATCACTGTGACGACACGTGTCACTTTATTTTTGGAAGCCTCCATTTGACCAAATTGTTATGCCAACCATATTGAGCTCAATATTAGCATGCTGATTATAGTTGTAGACGTGACCAGCTAATTATCGTCGCCAATAATCAATATATTTTGTTAGTTAATTATTCCACAATCTATTTCTATAGCATCCCCGGGCATTGTCACAAAAGCCAGAAATGTTTTGAGTCTGATAACTGGTTAATGTGTGAAAGCAGACATATTGTCTTGATTGTCACGACTTATTGCCAACGATCAGCGCCGTTTTTGCCTGCAATGTGCCACGACCACACAACTACGATGTGCCACGACCAAACAAATACGATGTGTCACTACCACACAACTACAATGTGCCACGACCACACAACTACGATGTGCCATGACCAAACAAATACGATGTGTCACGACCACACAACTACGATGCGTCGCGACCACACAACTACGATGTGCCACGACCACACAACTACGATGCGCCACGACCACACAACTACGATGTGCCACGACCACACAACTACGATGTGCCACGACCACGCAACTACGACGTGTCACGACCCCACAACTACGATGTGCCACGACCACACAACTACGATGTGTCACGGCCACACAACTACGATGAGCCACGACCACACAACTACGATGAGCCACGACCACACAACTACGATGAGCCACGACCACACAACTACGATGTGTCACGACCACACAACTACGACGTGTCACGACCCCACAACTACGATGTGCCACGCCCACACAACTACGATGTGTCACGACCACATAACTACGATGACCCACGACCACACAACTACGATGTGTCACGACCACACAACAACGATGTGCCACGAACACACAACTACGATGTGTCACGAACACACAACTACGATGTGCCACGACCACACAACTACGATATGCCACGACCACACAACTGCGATGTGTCACGACCACACAACTACGATGTGTCACGACCACACAACTACGATGAGTCACAACCACACAACTACGATGTGCCACGACCACACAACTACGATGTGTCACGACCACACAACTACGATGTGTCACGACCACACAACTACGATGTGCCACGACCACACAACTACGATGTGTCACGACCACACAACTACGATGTGCCACGACCACACAACTACGATGTGTCACGAACACACAACTACGATGCGCCACGACCACACAACTACGATGCGTCACGACCACACAACTACGATGTGTCACGACCACACAACTACGATGTGCCACGACCACACAACTACGATGCGTCACGAACACACAACTACGATGCGCCACGACCACACAACTACGATGCGTCACGACCACACAACTACGATGTGCCACGACCACACAACTACGATGTGTCACGACCACACAACTACGATGTGCCACGACCACACAACCACAATATGCCACGACCACACAACTACGATGCGTCACGACCACACAACTACGATGTGCCACGACCACACAACCACAATATGCCACGACCACACAACTACGATGTGCCACGACCACACAACTACGATGCGTCACGACCACACAACCACGATGCGTCACGACCACACAACTACGATGTGCCACGACCACACAACTACGATGTGCCACGATCACACAACTACGATGTGTCACGACCACAAAACCTCGATGTTGCTACATTTGTTTACTGCTGTGACGCTGACACCAGGAGAAACCAGCGAGTTTTATTATTTCTCCCCCCTCCCCTCTTTTCCATTTACTCCCTCGCCCTATACTGCCCCTCTTTCCCACTTCTTTTCTTGCCCTTTCTATCTTCATCTTCTATATTCGTTCTTCTCTCTCTCTCTCTTTCTTCACTCTCTCTCTCTTCACTCTCTCTTCACTCTCTCTCTTCACTCTCTCTCTCTTTTCACTCTCTCTCTTCACTCTCTCTCTCTTCACTCTCTCTCTCTTCACTCTCTCTCTTCACTATCTCTTCACTCTCTCTCTTCACTCTCTCACTTCGCTCTCTCTCTCTTCACTCTCTCTCTTCACTCTCTCTCACTTCACTCACTCTCACTTCACTCTCTCTCTTCACTCTCTCTCTTCTCTCTCTCTCTCTCTTCACTCTCTCTTCTCTCTCTTTCTCTTCACTCTCTCTCTTCTCTCTCTCTCTTCACTCTCTCTTCTCTCTCTCTTCACTCTCTCTCTTCACTCTCTCTCTTCTCTCTCTCTTCTCTCTCTCTCTTCACTCTCTCTTCTCTCTCTTTTCACTCTCTTCACTCTCTCTTCACTCTCTCTTCACTCTCTCTCTCTTCACTCTCTCTCTCTTCACTCTCTCTGTCTCTCTTCACTCTCTCTCTCTTCACTCTCTCTCTCACTTCACTCTCTCTCTTCACTCTCTCTCACTTCACTCTCCTCTTCACTCTCTCTCACTTCACTCTCTCTCTTCACTCTCTCTCTCTTCACTCTCTCTCTCTGTCTCTCTCTCTCTCTTCACTTCATCTTATATCACCTTCGAGTGTCGAGGGAGATACATACTTCTAGTCCCTTCCAATCTGACAGTCTCAACCATTGTTACTTGATGTTGTTGTAGCGTCCCTCGGATGTTGTTGTAGCGTCCCTCGGATGTTGTTGTAGCGTCCCTCGGATGTTGTTGTAGCGTCCCTCGGATGTTGTTGTAGTGTCCCTCGGATGTTGTCAGTCCATCTTACTCTGGGTCACCAGCTCTTCATCCATCAACTTTTGCTAATAATTGTTTCTGTGCTCTAGAATCTCTTGACATTCTTCCACATGAGTAAACGATTTATTGTCTCTGTATGTAGTTTACATTTGACTCAGTGCCCAATCTCTCTCTTACCTCATTATTTCTGATTCTGTCTCTACTGGTCACTCCAAGCGATTTTCTCAGACATCTCATCTCATCTCTGTGGTGACTAACTTTTCTCAAACATCTCATCTCAGTGGTGACTAACTTTTCTCAAACATCTCATCTCTGTGATGACTAACTTTTCTCAAACATCTCATCTCAGTGGTGACTAACTTTTCTCAAACATCTCATCTCAGTGGTGACTCACTTTTCTCAAACATCTCATCTCTGTGGTGACTAACTTTTCTCAAACATCTCATCTCTGTGGTGACTAACTTTTCTTAAACATCTCATCTCTGTGGTGACTAACTTTTCTCAAACACCTCATCTCTGTGGTGACTAACTTTTCTTAAACATCCCATCTCTGTGGTGACTAACTTTTCTCAAACATCTCATCTCTGAGGTGACTAACTTTTCTCAAACATCGCATCTCTGTGGTGACTAAATTTTCTTAAACATCTCATCTCTGTGATGACTAACTTTTCTCAAACATCTCATCTCTGTGGTGACTAACTTTTCTCAAACATCTCATCTCTGTGGTGACTAACTTTTCTCAAACATCTCATCTCTGTGGTGACTAACTTTTCTCAAACATCGCATCTCTGTGGTGACTAACTTTTCTCAAACATCTCATCTCTGTGATGACTAACTTTTCTCAAACATCTCATCTCTGTGATGACTAACTTTTCTCAAACATCTCATTTCTGAGGTGACTCACTTTTCTCAAACATCTCATCTCAGTGGTGACTAACTTTTCTCAAACATCTCATCTCTGAGGTGACTCACTTTTCTCAAACATCTCATCTCTGTGATGACTAACTTTTCTCAAACATCTCATCTCTGAGGTGACTAACTTTTCTCAAACATCCCATCTCAGTGGTGACTAACTTTTCTCAAACATCTCATCTCTGTAGTGACTAACTTTTTTCAAACATCCCATCTCTGAGGTGACTAACTTTTCTCAAACATCTCATCTCTGTGATGACTCACTTTTCTCAAACATCTCATCTCTGAGGTGACTAACTTTTCTCAAACATCTCATCTCTGTGGTGACTAACTTTTCTCAACATCCCATCTCTGTGGTGACTAACTTTTCTCAAACATCTCATCTCTGTGATGACTAACTTTTCTCAAACATCTCATCTCTGTGATGACTAACTTTTCTCAAACATCTCATCTCTGAGGTGACTCACTTTTCTCAAACATCTCATCTCAGTGGTGACTAACTTTTCTCAAACATCTCATCTCTGAGGTGACTCACTTTTCTCAAACATCTCATCTCTGTGATGACTAACTTTTCTCAAACATCTCATCTCTGAGGTGACTAACTTTTCTCAAACATCCCATCTCTGAGGTGACTAACTTTTCTCAAACATCTCATCTCTGTAGTGACTAACTTTTTTCAAACATCCCATCTCTGAGGTGACTAACTTTTCTCAAACATCTCATCTCTGTGATGACTCACTTTTCTCAAACATCTCATCTCTGAGGTGACTAACTTTCTCAAACATCTCATCTCTGTGGTGACTAACTTTTCTCAAACATCCCATCTCTGTGGTGACTAACTTTTCTCAAACATCTCATCTCTGTGATGACTAACTTTTCTCAAACATCTCATCTCTGTGATGACTAACTTTTCTCAAACATCTCATCTCTGAGGTGACTCACTTTTCTCAAACATCTCATCTCAGTGGTGACTAACTTTTCTCAAACATCTCATCTCTGAGGTGACTCACTTTTCTCAAACATCTCATCTCTGTGATGACTAACTTTTCTCAAACATCTCATCTCTGAGGTGACTAACTTTTCTCAAACATCTCATCTCAGAGGTGACTAACTTTTCTCAAACATCTCATCTCTGTAGTGACTAACTTTTCTCAAACATCTCATCTCTGTGGTGACTAACTTTTCTCAAACATCTCATCTCTGTGGTGACTAACTTTTCTCAAACATCTCATCTCTGTGGTGACTAACTTTTCTCAAACATCTCATCTCAGTGGTGACTAACTTTTCTCAAACATCTCATCTCTGTGGTGACTCACTTTTCTCAAACATCTCATCTCTGTGGTGACTAACTTTTCTCAAACATCTCATCTCTGTGGTGACTAACTTTTCTCAAACATCTCATCTCTGTGGTGACTAACTTTTCTCAAACATCCCATCTCTGTGGTGACTAACTTTTCTCAAACATCTCATCTCTGTGATGACTAACTTTTCTCAAACATCTCATCTCTGTGATGACTAACTTTTCTCAAACATCTCATCTCTGAGGTGACTCACTTTTCTCAAACATCTCATCTCAGTGGTGACTAACTTTTCTCAAACATCTCATCTCTGAGGTGACTCACTTTTCTCAAACATCTCATCTCTGTGATGACTCACTTTTCTCAAACATCTCATCTCTGAGGTGACTAACTTTTCTCAAACATCCCATCTCTGAGGTGACTAACTTTTCTCAAACATCTCATATCTGTAGTGACTAACTTTTTCAAACATCCCATCTCTGAGGTGACTAACTTTTCTCAAACATCTCATCTCTGTGATGACTCACTTTTCTCAAACATCTCATCTCTGAGGTGACTAACTTTTCTCAAACATCTCATCTCTGTGGTGACTAACTTTTCTCAAACATCCCATCTCTGTGGTGACTAACTTTTCTCAAACATCTCATCTCAGTGGTGACTAACTTTTCTCAAACATCTCATCTCTGTGGTGACTAACTTTTCTCAAACATCTTATCTCTGAGGTGACTCACTTTTCTCAAACATCTCATCTCAGTGGTGACTAACTTTTCTCAAACATCTCATCTCTGAGGTGACTCACTTTTCTCAAACATCTCATCTCTGTGATGACTAACTTTTCTCAAACATCTCATCTCTGAGGTGACTAACTTTTCTCAAACATCCCATCTCTGAGGTGACTAACTTTTCTCAAACATCTCATCTCTGTAGTGACTAACTTTTTTCAAACATCCCATCTCTGAGGTGACTCACTTTTCTCAAACATCTCATCTCAGTGGTGACTAACTTTTCTCAAACATCTCATCTCTGAGGTGACTCACTTTTCTCAAACATCTCATCTCTGTGATGACTAACTTTTCTCAAACATCTCATCTCTGAGGTGACTAACTTTTCTCAAACATCCCATCTCTGAGGTGACTAACTTTTCTCAAACATCCCATCTCTGTGGTGACTAACTTTTCTCAAACATCTCATCTCTGTGATGACTAACTTTTCTCAAACATCTCATCTCTGTGATGACTAACATTTCTCAAACATCTCATCTCTGAGGTGACTCACTTTTCTCAAACATCTCATCTCAGTGGTGACTAACTTTTCTCAAACATCTCATCTCTGAGGTGACTCACTTTTCTCAAACATCTCATCTCTGTGATGACTACTTTTCTCAAACATCTCATCTCTGAGGTGACTAACTTTTCTCAAACATCTCATCTCTGAGGTGACTAACTTTTCTCAAACATCTCATCTCTGTAGTGACTAACTTTTTCAAACATCCCATCTCTGAGGTGACTAACTTTTCTCAAACATCTCATCTCTGTGATGACTCACTTTTCTCAAACATCTCATCTCTGAGGTGACTCACTTTTCTCAAACATCTCATCTCTGTGATGACTAACTTTTCTCAAACATCTCATCTCTGAGGTGACTAACTTTTCTCAAACATCCCATCTCTGAGGTGACTAACTTTTCACAAACATCTCATCTCAGTGGTGACTAACTTTTCTCAAACATCTCATCTCTGAGGTGACTCACTTTTCTCAAACATCTCATCTCTGTGATGACTAACTTTTCTCAAACATCTCATCTCTGAGGTGACTAACTTTTCTCAAACATCCCATCTCTGAGGTGACTAACTTTTCTCAAACATCTCATCTCTGTAGTGACTAACTTTTCTCAAACATCCCATCTCTGAGGTGACTAACTTTTCTCAAACATCTCATCTCTGTGATGACTCACTTTTCTCAAACATCTCATCTCTGAGGTGACTAACTTTTCTCAAACATCTCATCTCTGTGGTGACTAACTTTTCTCAAACATCCCATCTCTGTGGTGACTAACTTTTCTCAAACATCTCATCTCTGTGATGACTAACTTTTCTCAAACATCTCATCTCTGTGATGACCAACTTTTCTCAAACATCTCATCTCTGTGATGACCAACTTTTCTCAAACATCTCATCTCTGAGGTGACTCACTTTTCTCAAACATCTCATCTCAGTGGTGACTAACTTTTCTCAAACATCTCATCTCTGAGGTGACTCACTTTTCTCAAACATCTCATCTCTGTGATGACTAACTTTTCTCAAACATCTCATCTCTGAGGTGACTAACCTTTCTCAAACATCCCATCTCTGAGGTGACTAACTTTTCTCAAACATCTCATCTCTGTAGTGACTAACTTTTTTCAAACATCCCATCTCTGAGGTGACTCACTTTTCTCAAACATCTCATCTCTGTGATGACTAACTTTTCTCAAACATCTCATCTCTGAGGTGACTCACTTTTCTCAAACATCTCATCTCTGTGATGACTAACTTTTCTCAAACATCTCATCTCTGAGGTGACTAACTTTTCTCAAACATCCCATCTCTGAGGTGACTAACTTTTCTCAAACATCTCATCTCTGTAGTGACTAACTTTTTTCAAACATCCCATCTCTGAGGTGACTAACTTTTCTCAAACATCTCATCTCTGTGATGACTCACTTTTCTCAAACATCTCATCTCTGAGGTGACTAACTTTTCTCAAACATCTCATCTCTGTGGTGACTAACTTTTCTCAAACATCCCATCTCTGTGGTGACTAACTTTTCTCAAACATCTCATCTCTGTGATGACTAACTTTTCTCAAACATCTCATCTCAGTGGTGACTAACTTTTCTCAAACATCTCATCTCAGTGGTGACTAACTTTTCTCAAACATCTCATCTCTGTGGTGACTAACTTTTCTCAAACATCTCATCTCTGTGGTGACTAACTTTTCTTAAACATCTCATCTCTGTGGTGACTAACTTTTCTCAAACATCTCATCTCTGTGGTGACTAACTTTTCTTAAACATCCCATCTCTGTGGTGACTAACTTTTCTCAAACATCTCATCTCTGAGGTGACTAACTTTTCTCAAACATCGCATCTCTGTGGTGACTAACTTTTCTTAAACATCTCATCTTTGTGATGACTAACTTTTCTCAAACATCTCATCTCTGTGGTGACTAACTTTTCTCAAACATCTCATCTCTGTGGTGACTAACTTTTCACAAACATCTAATCTCTGAGGTGACTAACTTTTCTCAAACATCTCATCTCAGTGGTGACTAACTTTTCTCAAACATCTCATCACTGTGGTGACTCACTTTTCTCAAACATCTCATCTCTGTGGTGACTAACTTTTCTCAAACATCTCATCTCTGTGGTGACTAACTTTTCTCAAACATCTCATCTCTGTGGTGACTAACTTTTCTCAAACATCCCATCTCTGTGGTGACTAACTTTTCTCAAACATCTCATCTCTGTGATGACTAACTTTTCTCAAACATCTCATCTCTGTGATGACTAACTTTTCTCAAACATCTCATCTCTGAGGTGACTCACTTTTCTCAAACATCTCATCTCAGTGGTGACTAACTTTTCTCAAACATCTCATCTCTGAGGTGACTCACTTTTCTCAAACATCTCATCTCTGTGATGACTAACTTTTCTCAAACATCTCATCTCTGAGGTGACTAACTTTTCTTAAACATCCCATGTCTGAGGTGACTAACTTTTCTCAAACATCTCATCTCTGTAGTGACTAACTTTTTTCAAACATCCCATCTCTGAGGTGACTAACTTTTCTCAAACATCTCATCTCTGTGATGACTCACTTTTCTCAAACATCTCATCTCTGAGGTGACTAACTTTTCTCAAACATCTCATCTCTGTGGTGACTCACTTTTCTCAAACATCCCACCTCTGTGGTGACTAACTTTTCTCAAACATCTCATCTCTGTGATGACTAACTTTTCTCAAACATCTCATCTCAGTGGTGACTAACTTTTCTCAAACATCTCATCACAGTGGTGACTAACTTTTCTCAAACATCTCATCTCAGTGGTGACTAACTTTTCTCAAACATCTCATCTCAGTGGTGACTCACTTTTCTCAAACATCTCATCTCAGTGGTGACTAACTTTTCTCAAACATCTCATCTCTGTGGTGACTCACTTTTCTCAACATCTCATCTCTGTGATGACTAACTTTTCTCAAACATCTCATCTCTGAGGTGACTAACTTTTCTCAAACATCCCATCTCTGAGGTGACTAACTTTTCTCAAACATCTCATCTCTGTAGTGACTAACTTTTTTCAAACATCCCATCTCTGAGGTGACTAACTTTTCTCAAACATCTCATCTCTGTGGTGACTAACTTTTCTCAAACATCCCATCTCTGTGGTGACTAACTTTTCTCAAACATCTCATCTCTGTGATGACTAACTTTTCTCAAACATCTCATCTCTGTGATGAATAACTTTTCTCAAACATCTCATCTCTGAGGTGACTAGCTTTTCTCAAACATCTCATCTCTGAGGTGACTCACTTTTCTCAAACATCTCATCTCTGTGGTGACACACTTTTCTCAAACATCTCATCTCTGAGGTGACTAACTTTTCTCAAACATCCCATCTCTGAGGTGACTAACTTTTCTCAAACATCTCATCTCTGTAGTGACTAACTTTTTCAAACATCCCATCTCTGAGGTGACTAACTTTTCTCAAACATCTCATCTCTGTGGTGACTAACTTTTCTCAAACATCCCATCTCTGTGGTGACTAACTTTTCTCAAACATCTCATCTCTGTGATGACTAACTTTTCTCAAACATCTCATCTCTGTGACGACTAACTTTTCTCAAACATCTCATCTCTGAGGAGACTCACTTTTCTCAAACATCTCATCTCAGTGGTGACTAACTTTTCTCAAACATCTCATCTCTGAGGTGACTCACTTTTCTCAAACATCTCATCTCTGTGATGACTAACTTTTCTCAAACATCTCATCTCTGAGGTGACTAACTTTTCTCAACATCCCATCTCTGAGGTGACTAACTTTTCTCAAACATCTCATCTATGTAGTGACTAACTTTTTTCAAACATCCCATCTCTGAGGTGACTAACTTTTCTCAAACATCTCATCTCTGTGATGACTAACTTTTCTCAAACATCTCATCTCTGTAGTGACTAACTTTTCTCAAACATCTCATCTCTGTGGTGACTAACTTTTCTCAAACATCTCATCTCTGTGATGACTAACTTTTCTCAAACATCTCATCTCTGTGGTGACTAACTTTTCTCAAACATCTCATCTCTGTGGTGACTCACTTTTCTCAAACATCCCATCTCTGTGGTGACTCACTTTTCTCAAACATCCCATCTCTGTGATGACTAGCTTTTCTCAAACATCTCATCTCTGTGATGACTCACTTTTCTCAAACATCTCATCTCTGAGGTGACTAGCTTTTCTCAAACATCCCATGTCTGAGGTGACTAGCTTTTCTCAAACATCTCATCTCTGTGATGACTAACTTTTCTCAAACATCTCATCTCTGTGGTGACTCACTTTTCTCAAACATCTCATCTCTGTGGTGACTCACTTTTCTCAAACATCTCATCTCTGAGGTGACTAGCTTTTCTCAAACATCTCATCTCTGAGGTGACTCACTTTTCTCAAACATCTCATCTCTGTGGTGACTAACTTTTCTTAAACATCTCATCTCTGTGGTGACTAACTTTTCTCAAACATCTCATCTCTGTGGTGACTAACTTTTCTTAAACATCCCATCTCTGTGGTGACTCACTTTTCTCAAACATCTCATCTCTGAGGTGACTAACTTTTCTCAAACATCGCATCTCTGTGGTGACTAACTTTTCTTAACATCTCATCTTTGTGATGACTAACTTTTCTCAAACATCTCATCTCTGTGGTGACTAACTTTTCTCAAACATCTCATCTCTGTGGTGACTAACTTTTCACAAACATCTCATCTCTGTGGTGACTAACTTTTCTCAAACATCTCATCTCAGTGGTGACTAACTTTTCTCAAACATCTCATCTCTGTGGTGACTCACTTTTCTCAAACATCTCATCTCTGTGGTGACTAACTTTTCTCAAACATCTCATCACAGTGGTGACTAACTTTTCTCAAACATCTCATCTCTGTGGTGACTAACTTTTCTCAAACATCCCATCTCTGTGGTGACTAACTTTTCTCAAACATCTCATCTCTGTGATGACTAACTTTTCTCAAACATCTCATCTCTGTGATGACTAACTTTTCTCAAACATCTCATCTCTGAGGTGACTCACTTTTCTCAAACATCTCATCTCAGTGGTGACTAACTTTTCTCAAACATCTCATCTCTGAGGTGACTCACTTTTCTCAAACATCTCATCTCTGTGATGACTAACTTTTCTCAAACATCTCATCTCTGAGGTGACTAACTTTTCTCAAACATCCCATGTCTGAGGTGACTAACTTTTCTCAAACATCTCATCTCTGTAGTGACTAACTTTTTTCAAACATCCCATCTCTGAGGTGACTAACTTTTCTCAAACATCTCATCTCTGTGATGACTCACTTTTCTCAAACATCTCATCTCTGAGGTGACTAACTTTTCTCAAACATCTCATCTCTGTGGTGACTCACTTTTCTCAAACATCCCACCTCTGTGGTGACTAACTTTTCTCAAACATCTCATCTCTGTGATGACTAACTTTTCTCAAACATCTCATCTCAGTGGTGACTAACTTTTCTCAAACATCTCATCTCAGTGGTGACTAACTTTTCTCAAACATCTCATCTCTGTGGTGACTAACTTTTCTCAAACATCTCATCTCAGTGGTGACTCACTTTTCTCAAACATCTCATCTCAGTGGTGACTAACTTTTCTCAAACATCTCATCTCTGTGGTGACTCACTTTTCTCAAACATCTCATCTCTGTGATGACTAACTTTTCTCAAACATCTCATCTCTGAGGTGACTAACTTTTCTCAAACATCCCATCTCTGAGGTGACTAACTTTTCTCAAACATCTCATCTCTGTAGTGACTAACTTTTTTCAAACATCCCATCTCTGAGGTGACTCACTTTTCTCAAACATCTCATCTCAGTGGTGACTAACTTTTCTCAAACATCTCATCTCTGAGGTGACTCACTTTTCTCAAACATTTCATCTCTGTGATGACTAACTTTTCTCAAACATCTCATCTCTGAGGTGACTAACTTTTCTCAAACATCCCATCTCTGAGGTGACTAACTTTTCTCAAACATCTCATCTCTGTAGTGACTAACTTTTTTCAAACATCCCATCTCTGAGGTGACTAACTTTTCTCAAACATCTCATCTCTGTGGTGACTAACTTTTCTCAAACATCCCATCTCTGTGGTGACTAACTTTTCTCAAACATCTCATCTCTGTGATGACTAACTTTTCTCAAACATCTCATCTCTGTGATGACTAACTTTTCTCAAACATCTCATCTCTGAGGTGACTAGCTTTTCTCAAACATCTCATCTCTGAGGTGACTCACTTTTCTCAAACATCTCATCTCTGTGGTGACACACTTTTCTCAAACATCTCATCTCTGAGGTGACTAACTTTTCTCAAACATCCCATCTCTGAGGTGACTCACTTTTCTCAAAATCTCATCTCTGTAGTGACTAACTTTTTTCAAACATCCCATCTCTGAGGTGACTAACTTTTCTCAAACATCTCATCTCTGTGGTGACTAACTTTTCTCAAACATCCCATCTCTGTGGTGACTAACTTTTCTCAAACATCTCATCTCTGTGATGACTAACTTTTCTCAAACATCTCATCTCTGTGACGACTAACTTTTCTCAAACATCTCATCTCTGAGGAGACTCACTTTTCTCAAACATCTCATCTCAGTGGTGACTAACTTTTCTCAAACATCTCATCTCTGAGGTGACTCACTTTTCTCAAACATCTCATCTCTGTGATGACTAACTTTTCTCAAACATCTCATCTCTGAGGTGACTAACTTTTCTCAAACATCCCATCTCTGAGGTGACTAACTTTTCTCAAACATCTCATCTCTGTAGTGACTAACTTTTTTCAAACATCCCATCTCTGAGGTGACTAACTTTTCTCAAACATCTCATCTCTGTGATGACTCACTTTTCTCAAAATCTCATCTCTGAGGTGACTAACTTTTCTCAACATCTCATCTCTGTGGTGACTAACTTTTCTCAAACATCTCATCTCTGTGATGACTAACTTTTCTCAAACATCTCATCTCTGTGGTGACTAACTTTTCTCAAACATCTCATCTCTGTGGTGACTCACTTTTCTCAAACATCCCATCTCTGTGGTGACTCACTTTTCTCAAACATCCCATCTCTGTGATGACTAGCTTTTCTCAAACATCTCATCTCTGTGATGACTCACTTTTCTCAAACATCTCATCTCTGAGGTGACTAGCTTTTCTCAAACATCCCATGTCTGAGGTGACTAGCTTTTCTCAAACATCTCATCTCTGTGATGACTAACTTTTCTCAAACATCTCATCTCTGTGGTGACTCACTTTTCTCAAACATCTCATCTCTGTGGTGACTCACTTTTCTCAAACATCTCATCTCTGAGGTGACTAGCTTTTCTCAAACATCTCATCTCTGAGGTGACTCACTTTTCTCAAACATCTCATCTCTGTGGTGACTAACTTTTCTTAAACATCTCATCTCTGTGGTGACTAACTTTTCTCAAACATCTCATCTCTGTGGTGACTAACTTTTCTTAAACATCCCATCTCTGTGGTGACTCACTTTTCTCAAACATCTCATCTCTGAGGTGACTAACTTTTCTCAAACATCGCATCTCTGTGGTGACTAACTTTTCTTAAACATCTCATCTTTGTGATGACTAACTTTTCTCAAACATCTCATCTCTGTGGTGACTAACTTTTCTCAAACATCTCATCTCTGTGGTGACTAACTTTTCACAAACATCTCATCTCTGTGGTGACTAACTTTTCTCAAACATCTCATCTCAGTGGTGACTAACTTTTCTCAAACATCTCATCTCTGTGGTGACTAACTTTTCTCAAACATCTCATCTCTGTGGTGACTAACTTTTCTCAAACATCTCATCTCTGTGGTGACTAACTTTTCTCAAACATCTCATCTCTGTGGTGACTAACTTTTCTCAAACATCCCATCTCTGTGGTGACTAACTTTTCTCAAACATCTCATCTCTGTGATGACTAACTTTTCTCAAACATCTCATCTCTGTGATGACTAACTTTTCTCAAACATCTCATCTCTGAGGTGACTCACTTTTCTCAAACATCTCATCTCAGTGGTGACTAACTTTTCTCAAACATCTCATCTCTGAGGTGACTCACTTTTCTCAAACATCTCATCTCTGTGATGACTAACTTTTCTCAAACATCTCATCTCTGAGGTGACTAACTTTTCTCAAACATCCCATGTCTGAGGTGATTAACTTTTCTCAAACATCTCATCTCTGTAGTGACTAACTTTTTTCAAACATCCCATCTCTGAGGTGACTAACTTTTCTCAAACATCTCATCTCTGTGATGACTCACTTTTCTCAAACATCTCATCTCTGAGGTGACTAACTTTTCTCAAACATCTCATCTCTGTGGTGACTCACTTTTCTCAAACATCCCACCTCTGTGGTGACTAACTTTTCTCAAACATCTCATCTCTGTGATGACTAACTTTTCTCAAACATCTCATCTCAGTGGTGACTAACTTTTCTCAAACATCTCATCTCAGTGGTGACTAACTTTTCTCAAACATCTCATCTCTGTGGTGACTAACTTTTCTCAAACATCTCATCTCAGTGGTGACTCACTTTTCTCAAACATCTCATCTCAGTGGTGACTAACTTTTCTCAAACATCTCATCTCTGTGGTGACTCACTTTTCTCAAACATCTCATCTCTGTGATGACTAACTTTTCTCAAACATCTCATCTCTGAGGTGACTAACTTTTCTCAAACATCCCATCTCTGAGGTGACTAACTTTTCTCAACATCTCATCTCTGTAGTGACTAACTTTTTTCAAACATCCCATCTCTGAGGTGACTAACTTTTCTCAAACATCTCATCTCTGTGGTGACTAACTTTTCTCAAACATCCCATCTCTGTGGTGACTAACTTTTCTCAAACATCTCATCTCTGTGATGACTAACTTTTCTCAAACATCTCATCTCTGTGATGACTAACTTTTCTCAAACATCTCATCTCTGAGGTGACTAGCTTTTCTCAAACATCTCATCTCTGAGGTGACTCACTTTTCTCAAACATCTCATCTCTGTGGTGACACACTTTTCTCAAACATCTCATCTCTGAGGTGACTAACTTTTCTCAAACATCCCATCTCTGAGGTGACTAACTTTTCTCAAACATCTCATCTCTGTAGTGACTAACTTTTTTCAAACATCCCATCTCTGAGGTGACTAACTTTTCTCAAACATCTCATCTCTGTGGTGACTAACTTTTCTCAAACATCCCATCTCTGTGGTGACTAACTTTTCTCAAACATCTCATCTCTGTGATGACTAACTTTTCTCAAACATCTCATCTCTGTGACGACTAACTTTTCTCAAACATCTCATCTCTGAGGAGACTCACTTTTCTCAAACATCTCATCTCAGTGGTGACTAACTTTTCTCAAACATCTCATCTCTGAGGTGACTCACTTTTCTCAAACATCTCATCTCTGTGATGACTAACTTTTCTCAAACATCTCATCTCTGAGGTGACTAACTTTTCTCAAACATCCCATCTCTGAGGTGACTAACTTTTCTCAAACATCTCATCTCTGTAGTGACTAACTTTTTTCAAACATCCCATCTCTGAGGTGACTAACTTTTCTCAAACATCTCATCTCTGTGATGACTCACTTTTCTCAAACATCTCATCTCTGAGGTGACTAACTTTTCTCAAACATCTCATCTCTGTGGTGACTAACTTTTCTCAAACATCTCATCTCTGTGATGACTAACTTTTCTCAAACATCTCATCTCTGTGGTGACTAACTTTTCTCAAACATCTCATCTCTGTGGTGACTCACTTTTCTCAAACATCCCATCTCTGTGGTGACTCACTTTTCTCAAACATCCCATCTCTGTGATGACTAGCTTTTCTCAAACATCTCATCTCTGTGATGACTCACTTTTCTCAAACATCTCATCTCTGAGGTGACTAGCTTTTCTCAAACATCCCATGTCTGAGGTGACTAGCTTTTCTCAACATCTCATCTCTGTGATGACTAACTTTTCTCAAACATCTCATCTCTGTGGTGACTCACTTTTCTCAAACATCTCATCTCTGTGGTGACTCACTTTTCTCAAACATCTCATCTCTGAGGTGACTAGCTTTTCTCAAACATCTCATCTCTGAGGTGACTCACTTTTCTCAAACATCCCATCTCTGAGGTGACTAACTTTTCTCAAACATCTCATCTCTGTAGTGACTAACTTTTTTCAAACATCCCATCTCTGAGGTGACTAACTTTTCTCAAACATCTCATCTCTGTGGTGACTAACTTTTCTCAAACATCCCATCTCTGTGGTGACTAACTTTTCTCAAACATCTCATCTCTGTGATGACTAACTTTTCTCAAACATTTCATCTCTGTGACGACTAACTTTTCTCAAACATCTCATCTCTGAGGAGACTCACTTTTCTCAAACATCTCATCTCAGTGGTGACTAACTTTTCTCAAACATCTCATCTCTGAGGTGACTCACTTTTCTCAAACATCTCATCTCTGTGATGACTAACTTTTCTCAAACATCTCATCTCTGAGGTGACTAACTTTTCTCAAACATCCCATCTCTGAGGTGACTAACTTTTCTCAAGCATCTCATCTCTGTAGTGACTAACTTTTTTCAAACATCCCATCTCTGAGGTGACTAACTTTTCTCAAACATCTCATCTCTGTGATGACTCACTTTTCTCAAACATCTCATCTCTGAGGTGACTAACTTTTCTCAAACATCTCATCTCTGTGGTGACTAACTTTTCTCAAACATCCCATCTCTGTGATGACTAGCTTTTCTCAAACATCTCATCTCTGTGATGACTCACTTTTCTCAAACATCTCATCTCTGAGGTGACTAGCTTTTCTCAAACATCCCATGTCTGAGGTGACTAGCTTTTCTCAAACATCTCATCTCTGTGATGACTAACTTTTCTCAAACATCTCATCTCTGTGGTGACTCACTTTTCTCAAACATCTCATCTCTGTGGTGACTCACTTTTCTCAAACATCTCATCTCTGAGGTGACTAGCTTTTCTCAAACATCTCATCTCTGAGGTGACTCACTTTTCTCAAACATCTCATCTCTGTGGTGACACACTTTTCTCAAACATCTCATCTCTATGGTGACTAACTTTTCTCAAACATCTCATCTCTGTGGTGACTAACTTTTCTCAAACATCTCATCTCTGTGGTGACTAACTTTTCTCAAACATCTCATCTCTATGGTGACTAACGTTTCACAAACATCTCATCTCTGTGGTGACTAACTTTTCTCAGACATCTCATCTCTGTGGTGACTAACTTTTCTCAAACATCTCATCTCTGTGGTGACTAACTTTTCTCAAACATCTCATCTCTGAGGTGACTCACTTTTCTCAAACATCTCATCTCTGTGATGACTAACTTTTCTCAAACATCTCATCTCTGAGGTGACTAACTTTTCTCAAACATCCCATCTCTGAGGTGACTAACTTTTCTCAAACATCTCATCTCTGTAGTGACTAACTTTTTTCAAACATCCCATCTCTGAGGTGACTAACTTTTCTCAAACATCTCATCTCTGTGATGACTCACTTTTCTCAAACATCTCATCTCTGAGGTGACTAACTTTTCTCAAACATCTCATCTCTGTGGTGACTAACTTTTCTCAAACATCCCATCTCTGTGGTGACTAACTTTTCTCAAACATCTCATCTCTGTGATGACTAACTTTTCTCAAACATCTCATCTCAGTGGTGACTAACTTTTCTCAAACATCTCATCTCAGTGGTGACTAACTTTTCTCAAACATCTCATCTCTGTGGTGACTAACTTTTCTCAAACATCTCATCTCTGTGGTGACTAACTTTTCTTAAACATCTCATCTCTGTGGTGACTAACTTTTCTCAAACATCTCATCTCTGTGGTGACTAACTTTTCTTAAACATCCCATCTCTGTGGTGACTCACTTTTCTCAAACATCTCATCTCTGAGGTGACTAACTTTTCTCAAACATCGCATCTCTGTGGTGACTAACTTTTCTTAAACATCTCATCTTTGTGATGACTAACTTTTCTCAAACATCTCATCTCTGTGGTGACTAACTTTTCTCAAACATCTCATCTCTGTGGTGACTAACTTTTCTCAAACATCTCATCTCTGTGGTGACTAACTTTTCTCAAACATCTCATCTCAGTGGTGACTAACTTTTCTCAAACATCTCATCTCTGTGGTGACTCACTTTTCTCAAACATCTCATCTCTGTGGTGACTAACTTTTCTCAAACATCTCATCTCTGTGGTGACTAACTTTTCTCAAACATCTCATCTCTGTGGTGACTAACTTTTCTCAAACATCCCATCTCTGTGGTGACTAACTTTTCTCAAACATCTCATCTCTGTGATGACTAACTTTTCTCAAACATCTCATCTCTGTGATGACTAACTTTTCTCAAACATCTCATCTCTGAGGTGACTCACTTTTCTCAAACATCTCATCTCAGTGGTGACTAACTTTTCTCAAACATCTCATCTCTGAGGTGACTCACTTTTCTCAAACATCTCATCTCTGTGATGACTAACTTTTCTCAAACATCTCATCTCTGAGGTGACTAACTTTTCTCAAACATCCCATGTCTGAGGTGACTAACTTTTCTCAAACATCTCATCTCTGTAGTGACTAACTTTTTTCAAACATCCCTCTCTGAGGTGACTAACATTTCTCAAACATCTCATCTCTGTGGTGACTAACTTTTCTCAAACATCTCATCTCTGAGGTGACTAACTTTTCTCAAACATCTCATCTCTGTGGTGACTCACTTTTCTCAAACATCACACCTCTGTGGTGACTAACTTTTCTCAAACATCTCATCTCAGTGGTGACTAACTTTTCTCAAACATCTCATCTCTGTGATGACTAACTTTTCTCAAACATCTCATCTCTGAGGTGACTAATTTTTCTCAAACATCCCATCTCTGAGGTGACTAACTTTTCTCAAACATCTCATCTCTGTAGTGACTAACTTTTTTCAAACATCCCATCTCTGAGGTGACTCACTTTTCTCAAACATCTCATCTCAGTGGTGACTAACTTTTCTCAAACATCTCATCTCTGAGGTGACTCACTTTTCTCAAACATTTCATCTCTGTGATGACTAACTTTTCTCAAACATCTCATCTCTGAGGTGACTAACTTTTCTCAAACATCCCATCTCTGAGGTGACTAACTTTTCTCAAACATCTCATCTCTGTAGTGACTAACTTTTTTCAAACATCCCATCTCTGAGGTGACTAACTTTTGTCAAACATCTCATCTCTGTGGTGACTAACTTTTCTCAAACATCCCATCTCTGTGGTGACTAACTTTTCTCAAACATCTCATCTCTGTGATGACTAACTTTTCTCAAACATCTCATCTCTGTGATGACTAACTTTTCTCAAACATCTCATCTCTGAGGTGACTAGCTTTTCTCAAACATCTCATCTCTGAGGTGACTCACTTTTCTCAAACATCTCATCTCTGTGATGACTAACTTTTCTCAAACATCTCATCTCAGTGGTGACTAACTTTTCTCAAACATCTCATCTCAGTGGTGACTAACTTTTCTCAAACATCTCATCTCTGTGGTGACTCACTTTTCTCAAACATCCCATCTCTGTGGTGACTCACTTTTCTCAAACATCCCATCTCTGTGATGACTAGCTTTTCTCAAACATCTCATCTCTGTGATGACTCACTTTTCTCAAACATCCCATCTCTGTGATGACTAGCTTTTCTCAAACATCTCATCTCTGTGATGACTAACTTTTCTCAAACATCTCATCTCTGTGGTGACTCACTTTTCTCAAACATCTCATCTCTGTGGTGACTCACTTTTCTCAAACATCTCATCTCTGAGGTGACTAGCTTTTCTCAAACATCTCATTTCTGAGGTGACTCACTTTTCTCAAACATCTCATCTCTGTGGTGACACACTTTTCTCAAACATCTCATCTCTATGGTGACTAACTTTTCTCAAACATCTCATCTCTGTGGTGACTAACTTTTCTCAAACATCTCATCTCTGTGGTGACTAACTTTTCTCAAACATCTCATCTCTATGGTGACTAACGTTTTCTCAAACATCTCATCTCTGTGGTGACTAACTTTTCTCAGACATCTCATCTCTGTGGTGACTAACTTTTCTCAAACATCTCATCTCTGTGATGACTAACTTTTCTCAAACATCTCATCTCTGTGGTGACTCACTTTTCTCAAACATCTCATCTCTGTGGTGACTCACTTTTCTCAAACATCTCATCTCTATGGTGACTAACTTTTCTCAAACATCTCATCTCTGTGGTGACTAACTTCTCTCAAACATCTCATCTCTGTGGTGACTAACTTTTCTCAAACATCTCATCTCTATGGTGACTAACTTTTCTCAAACATCTCATCTCTGTGGTGACTAACTTTTCTCAGACATCTCATCTCTGTGATGACTAACTTTTCTCAAACATCCCATCTCTGTGATGACTAGCTTTTCTCAAACATCTCATCTCTGTGATGACTAACTTTTCTCAAACATCTCATCTCTGTGGTGACTCACTTTTCTCAAACATCTCATCTCTGTGGTGACTCACTTTTCTCAACATCTCATATCTGAGGTGACTAGCTTTTCTCAAACATCTCATCTCTGTGGTGACTCACTTTTCTCAAACATCTCATCTCTGTGGTGACACACTTTTCTCAAACATCTCATCTCTGTGGTGACTAACTTTTCTCAAACATCTCATCTCTGTGGTGACTAACTTTTCTCAAACATCTCATCTCTGTGGTGACTCACTTTTCTCAAACATCTCATCTCTCTGGTGACTAACTTTTCTCAAACATCTCATCTCTGTGGTGACTAACTTTTCTCAGACATCTCATCTCTGTGGTGACTAACTTTTCTCAAACATCTCATCTCTGTGGTGACTAACTTTTCTCAGACATCTCATCTCTGTGGTGACTCACTTTTCTCAAACATCTCATCTCTGTGGTGACTAACTTTTCTCAGACATCTCATCTCTGTGGTGACTAGCTTTTCTTAAACATCCCATCTCTGTGGTGACTAACTTTTCTCAAGCATCTCATCTCTATGGTGACTAACTTTTCTCAAACATCTCATCTCTGAGGTGACTAGCTTTTCTCAAACATCTCATTTCTGAGGTGACTCACTTTTCTCAAACATCTCATCTCTGTGGTGACACACTTTTCTCAAACATCTCATCTCTATGGTGACTAACTTTTCTCAAACATCTCATCTCTGTGGTGACTAACTTTTCTCAAACATCTCATCTCTGTGGTGACTAACTTTTCTCAAACATCTCATCTCTATGGTGACTAACGTTTCTCAAACATCTCATCTCTGTGGTGACTAACTTTTCTCAGACATCTCATCTCTGTGGTGACTAACTTTTCTCAAACATCTCATCTCTGTGATGACTAACTTTTCTCAAACATCTCATCTCTGTGGTGACTCACTTTTCTCAAACATCTCATCTCTGTGGTGACTCACTTTTCTCAAACATCTCATCTCTATGGTGACTAACTTTTCTCAAACATCTCATCTCTGTGGTGACTAACTTCTCTCAAACATCTCATCTCTGTGGTGACTAACTTTTCTCAACATCTCATCTCTATGGTGACTAACTTTTCTCAACATCTCATCTCTGTGGTGACTAACTTTTCTCAGACATCTCATCTCTGTGATGACTCACTTTTCTCAAACATCCCATCTCTGTGATGACTAGCTTTTCTCAAACATCTCATCTCTGTGATGACTAACTTTTCTCAAACATCTCATCTCTGTGGTGACTCACTTTTCTCAAACATCTCATCTCTGTGGTGACTCACTTTTCTCAAACATCTCATATCTGAGGTGACTAGCTTTTCTCAAACATCTCATCTCTGTGGTGACTCACTTTTCTCAAACATCTCATCTCTGTGGTGACACACTTTTCTCAAACATCTCATCTCTGTGGTGACTAACTTTTCTCAAACATCTCATCTCTGTGGTGACTAACTTTTCTCAAACATCTCATCTCTGTGGTGACTCACTTTTCTCAAACATCTCATCTCTCTGGTGACTAACTTTTCTCAAACATCTCATCTCTGTGGTGACTAACTTTTCTCAGACATCTCATCTCTGTGGTGACTAACTTTTCTCAAACATCTCATCTCTGTGGTGACTAACTTTTCTCAGACATCTCATCTCTGTGGTGACTCACTTTTCTCAAACATCTCATCTCTGTGGTGACTAACTTTTCTCAGACATCTCATCTCTGTGGTGACTAGCTTTTCTTAACATCCCATCTCTGTGGTGACTAACTTTTCTCAAGCATCTCATCTCTATGGTGACTAACTTTTCTCAAACATCTCATCTCTGTGGTGACTAACTTTTCTCAAACATCTCATCTCTGTGGTGACTAACTTTTCTCAAACATCTCATCTCTGTGGTGACTAGCTTTTCTCAAATATCTCATCTCTGTGGTGACTAACGTTTCTCAAACATCTCATCTCTGTGATGACTCACTTTTCTCAAACATCTCATCTCTGTGATGACTCACTTTTCTCAAACATCTCATCTCTGTGGTGACTGACTTTTCTCAAACATCTCATCTCTGTGATGACTCATTTTTCTCAAATATCTCATCTCTGTGGTGACTCACTTTTCTCAAACATCTCATCTCTGTGATGATTCACTTTTCTCAAACATCTCATCTCTGTGATGACTCACTTTTCTCAAACATCTCATCTCTGTGGTGACTAACTTTTCTCAAACATCTCATCTCTGTGATGACTCACTTTTCTCAAACATCTCATCTCTGTGGTGACTAACTTTTCTCAAACATCTCATCTCTATGGTGACTAACTTTTCTCAAACATCTCATCTCTGTGGTGACTAACTTTTCTCAAACATCTCATCTCTGTGGTGACTAACTTTTCTCAAACATCTCATCTCTGTGGTGACTAACTTTTCTCAAACATCTCATCTCTGTGGTGACTAACTTTTCTCAAACATCTCATCTCTGAGGTGACTAGCTCTTCTCAAACATCTCATCTCTGTGGTGACTCACTTTTCTCAAACATCTCATCTCTGTGGTGACTAACTTTTCTCAAACATCTCATCTCTGTGGTGACTAGCTTTTCTCAACATCTCATCTCTGTGGTGACTAACGTTTCTCAAACATCTCATCTCTGAGGTGACTAACTCTTCTCAAACATCTCATCTCTGAGGTGACTCACTTTTCTCAAACATCTCATCTCTGTGGTGACTAGCTTTCTTGTATGTTTATTCTTGAGTGGGCATGTTTTACACTGTTAGCACAAGATGGGAATGCATTTAATCTGTTTAAGAAGTTTCTTTGTGATGATAGGAACTGTTTTATGTTGAAGTCAAGAAGCTAGCTGTCCCAACCTATATTGTTGTTGTCTTGTTACAAGGAATGTAGGCTCAAGGCACAGAAATGCCTGACACTGCGAAGTTGTAGTGAAGGTACATGCAATGTCTACTTGATCAATTTTGACATCTTCAGAGAATGTTGTACCCAGATATTTAAAATATGTCACGTGATGTGACGCTCTATACCTATGTTACTATCACTTGATGTTTCGCACTATACCTATGTTACTATCACTTGATGTGACGCTCTATACCTATGTTACTATCATTTGATTTGATGCTCTATACCTATGTTACTATCGCTTGATGTGACGCTCTATACCTATGTTACTATCATTTGATGTGACGCTCTATACCTATGTTACTATCACTTGATGTGACGCTCTATACCTATGTTACTATCGCTTGATGTGACGCTCTATACCTATGTTACTATCGCTTGATGTGACGCTCTATACCTATGTTACTATCACTTGATGTGACGCTCTATACCTATGTTACTATCGCTTGATGTGACGCTCTATACCTATGTTACTATCGCTTGATGTGACGCTCTATACCTATGTTACTATCGCTTGATGTGACGCTCTATACCTATGTTACTATCGCTTGATGTGACGCTCTATACCTATGTTTCTATCGCTTGATGTGACGCTCTATACCTATGTTTCTATCGCTTGATGTGACGCTCTATACCTATGTTTCTATCGCTTGATGTGACGCTCTATACCTATGTTTCTATCGCTTGATGTGACGCTCTATACCTATGTTTCTATCGCTTGATGTGACGCTCTATACCTATGTTTCTATACTCTCTTCTGCATACTATTTCTTCTTCTGGTCTTCGTTCCCTTCTTCTCTATTTATTTCTTCCTTCTTCATCCTTCCGTTTCTCAAATTCTTCCTTCTTTAATTCTAAGCATTACTTTTCTCTTTACCATCTTCTACCTCCTACCAACCTACCGTTTCTTCCCCCCCCCCTTTTTATCATTTCAGATTCCTTTCGTACCAACAAACGTTTTGACCAACCACGTGACTGATCGTACTTACACATGATGATGATGATATCACTAAAAGATGTCTGGGGAAACCAACCCCTACTCCTCCCCCCCCCCCCCCCCCGACAAATGAAATAAAAATGAACGGGTCATTGAGAGGGCGTTGTTGCAGCGACAGTTGCGCCTCTTGTGTTGCCGGCTAGACCGACAGGCGTACTCCAGGGAATGGGAGTCTCTACCTGGCCAGAGTTCCGGAATAATCACGTGATGGGGAATGTTTATGTTTACACTCAAAAAGACATGAAATATTTGCTAGTGGTCGAGCAACCGTGAATGTGCTTTATTATTGCTTTACTGGTTAATGTTCGCAGGACTTTCTTGAGGGAATTCTCTATCAGTGAAAGAAACTGGAAAATTCTGGCTGCAGATCGAAGCACACAAAGAACACAAATAAAAAATGGCACAGCAACTTTCGAGGCAGTGTTGATATCAAATTTTGAAGACAAAAGATGCAGGAGAAAGGAAACGAGACCAGGCTCCACGAATAAAATCTCGCACATTCTGCAGATGGATATATATGTCCAATATTGGCAGATTCAGCCACGAGAGAAACAGTTCAGCAACGCAACACTCAGCATAAGACACTAATATTTTAATTGCCAAACAACTAACTTAATATGATTGCTGCTATCACTAGCATCGTGTTCCCCATCGCAACAAGGCGTGACTAGTTCTCTTAATCTTGCCACGAGACAAGTATATCAAGTACTTCTGCCCCCCCCCCTTCTTTCAAACAAGTTATTTCTGCGACTAAAGGATCCTTTTATTCACTAGCGTCACTAAGACACTGACTCCGGCTAAACACTGACTCTTATACCCTGTGTACATTTCTTGTTTCTATATATTTATTGCTCTTCTCATGACTTGTGTTATATTTAACTCTCTTTTGTTTCGTTTCTTCTCCAAATGACACATTTAGAGCGTACCAGATAGCGATAGTTAGTTCTCACTTCTAATGTGATCTCAATCTCCGTCGGCAACACGTCATCACGCCTACGAATGTCTTGAGCTCCGAGACCCAAGCAGCTGACACGGTTTATGAAATCATTAATCCATAGAAAGTGTGTTACATCACGACATTTTGTATTGACAAACTCGTTGGTTCCTGCCATCGCACTACAAGCATGCATTCCCTTGATCGATGCACGGATAATATTTTCCTACCAGTTTTTTTACCATTACACCGCTAAGCTATAATATTTCTCCACAATTTTTATCAATTTCGTATCTTATTTTCTGATATCCGCTCTCACTGTTTCTGACTTCTGGCTGCATATTCTAGTTTATCGCTGCAGTGCCTGACATTTCAAGGGGCGAAGCGTAATCAATTCACTGGATCAATCATTTAGCTGTTGTCACTCCGTGTTGTGTGTTCCTTTCTCTTGTGTTGAGCTCATTACTTCTGGCTTCGCGTAACCAGGTCGATCAATTTAGTAGACATAAACTTTGCTCGACTTCTGAGCTCCACAGACTTCATTCTGACTTTCCCCGGCATTTGCTTTATGGCACTACATCTCTTCTCTTGCCATTGATATCTCCTTTTGTCACCTGGTTTTTTCATCAAATCTCCGGCCCTACTGAGGTTGCCAGGGTTTCTCTCTGCGTCTAACTGAGATTTCATTATTCTGAGGATATTTTCATGAATATATATTTCTACAATTAGTTTTTTTTTTCTTTCTTCCGTAAATATAAAACCTACATGAATACTTAAATAGATTCAACAGCACAGACACTCAATATAACATGAAAATCAACATCAACAAAACATAAATGAATGTCACAAAGAGAAACAGAACATCACCATAACTATAGACGGCAGACAACTAAAACATGTAGGGGAATTCAAATACCTAGGAAGTCTAGTGATAAACGATAATTCTCAAACAGCAGAGATAGAATCAAGATCCAACAAAGCTTGTCAAATCATTGGACAGCTATCACCACTATTGTCCAACAAGGAAATAACTCTAAAGGCAAAACGGGCACTTAACAATACAATCTTCATCCCAACGTTGTGCTACCAATGCCAGACCTGGACCCTAGATGCAAGAACAATAAGAAAAATAACCTCTACAGAGATGAAATGTTTTAGACGAATGACAGGAAACAGTCTGAGAGATAAGATCAGAAATGAAGAACTGAGAAAAAAGCTAGGAATAGTTCGGAGACATAGTAATAAATGAATATAATTATCGAGGGAAACTTCGAAGGAAGCATTGTTTTTAATAGACTTCCACTAAACTCGGATGTATCGGTACGAAAGGTGTAAACGTCACAGCTTGTTAGTAGCCAGAAAACTTCTCATCATCATGTGCCATACCGTCACTCCACAATTCTCTATCTACAGTACATCGTATCAATTCTTTATAGTATATCTTCTCACATTGTCGTCCGCGATCTTTCCTTCCCTGTGTTTTGCCAGTTGTAACCAAGTATTCCAACTTTCCTCTTCTCATGATGTGTCGGGAAAATGTTGATTGCTTCTTTCTGATGTTTCTTATGAGCTCCCTTTTTGTGTTGGCTTCCTTGAGAATTTCCTCGTTGGTCTTTTTAGCTGTCCAGGGAGCTTTCAACATTCTTCTGAGAAATCTCATCTCTGTGGCCTCTAATCGTCTTTTCATTTGTTTGTCTACAGTCCATGATTGGCGTCTATATGTCAGAATTGGTTCTGTATAGCACCGATGAACTCTCTCTCTCTCTCTTCTGTCGACACAGACTTGCTGCTCAAGACGTTTTTCGTCTCTTCTTTTTTTATTACGGCACAAAATTGAAGTAAAAAAAAAATGACAATCCAGTTGTCCCTCAAAGCAAATGCCTTGAGAATGTCTCCCACGATATCTTCTACCCCTACCCTCCTCCCACCACTCCCCCCTTTCAACCTTGTTAACCCTTTATTTACCCCACCCCCCTCCTCCCATCCCCTGACAAGAAAGACACGAATTCAACCAATAAAATTAATATATTTACCCCCACCCCCATTTCACCCATCCCGCAAGGGCAGAAAAAGAACACAAAAGGTGCTCTAGACCTTGAACGTTACCACACTGGGAGGGCAAGTTGCGACCGGCAAAAAACTACCTCCTTCATGTAGGCCAGCGCTATGTATAAGGGCCACTTGCATTATTGAATTGCCTTTCAAAAAAAAACCCAGAAAATACAGACCTGGTATTGAAACCTTCCTGGCAGCTAGAAGTCCCCGAGTGACCCCGTTGTGTCCCTGGCTCATCCAAGCGTACGGAAATATCATACACACATTTTTTGTAAATTCTTGCGGTATTTCTTCGGGGTCTCCACTAAATTGTTAACCTTAATTTGTTTGTACTGATCAATGTGAGGGGAGGGGGTGGTCTAGAGGTAAGACCTCTGCTTACAGACAAGAAGGTCGCTGGTTTGATTGCCACTTCGGGTGGTCGACATTTGTCAAAATCGAGTTCGTGTGTTTTTCATGGCTTTACCTTTCACGGTTCTCCGAGTAGTGAGACCCGATATCTGGCCCTCTCGGATAACGGCAACAATATGAGGTCCCAGGTGCACTCTGCGCACGTTAATGAACACTTGACAGTTGGGAACTGATAAGAGTACCCCAAATGTCGGCGTCCCGACCCCAAAAAAACGGTATGGAAAGAAAAATCTACTCGAAACGTAAAAACTGTCGAGGATTTAAAAAAAAAAACCCGGAAAGTTGGAGAATATCTGCCTGAATGGCGGGGGGACACCTGAGAACATGGCTGCCGATGTGAAATAGAAGAAAAGTGAAATTAAAGCAACAACCAGTCTTCTGGGACCTGACTAGAGATAAAGCTGGAGGGAGGAAAACACAAACAAACTGATGAACTGACATTTCATACCTTATGTTTCATACCTTATGTTTCATACCTTTTGTTTCATACCTTGTTTCATACCTTATGTTTCATACCTTATGTTTCATACCTTATGTTTCATAACTTGTATTTTATACCTTATGTTTCATACCTTGTATTTTATACCTTATGTTTCATATCTTGTATTTCATACCTTGTATTTTATACCTTATGTTTCATACCTTGTATTTTATACCTTATGTTTCATACCTTGTATTGTATACCTTATGTTTCATACCTTGTATTACATACCTTGTATTTCATACCTTATGTTTCATAACTTATATTTTATACCTTATGTTTCATACCTTGTATTTCATACCTTGTATTTCATACCTTATGTTTCATACCTTGTATTTCATACCTTATGTTTCATACCTTGTATTTCATACCTTATGTTTCATACCTTATGTTTCATATCTTGTATTTCATACCTTATATTTCATACCTTATCTTTCATACCTTGTATTTTATACCTTATTATTCCTGCTATTAAATTGCTATTCTTGCCAATCTATGTGTTTCTGTGTTTCTGTGTTTCTGTGTTTCTTTCTTTATCCAACAAGTTGTAGCTGCAAGAACACAAGCGACAAGTTCAAGTTCTGGGCTGGCAGCCATGATGAGATGAGCAAGTTACTTGCCTTCGATGTTCGTCGTGACTGTCATTTTATTAGCAACTTGATGGTGACACAGATTGTTCCTACATGGAGTCTTGTTCAGTTATGGCTCTCTTTCCTTGTTCCCGATCACGCAGACACATTTTTCCTACAAGAGATCTAATGTTATAAATGGGGAGCTAATTAGTTCTATAGATAAAGACGTGACGCTGACACAGACAAGAGCTGATTCAGTTTATAAATGGGGAGCTAATTAGTTCTATAGATAAAGACGTGACGCTGACACAGACAAGAGCTGATTCAGTTTATAAATGGGAACTTGCTGCTGTCTGAAATAATTGAGCTTATCATTTTGTAGCAGAGAGCTAATTGCTGACTGGAGTTAGAGCAAAGTTAGTAGCAGACTCCGTCAGTCATAGTTGACTATAGATTTTGTAGTAGTAGTCTCCGTCAGTCATAGTTGACTATAGATTTTGTAGTGGTAGTCTCCGTCAGTCATAGTTGACTATAGATTTTGTAGTAGTAGCCTCCGTCAGTCATAGTTGACTATAGATTTTGTAGTGGTAGTCTCCGTCAGTCATAGTTGACTATAGATTTTGTAGTGGTAGTCTCCGTCAGTCATAGTTGACTATAGATTTTGTAGTAGTAGCCTCCGTCAGTCATAGTTGACTATAGATTTTGTAGTAGTAGCCTCCGTCAGTCATAGTTGACTATAGATTTTGTAGTAGTAGTCTCCGTCAGTCATAGTTGACTATAGATTTTGTAGTAGTAGCCTCCGTCAGTCATAGTTGACTATAGATTTTGTAGTAGTAGCCTCCGTCAGTCATAGCTGACTATAGATTTTGTAGTAGTAGCCTCCGTCAGTCATAGTTGACTATAGATTTTGTAGTAGTAGCCTCCGTCAGTCATAGTTGACTATAGATTTTGTAGTAGTAGTCTCCGTCGGTCATAGTTGACTATAGATTTTGTAGTAGTAGCCTCCGTCGGTCATAGTTGACTATAGATTTTGTAGTAGTAGCCTCCGTCGGTCATAGTTGACTATAGATTTTGTAGTAGTAGCCTCCGTCGGTTATAGTTGACTATAGATTTTGTAGTAGTAGCCTCCGTCAGTCATAGTTGACTATAGATTTTGTAGTAGTAGCCTCCATCGGTCATAGTTGACTATAGATTTTGTAGTAGTAGTCTCCGTCGGTCATAGTTGACTATAGATTTTGTAGTAGTAGTCTCCGTCGGTCATAGTTGACTATAGATTTTGTAGTAGTAGTCTCCGTCGGTCATAGTTGACTATAGATTTTGTAGTAGTAGCCTCCGTCGGTCATAGTTGACTATAGATTTTGTAGTAGTAGCCTCCGTCGGTCATAGTTGACTATAGATTTTGTAGTAGTAGCCTCCGTCGGTCATAGTTGACTATGGATTTTTCAGCGCCCCTAGAAATGTTATTTTTCCTTTATTTTCTCCGTGTATTCCTTTTTCTATGAATCTGTCTGCTTCTTGTTTGAGTTGCAGCTTTAGAGTGTGTTCCCAAAGATTGCGGTCTGCAGCTATGTCTTCCCAGGTTGTAGGGTTATGTTCAGAGTCTTCATGTCACGTTTACACACATCTACAAATCGGAGTTTGGGCGTCCCCTAGTTCTTTTGCCATCTGCTAGTTGCCTATAGAGTATATGTTTTGGTATACGCCCATCTTTCATACGGTGTACGTGACCAAGCCAGCGTAACTGACGTTGTTTGAGCAGCGTGTAGATGTTCGGGAGGCATATACGAGTAAGGACCTCCACGTTTGTCACTTTATCCTTCCAGGTGATACCGAGAATGCGGCGCAGACATCACATACGAATTCATTTAGCCTTCTCTTTTGCTTCGAATAAGTTGTCCATGATTCGCTGCTATATAGAAATCTAAATCAAGTCTAGTGCGAATCTAAATGGGAGCTAGATGTTGTTGAGTATTTATTTGACAAATGGAGCTGCTCAAAACTGACATCATTTTTTTAAAAGGTCAAGGTCCGAGACTTGAATCGGCGTCCTAGTTTGCGGGTTTTCCCCCATTTGTGCTCGGGTACTTATCCAGAAGTGTGCGGAGACTCCTGTCTAGTATCGCCTCAAGCATTGTAACTCACGAACGAGACGGCGTTTCTCACCTTCCCAAAGTATGAACCCTGGTACCCATTTCTGCCAGTGGCTGGGTCGACCGCGGGGCTATATTGTTTTCCAACTACGAGTATAATACACAAACTGCTTCCATCGAGAATCGAACACGGGTTGTCCGAACACATTGGTTGCGGGGTGGTTTTCCCAACTAGTCCACGAAGTTCTCATAGAAACTAAAGTAAGTAATGAACCCCCGTCACGCCAGGTGGTGTATAGGGAACATGATGTTAGTGACCATATATTTTACAGACCTTCGGCACATGATTTTTGGGGTAATGTGGTCGGTATTACGCCCGTGATGCTTTACTTTTCCAGAAAAAAATCCGGTACCCATTAAAGGCTGGGTGAACCGGAAGTCGTCGGTTGGGATCGAACCCTACCTCTTGTCCTTTGTAGTTGAGTTGACTCGTAGAAACTAGTTAACTGGTAAGAGAACCTTCTACTGCAGGAAGGCAAGTTAATGACGTCACCAATCAAAGGTCTTGTCTCACTATCTCCAAGATATGTCTGTTAGTGGCCCCGGGTAATAACGACGCCGACACTGCCCCTCATAAATTATAAATATTTATAGATTTATACATTTTAATTCGGGGAGCTGGGTGGTTTGGGGGTAAGTTGTCGGCCTCGGGACGAGAAGGTTCAAGGAAAAAATACAGATACACAATGTATTTCCGAGTTGTGATCGCAGACTTATGCTATAGTCATGAGAACACCTCCGCGAAAGACATTGCCTTCGAAGCTAATTTTTTTAGTTAGCAGACTGGCAGTGTTCCCTAGTGTTTGGCTTTTCGTGGCAAGGCGCTGTGCGACTGAGTACGAGTTCGATTCTCCTTTGGTCCATATTTTTTTCTGTTGTTGATTATTTGTCATTTTTCTGAGTGCTGTAAACATACCTCTTCCCCTGAATTGATTCGCTGATTATCGCCTCGGAAGTTTCCCTCTATAATAATATTCATTTATTATTATTTGTCTCTCGCCACCAGTGGTGGTCTAGGGGTAAGTTGTCGGCCTCGGGACGAGAAGGTTCAAATCTCGCCACCAGTGGTGGTCTAGGGGTAAGTTGTCGGCCTCGGGACGAGAAGGTTCAAATCTCGCTACCAGTGGTGGTCTCTTCAAGAGTTTACCCTGGGTGGTCAGATCAGATGTCTAGTCCTTTTGGATAATTGTGTGCACCCTGTACATGTTAAATAACCCTTGGCAGTTTAGATGCGGAAACAGTAGGCATAGCTCGTGACTGTCTGGACGAACGTTTGAAGCAATTTATCATGCCGACGATAGATATGTCGGGCCGAAATGCTTGTCTTCAACTTTTCTTCTTGAAACACTGGTTATATTTTTGTGGACACCCTGTAATTCATTGACCAAGACTACATCTTAGCACAGACACACTCCTATAGGCTTGGACCTATTCGATGTACACAAACACCAGTTCATGGTCTTGCCTATTGTTGTAGATATTAAAGAGCTATGCAGGAGGCAAACACGACAGAAGCATATCGTATCTATACGGCGATACTGTCGGCCAAACATGTCATGAAAAGATCGTTAGATTGAGCTTCGGGTTCAAAGTTAGCGCGAAGTTTTTGAAAAAAAAACTGGCCCATATTTGTTATTACAATACCCCAAAAATCATGCGCCGAAGGTTTGTTAAAATGTATGGTCACTAACATCATGTTCCCGCCGCCACTTGGTGTGACGGGGGTACTTGACCTTTACCTTTTTATATTTGTTATTGTTTGTTGTTGCCAGCTGGGGTTTGACGTCGCGATGGTTCGTTGGAGTTCTGCAGTTTCGTGACGTGGTATCTCGGTGCTGGCCACATTAAAAATCAAATTAAAATTGGTGGTATTGTAGTGTGAGTCAGGGTCTTGACTCTTTATTGTAGTGTGAGTCAGGGTCTTGACTCTTTATTGTAGTGTAAGTCAGGGTCTTGACTCTTTATTGTAATGTAAGTCAGGGTCTTGACTCTTTATTGTAGTGTAAGTCAGGGTCTTGACTCTTTATTATAGTGTAAGTCAGGGTCTTGACTCTTTATTGTAGTGTGAGTCAGGGTCTTGACTCTTTATTGTAGTGTAAGTCAGGGTCTTGACTCTTTATTGTAGTGTAAGTCAGGGTCTTGACTCTTTATTGTAGTGTAAGTCAGGGTCTTGACTCTTTATTGTAGTGTAAGTCAGGGTCTTGACTCTTTATTGTAGTGTGAGTCAGGGTCTTGACTCTTTATTGTAGTGTAAGTCAGGGTCTTGACTCTTTATTGTAGTGTGAGTCAGGGTCTTGACTCTTTATTGTAGGGTAAGTCAGGGTCTTGACTCTTTATTGTAGTGTGAGTCAGGGTCTTGACTCTTTATTGTAGTGTAAGTCAGGGTCTTGACTCTTTATTGTAGTGTGAGTCAGGGTCTTGACTCTTTATTGTAGTGTAAGTCAGGGTCTTGACTCTTTATTGTAGTGTAAGTCAGGGTCTTGACTCTTTATTGTAGTGTAAGTCAGGGTCTTGACTCTTTATTGTAGTGTAAGTCAGGGTCTTGACTCTTTATTGTAGTGTAAGTCAGGGTCTTGACTCTTTATTGTAGTGTAAGTCAGGGTCTTGACTCTTTATTGTAGTGTAAGTCAGGGTCTTGACTCTTTATTGTAGTGTAAGTCAGGGTCTTGACTCTTTATTGTAGTGTAAGTCAGGGTCTTGACTCTTTATTGTAGTGTAAGTCAGGGTCTTGACTCTTTATTGTAGTGTAAGTCAGGGTCTTGACTCTTTATTGTAGTGTAAGTCAGGGTCTTGACTCTTTATTGTAGTGTAAGTCAGGGTCTTGACTCTTTATTGTAGTGTAAGTCAGGGTCTTGACTCTTTATTGTAGTGTAAGTCAGGGTCTTGACTCTTTATTGTAGTGTAAGTCAGGGTCTTGACTCTTTATTGTAGTGTAAGTCAGGGTCTTGACTCTTTATTGTAGTGTAAGTCAGGGTCTTGACTCTTTATTGTAGTGTAAGTCAGGGTCTTGACTCTTTATTGTAGTGTGAGTCAGGGTCTTGACTCTTTATTGTAGTGTAAGTCAGGGTCTTGACTCTTTATTGTAGTGTAAGTCAGGGTCTTGACTCTTTATTGTAGTGTAAGTCAGGGTCTTGACTCTTTATTGTAGTGTAAGTCAGGGTCTTGACTCTTTATTGTAGTGTGAGTCAGGGTCTTGACTCTTTATTGTAGTGTGAGTTAGGGTCTTGACTCTTTATTGTAGTGTAAGTCAGGGTCTTGACTCTTTATTGTAGTGTAAGTCAGGGTCTTGACTCTTTATTGTAGTGTAAGTCAGGGTCTTGACTCTTTATTGTAGTGTAAGTCAGGGTCTTGACTCTTTATTATAGTGTGAGTCAGGTCTTGACTCGTTATTGTAGTGTAAGTCAGGGTCTTGACTCTTTATTATAGTGTGAGTCAGGGTCTTGACTCTTTATTATAGTGTGAGTCAGGGTCTTGACTCTTTATTGTAGTGTGAGAGAAAGAGAGAGAGCGAGAGAGAGAGAGAGAAATAATGAATGAAGGAAAGAGAAGGAAGGAAGGAAGGAAGGAAGGAAGTAAAAATTAATTATTTGTATTGGTATCTGGGATAGACCATTGTAGGTCATGTAGGTCATGTAGGTCATGATAACTTGGAAACGTTAGCGCTAAACAATACTACAATAGCTCACAAGATAACCAACAGCTGGCGCCTGTTATAGAGTGCTCCTTTTATATGAAAGATTGTTAATAACCGATGTCCGATATTTGTTTCAGCCTAGACCCGTATGTTGGACCATCACTAATATAAACCCCTCTTTGGAAAGTCCCCCCCCCACCCCAAATCTTTTGATATCAATTGCTACGTGACTCCATTTACATTTTGTTAATAAGTGTGTGTATGTATGTCCTGTTCTAATTATTTCAGATCAATACAATTATAATAAAATTAACATCGATTTAATCAGCCATTTCTCTTAAGAGTACTTTCCTTAACGATTACCACGGACTGTCTTCTTGATTATCCTGTCACTGATTGGCTACACGATTGTCACGTTTCTGCCTGGTCACGTGATCATGATGGCCACGTTCATCCAAGACGTCATCAGCGGGAACGAACACACAACTCACGTGACTACCAGCTCGTGAGGGAACCGTTTACCAGGAACCAGCAGTTGTTTCCAGGAATTGACCATCGAAAGCTCGATATGATCATACTTGTTATCAACTCATGCTTCTTGTTTAGAAAAAATTAAATTTATATCACACACTTCATCATATATCACACACTTCATCATATATCACCGATTTTTTTTACAAATTATGTGTAATGTTATTGCGTGCCAGTGATGTTATTATCTGAAGCTGAATTATCAATAATAAACTTGGTATCACTTAGTATGGCCTTTTTAAACTAAATTATTTGTAGAATATAGGCATATGACATTCTTGTTTTTACAAATAAATCTGCACTATTACGTTATGTTTTCACTGACATTTGTGTGTGAATCTCGTATAGTGTTAAAGGCATTCTGTATCGATGTTTAGTTCAATAGTGCCAAACCTTGGGGCGACGTTTGACGGATATTTTGTGACGTCATTCAGCTTCCACAGCTGACTAGACTACGGCAAGACATGTCAGCACCTCGGCCTAGTGTCCTTGACCCATCATTAATCAATCAGTTCCCAGGTTAGTTCGTCGATCGATAATTGATGTAGTTCAGTTGTTAGCGCCACTACTACATGGGTCACTATTAGTTTGTCACCAATACTTTAGTTTATACACAGAACTGGATTCGTCAGTCGCTGGACATTGCGGGACAGGACAGGATCTGAACACTTATGGACATGTTCGGAGTGCAGTAATGACCCGCTAATAACTCAATAACTGAGGACAGGACCTGAGCACCTATGGGCATGTTCGGAGTGCAGTAATGACCCGCTAATAACTCAATAACTGAGGACAGGATCTGAGCACCTATGGGCGTGTTCGGAGTGCAGTAATGACCCGCTAATAACTCAATAACTGAGGACAGGATCTGAGCACCTATGGGCGTGTTCGGAGTGCAGTAATGACCCGCTAATAACTCAATAACTGAGGACAGGATCTGAGCACCTATGGGCGTGTTCGGAGTGCAGTAATGACCCGCTAATAACTCAATAACTGAGGAGGGGATATGAGCACCTATGGGCATGTTCGGAGTGCAGTAATGACCCGCTAATAACTCAATAACTGAGGAGGGGATATGAGCACCTATGGGCATGTTCGGAGTGCAGTAATGACCCGCTAATAACTCAATAACTGAGGACAGGATCTGAGCACCTATGGGCATGTTCGGAGTGCAGTAATGACCCGCTAATAACTCAATAACTGAGGGCAGGATCTGAGCACCTATGGGCATGTTCGGAGTGCAGTAATGACCCGCTAATAACTCAATAACTGAGGAGGGGATATGAGCACCTATGGGCATGTTCGGAGTGCAATGATGGCCCGCTAATAACTCAATAACTGAGGAGGGGATATGAGCACCTATGGGCATGTTCGGAGTGCAGTAATGACCCGCTAATAACTCAATAACTGAGGAGGAGATATGAGCACCTATGGGCATGTTCGGAGTGCAGTAATGACCCGCTAATAACTCAATAACTGAGGACAGGATCTGAGCACCTATGGGCATGTTCGGAGTGCAGTAATGACCCGCTAATAACTCAATAACTGAGGAGGGGATATGAGCACCTATGGGCATGTTCGGAGTGCAATGATGGCCCGCTAATAACTCAATAACTGAGGAGGGGATATGAGCGCCTATGGGCATGTTCGGAGTGCAATGATGGCCCGCTAATAACTCAATAACTGAGGAGGGGATATGAGCACATATGGACATGTTCGGAGTGCAGTAATGACCCGCTAATAACTCAATAACTGAGGAGGGGATCTGAGCACATATGGGCATGTTCGGAGTGCAGTAATGACCCGCTAATAACTCAATGACTGAGGACAGGATCTGAGCTCATATGGGCATGTTCGGAGTGCAGTGATGACCCGCTAATAACTCATTAACTGAGGAGGGTATCTCAGCACCTAAGGACATGTTCGGAGTGCAATAATGACCCGCTAATAACTCGATAACTGAGGAGGGATATGAGCGCCTATGGGCATGTTCGGAGTGCAATGATGGCCCGCTAATAACTCAATAACTGAGGAGGGGATATGAGCGCCTATGGGCATGTTCGGAGTGCAATGATGGCCCGCTAATAACTCAATAACTGAGGAGGGGATATGAGCACATATGGACATGTTCGGAGTGCAGTAATGACCCGCTAATAACTCAATAACTGAGGAGGGGATCTGAGCACATATGGGCATGTTCGGAGTGCAGTAATGACCCGCTAATAACTCATTAACTGAGGAGGGTATCTCAGCACCTAAGGACATGTTCGGAGTGCAATAATGACCCGCTAATAACTCGATACCTATAGTTTATTAGATCACTTGTGTCTATGACGAACACACAAACTTCCCTCTACATCCAAAGTGACTTACAGAAGCCGTATCTTGAAATGTGAAAACCTCTGTGGTTAACATTGAATATTGCATCTCCCTAAACTCTCAGGTTTGCCAGTCTGTGATCTTTTTGTTACGAAAATTATCATCATCATGTGCCATACCGTTTGGCATCGGCAATCATGTCCATTTACAGTGCATCGTATCAAATCTGTAGTTGACCATTTTCCAAGCCATGACACCAAATTATTTTCTCTCTTTGTCGTCCGAGATCTCTCTTTCCCTGTATCTTGCCAGTTGTAACCAAGTATTCCAACTTTCCTCTTCTCATGATGTGCCCGAAAAATGTTGATTGTTTCTTTCTGATGTTTTTTAGGAGCTCCCTTTTTGTGTTGGCCTCTTTGAGAACTTCCTCATTGGTCTTTTTATCTGTCCGGGGAACTTTCAATATTCTTCTGAGAAATCTCATCTCTGAGGATTTTAATAGCCTTATTTGTCTACTGTCCATGATTCGCTTCATAGGTCAGAATTGGCTCTATATGGCACCGATGAACTCTATTTCTCACTTCTATTGACATAGACTTGTTGCACAAGAGATTTTTCATTTTCTGAAATGCTATTTTGGTCTGAGCTATTCTGCTTTTTGTTTTTATTTCTGTGGTGCATCTCCCATCTGATGTTATTGTTGTGCCCAAGTATTTTTACGAGAATAAAAACTAAAATATAATTCACGCAAACATTTTTTAACTTTAAAAAATCTGACATTTTGTGACTGGTGTCACAATGAGAAGAGAACAGCTGGAATATATTGTGACAACTGGAAAAATTGAGGGACGAAGAGATAGAGGGAAGCAAAGAGAAAAAATAACAGACAGCTTAAGAGAATGGCTTGCAGAAGGTCAACAACAGAAATGATAAATAGCTGCCGAGATCGAAAGTTTTGGAGAGACATGATCACCTACGCCAGCAGGCACGGTATTTGATGATGATGATGTCACAAGTTGGAACCACTCCCATGAAATATCAATGTTAGGAATGAGCAGAATGTACTAGAACTTCTTCATCCATGATCGAAACAACATTTCTAACTTAGAACTATAATGCCACTTTTGATGGAAACAAACAACTGTGATCTCTGTCCTGAACGAGATGTCCAGCGTCTGCGGCCGTCTATACTTAGCTCGTCTGTGATATCTCGCACCCACTCTCATCTTGGTCTTCCCCTCTCTCATGCCTACCTAGCACTAAGCCCTCCATAAAGGTCATCACTAGGTAATCATGACACGTTATATGACCAAAATGTTTCATTTCTTTGTTCTTTGGCAATACGTACATTTTGTATATGAAGTTATCCCAACCTGTTTGTTCATTTCTCTGCACGTGATATTCTGAGTAACCCTCTGCAATAATTGATTTGAAATGAATTTCTGGATTTTCCCACAGATCTTTCGATATGCATTCTTCACAGCCACAAGTTGATATGGGAAAAATACAGTCTCTTCAAATAGCGGAGTTGTGTTGTTACATTAGTTACTTGTGGTGTCCTCTAGTATTGTTGTTATATTAGTTACTTGTGGTGTCCTCAAGTATTGTTGTTATATTAGTTACTTGTGGTGTCCTCTAGTATTGTTGTTATATTAGTTACTTGTGGTGTCCTCTAGTATTGTTTGTTATATTAGTTACTTGTGGTGTCCTCAAGTATTGTTTGTTATATTAGTTACTTGTGGTGTCCTCAAGTATTGTTGTTATATTAGTTACTTGTGGTGTCCTCAAGTATTGTTTGTTATATTAGTTACTTGTGGTGTCCTCAAGTATTGTTTGTTATATTAGTTACTTGTGGTGTCCTCAAGTATTGTTTGTTATATTAGTTACTTGTGGTGTCCTCAAGTATTGTTTGTTATATTAGTTACTTGTGGTGTCCTCAAGTATTGTTGTTATATTAGTTACTTGTGGTGTCCTCAAGTATTGTTATATTAGTTACTTGTGGTGTCCTCAAGTATTGTTTGTTATATTAGTTACTTGTGGTGTCCTCAAGTATTGTTGTTATATTAGTTACTTGTGGTGTCCTCAAGTATTGTTTGTTATATTAGTTACTTGTGGTGTCCTCAAGTATTGTTTGTTATATTAGTTACTTGTGGTGTCCTCAAGTATTGTTTGTTATATTAGTTACTTGTGGTGTCATCAAGTATTGTTTGTTACATTAGTTACTTGTGGTGTCCTCAAGTATTGTTTGTTACATTAGTTACTTGTGGTGTCCTCAAGTATTGTTTGTTAAATTAGTTACTTGTGGTGTCCTCAAGTATTGTTGTTATATTAGTTACTTGTGGTGTCCTCAAGTATTGTTTGTTATATTAGTTACTTGTGGTGTCCTCAAGTATTGTTTGTTACATTAGTTACTTGTGGTGTCCTCAAGTATTGTTTGTTACATTAGTTACTTGTGGTGTCCTCAAGTATTGTTGTTACATTAGTTACTTGTGGTGTCATCAAGTATTGTTTGTTACATTAGTTACTTGTGGTGTCCTCTAGTAGAATGTACTAGAACTTCTTCATCCATGATCGAAACAACATTTCTAACTTAGAACTATAATGCCACTTTTGATGGAAACAAACAACTGTGATCTCTGTCCTGAACGAGATGTCCAGCGTCTGCGGCCGTCTATACTTAGCTCGTCTGTGATATCTCGCACCCACTCTCATCTTGGTCTTCCCCTCTCTCATGCCTACCTAGCACTAAGCCCTCCATAAAGGTCATCACTAGGTAATCATGACACGTTATATGACCAAAATGTTTCATTTCTTTGTTCTTTGGCAATACGTACATTTTGTATATGAAGTTATCCCAACCTGTTTGTTCATTTCTCTGCACGTGATATTCTGAGTAATCCTCTGCAATAATTGATTTGAAATGAATTTCTGGATTTTCCCACAGATCTTTCGATATGCATTCTTCACAGCCACAAGTTGATATGGGAAAAATACAGTCTCTTCAAATAGCGGAGTTGTGTTGTTACATTAGTTACTTGTGGTGTCCTCTAGTATTGTTGTTATATTAGTTACTTGTGGTGTCCTCAAGTATTGTTGTTATATTAGTTACTTGTGGTGTCCTCAAGTATTGTTATTATATTAGTTACTTGTGGTGTCCTCAAGTATTGTTTGTTATATTAGTTACTTGTGGTGTCCTCAAGTATTGTTTGTTATATTAGTTACTTGTGGTGTCATCAAGTATTGTTTGTTACATTAGTTACTTGTGGTGTCCTCAAGTATTGTTGTTATATTAGTTACTTGTGGTGTCCTCAAGTTTTGTTGTTACATTAGTTACTTGTGGTGTCCTCAAGTATTGTTTGTTATATTAGTTACTTGTGGTGTCCTCAAGTATTGTTTGTTACATTAGTTACTTGTGGTGTCCTCAAGTATTGTTTGTTAAATTAGTTACTTGTGGTGTCCTCAAGTATTGTTGTTATATTAGTTACTTGTGGTGTCCTCAAGTATTGTTTGTTAAATTAGTTACTTGTGGTGTCCTCAAGTATTGTTGTTATATTAGTTACTTGTGGTGTCCTCAAGTATTGTTGTTACATTAGTTACTTGTGGTGTCATCAAGTATTGTTTGTTACATTAGTTACTTGTGGTGTCCTCTAGTAGAATGTACTAGAACTTCTTCATCCATGATCGAAACAACATTTCTAACTTAGAACTATAATGCCACTTTTGATGGAAACAAACAACTGTGATCTCTGTCCTGAACGAGATGTCCAGCGTCTGCGGCCGTCTATACTTAGCTCGTCTGTGATATCTCACACCCACTCTCATCTTGGTCTTCCCCTCTCTCATGCCTACCTAGCACTAAGCCCTCCATAAAGGTCATCACTAGGTAATCATGACACGTTATATGACCAAAATGTTTCATTTCTTTGTTCTTTGGCAATACGTACATTTTGTATATGAAGTTATCCCAACCTGTTTGTTCATTTCTCTGCACGTGATATTCTGAGTAACCCTCTGCAATAATTGATTTGAAATGAATTTCTGGATTTTCCCACAGATCTTTCGATATGCATTCTTCACAGCCACAAGTTGATATGGGAAAAATACAGTCTCTTCAAATAGCGGAGTTGTGTTGTTACATTAGTTACTTGTGGTGTCCTCTAGTATTGTTGTTATATTAGTTACTTGTGGTGTCCTCAAGTATTGTTGTTACATTAGTTACTTGTGGTGTCCTCTAGTATTGTTGTTATATTAGTTACTTGTGGTGTCCTCAAGTATTGTTGTTATATTAGTTACTTGTGGTGTCCTCAAGTATTGTTATTATATTAGTTACTTGTGGTGTCCTCAAGTATTGTTTGTTATATTAGTTACTTGTGGTGTCCTCAAGTATTGTTTGTTATATTAGTTACTTGTGGTGTCCTCAAGTATTGTTTGTTACATTAGATACTTGTGGTGTCCTCAAGTATTGTTTGTTATATTAGTTACTTGTGGTGTCCTCAAGTATTGTTGTTATATTAGTTACTTGTGGTGTCCTCAAGTATTGTTTGTTATATTAGTTACTTGTGGTGTCCTCAAGTATTGTTTGTTATATTAGTTACTTGTGGTGTCCTCAAGTATTGTTTGTTATATTAGTTACTTGTGGTGTCATCAAGTATTGTTTGTTACATTAGTTACTTGTGGTGTCCTCAAGTATTGTTGTTATATTAGTTACTTGTGGTGTCCTCAAGTATTGTTGTTACATTAGTTACTTGTCGTGTCCTCAAGTATTGTTTGTTATATTAGTTACTTGTGGTGTCCTCAAGTATTGTTTGTTAAATTAGTTACTTGTGGTGTCCTCAAGTATTGTTTGTTACATTAGTTACTTGTGGTGTCCTCAAGTATTGTTTGTTACATTAGTTACTTGTGGTGTCCTCAAGTATTGTTTGTTAAATTAGTTACTTGTGGTGTCCTCAAGTATTGTTTGTTATATTAGTTACTTGTGGTGTCCTCAAGTATTGTTTGTTAAATTAGTTACTTGTGGTGTCCTCAAGTATTGTTTGTTACATTAGTTACTTGTGGTGTCCTCAAGTATTGTTTGTTACATTAGTTACTTGTGGTGTCCTCAAGTATTGTTTGTTATATTAGTTACTTGTGGTGTCCTCAAGTATTGTTTGTTAAATTAGTTACTTGTGGTGTCCTCAAGTATTGTTTGTTACATTAGTTACTTGTGGTGTCCTCAAGTATTGTTTGTTAAATTAGTTACTTGTGGTGTCCTCAAGTATTGTTTGTTAAATTAGTTACTTGTGGTGTCCTCAAGTATTGTTGTTATATTAGTTACTTGTGGTGTCCTCAAGTATTGTTTGTTACATTAGATACTTGTGGTGTCCTCAAGTATTGTTTGTTACATTAGTTACTTGTGGTGTCCTCAAGTATTGTTGTTACATTAGTTACTTGTGGTGTCCTCAAGTATTGTTTGTTATATTAGTTACTTGTGGTGTCCTCAAGTATTGTTTGTTACATTAGTTACTTGTGGTGTCCTCAAGTATTGTTTGTTTTATTAGTTACTTGTGGTGTCCTCAAGTATTGTTGTTATATTAGTTACTTGTGGTGTCCTCAAGTATTGTTTGTTATATTAGTTACTTGTGGTGTCCTCAAGTATTGTTGTTATATTAGTTACTTGTGGTGTCCTCAAGTATTGTTTGTTATATTAGTTACTTGTGGTGTCCTCAAGTATTGTTTGTTATATTAGTTACTTGTGGTGTCCTCAAGTATTGTTTGTTATATTAGTTACTTGTGGTGTCCTCAAGTATTGTTTGTTATATTAGTTACTTGTGGTGTCCTCAAGTATTGTTTGTTATTTTAGTTACTTGTGGTGTCCTCAAGTATTGTTTGTTATATTAGTTACTTGTAGTGTCCTCAAGTTTTGTTGTTATATTAGTTACTTGTGGTGTCCTCAAGTATTGTTTGTTATATTAGTTGCTTGTGGTGTCCTCAAGTATTGTTTGTTATATTAGTTACTTGTGGTGTCCTCAAGTTTGTTGTTATATTAGTTACTTGTGGTGTCATCAAGTTTTGTTGTTATATTAGTTACTTGTGGTGTCCTCAAGTATTGTTTGTTACATTAGTTACTTGTGGTGTCCTCAAGTATAATTGTTATATTAGTTACTTGTGGTGTCCTCAAGTATTGTTGTTATATTAGTTACTTGTGGTGTCCTCAAGTATTGTTTGTTATATTAGTTACTTGTGGTGTCCTCAAGTATTGTTGTTATATTAGTTACTTGTGGTGTCCTCAAGTATTGTTTGTTATATTAGTTACTTGTGGTGTCCTCAAGTATTGTTTGTTATATTAGTTACTTGTGGTGTCCTCAAGTATTGTTTGTTATATTAGTTACTTGTGGTGTCCTCAAGTATTGTTTGTTATATTAGTTACTTGTGGTGTCCTCAAGTATTGTTGTTACATTAGTTACTTGTGGTGTCCTCAAGTATTGTTTGTTATATTAGTTACTTGTGGTGTCCTCAAGTATTGTTTGTTATATTAGTTACTTGTGGTGTCCTCAAGTATTGTTTGTTATATTAGTTACTTGTGGTGTCCTCAAGTATTGTTTGTTATATTAGTTACTTGTGGTGTCCTCAAGTATTGTTTGTTATATTAGTTACTTGTAGTGTCCTCAAGTTTTGTTGTTATATTAGTTACATGTGGTGTCCTCAAGTATTGTTTGTTATATTAGTTACTTGTGGTGTCCTCAAGTATTGTTTGTTATATTAGTTACTTGTGGTGTCCTCAAGTATTGTTGTTATATTAGTTACTTGTGGTGTCCTCAAGTTTTGTTGTTATATTAGTTACTTGTGGTGTCCTCAAGTATAATTGTTATATTAGTTACTTGTGGTGTCCTCAAGTATTGTTGTTATATTAGTTACTTGTGGTGTCCTCAAGTATTGTTTGTTATATTAGTTACTTGTGGTGTCCTCAAGTATTGTTGTTATATTAGTTACTTGTGGTGTCCTCAAGTATTGTTTGTTATATTAGTTACTTGTGGTGTCCTCAAGTATTGTTTGTTATATTAGTTACTTGTGGTGTCCTCAAGTATTGTTTGTTACATTAGTTACTTGTGGTGTCCTCAAGTATTGTTTGTTAAATTAGTTACTTGTGGTGTCATCAAGTATTGTTGTTATATTAGTTACTTGTGGTGTCCTCAAGTATTGTTGTTATATTAGTTACTTGTGGTGTCCTCAAGTATTGTTGTTATATTAGTTACTTGTGGTGTCCTCAAGTATTGTTGTTACATTAGTTACTTGTGGTGTCCTCAAGTATTGTTTGTTATATTAGTTACTTGTGGTGTCCTCAAGTATTGTTTGTTACATTAGTTACTTGTGGTGTCCTCAAGTATTGTTTGTTAAATTAGTTACTTGTGGTGTCCTCAAGTATTGTTGTTATATTAGTTACTTGTGGTGTCCTCAAGTATTGTTTGTTATATTAGTTACTTGTGGTGTCCTCAAGTATTGTTTGTTACATTAGTTACTTGTGGTGTCCTCAAGTATTGTTTGTTACATTAGTTACTTGTGGTGTCCTCAAGTATTGTTGTTACATTAGTTACTTGTGGTGTCATCAAGTATTGTTTGTTACGTTAGTTACTTGTGGTGTCCTCAAGTATTGTTGTTATATTAGTTACTTGTGGTGTCCTCAAGTATTGTTTGTTAAATTAGTTACTTGTGGTGTCCTCAAGTATTGTTTGTTATATTAGTTACTTGTGGTGTCCTCAAGTATTGTTTGTTACATTAGTTACTTGTGGTGTCCTCAAGTATTGTTGTTATATTAGTTACTTGTAGTGTCCTCAAGTATTGTTGTTATATTAGTTACTTGTGGTGTCCTCAAGTATTGTTTGTTATATTAGTTACTTGTGGTGTCCTCAAGTATTGTTTGTTACATTAGTTACTTGTGGTGTCCTCAAGTATTGTTTGTTACATTAGTTACTTGTGGTGTCCTCAAGTATTGTTTGTTAAATTAGTTACTTGTGGTGTCTTCAAGTATTGTTGTTATATTAGTTACTTGTGGTGTCATCAAGTATTGTTTGTTACATTAGTTACTTGTGGTGTCCTCAAGTATTGTTGTTATATTAGTTACTTGTGGTGTCCTCAAGTATTGTTTGTTATATTAGTTACTTGTGGTGTCCTCAAGTATTGTTGTTATATTAGTTACTTGTAGTGTCCTCAAGTATTGTTGTTATATTAGTTAATTGTGGTGTCCTAAAGTATTGTTGTTATATTAGTTACTTGTGGTGTCCTCAAGTATTGTTTGTTATATTAGTTACTTGTGGTGTCCTCAAGTATTGTTTGTTACATTAGTTACTTGTGGTGTCCTCAAGTTTTGTTTGTTATATTAGTTACTTGTGGTGTCCTCAAGTATTGTTTATTACATTAGTTACTTGTGGTGTCCTCAAGTTTTGTTTGTTATATTAGTTACTTGTGGTGTCCTCAAGTATTGTTGTTATATTAGTTACTTGTGGTGTCCTCAAGTATTGTTTGTTATATTAGTTACTTGTGGTGTCCTGAAGTATTGTTGTTATATTAGTTACTTGTGGTGTCCTCAAGTATTGTTTGTTATATTAGTTACTTGTGGTGTCCTCAAGTATTGTTTGTTATATTAGTTACTTGTGGTGTCCTCAAGTATTGTTTGTTATATTAGTTACTTGTGGTGTCCTCAAGTATTGTTTGTTACATTAGTTACTTGTGGTGTCCTCAAGTATTGTTTGTTATATTAGTTACTTGTGGTGTCCTCAAGTATTGTTTGTTATATTAGTTACTTGTGGTGTCCTCAAGTATTGTTGTTATATTAGTTACTTGTGGTGTCCTCAAGTATTGTTGTTATATTAGTTACTTGTGGTGTCCTCAAGTATTGTTTGTTATATTAGTTACTTGTGGTGTCCTCAAGTATTGTTTGTTACATTAGGTACTTGTGGTGTCCTCAAGTATTGTTTGTTACATTAGTTACTTGTGGTGTCCTCAAGTATTGTTTGTTATATTAGTTACTTGTGGTGTCCTCAAGTATTGTTGTTATATTAGTTACTTGTGGTGTCCTCAAGTATTGTTGTTATATTAGTTACTTGTGGTGTCCTCAAGTATTGTTTGTTATATTAGTTACTTGTGGTGTCCTCAAGTATTGTTGTTATATTAGTTACTTGTGGTGTCCTCAAGTATTGTTTGTTATATTAGTTACTTGTGGTGTCCTCAAGTATTGTTTGTTTTATTAGTTACTTGTGGTGTCCTCAAGTATTGTTTGTTATATTAGTTACTTGTGGTGTCCTCAAGTATTGTTTGTTATATTAGTTACTTGTAGTGTCCTCAAGTATTGTTGTTATATTAGTTACTTGTGGTGTCCTCAAGTATTGTTGTTACATTAGTTACTTGTGGTGTCCTCAAGTATTGTTGTTACATTAGTTACTTGTGGTGTCCTCAAGTATTGTTTGTTATATTAGTTACTTGTGGTGTCCTCAAGTATTGTTGTTACATTAGTTACTTGTGGTGTCCTCAAGTATTGTTGTTACATTAGTTACTTGTGGTGTCCTCAAGTATTGTTGTTACATTAGTTACTTGTGGAGTCCTCAAGTATTGTTTGTTATATTAGTTACTTGTGGTGTCCTCAAGTATTGTTTGTTATATTAGTTACTTGTAGTGTCCTCAAGTTTTGTTGTTATATTAGTTACTTGTGGTGTCCTCAAGTATTGTTTGTTATATTAGTTACTTGTGGTGTCCTCAAGTATTGTTTGTTATATTAGTTACTTGTGGTGTCCTCAAGTATTGTTTGTTTTATTAGTTACTTGTGGTGTCCTCAAGTATTGTTTGTTATATTAGTTACTTGTGGTGTCCTCAAATATTGTTTATTATATTAGTTACTTGTGGTGTCCTCAAGTATTGTTTGTTATATTAGTTACTTGTGGTGTCCTCAAGTATTGTTTGTTATATTAGTTACTTGTAGTGTCCTCAAGTATTGTTTGTTATATTAGTTACTTGTGGTGTCCTCAAGTATTGTTTGTTATATTAGTTACTTGTGGTGTCCTCAAGTATTGTTTGTTATATTAGTTACTTGTGGTGTCCTCAAGTATTGTTTGTTATATTAGTTACTTGTGGTGTCCTCAAGTATTGTTGTTATATTAGTTACTTGTGGTGTCCTCAAGTATTGTTTATTATATTAGTTACTTGTGGTGTCCTCAAGTATTGTTTATTATATTAGTTACTTGTGGTGTCCTCAAGTATTGTTTGTTATATTAGTTACTTGTGGTGTCCTCAAGTATTGTTTATTATATTAGTTACTTGTGGTGTCCTCAAGTATTGTTTATTATATTAGTTACTTGTGGTGTCCTCAAGTATTGTTTATTATATTAGTTACTTGTGGTGTCCTCAAGTATTGTTTATTATATTAGTTACTTGTGGTGTCCTCAAGTATTGTTTATTATATTAGTTACTTGTGGTGTCCTCAAGTATTGTTTATTATATTAGTTACTTGTGGTGTCCTCAAGTATTGTTTGTTATATTAGTTACTTGTGGTGTCCTCAAGTATTGTTTGTTATATTAGTTACTTGTGGTGTCCTCAAGTATTGTTTGTTATATTAGTTACTTGTGGTGTCCTCAAGTATTGTTATATTAGTTACTTGTAGTGTCCTCAAGTATTGTTATATTAGTTACTTGTGGTGTCCTCAAGTATTGTTTGTTATATTAGTTACTTGTGGTGTCCTCAAGTATTGTTATATTAGTTACTTGTAGTGTCCTCAAGTATTGTTTGTTATATTAGTTACTTGTAGTGTCCTCAAGTATTGTTGTTATATTAGTTACTTGTAGTGTCCTCAAGTATTGTTTGTTATATTAGTTACTTGTAGTGTCCTCAAGTATTGTTTGTTATATTAGTTACTTGTGGTGTCCTCAAGTATTGTTGTTATATTAGTTACTTGTAGTGTCCTCAAGTATTGTTTGTTATATTAGTTACTTGTGGTGTCCTCAAGTATTGTTTGTTATATTAGTTACTTGTGGTGTCCTCAAGTATTGTTTGTTATATTAGTTACTTGTGGTGTCCTCAAGTATTGTTTGTTATATTAGTTACTTGTGGTGTCCTCAAGTATTGTTTGTTATATTAGTTACTTGTGGTGTCCTCAAGTATTGTTTGTTATATTAGTTACTTGTGGTGTCCTCAAGTATTGTTTGTTATATTAGTTACTTGTGGTGTCCTCAAGTATTGTTGTTATATTAGTTACTTGTGGTGTCCTCAAGTATTGTTTGTTATATTAGTTACTTGTGGTGTCCTCAAGTATTGTTTGTTATATTAGTTACTTGTGGTGTCCTCAAGTATTGTTTGTTATATTAGTTACTTGTGGTGTCCTCAAGTATTGTTTGTTATATTAGTTACTTGTGGTGTCCTCAAGTATTGTTGTTATATTAGTTACTTGTGGTGTCCTCAAGTATTGTTTGTTATATTAGTTACTTGTGGTGTCCTCAAGTTTGTTTGTTACATTAGTTACTTGTGGTGTCCTCAAGTATTGTTTGTTACATTAGTTACTTGTGGTGTCCTCAAGTATTGTTGTTACATTAGTTACTTGTGGTGTCATCAAGTATTGTTTGTTACGTTAGTTACTTGTGGTGTCCTCAAGTATTGTTGTTATATTAGTTACTTGTGGTGTCCTCAAGTATTGTTTGTTAAATTAGTTACTTGTGGTGTCCTCAAGTATTGTTTGTTATATTAGTTACTTGTGGTGTCCTCAAGTATTGTTTGTTACATTAGTTACTTGTGGTGTCCTCAAGTATTGTTGTTATATTAGTTACTTGTAGTGTCCTCAAGTATTGTTGTTATATTAGTTACTTGTGGTGTCCTCAAGTATTGTTTGTTATATTAGTTACTTGTGGTGTCCTCAAGTATTGTTTGTTACATTAGTTACTTGTGGTGTCCTCAAGTATTGTTTGTTACATTAGTTACTTGTGGTGTCCTCAAGTATTGTTTGTTAAATTAGTTACTTGTGGTGTCTTCAAGTATTGTTGTTATATTAGTTACTTGTGGTGTCATCAAGTATTGTTTGTTACATTAGTTACTTGTGGTGTCCTCAAGTATTGTTGTTATATTAGTTACTTGTGGTGTCCTCAAGTATTGTTTGTTATATTAGTTACTTGTGGTGTCCTCAAGTATTGTTGTTATATTAGTTACTTGTAGTGTCCTCAAGTATTGTTGTTATATTAGTTAATTGTGGTGTCCTAAAGTATTGTTGTTATATTAGTTACTTGTGGTGTCCTCAAGTATTGTTTGTTATATTAGTTACTTGTGGTGTCCTCAAGTATTGTTTGTTACATTAGTTACTTGTGGTTTCCTCAAGTTTGTTTGTTATATTAGTTACTTGTGGTGTCCTCAAGTATTGTTTATTACATTAGTTACTTGTGGTGTCCTCAAGTTTTGTTTGTTATATTAGTTACTTGTGGTGTCCTCAAGTATTGTTGTTATATTAGTTACTTGTGGTGTCCTCAAGTATTGTTTGTTATATTAGTTACTTGTGGTGTCCTGAAGTATTGTTGTTATATTAGTTACTTGTGGTGTCCTCAAGTATTGTTTGTTATATTAGTTACTTGTGGTGTCCTCAAGTATTGTTTGTTATATTAGTTACTTGTGGTGTCCTCAAGTATTGTTTGTTATATTAGTTACTTGTGGTGTCCTCAAGTATTGTTTGTTACATTAGTTACTTGTGGTGTCCTCAAGTATTGTTTGTTATATTAGTTACTTGTGGTGTCCTCAAGTATTGTTTGTTATATTAGTTACTTGTGGTGTCCTCAAGTATTGTTGTTATATTAGTTACTTGTGGTGTCCTCAAGTATTGTTGTTATATTAGTTACTTGTGGTGTCCTCAAGTATTGTTTGTTATATTAGTTACTTGTGGTGTCCTCAAGTATTGTTTGTTACATTAGGTACTTGTGGTGTCCTCAAGTATTGTTTGTTACATTAGTTACTTGTGGTGTCCTCAAGTATTGTTTGTTATATTAGTTACTTGTGGTGTCCTCAAGTATTGTTGTTATATTAGTTACTTGTGGTGTCCTCAAGTATTGTTGTTATATTAGTTACTTGTGGTGTCCTCAAGTATTGTTTGTTATATTAGTTACTTGTGGTGTCCTCAAGTATTGTTGTTATATTAGTTACTTGTGGTGTCCTCAAGTATTGTTTGTTATATTAGTTACTTGTGGTGTCCTCAAGTATTGTTGTTTTATTAGTTACTTGTGGTGTCCTCAAGTATTGTTTGTTATATTAGTTACTTGTGGTGTCCTCAAGTATTGTTTGTTACATTAGTTACTTGTAGTGTCCTCAAGTATTGTTGTTATATTAGTTACTTGTGGTGTCCTCAAGTATTGTTGTTACATTAGTTACTTGTGGTGTCCTCAAGTATTGTTGTTACATTAGTTACTTGTGGTGTCCTCAAGTATTGTTTGTTATATTAGTTACTTGTGGTGTCCTCAAGTATTGTTGTTACATTAGTTACTTGTGGTGTCCTCAAGTATTGTTGTTACATTAGTTACTTGTGGTGTCCTCAAGTATTGTTGTTACATTAGTTACTTGTGGTGTCCTCAAGTATTGTTTGTTATATTAGTTACTTGTGGTGTCCTCAAGTATTGTTTGTTATATTAGTTACTTGTAGTGTCCTCAAGTTTTGTTGTTATATTAGTTACTTGTGGTGTCCTCAAGTATTGTTTGTTATATTAGTTACTTGTGGTGTCCTCAAGTATTGTTTGTTATATTAGTTACTTGTGGTGTCCTCAAGTATTGTTTGTTTTATTAGTTACTTGTGGTGTCCTCAAGTATTGTTTGTTATATTAGTTACTTGTGGTGTCCTCAAGTATTGTTTATTATATTAGTTACTTGTGGTGTCCTCAAGTATTGTTTATTATATTAGTTACTTGTGGTGTCCTCAAGTATTGTTTGTTATATTAGTTACTTGTGGTGTCCTCAAGTATTGTTTATTATATTAGTTACTTGTGGTGTCCTCAAGTATTGTTTATTATATTAGTTACTTGTGGTGTCCTCAAGTATTGTTTATTATATTAGTTACTTGTGGTGTCCTCAAGTATTGTTTATTATATTAGTTACTTGTGGTGTCCTCAAGTATTGTTTATTATATTAGTTACTTGTGGTGTCCTCAAGTATTGTTTATTATATTAGTTACTTGTGGTGTCCTCAAGTATTGTTTATTATATTAGTTACTTGTGGTGTCCTCAAGTATTGTTTGTTATATTAGTTACTTGTGGTGTCCTCAAGTATTGTTTGTTATATTAGTTACTTGTGGTGTCCTCAAGTATTGTTGTTATATTAGTTACTTGTGGTGTCCTCAAGTATTGTTATATTAGTTACTTGTGGTGTCCTCAAGTATTGTTTGTTACATTAGTTACTTGTGGTGTCCTCAATTATTGTTTGTTATATTAGTTACTTGTGGTGTCCTCAAGTATTGTTGTTATATTAGTTACTTGTGGTGTCCTCAAGTATTGTTTGTTATATTAGTTACTTGTGGTGTCCTCAAGTATTGTTTGTTATATTAGTTACTTGTGGTGTCCTCAAGTATTGTTTGTTATATTAGTTACTTGTGGTGTCATCAAGTATTGTTTGTTACATTAGTTACTTGTGGTGTCCTCAAGTATTGTTTGTTACATTAGTTACTTGTGGTGTCCTCAAGTATTGTTTGTTAAATTAGTTACTTGTGGTGTCCTCAAGTATTGTTGTTATATTAGTTACTTGTGGTGTCCTCAAGTATTGTTTGTTATATTAGTTACTTGTGGTGTCCTCAAGTATTGTTTGTTACATTAGTTACTTGTGGTGTCCTCAAGTATTGTTTGTTACATTAGTTACTTGTGGTGTCCTCAAGTATTGTTGTTACATTAGTTACTTGTGGTGTCATCAAGTATTGTTTGTTACATTAGTTACTTGTGGTGTCCTCTAGTAGAATGTACTAGAACTTCTTCATCCATGATCGAAACAACATTTCTAACTTAGAACTATAATGCCACTTTTGATGGAAACAAACAACTGTGATCTCTGTCCTGAACGAGATGTCCAGCGTCTGCGGCCGTCTATACTTAGCTCGTCTGTGATATCTCGCACCCACTCTCATCTTGGTCTTCCCCTCTCTCATGCCTACCTAGCACTAAGCCCTCCATAAAGGTCATCACTAGGTAATCATGACACGTTATATGACCAAAATGTTTCATTTCTTTGTTCTTTGGCAATACGTACATTTTGTATATGAAGTTATCCCAACCTGTTTGTTCATTTCTCTGCACGTGATATTCTGAGTAATCCTCTGCAATAATTGATTTGAAATGAATTTCTGGATTTTCCCACAGATCTTTCGATATGCATTCTTCACAGCCACAAGTTGATATGGGAAAAATACAGTCTCTTCAAATAGCGGAGTTGTGTTGTTACATTAGTTACTTGTGGTGTCCTCTAGTATTGTTGTTATATTAGTTACTTGTGGTGTCCTCAAGTATTGTTGTTATATTAGTTACTTGTGGTGTCCTCAAGTATTGTTATTATATTAGTTACTTGTGGTGTCCTCAAGTATTGTTTGTTATATTAGTTACTTGTGGTGTCCTCAAGTATTGTTTGTTATATTAGTTACTTGTGGTGTCATCAAGTATTGTTTGTTACATTAGTTACTTGTGGTGTCCTCAAGTATTGTTTGTTATATTAGTTACTTGTGGTGTCCTCAAGTATTGTTTGTTACATTAGTTACTTGTGGTGTCCTCAAGTATTGTTTGTTAAATTAGTTACTTGTGGTGTCCTCAAGTATTGTTGTTATATTAGTTACTTGTGGTGTCCTCAAGTATTGTTTGTTAAATTAGTTACTTGTGGTGTCCTCAAGTATTGTTGTTATATTAGTTACTTGTGGTGTCCTCAAGTATTGTTGTTACATTAGTTACTTGTGGTGTCATCAAGTATTGTTTGTTACATTAGTTACTTGTGGTGTCCTCTAGTAGAATGTACTAGAACTTCTTCATCCATGATCGAAACAACATTTCTAACTTAGAACTATAATGCCACTTTTGATGGAAACAAACAACTGTGATCTCTGTCCTGAACGAGATGTCCAGCGTCTGCGGCCGTCTATACTTAGCTCGTCTGTGATATCTCGCACCCACTCTCATCTTGGTCTTCCCCTCTCTCATGCCTACCTAGCACTAAGCCCTCCATAAAGGTCATCACTAGGTAATCATGACACGTTATATGACCAAAATGTTTCATTTCTTTGTTCTTTGGCAATACGTACATTTTGTATATGAAGTTATCCCAACCTGTTTGTTCATTTCTCTGCACGTGATATTCTGAGTAACCCTCTGCAATAATTGATTTGAAATGAATTTCTGGATTTTCCCACAGATCTTTCGATATGCATTCTTCACAGCCACAAGTTGATATGGGAAAAATACAGTCTCTTCAAATAGCGGAGTTGTGTTGTTACATTAGTTACTTGTGGTGTCCTCTAGTATTGTTGTTATATTAGTTACTTGTGGTGTCCTCAAGTATTGTTGTTACATTAGTTACTTGTGGTGTCCTCTAGTATTGTTGTTATATTAGTTACTTGTGGTGTCCTCAAGTATTGTTGTTATATTAGTTACTTGTGGTGTCCTCAAGTATTGTTATTATATTAGTTACTTGTGGTGTCCTCAAGTATTGTTTGTTATATTAGTTACTTGTGGTGTCCTCAAGTATTGTTTGTTATATTAGTTACTTGTGGTGTCCTCAAGTATTGTTTGTTACATTAGATACTTGTGGTGTCCTCAAGTATTGTTTGTTATATTAGTTACTTGTGGTGTCCTCAAGTATTGTTGTTATATTAGTTACTTGTGGTGTCCTCAAGTATTGTTTGTTATATTAGTTACTTGTGGTGTCCTCAAGTATTGTTTGTTATATTAGTTACTTGTGGTGTCCTCAAGTATTGTTTGTTATATTAGTTACTTGTGGTGTCATCAAGTATTGTTTGTTACATTAGTTACTTGTGGTGTCCTCAAGTATTGTTGTTATATTAGTTACTTGTGGTGTCCTCAAGTATTGTTGTTACATTAGTTACTTGTGGTGTCCTCAAGTATTGTTTGTTATATTAGTTACTTGTGGTGTCCTCAAGTATTGTTTGTTAAATTAGTTACTTGTGGTGTCCTCAAGTATTGTTTGTTACATTAGTTACTTGTGGTGTCCTCAAGTATTGTTTGTTACATTAGTTACTTGTGGTGTCCTCAAGTATTGTTTGTTAAATTAGTTACTTGTGGTGTCCTCAAGTATTGTTTGTTATATTAGTTACTTGTGGTGTCCTCAAGTATTGTTTGTTAAATTAGTTACTTGTGGTGTCCTCAAGTATTGTTTGTTACATTAGTTACTTGTGGTGTCCTCAAGTATTGTTTGTTACATTAGTTACTTGTGGTGTCCTCAAGTATTGTTTGTTATATTAGTTACTTGTGGTGTCCTCAAGTATTGTTTGTTAAATTAGTTACTTGTGGTGTCCTCAAGTATTGTTTGTTACATTAGTTACTTGTGGTGTCCTCAAGTATTGTTTGTTAAATTAGTTACTTGTGGTGTCCTCAAGTATTGTTTGTTAAATTAGTTACTTGTGGTGTCCTAAAGTATTGTTGTTATATTAGTTACTTGTGGTGTCCTCAAGTATTGTTTGTTACATTAGATACTTGTGGTGTCCTCAAGTATTGTTTGTTACATTAGTTACTTGTGGTGTCCTCAAGTATTGTTGTTACATTAGTTACTTGTGGTGTCCTCAAGTATTGTTTGTTATATTAGTTACTTGTGGTGTCCTCAAGTATTGTTTGTTACATTAGTTACTTGTGGTGTCCTCAAGTATTGTTTGTTTTATTAGTTACTTGTGGTGTCCTCAAGTATTGTTGTTATATTAGTTACTTGTGGTGTCCTCAAGTATTGTTTGTTATATTAGTTACTTGTGGTGTCCTCAAGTATTGTTGTTATATTAGTTACTTGTGGTGTCCTCAAGTATTGTTTGTTATATTAGTTACTTGTGGTGTCCTCAAGTATTGTTTGTTATATTAGTTACTTGTGGTGTCCTCAAGTATTGTTTGTTATATTAGTTACTTGTGGTGTCCTCAAGTATTGTTTGTTATATTAGTTACTTGTGGTGTCCTCAAGTATTGTTTGTTATTTTAGTTACTTGTGGTGTCCTCAAGTATTGTTTGTTATATTAGTTACTTGTAGTGTCCTCAAGTTTTGTTGTTATATTAGTTACTTGTGGTGTCCTCAAGTATTGTTTGTTATATTAGTTGCTTGTGGTGTCCTCAAGTATTGTTTGTTATATTAGTTACTTGTGGTGTCCTCAAGTTTTGTTGTTATATTAGTTACTTGTGGTGTCCTCAAGTTTTGTTGTTATATTAGTTACTTGTGGTGTCCTCAAGTATTGTTTGTTACATTAGTTACTTGTGGTGTCCTCAAGTATAATTGTTATATTAGTTACTTGTGGTGTCCTCAAGTATTGTTGTTATATTAGTTACTTGTGGTGTCCTCAAGTATTGTTTGTTATATTAGTTACTTGTGGTGTCCTCAAGTATTGTTGTTATATTAGTTACTTGTGGTGTCCTCAAGTATTGTTTGTTATATTAGTTACTTGTGGTGTCCTCAAGTATTGTTTGTTATATTAGTTACTTGTGGTGTCCTCAAGTATTGTTTGTTACATTAGTTACTTGTGGTGTCCTCAAGTATTGTTTGTTAAATTAGTTACTTGTGGTGTCCTCAAGTATTGTTGTTATATTAGTTACTTGTGGTGTCCTCAAGTATTGTTGTTATATTAGTTACTTGTGGTGTCCTCAAGTATTGTTGTTATATTAGTTACTTGTGGTGTCCTCAAGTATTGTTGTTACATTAGTTACTTGTGGTGTCCTCAAGTATTGTTTGTTATATTAGTTACTTGTGGTGTCCTCAAGTATTGTTTGTTATATTAGTTACTTGTGGTGTCCTCAAGTATTGTTTGTTATATTAGTTACTTGTGGTGTCCTCAAGTATTGTTTGTTATATTAGTTACTTGTGGTGTCCTCAAGTATTGTTTGTTATATTAGTTACTTGTAGTGTCCTCAAGTTTTGTTGTTATATTAGTTACATGTGGTGTCCTCAAGTATTGTTTGTTATATTAGTTACTTGTGGTGTCCTCAAGTATTGTTTGTTATATTAGTTACTTGTGGTGTCCTCAAGTTTTGTTGTTATATTAGTTACTTGTGGTGTCCTCAAGTTTTGTTGTTATATTAGTTACTTGTGGTGTCCTCAAGTATAATTGTTATATTAGTTACTTGTGGTGTCCTCAAGTATTGTTGTTATATTAGTTACTTGTGGTGTCCTCAAGTATTGTTTGTTATATTAGTTACTTGTGGTGTCCTCAAGTATTGTTGTTATATTAGTTACTTGTGGTGTCCTCAAGTATTGTTTGTTATATTAGTTACTTGTGGTGTCCTCAAGTATTGTTTGTTATATTAGTTACTTGTGGTGTCCTCAAGTATTGTTTGTTACATTAGTTACTTGTGGTGTCCTCAAGTATTGTTTGTTAAATTAGTTACTTGTGGTGTCATCAAGTATTGTTGTTATATTAGTTACTTGTGGTGTCCTCAAGTATTGTTGTTATATTAGTTACTTGTGGTGTCCTCAAGTATTGTTGTTATATTAGTTACTTGTGGTGTCCTCAAGTATTGTTGTTACATTAGTTACTTGTGGTGTCCTCAAGTATTGTTTGTTATATTAGTTACTTGTGGTGTCCTCAAGTATTGTTTGTTACATTAGTTACTTGTGGTGTCCTCAAGTATTGTTTGTTAAATTAGTTACTTGTGGTGTCCTCAAGTATTGTTGTTATATTAGTTACTTGTGGTGTCCTCAAGTATTGTTTGTTATATTAGTTACTTGTGGTGTCCTCAAGTATTGTTTGTTACATTAGTTACTTGTGGTGTCCTCAAGTATTGTTTGTTACATTAGTTACTTGTGGTGTCCTCAAGTATTGTTGTTACATTAGTTACTTGTGGTGTCATCAAGTATTGTTTGTTACGTTAGTTACTTGTGGTGTCCTCAAGTATTGTTGTTATATTAGTTACTTGTGGTGTCCTCAAGTATTGTTTGTTAAATTAGTTACTTGTGGTGTCCTCAAGTATTGTTTGTTATATTAGTTACTTGTGGTGTCCTCAAGTATTGTTTGTTACATTAGTTACTTGTGGTGTCCTCAAGTATTGTTGTTATATTAGTTACTTGTAGTGTCCTCAAGTATTGTTGTTATATTAGTTACTTGTGGTGTCCTCAAGTATTGTTTGTTATATTAGTTACTTGTGGTGTCCTCAAGTATTGTTTGTTACATTAGTTACTTGTGGTGTCCTCAAGTATTGTTTGTTAAATTAGTTACTTGTGGTGTCCTCAAGTATTGTTTGTTATATTAGTTACTTGTGGTGTCCTCAAGTATTGTTTGTTAAATTAGTTACTTGTGGTGTCTTCAAGTATTGTTGTTATATTAGTTACTTGTGGTGTCATCAAGTATTGTTTGTTACATTAGTTACTTGTGGTGTCCTCAAGTATTGTTGTTATATTAGTTACTTGTGGTGTCCTCAAGTATTGTTTGTTATATTAGTTACTTGTGGTGTCCTCAAGTATTGTTGTTATATTAGTTACTTGTAGTGTCCTCAAGTATTGTTGTTATATTAGTTAATTGTGGTGTCCTAAAGTATTGTTGTTATATTAGTTACTTGTGGTGTCCTCAAGTATTGTTTGTTATATTAGTTACTTGTGGTGTCCTCAAGTATTGTTTGTTACATTAGTTACTTGTGGTGTCCTCAAGTTTTGTTTGTTATATTAGTTACTTGTGGTGTCCTCAAGTATTGTTTATTACATTAGTTACTTGTGGTGTCCTCAAGTTTTGTTTGTTATATTAGTTACTTGTGGTGTCCTCAAGTATTGTTGTTATATTAGTTACTTGTGGTGTCCTCAAGTATTGTTTGTTATATTAGTTACTTGTGGTGTCCTGAAGTATTGTTGTTATATTAGTTACTTGTGGTGTCCTCAAGTATTGTTTGTTATATTAGTTACTTGTGGTGTCCTCAAGTATTGTTTGTTATATTAGTTACTTGTGGTGTCCTCAAGTATTGTTTGTTATATTAGTTACTTGTGGTGTCCTCAAGTATTGTTTGTTATATTAGTTACTTGTAGTGTCCTCAAGTATTGTTGTTATATTAGTTACTTGTGGTGTCCTCAAGTATTGTTGTTACATTAGTTACTTGTGGTGTCCTCAAGTATTGTTGTTACATTAGTTACTTGTGGTGTCCTCAAGTATTGTTTGTTATATTAGTTACTTGTGGTGTCCTCAAGTATTGTTGTTACATTAGTTACTTGTGGTGTCCTCAAGTATTGTTGTTACATTAGTTACTTGTGGTGTCCTCAAGTATTGTTGTTACATTAGTTACTTGTGGTGTCCTCAAGTATTGTTTGTTATATTAGTTACTTGTGGTGTCCTCAAGTATTGTTTGTTATATTAGTTACTTGTAGTGTCCTCAAGTTTTGTTGTTATATTAGTTACTTGTGGTGTCCTCAAGTATTGTTTGTTATATTAGTTACTTGTGGTGTCCTCGAGTATTGTTTGTTATATTAGTTACTTGTGGTGTCCTCAAGTATTGTTTGTTTTATTAGTTACTTGTGGTGTCCTCAAGTATTGTTTGTTATATTAGTTACTTGTGGTGTCCTCAAGTATTGTTTATTATATTAGTTACTTGTGGTGTCCTCAAGTATTGTTTGTTATATTAGTTACTTGTGGTGTCCTCAAGTATTGTTTGTTATATTAGTTACTTGTAGTGTCCTCAAGTATTGTTTGTTATATTAGTTACTTGTGGTGTCCTCAAGTATTGTTTGTTATATTAGTTACTTGTGGTGTCCTCAAGTATTGTTTGTTATATTAGTTACTTGTGGTGTCCTCAAGTATTGTTTGTTATATTAGTTACTTGTGGTGTCCTCAAGTATTGTTGTTATATTAGTTACTTGTGGTGTCCTCAAGTATTGTTTATTATATTAGTTACTTGTGGTGTCCTCAAGTATTGTTTGTTATATTAGTTACTTGTGGTGTCCTCAAGTATTGTTGTTATATTAGTTACTTGTAGTGTCCTCAAGTATTGTTGTTATATTAGTTAATTGTGGTGTCCTAAAGTATTGTTGTTATATTAGTTACTTGTGGTGTCCTCAAGTATGTTTGTTATATTAGTTACTTGTGGTGTCCTCAAGTATTGTTTGTTACATTAGTTACTTGTGGTGTCCTCAAGTTTTGTTTGTTATATTAGTTACTTGTGGTGTCCTCAAGTATTGTTTATTACATTAGTTACTTGTGGTGTCCTCAAGTTTTGTTTGTTATATTAGTTACTTGTGGTGTCCTCAAGTATTGTTGTTATATTAGTTACTTGTGGTGTCCTCAAGTATTGTTTGTTATATTAGTTACTTGTGGTGTCCTGAAGTATTGTTGTTATATTAGTTACTTGTGGTGTCCTCAAGTATTGTTTGTTATATTAGTTACTTGTGGTGTCCTCAAGTATTGTTTGTTATATTAGTTACTTGTGGTGTCCTCAAGTATTGTTTGTTATATTAGTTACTTGTGGTGTCCTCAAGTATTGTTTGTTATATTAGTTACTTGTAGTGTCCTCAAGTATTGTTGTTATATTAGTTACTTGTGGTGTCCTCAAGTATTGTTGTTACATTAGTTACTTGTGGTGTCCTCAAGTATTGTTGTTACATTAGTTACTTGTGGTGTCCTCAAGTATTGTTTGTTATATTAGTTACTTGTGGTGTCCTCAAGTATTGTTGTTACATTAGTTACTTGTGGTGTCCTCAAGTATTGTTGTTACATTAGTTACTTGTGGTGTCCTCAAGTATTGTTGTTACATTAGTTACTTGTGGTGTCCTCAAGTATTGTTTGTTATATTAGTTACTTGTGGTGTCCTCAAGTATTGTTTGTTATATTAGTTACTTGTAGTGTCCTCAAGTTTTGTTGTTATATTAGTTACTTGTGGTGTCCTCAAGTATTGTTTGTTATATTAGTTACTTGTGGTGTCCTCAATTATTGTTTGTTATATTAGTTACTTGTGGTGTCCTCAAGTATTGTTTGTTTTATTAGTTACTTGTGGTGTCCTCAAGTATTGTTTGTTATATTAGTTACTTGTGGTGTCCTCAAGTATTGTTTATTATATTAGTTACTTGTGGTGTCCTCAAGTATTGTTTGTTATATTAGTTACTTGTGGTGTCCTCAAGTATTGTTTGTTATATTAGTTACTTGTAGTGGACTCAAGTATTGTTTGTTATATTAGTTACTTGTGGTGTCCTCAAGTATTGTTTGTTATATTAGTTACTTGTGGTGTCCTCAAGTATTGTTTGTTATATTAGTTACTTGTGGTGTCCTCAAGTATTGTTTGTTATATTAGTTACTTGTGGTGTCCTCAAGTATTGTTGTTATATTAGTTACTTGTGGTGTCCTCAAGTATTGTTTGTTATATTAGTTACTTGTGGTGTCCTCAAGTATTGTTTATTATATTAGTTACTTGTGGTGTCCTCAAGTATTGTTTGTTATATTAGTTACTTGTGGTGTCCTCAAGTATTGTTTATTATATTAGTTACTTGTGGTGTCCTCAAGTATTGTTTATTATATTAGTTACTTGTGGTGTCCTCAAGTATTGTTTATTATATTAGTTACTTGTGGTGTCCTCAAGTATTGTTTATTATATTAGTTACTTGTGGTGACCTCAAGTATTGTTTATTATATTAGTTACTTGTGGTGTCCTCAAGTATTGTTTATTATATTAGTTACTTGTGGTGTCCTCAAGTATTGTTTATTATATTAGTTACTTGTGGTGTCCTCAAGTATTGTTTATTATATTAGTTACTTGTGGTGTCCTCAAGTATTGTTTGTTATATTAGTTACTTGTGGTGTCCTCAAGTATTGTTTGTTATATTAGTTACTTGTGGTGTCCTCAAGTATTGTTTGTTATATTAGTTACTTGTGGTGTCCTCAAGTATTGTTATATTAGTTACTTGTAGTGTCCTCAAGTATTGTTATATTAGTTACTTGTGGTGTCCTCAAGTATTGTTTGTTATATTAGTTACTTGTGGTGTCCTCAAGTATTGTTATATTAGTTACTTGTAGTGTCCTCAAGTATTGTTTGTTATATTAGTTACTTGTAGTGTCCTCAAGTATTGTTTGTTATATTAGTTACTTGTGGTGTCCTCAAGTATTGTTTGTTATATTAGTTACTTGTGGTGTCCTCAAGTATTGTTTGTTATATTAGTTACTTGTGGTGTCCTCAAGTATTGTTTGTTATATTAGTTACTTGTGGTGTCCTCAAGTATTGTTTGTTATATTAGTTACTTGTGGTGTCCTCAAGTATTGTTTGTTACATTAGTTACTTGTGGTGTCCTCAAGTATTGTTTGTTATATTAGTTACTTGTGGTGTCCTCAAGTATTGTTTGTTATATTAGTTACTTGTGGTGTCCTCAAGTATTGTTGTTATATTAGTTACTTGTGGTGTCCTCAAGTATTGTTGTTATATTAGTTACTTGTGGTGTCCTCAAGTATTGTTTGTTATATTAGTTACTTGTGGTGTCCTCAAGTATTGTTTGTTACATTAGTTACTTGTGGTGTCCTCAAGTATTGTTTGTTACATTAGTTACTTGTGGTGTCCTCAAGTATTGTTTGTTATATTAGTTACTTGTGGTGTCCTCAAGTATTGTTGTTATATTAGTTACTTGTGGTGTCCTCAAGTATTGTTGTTATATTAGTTACTTGTGGTGTCCTCAAGTATTGTTTGTTATATTAGTTACTTGTGGTGTCCTCAAGTATTGTTGTTATATTAGTTACTTGTGGTGTCCTCAAGTATTGTTTGTTATATTAGTTACTTGTGGTGTCCTCAAGTATTGTTTGTTTTATTAGTTACTTGTGGTGTCCTCAAGTATTGTTTGTTATATTAGTTACTTGTGGTGTCCTCAAGTATTGTTTGTTATATTAGTTACTTGTAGTGTCCTCAAGTATTGTTGTTATATTAGTTACTTGTGGTGTACTCAAGTATTGTTGTTACATTAGTTACTTGTGGTGTCCTCAAGTATTGTTGTTACATTAGTTACTTGTGGTGTCCTCAAGTATTGTTTGTTATATTAGTTACTTGTGGTGTCCTCAAGTATTGTTGTTACATTAGTTACTTGTGGTGTCCTCAAGTATTGTTGTTACATTAGTTACTTGTGGTGTCCTCAAGTATTGTTGTTACATTAGTTACTTGTGGTGTCCTCAAGTATTGTTTGTTATATTAGTTACTTGTGGTGTCCTCAAGTATTGTTTGTTATATTAGTTACTTGTAGTGTCCTCAAGTTTTGTTGTTATATTAGTTACTTGTGGTGTCCTCAAGTATTGTTTGTTATATTAGTTACTTGTGGTGTCCTCAAGTATTGTTTGTTATATTAGTTACTTGTGGTGTCCTCAAGTATTGTTTGTTTTATTAGTTACTTGTGGTGTCCTCAAGTATTGTTTGTTATATTAGTTACTTGTGGTGTCCTCAAGTATTGTTTATTATATTAGTTACTTGTGGTGTCCTCAAGTATTGTTTATTATATTAGTTACTTGTGGTGTCCTCAAGTATTGTTTGTTATATTAGTTACTTGTGGTGTCCTCAAGTATTGTTTATTATATTAGTTACTTGTGGTGTCCTCAAGTATTGTTTATTATATTAGTTACTTGTGGTGTCCTCAAGTATTGTTTATTATATTAGTTACTTGTGGTGTCCTCAAGTATTGTTTATTATATTAGTTACTTGTGGTGTCCTCAAGTATTGTTTATTATATTAGTTACTTGTGGTGTCCTCAAGTATTGTTTATTATATTAGTTACTTGTGGTGTCCTCAAGTATTGTTTATTATATTAGTTACTTGTGGTGTCCTCAAGTATTGTTTATTATATTAGTTACTTGTGGTGTCCTCAAGTATTGTTTGTTATATTAGTTACTTGTGGTGTCCTCAAGTATTGTTTGTTATATTAGTTACTTGTGGTGTCCTCAAGTATTGTTTATTATATTAGTTACTTGTGGTGTCCTCAAGTATTGTTTGTTATATTAGTTACTTGTGGTGTCCTCAAGTATTGTTGTTATATTAGTTACTTGTGGTGTCCTCAAGTATTGTTTATTATATTAGTTACTTGTGGTGTCCTCAAGTATTGTTTGTTATATTAGTTACTTGTGGTGTCCTCAAGTATTGTTTATTATATTAGTTACTTGTGGTGTCCTCAAGTATTGTTTGTTATATTAGTTACTTGTGGTGTCCTCAAGTATTGTTTGTTATATTAGTTACTTGTGGTGTCCTCAAGTATTGTTTGTTATATTAGTTACTTGTGGTGTCCTCAAGTATTGTTATATTAGTTACTTGTAGTGTCCTCAAGTATTGTTATATTAGTTACTTGTAGTGTCCTCAAGTATTGTTTGTTATATTAGTTACTTGTAGTGTCCTCAAGTATTGTTTGTTATATTAGTTACTTGTGGTGTCCTCAAGTATTGTTGTTATATTAGTTACTTGTGGTGTCCTCAAGTATTGTTTGTTATATTAGTTACTTGTGGTGTCCTCAAGTATTGTTGTTATATTAGTTACTTGTAGTGTCCTCAAGTATTGTTGTTATATTAGTTACTTGTGGTGTCCTCAAGTATTGTTTGTTATATTAGTTACTTGTGGTGTCCTCAAGTATTGTTTGTTATATTAGTTACTTGTGGTGTCCTCAAGTATTGTTATTATATTAGTTACTTGTGGTGTCCTCAAGTATTGTTGTTATATTAGTTACTTGTAGTGTCCTCAAGTATTGTTTGTTATATTAGTTACTTGTGGTGTCCTCAAGTATTGTTTGTTATATTAGTTACTTGTGGTGTCCTCAAGTATTGTTTGTTATATTAGTTACTTGTGGTGTCCTCAAGTATTGTTTGTTATATTAGTTACTTGTGGTGTCCTCAAGTATTGTTTGTTATATTAGTTACTTGTGGTGTCCTCAAGTATTGTTTGTTATATTAGTTACTTGTGGTGTCCTCAAGTATTGTTTGTTATATTAGTTACTTGTGGTGTCCTCAAGTATTGTTTGTTATATTAGTTACTTGTGGTGTCCTCAAGTATTGTTGTTATATTAGTTACTTGTGGTGTCCTCAAGTATTGTTTGTTATATTAGTTACTTGTGGTGTCCTCAAGTATTGTTTGTTATATTAGTTACTTGTGGTGTCCTCAAGTATTGTTTGTTATATTAGTTACTTGTGGTGTCCTCAAGTATTGTTTGTTATATTAGTTACTTGTGGTGTCCTCAAGTATTGTTGTTATATTAGTTACTTGTGGTGTCCTCAAGTATTGTTTGTTATATTAGTTACTTGTGGTGTCCTCAAGTTTTGTTTGTTTTATTGATGGACACGTCTCTGCCTGTGAATGAGTTCGGTATCACGGTAAGGGTTAGTGGAAATAGTTTATCGTACAATGTTATTGTAAAATGTTATTGTAAAATGTTATTGTAAAATGTTATTGTAAAATGTTATTGTAAAATGTTATCGTAAAATGTTATTGTAAAATGTTATCGTAAAATGTTATCGTAAAATGTTATCGTAAAATGTTATTGTAAATGTTATTGTAAAATGTTATTGTAAAATGTTATTGTAAAATGTTATTGTAAAATGTTATCGTAAAATGTTATTGTAAAATGTTATTGTAAAATGTTATCGTAAAATGTTATTGTAAAATGTTATCGTAAAATGTTATCGTAAAATGTTATCGTAAAATGTTATTGTAAAATGTTATTGTAAAATGTTATTGTAAAATGTTATCGTAAAATGTTATCGTAAAATGTTATCGTACAATGTTATCGTACAATGTTATCGTACAATGTTATCGTAACATGTGATTGTAAAATGTTATCGTAAAATGTTATCGTAAAATGTTATCGTACAATGTTATCGTAAAATGTTATCGTACAATGTTATCGTAAAATGTTATCGTAAAATGTTATCGTAAAATGTTATCGTAAAATGTTATCGTACAATGTTATCGTAAAATGTTATCGTACAATGTTATCGTAAAATGTTATCGTAAAATGTTATCGTAAAATGTTATCGTAAAATGTTATCGTACAATGTTATCGTAAAATGTTATCGTAAAATCATTGCACTTCTACGGTGTACAAAACTCAACAACGCCTGTGTGATCCCAGTGTTAAGTGGCGGCTACGAGAAATGGGAAACAACAAAGGCTTTAGACCACAAGGTAAAAGAAAAACGAGGAAGATCGAAAGAAACTCTATGTAGAACCGTCATCAAAGATGGCGCAGCTATGGGTCTCAGAAACAACCGAGAGCTAAAACAGGTTGTGGCTGATCGTCAGACGTGGACATCTAGGACTTCTGTCCTATTTGTCTAGGACTTCTGTACTATTTGTCTACGACTTCTGTACTATCTGACTACGACTTCTGTCCTATTTGTCTACGACTTCTGTACTATTTATCTAAGACTTCTGTACTATTTGTCTAGGACTTCTGTACTATTTATCTAGGACTTCTGTACTATTTATCTAGGACTTCTGTCCTATTTGTCTTCGACTTCTGTACTATTTGTCTAGGACTTCTGTCCTATTTATCTAGGACTTCTGTACTATTTGTCTAGGACTTCTGTCCTATTTGTCTAGGACTTCTGTCCTATTTATCTAGGACTTCTGTACTATTTGTCTAGGACTTCTGTCCTATTTGTCTAGGACTTCTGTACTATTTGTCTAGGACTTCTGTCCTATTTATCTAGGACTTCTGTACTATTTGTCTAGGACTTCTGTCCTATTTGTCTAGGACTTCTGTCTTATTTATCTAGGACTTCTGTCCCATTTGTCTAGGACTTCTGTACTATTTATCTAGGACTTCTGTACTATTTGTCTAGGACTTCTGTCCTATTTATCTAGGACTTCTGTACTATTTGTCTACGACTTCTGTACTATTTGTCTAGGACTTCTGTACTATTTGTCTACCTCTTCTGTCCTATTTGTCTAGGACTTCTGTACTATTTATCTAGGACTTCTGTCCTATTTATCTAGGACTTCTGTCCTGTTTGTCTACGACTTCTGTACTATTTGTCTAGGACTTCTGTCCTGTTTGTCTAGGACTTCTGTAATATTTGTCTACGATTTATGTACTATTTGTCTAGGACTTCTGTCCTGTTTGTCTAGGACTTCTGTACTATTTGTCTAGGACTTCTGTACTATTTGTCTAGGACTTCTGTCCATATTTGTCTAGGACTTCTGTCCTGTTTGTCTAGGACTTCTGTACTATTTGTCTAGGACTTCTGTCCTATTTGTCTAGGACTTTTGTCCTGTTTGTCTAGGACTTCTGTCCTATTTGTCTAGGACTTCTGTCCTATTTGTCTAGGACTTCTGTCCTATTTGTCTAGGAACTTCTGTCCTATTTGTCTAGGACTCCTGTCCTATTTGTCTAGGACTTCTGTACTATTTGTCTAGGACTTCTGTCCTATTTATCTAGGACTTTTGTCCTATTTATCTAGGACTTCTGTCCTGTTTGTCTACGACTTCTGTACTATTTGTCTAGGACTTCTGTCCTGTTTGTCTACGACTTCTGTACTATTTGTCTAGGACTTCTGTACTATTTGTCTACGACTTCTGTACTATTTGTCTAGGACTTCTGTACTATTTGTCTACGACTTCTGTCCTATTTGTCTATTACTTCTGTACTATTTGTCTAGGACTTCTGTCCTGTTTGTCTAGGACTTCTTTCCTATTTGTCTAGGACTTCTGTCCTATTTGTCTAGGACTTCTGTACTATTTGTCTAGGACTTCTGTACTATTTGTCTAGGACTTCTGTCCTATTTGTCTAGGACTTCTGTACTATTTGTCTAGGACTTCTGTACTATTTGTCTAGGACTTCTGTACTGTTTGTCTAGGACTTCTGTACTGTTTGTCTAGGACTTCTGTACTATTTGTCTAGGACTTCTGTACTATTTGTCTAGGACTTCTGTCCTATTTGTCTACGACTTCTGTACTATTTGTCTAGGACTTCTGTACTATTTGTCTAGGACTTCTGTCCTATTTGTCTAGGACTTCTATCCTGTTTGTCTAGGACTTCTGTCCTATTTGTCTACGACTTCTGTACTATTTGTCTTGGACTTCTGTCCTATTTGTCTAGGACTTCTGTACTATTTGTCTAGGACTTCTGTACTATTTGTCTACGACTTCTGTACTATTTGTCTAGGACTTCTGTCCTATTTGTCTACGACTTCTGTCCTATTTGTCTAGGACTTCTGTACTATTTGTCTAGGACTTCTGTCCTGTTTGTCTAGGACTTCTGTACTATTTGTCTAGGAATTCTGTACTATTTGTCTAGGACTTCTGTACTATTTGTCTACGACTTCTGTACTATTTGTCTAGGACTTCTGTACTATTTGTCTAGGACTTCTGTCCTATTTGTCTAGGACTTCTGTACTATTTGTCAGGACTTCTGTACTATTTGTCTAGGACTTCTGTCCTATTTGTCTATGACTTCTGTACTATTTGTCTATGACTTCTGTACTATTTGTCTAGGATTTCTGTACTATTTGTCTAGGACTTCTGTACTATTTGTCTAGGACTTCTGTCCTGTTTGTCTACGACTTCTTTATTATTTGTCTAGGACTTCTGTCCTGTTTGTCTACGACTTCTGTACTATTTGTCTAGGACTTCTGTCCTGTTTGTCTACGACTTCTTTATTATTTTTCTAGGACTTCTGTCCTGTTTGTCTACGACTTCTGTACTATTTGTCTAGGACTTCTGTCCTGTTTGTCTACGACTTCTGTACTATTTGTCTAGGACTTCTGTACTATTTGTCTAGGACTTCTGTACTATTTATCTAGGACTTCTGTCCTATTTGTATAGGACTTCTGTACTATTTGTCTAGGACTTCTGTACTATTTGTCTACGACTTCTGTACTATTTGTCTAGGACTTCTGTACTATTTGTCTAGGACTTCTGTACTATTTGTCCAGGACTTCTGTACTATTTGTCTAGGACTTCTGTACTATTTGTCTAGGACTTCTGTACTATTTGTCTAGGACTTCTGTACTATTTGTCTAGGACTTCTGTCCTATTTGTCTGGGACTTCTGTACTATTTGTCTACGACTTCTGTACTATTTGTCTAGGACTTCTGTCCTATTTGTCTAGGACTTCTGTACTATTTGTCTAGAACTTCTGTACTATTTGTCTAGGACTTCTGTACTATTTGTCTAGGACTTCTGTTCTATTTGTCTAGGACTTCTGTACTATTTGTCTAGGACTTCTGTACTATTTGTCTATGACTTCTGTACTATTAGTCTAGGACTTCTGTACTATTTGTCTAGGAATTCTGTACTATTTGTCTAGGACTTCTGTACTATTTGTCTACGACTTCTGTACTATTTGTCTAGGACTTCTGTACTATTTGTCTAGGACTTCTGTACTATTTGTCTAGGACTTCTGTCCTATTTGTATACGACTTCTGTACTTTTTGTCTAGGACTTCTGTACTATTTGTCTAGGACTTCTGTCCTGTTTGTCTAGGACTTATGTCCTATTTGTCTAGGACTTCTGTCCTATTTGTCTAGGACTTCTGTACTATTTGTCTACGACTTCTGTCCTATTTGTCTACGACTTCTGTACTATTTGTCTAGGACTTCTGTACTGTTTGTCTAGGACTTCTGTCCTATTTGTCTACGACTTCTGTACTATTTGTCTAGGACTTCTGTCCTATTTGTCTACGACTTCTGTACTATTTGTCTAGGACTTCTGTCCTATTTGTCTAGGACTTCTGTACTATTTGTCTAGGACTTCTGTACTATTTGTCTAGGACTTCTGTCCTGTTTGTCTACGACTTCTGTACTATTTGTCTACGACTTCTGCACTATTTGTCTACGACTTCTGTCTTATTTATCTAGGACTTCTGTCCTTTTTGTCTAGGACTTCTGTCCTATTTGTCTAGGACTTCTGTACTATTTGTCTAGGACTTCTGTCCTGTTTGTCTACGACTTCTGTACTATTTGTCTAGGACTTCTGTACTATTTGTCTACGACTTCTGTGTTATTTATCTAGGACTTCTGTCCTATTTGTCTACGACTTCTGTACTATTTGTCTAGGACTTCTGTCCTATTTGTCTACGACTTCTGTACTATTTGTCTAGGACTTCTGTCCTATTTGTCTACGACTTCTGTACTATTTGTCTAGGACTTCTGTACTATTTATCTAGGACTTCTGTCCTATTTGTCTACGACTTCTGTCCTATTTATCTACGACTTCTGTACTATTTGTCTAGGACTTCTGTCTTATTTGTCTAGGACTTCTGTCCTATTTGTCTAGGACTTCTGTACTATTTGTCTAGGACTTCTGTCCTATTTGTCTACGACTTCTGTACTATTTGTCTACGACTTCTGTCTTATTTATCTAGGACTTCTGTACTATTTGTCTAGGACTTCTGTCCTATTTGTCTTCGACTTCTGTACTATTTGTCTAGGACTTCTGTCCTATTTGTCTAGGACTTCTGTACTATTTATCTAGGACTTCTGTACTATTTGTCTAGGACTTCTGTACTATTTGTCTACGACTTCTGTATTATTTGTCTAGGACTTCTGTCCTGTTTGTCTACGACTTCTGTACTATTTGTCTAGGACTTCTGTCCTGTTTGTCTACGACTTCTGTACTATTTGTCTACGACTTCTGCACTATTTGTCTACGACTTCTGCACTATTTGTCTACGACTTCTGTACTATTTGTCTAGGACTTCTGTACTATTTGTCTAGGACTTCTGTACTATTTTTCTAGGACTTCTGTCCTATTTGTCTACGACTTCTGTACTATTTGTCTAGGACTTCTGTACTATTTGTCTATGACTTCTGTCCTATTTGTCTACGACTTCTGTACTATTTGTCTAGGACTTCTGTACTATTTGTCTAGGACTTCTGTACTATTTGTCTAGGACTTCTGTCCTGTTTGTCTACGACTTCTGTACTATTTGTCTAGGACTTCTGTACTATTTGTCTAGGACTTCTGTCCTATTTGTCTAGGACTTCTGTACTATTTGTCTAGGACTTCTGTCCTATTTGTCTAGGACTTCTGTCCTGTTTGTCTACGACTTCTGTCCTATTTGTCTAGGACTTCTGTCATATATGACGTATTTGTCCATAAAAAGGTAATCAAACAATACACAATATAACATATCAGATATCACATATCAGATATAACATATCAGATATCACACACAATGTTTGATATATCTACACCTATTCTATGACGTGTTGTTTACTTTTTGTTGTACAAATGTAGCATTATTCTACACATGCTTTTGTGTAGTCTCACGATTGATTTGAAGCCAACTCCCATGCTATGACACCCGTAATCGAGGCTAAACGCACAGCCTTCTTAGATCACAAGCGCGCACCAAATGCAAATACTCTGCATGCTATTAAAATGACCAGAAACAAAGTCCAGCAAACAGCTCGACGCTGTGCTAATGAGTACTGGCTCCAGCTTAGCGACAACATCCAGACTGCATCTCAATCTGGAAACCTAAAAGTAATGTATGATGGCATAAAGAAAGCCCTTGGGCCAACAAAATACACTATTGCCCCACTAAAGTCATCCACTGGGGAGAAAATAACAGACAGAGGCAAACAGATGGATGGATGGGTGGAACATTATTCTTCACTTTATTCAATAGAAAACACTGTTACACCAAACGCCCTTGACGCTATACAATGTCTCCCACCTATGGGAGAGCTGGACATTAAACCAACTGTAGAGGAACTTAGCAAGGCCATAGATAGCTTGGCTCCCAATGTCTCCCACCTATGGAAGAGTTAGACATTGAACCAACTGTAGAGGAACTTAGCAAGGAGATAGATAGCTTGGCTCCCAATGTCTCCCACCTATGGAAGAGTTGGACATTGAACCAACTGTAGAGGAACTTAGCAAGGTCATAGATAGCTTGGCTCCCAATGTCTCCCACCTATGGGAGAGTTGGACATTGAACCAACCGTAGAGGAACTTAGCAAGGCCATAGATAGCTTGGCTCCCAATGTCTCCCACCTATGGAAAAGTGGAACATTGAACCAACCGTAGAGGAACTTAGCAAGGCCATAGATAGCTTGGCTCCCAATGTCTCCCACCTATGGAAGAGTTAGACATTGAACCAACCGTAGAGGAACTTAGCAAGGCCATAGATAGCTTGGCTCCCAATGTCTCCCACCTATGGAACAGTTGGACATTGAACCAACCGTAGAGAAACTTAGCAAGGCCATAGATAGCTTGGCTCCCAATGTCTCCCACCTATGGAAGAGTTAGACATTGAACCAACCGTAGAGGAACTTAGCAAGGCCATAGATAGCTTGGCTCCCAATGTCTCCCACCTATGGAAGCGTTAGACATTGAACCAACCGTAGAGGAACTTAGCAAGGTCATAGATAGCTTGGCTCCCAATGTCTCCCACCTATGGAAGAGTGGAACATTGAACCAACCGTAGAGGAACTTAGCAAGGCCATAGATAGCTTGGCTCCAATGTCTCCCACCTATGGAAGAGTTAGACATTGAACCAACCGTAGAGGAACTTAGCAAGGCCATAGATAGCTTGGCTCCCAATGTCTCCCACCTATGGAAGCGTTAGACATTGAACCAACCGTAGAGGAACTTAGCAAGGCCATAGATAGCTTGGCTCCCAATGTCTCCCACCTATGGAAGAGTGGAACATTGAACCAACCGTAGAGGAACTTAGCAAGGCCATAGATAGCTTGGCTCCCAATGTCTCCCACCTATGGAAGAGTTAGACATTGAACCAACCGTAGAGGAACTTAGCAAGGAGATAGATAGCTTGGCTCCCAATGTCTCCCACCTATGGAAGAGTTAGACATTGAACCAACCGTAGAGGAACTTAGCAAGGCCATAGATAGCTTGGCTCCCAATGTCTCCCACGCATGGAACAGTTGGACATTGAACCAACCGTAGAGGAACTTAGCAAGGCCTTAGATAGCTTGACCACCGGCAAGGCTCCAGGACAAGATGGGATCCCTCCCGATCTGATTAAATCCTACAAAAGTGCACTGTTACATCCCTGCTTGAAGTGCTACATCAATGCTGGAAAGAGGAAACCATTCTTCAAGATATGAGAGACTCCGTGATTGTAACTCTCTAGAAAAATAAAGGAGATAGAAGCGACTGCAACAACTACAGAGGCATCTCCTTACTCAGCATAGTCGGCAAGACCTTCGCGAGAGTCATCTTAGGAAGGCTACAAAAACTCTCAGAACGCGTATATCCTGAATCGCAATGCGGCTTCAGATCCGGAAGATCAACTGCAGACATGATTTTCTCCTTACGTCTAGTTCAAGAAAAATCTAGAGAGCAGAAAAGCCACTCTTCATAGCCTTTATCGACCTTACAAAGGCATTTGATCTTGTCAGCAGAGAAGGTCTTTTCAAAATACTTTCCAAAATAGGCTGTCCACATACTCTACTGTCGCTAGTCAAATCGTTTCACGAGGACATGAAGGGCACCATCCAATAGGCTGCCCACATACTTTACTGTCGCTAGTGAAATCGTTTCATGAGGACATGAAGGGCACCATCCAATATGACGGCAGCACATCACAACCCTTCAACATACGCAGCGGTGTCAAGCAGGGATGCGTTCTTGCTCCAACTCTATATGAAATCCTCTTTGCTGTTCTGTTAAACATGCATTCTCACATGCCAAGGAAGGAGACAAAGGAAGGAGTCTATCTGCATACTAGATCTGATGGTCGATTGTTCAATATCTCAAGACTGAAGTCAAGGTCTAAGGTCAGACATATCTCTATTAGAGATCTGTTATTTGCTGACGACGCTGCACTTGTCACGCAAAGCCAGGAAGAACTCCAGAGCATGGAACATCGCTTTTCGCATGCCTGCCGAGACTTCGGTCTAACAATTAGTTTGCAGAAAACTAACATACTCGGTCAGGACACCGAAGCAACACCTGAAATCTCTATCGACAACTATAAACTTGATATCGTGCGGCCTTGATATCGGGCGGCAGTATAACTACCTGGGGTCCATCATCAGCGACAGACTATCTTTAGATACAGAAATTGACACTCGTATTGGTAAAGCCGCTACCATCTTTGCCCGTCTTTCTGGCGTGTCTGGCAAAACAGCAAACTGACAATTAAAACAAAGGCAGCAGTCTACAATGTCTGCATAATTAGTATCCTCCTGTATGGCAGCGAATCTTGGACAACCCATGTAAAGCAGGAGAAAAGGCTAAATGTATTCCATATGCGATGTCTACGCCGTATTCTTGGTATCACCTGGAAGGATAAAGTGAAAAACGTTGAGGTCATGACTTGCGCAGGCCTCCCAAATATCTACACGCTGCTCAAACAACGTAGGTTACGCTGGCTCGGCCATGTACACCGTATGAAAGATGGCCGCATACCGAAAGATATAATATATGGACAACTGGCATATGGTAAAAGAACTAGGGGGCGCCCAAACTTCGATTTGTAGATGTATGTAAACGCGACATGAAGACTCTGAACATAAACCCTGCAGCCTGGGAAGACATAGCTGCAGACCACAATCTCTGGAAACACACTCTAAAGGTGCAACTCAAACAAGAAGCAGATAGATTCATGGAGAAAGAGAATACACGACGAAAGAAAAGAAAAGAAAAAATAACATTTCTAGGGGCGCTGAAAAATCCATAGTCAACTATGACTGACGGAGGCTACTATAGTCAACTATGACTGACGGAGGCTACTATAGTCAACTATGACTGACGGAGGCTACTATAGTCAACTATGACTGACGGAGGCTACTATAGTCAACTATGACTGACGGAGGCTACTATAGTCAACTATGACTGACGGAGGCTACTATAGTCACCTATGACTGACGGAGGCTACTATAGTCACCTATGACTGACGGAGGCTACTATAGTCAACTATGACTGACGGAGGCTACTATAGTCAACTATGACTGACGGAGGCTACTATAGTCAACTATGACTGACGGAGGCTACTATAGTCACCTATGACTGACGGAGGCTACTATAGTCAACTATGACTGACGGAGGCTACTATAGTCAACTATGACTGACGGAGGCTAGTATTTTGTGCTTGACGTTTAACATTGTAGTAGTATCAGGAGAGGTGAGCCATTGATGAATGTTTCATGAAACTTCCATTTTTCTCTATGTTCTGCTTTTATACGTTCACATCACCAGTACTCTGTGTAGTCGCCATTTTTTTCTGGAAACATCACTTGTACTCTGTGTGGTCCCTATTATTTCTGGAAACATCACTTATACTCTGTGGTCCCTATTATTTCTGGAAACATCACCTGTACTCTGTGTGGTCCCTATTATTTCTTGAAACATCACATGTACTCTGTGTGGTCCCTATTATTTCTGGAAACATCACCTGTACTCTGTGTGGTCCCTATTATTTCTGGAAACATCACTTGTACTCTGTGTAGTCCCTATTATTTCTGGAAACATCACTTGTACTCTGTGTGGTCCCTATTATTTCTGGAAACATCACTTGTACTCTGTGTGGTCCCTATTATTTCTGGAAACATCACTTGTACTCTGTGTGGTCCCTATTATTTCTTGAAACATCACTTGTACTCTGTGTAGTCGTCATTTTTTTCTGGAAACATCACTTGTACTCTGTGGTCCCTATTATTTCTGGAAACATCACTTGTACTCTGTGTGGTCCCTATTATTTCTGGAAACATCACTTGTACTCTGTGGTCCCTATTATTTCTGGAAACATCACTTGTACTCTGAGTGGTCCCTATTATTTCTGGAAACATCACTTGTACTCTGTGTGGTCCCTATTATTTCTGGAAATATCACTTGTACTCTGTGTGGTCCCTATTATTTCTTGAAACATCACTTATACTCTGTGGTCCCTATTATTTCTTGAAACATCACTTGTACTCTGTAGTCCCTATTATTTCTTGAAACATCACTTATACTCTGTGGTCCCTATTATTTCTTGAAACATCACTTATACTCTGTGGTCCCTATTATTTCTGGAAACATCACTTGTACTCTGTGTGGTCCCTATTATTTCTGGAAACATCACTTATACTCTGTGGTCCCTATTATTTCTTGAAACATCACTTATACTCTGTGGTCCCTATTATTTCTTGAAACATCACTTATACTCTGTGGTCCCTATTATTTCTTGAAACATCATTTATACTCTGTGTGGTCCCTATTATTTCTGGAAACATCACTTATACTCTGTGGTCCCTATTATTTCTGGAAACATCACTTGTACTCTGTGTGGTCCCTATTATTTCTGGAAACATCACTTATACTCTGTGGTCCCTATTATTTCTGGAAACATCACTTGTACTCTGTGTGGTCCCTATTATTTCTGGAAACATGACTTGTACTCTGTGTGGTCCCTATTATTTCTTGAAACATCACTCATACTCTGTGGTCCCTATTATTTCTTGAAACATCACTTGTACTCTGTAGTCCCTATTATTTCTTGAAACATCACTTATACTCTGTGGTCCCTATTATTTCTGGAAACATCACTTGTACTCTGTGTGGTCCCTATTATTTCTGGAAACATCACTTATACTCTGTGGTCCCTATTATTTCTTGAAACATCACTTATACTCTGTGGTCCCTATTATTTCTTGAAACATCACTTATACTCTGTGGTCCCTATTATTTCTTGAAACATCACTTATACTCTGTGTGGCCCCTATTATTTCTTGAAACATCACTTATACTCTGTGGTCCCTATTATTTCTGGAAACATCACTTGTACTCTGTGTGGTCCCTATTATTTCTGGAAACATCACTTATACTCTGTGGTCCCTATTATTTCTGGAAACATCACTTCTACTCTGTGTGGTCCCTATTATTTCTGGAAACATCACCTGTACTCTGTGTGGTCCCTATTATTTCTGGAAACATCACTTGTACTCTGTGTGGTCCCTATTATTTCTGGAAACATCATTTGTACTCTGTGTGGTCCCTATTATTTCTGGAAACATCACCTGTACTCTGTGTGGTCCCTATTATTTCTTGAAACATCACTTGTACTCTGTGTGGTCCCTATTATTTCTGGAAACATCACCTGTACTCTGTGTGGTCCCTATTATTTCTGGAAACATCACTTGTACTCTGTGTGGTCCCTATTATTTCTGGAAACATCACTTGTACTCTGTGTGGTCCCTATTATTTCTGGAAACATCACTTGTACTCTGTGTGGTACCTATTATTTCTGGAAACATCACCTGTACTCTGTGTGGTCCCTATTATTTCTGGAAACATCACTTGTACTCTGTGTGGTCCCTATTATTTCTGGAAACATCACTTGTGTTACAAGACCTAGTTCATCTTTGCTTTCTTTCTTCCTTCTCTGCTCGCTCTAAACCAAAAATGTGCCAGACGCAGCTGTCGCACCGTGTGATGCCAACATCACAAGTACAACACCACAATCTACTTCTGGAAGCTCATGGTCGCGGGGTAACACAACCAACACGTGTTGACAAGTCTCGTAGGTTCAAACTGAGGTGAACTTCTTTCTTCTTCTTGATCTGTGGAAGTAGCAATCTACTGATTCCTCTTCTTTCCTTCCTCATTTGCCTTTTAGCGTCGAGGGAGATGTAATTTGCGGTCTTTAGCTCTTCTGCTGGCCTCTCCTGCTTTTATGTTTCCTAGTGTTTCGAATATTCCATCAACCCATCTTTTTTGTTGTCGGCCCTTAAGTCTGCTGTTCTCGCAACGTTTATTGAAGCCTTGTATTTTAAAAAAAAATATCTCTGCTCTATCACGTGCCCGAACCATTTTATCTGTTGTTTCCTTATATATTCTATGGCGGGGCCATTCCAAGCTTTTTCTCAGTTCTTCATTTCCGATCTTATCTCTCAGGCTGTTTCTTGTCATTCGTCTAACACATTTCATCTCTGTAGAGGTTATTATTCTTATTGTTCTTGCATCTAGGGTCCATGTCTGGCATTGGTAGCACAACGTTGGGATGAAGATTGTATTGTAGAGTGCCTGTTTTGCCTCTAGAGTTATTTCCTTGTTGGACAATAGTGGGTAATAGCTGTCCAATGATTTGACAATAGTGGTGACTGCTGTCCAATGATTTGACAATAGTGGTGACTGCTGTCCAATGATTTGACAATAGTGGTGATTGCTGTCCAATGATTTGACAATAGTGGTGACTGCTGTCCAATGATTTGACAATAGTGTTGACTGCTGTCCAATGATTCGACAATAGTGGTGATTGCTGTCCAATGATTTGACAATAGTGATGATAGCTGTCCAATGATTTGACAATAGTGGTGATAGCTGTCCAATGATTTGACAATAGTGGTGACTGCTGTCCAATGATTTGACAATAGTGGTGACTGCTGTCCAATGATTTAACAAACTTTGTTACATCTTGAGTCTATTTCTGCTGTTTATGAATTGTCGTTTGTCTCTAGACTTCCTAGGTATCTAAACTCATGTTCGGTTGCAGCAAACATCCCCATAGTTGTGATTGTTGCGTAATCATCTTTTGTCGTGCCCCAGTCTGGCTCACCGTGTGAAACTCTGCTTATACTAATCTCACCCTAAGGTAACCTTTGATCTTCGTCACCGTGACCTTCCTACAGGAGTCTGTTATGACAGGTCATGTTAGAGTATCTAGACTAATTCCTCTCACGTGACTGATCCAGCTCTATATTCTACCAACTAGCACTGTTATAGCAAAATGTTACATCTTCTCAATATTCCTATATGGTGCAGAAACATGGACATTAGACAAGAAAACAGAACAGAGAATTGAAGCCTTTGAAATGTGGATATATAGAAGAATAGATAGAATTGGATGGAAGGAAAAGAAAACAAACGATGAAGTCTTAAAACAACTAAAAATGAAAAGAGAATTACTAAACACAATTCAAACAAGACAAATGCGATTTTTGGGCCATGTAAAAAGACACAACAGCCTACTAAAAGTAATCCTGGAGGGGAAAATACAAGGTAAAAGAGGCAGAGGCAGACCAAGACTAACATGGACGAGGAACATCAAAAGATGGACAAATCAGCCTATGACAACCTGCACAATCAAAGCAAGAAACAGAGCAAAATGGCGCTCCATGGTAGCCAACCTTCGCTGCGGAGACGGCACTCGATGACGATGAGCACTGTTGACGTCATGTTTGTACGCAGTTCCCCACGTCGTGTGAGAGTTGTGTGACGTCATCAATTAGGCAAATTCTACGTTTTTTAGCCAGAAAAGTCAGCCCATATGGCAACACTAACGATGTGACGTCACGCGTCACGTGATACAACACCGCTGATCTTATTGGACGCTTGTCAGCTCATGATTCATTTAACATCGATGACGCTGTGCGACGCAACCAATAATTTCATCAAGTACCGACCACACAGAGCTACATAACCAATAACGCAACCGATCAGAACAAACCAACTAGAAACTATACGAGATAGCTCTAACAACCATCATTATAATAAAAGTGTCAGAGTGCCGCTAGTCCACATAGATAGCGTGCTATATTATCTGTGATTCTACCATTTCAAGATCTTCTTAATGGATGGTTATAGACTGTTGACATGCACTCGATACTCGGCCAGCTAGTAACGAGTATCTCAGTACAGTAATATTAAGAGCACCATAGGGGAAGGTAGATATAGGCTGTGATCAATACTTGTAGTCACATGTGACGATGTCATTGTTGTTGGTATCGTGTTGAAGGGCGGGTAATGAGGAGGTTATTGCTACACCAGAGCCATGTGAGCGACCAGAGCTATGTGTGCTACCAGAGCCATGTGTGCTACCAGAGCCATGTGTGCTACCAGAGCCATGTGTGCTACCAGAGCCATGTGTGCTACCAGAGCCATGTGTGCTACCAGAGCCATGTGTGCTACCAGAGCCATGTGAGCTACCAGAGCCATGTGAGCTACCAGAACCATGTGAGTTACCAGAACCATGTGACCTACCAGAACCATGTGAGCTACCAGAGCCATGTGAGCGACCAGAGCTATGTGTGCTACCAGAGCCATGTGTGCTACCAGAGCCATGTGTGCTACCAGAGCCATGTGTGCTACCAGAGCCATGTGTGCTACCAGAACTATGTGTGCTACCAGAGCCATGTGTGCTACCAGAGCCATGTGAGCTACCAGAGCCATGTGTGCTACCAGAGCCATGTGAGCTACCAGAGCCATGTGAGCTACCAGAGCCATGTGAGCTACCAGAACCATGTGAGTTACCAGAACCATGTGACCTACCAGAACCATGTGAGCTACCAGAGCCATGTGAGCTACCAGAGCCATGTGTGCTACCAGAGCCATGTGAGCTACCAGAGCTATGTGTGCTGCCAGAGCCATGTGTGCTACCAGAGCCATGTGTGCTACCAGAGCCATGTGTGCTACCAGAGCTATGTGTGCTACCAGAGCCTTGTGTGCTACCAGAGCCATGTGTGCTACCAGAGCTATGTGGGCTACCAGAGTCATGTGTGCTACCAGAGCCATGTGAGCTACCAGAGCTATGTGTGCTACCAGGGTCATGTGAGCTACCAGAGCATTGTGTGCTACCAGAGCCATGTGAGCTACCAGAGTCATGTGTGCTACCAGGGTCATGTGAGCTACCAGAGCTATGTGTGCTACCAGAGCCATGTGAGCTACCAGAGCTATGTGTGCTACCAGAGCTATGTGTGCTACCAGGGTCATGTGTGCTACCAGGGTCATGTGAGCTACCAGAGCTATGTGTGCTACCAGAGCCATGTGAGCTACCAGAGCCATGTGAGCTACCAGAACCATGTGTGCTACCAGGGTCATGTGTGCTACCAGGGTCATGTGTGCTACCAGAGTCATGTGTGCTACCAGAGCTATGTGTGCTACCAGAGCCATGTGTGCTACCAGAGCCATGTGAGCGACCAGAGCTATGTGTGCTACCAGAGTCATGTGTGCTACCAGAGCCATGTGAGCTACCAGAGTCATGTGTGCTACCAGAGCCATGTGAGCTACCAGAGCCATGTGTGCTACCAGAGCCACGTGAGCTGCTAGAGCCATGTGAGCTGCCAGAGCCATGTGTGCTACCAGAGCCATGTGGGCTACCAGAACCATGTGAGCTACCAGAGCTATGTGAGCTACCAGAGTAATGTGAGCTATCAGAACCATGTGTGCTACCAGAGCCATGTGAGCTACCAGAGTAATGTGAGCTACCAGAACCATGTGAGCTACCAGAGCCATGTGAGCTATCAGAACCATGTGAGCTACCATAACCATGTGAGCTACCAGAACCATGTGTGCTACCAGAACCATGTGAGCTACCAGAACCATGTGTGCTACCAGAACCATGTGAGCTACCAGAACCATGTGAGCTACCAGAACCATGTGTGCTACCAGAACCATGTGTGCTACCAGAACCATGTGTGCTACCAGAACTATGTGTGCTACCAGAACCATGTGAGCTACCAGAACCATGTGTGCTACCAGAACCATGTGAGCTACCAGAACCATGTGAGCTACCAGAACCATGTGTGCTACCAGAACCATGTGTGCTACCAGAACCATGTGAGCTACCAGAACCATGTGAGCTACCAGAACCATGTGTGCTACCAGAACCATGTGTGCTACCATAACCATGTGTGCTACCATAACCATGTGTGCTACCAGAACCATGTGAGCTACCAGAACCATGTGTGCTACCAGAACCATGTGAGCTACCAGAACCATGTGAGCTACCAGAACCATGTGAGCTACCAGAACCATGTGAGCTACCATAACCATGTGAGCTACCAGAACTATGTGTGCAACTGAACCATGTGTGCTACCAGAGCCATGTGTGCTACCAGAACCATGTGAGCTACCAGAACCATGTGAGCTACCAGAACTATGTGTGCAACTGAACCATGTGAGCTACCAGAGCCATGTGAGCTACCAGAACCATGTGAGCTACCAGAACCATGTGTGCTACCAGAACCATGTGAGCTACCAGAACTATGTGAGCTACCAGAACCATGTGTGCAACTGAACCATGTGTGCTACCAGAGCCATGTGTGCAATCAGCCATGTAAGCTACCAGAGCCATGTGTGCTAACAGAGCCATGTGAGCCACCTGCATAGATGAACTTCCTCGTCCTAATTTTGATGTGAGTAAACAATGTCCTATAGCACGTGATATCGCTGGGGAGTGACCTCTATGTGCCAGGACAGTTAGTGCTGAGGAAGACACGACTATTCTACCTCGCTGTTGATACCTTCCGCTCTGTGGACCCATTTCCCATTCTCAATTGTTTCTGGATAGATGGGGGAGTGTTAGGAGAGGAATCAACCACAATATTCTCATGTACCACTAGGAGAAGCTGTCTGGAGGTGTCATCACCACATGGCACTACCCACTGGTATCCTTGACCTTATTAAGACTGGAGTGTAAATTAAGGCAAGGTCACGACGTTCCTTACCGCCGGTCGGCGCTCTAACGACTTGACCTAACCTCACAACTTTCCTTACCGCCGGCCGACGCTCTAACAACTTGACCTAACCTCATAACTTTCCTTACCGCCGGCCGACGCTCTAACAACTTGACCTAACCTCACAACTTTACTTACCGCCGGCCGACGCTTTAACAACTTGACCTAACCTCATAACTTTCCTTACCGCCGGTCGCGCTCTAACGACTTGACCTAACCTCACAACTTTCCTTACCGCCGGCTGACGCTCTAACAACTTGACCTAACCTCACAACTTTCCTTACCGCCGGCCGACGCTCTAACAACTTGACCTAACCTCACAACTTTCCTTACCGCCGGCCGACGCTCTAACAACTTGACCTAACCTCACAACTTTCCTTACCGCCGGCCGACGCTCTAACAACTTGACCTAACCTCACAACTTTCCTTACCGCCGGCCGACGCTCTAACAACTTGACCTAACCTCACAACTTTCCTTACCGCCGGCCGACGCTCTAACAACTTGACCTAACCTCACAACTTTCCTTACCGCCGGCCGACGCTCTAACAACTTGACCTAACCTCACAACTTTCCTTACCGCCGGCCGACGCTCTAACAACTTGACCTAACCTCACAACTTTCCTTACCGCCGGCCGACGCTCTAACAACTTGACCTAACCTCACAACTTTCCTTACCGCCGGCCGACGCTCTAACAACTTGACCTAACCTCATAACTTTCCTTACCGCCGGCCGACGCTCTAACAACTTGACCTAACCTCACAACTTTCCTTACCGCCGGCCGACGCTCTAACGACTTGACCTAACCTCACAACTTTCCTTACCGCCGGCTGACGCTCTAACAACTTGACCTAACCTCACAACTTTCCTTACCGCCGGCCGACGCTCTAACAACTTGACCTAACCTCACAACTTTACTTACCGCCGGCCGACGCTCTAACAACTTGACCTAACCTCACAACTTTACTTAGCGCCGGCCGACGCTCTAACAACTTGACCTAACCTCACAACTTTCCTTACCGCCGGCCGACGCTCTAACAACTTGACCTAACCTCACAACTTTCCTTACCGCCGGCCGACGCTCTAACAACTTGACCTAACCTCACAACTTTACTTACCGCCGGCCGACGCTCTAACAACTTGACCTAACCTCACAACTTTACTTACCGCCGGCCGACGCTCTAACAACGTGACCTAACCTCACAACTTTACTTACCGCCGGCCGACGCTCTAACAACTTGACCTATCCTCACAACTTTACTTACCGCCGGTCGGCGCTCTAACAACTTGACCTAACCTCATAACTTTCCTTACCGCCGGCCGACGCTCTAACAACTTGACCTAACCTCACAACTTTCCTTACCGCCGGCCGACGCTCTAACAACTTGACCTAACCTCACAACTTTCCTTACCGCCGGCCGACGCTCTAACAACTTGACCTAACCTCACAACTTTACTTACCGCCGGCCGACGCTCTAACGACTTGACCTAACCTCACAACTTTACTTACCGCCGGCCGACGCTCTAACAACTTGACCTAACCTCACAACTTTACTTAGCGCCGGCCGACGCTCTAACAACTTGACCTAACCTCACAACTTTACTTACCGCCGGCCGACGCTCTAACAACTTGACCTAACCTCACAACTTTCCTTACCGCCGGCCGACGCTCTAACAACTTGACCTAACCTCACAACTTTACTTACCGCCGGCCGACGCTCTAACAACTTGACCTAACCTCATAACTTTACTTACCGCCGGCCGACGCTCTAACGACTTGACCTAACCTCACAACTTTACTTACCGCCGGCCGACGCTCTAACAACTTGACCTAACCTCACAACTTTACTTAGCGCGGCCGACGCTCTAACAACTTGACCTAACCTCACAACTTTACTTACCGCCGGCCGACGCTCTAACAACTTGACCTAACCTCACAACTTTCCTTACCGCCGGTCGGCGCTCTAACGACTTGACCTAACCTCACAACTTTACTTACCGCCGGCCGACGCTCTATCGACTTGACCTAACCTCACAACTTTACTTACCGCCGGCCGACGCTCTAACAACTTGACCTAACCTCACAACTTTCCTTACCGCCGGTCGGCGCTCTAACGACTTGACCTAACCTCACAACTTTACTTACCGCCGGCCGACGCTCTATCGACTTGACCTAACCTCACAACTTTACTTACCGCCGGCCGACGCTCTAACAACTTGACCTAACCTCACAACTTTCCTTACCGCCGGCCGACGCTCTAACAACTTGACCTAACCTCACAACTTTCCTTACCGCCGGCCGACGCTCTAACAACGTGACCTAACCTCACAACTTTACTTACCGCCGGCCGACGCTCTAACAACGTGACCTAACCTCACAACTTTACTTACCGCCGGCCGACGCTCTAACGACGTGACTTAAAACCTCACAACTTTACTTACCGCCGGTCGGCGCTCTAACAACTTGACCTAACCTCACAACTTTCCTTACCGCCGGCCGACGCTCTAACAACGTGACCTAACCTCACAACTTTACTTACCGCCGGTCGGCGCTCTAACAACTTGACCTATCCTCACAACTTTACTTACCGCCGGTCGGCGCTCTAACAACTTGACCTAACCTCACAACTTTACTTACCGCCGGTCGGCGCTCTAACAACTTGACCTAACCTCATAACTTTCCTTACCGCGGTCGGCGCTCTAACAACTTGACCTAACCTCACAACTTTACTTACCGCCGGCCGACGCTCTAACAACTTGACCTAACCTCACAACTTTACTTACCGCCGGCCGACGCTCTAACAACTTGACCTAACCTCACAACTTTACTTACCGCCGGCCGACGCTCTAACAACTTGACCTAACCTCAGAACTTTACTTACCGCGGTCGGCGCTCTAACAACTTGACCTAACCTCACGACTATTAACGACCCTGTCTGCAGCTACCAAGAGCCGTGTTGGTGGTTGTCCGACCAACTGGTGTGTGTTGAGTGTATTCAGTAGCGTGATGGTTAGGGTGATGACTAGGGCAATGAACTGAATGTGGTGGCTACTGCGGCAGTCTGTCGTTTCCTGTCGACCCATCTGGTGCAAGACTGGTTGCCTGGTTCACTGCGCCGACCACGTGATCAGACATTAAGTCTAAAACACTGCTTCTTCATCTTTGAAGTCTTGTGGTCACGCGAACTTGACTCTTGGTCTTGTTTCATGATGGAGATGTAGGAACAACATCATGACACACGATGAGCTGGTCACATGGTTGGTACTTGTATATGGAGGGGTAGGGACAACATCATGACACACGATGAGCTGCTCACATAGTTGGTACTTGTATATGGAGGGGTAGGGACAACATCATGACACACGATGAGCTGGTCACATGGTTGGTACTTGTATATGGAGGGGTAGGGACAACATCATGACACACGATGAGCTGCTCACATAGTTGGTACTTGTATATGGAGGGGTAGGGACAACATCATGACACACGATGAGCTGCTCACATAGTTGGTACTTGTATATGGAGGGGTAGGGACAACATCATGACACACGATGAGCTGGTCACATAGTTGGTACTTGTATATGGAGGGGTAGGGACAACATCATGACACACGATGAGCTGGTCACATGGTTGGTATTCGTATATGGAGATGTAGGAACAACATCATGACACACGATGAGCTGGTCACATAGTTGGTACTTGTATATGGAGGGGTAGGGACAACATCATGACACACGATGAGCTGGTCACATGGTTGGTATTCGTATATGGAGATGTAGGAACAACATCATGACACACGATGAGCTGGTCACATAGTTGGTATTCGTATATGGAGGGGTAGGGACAACATCATGACACACGATGAGCTGGTCACATGGTTGGTATTCGTATATGGAGGGGTAGGGACAACATCATGACACACGATGAGCTGGTCACATGGTTGGTACTTGTATATGGAGGGGTAGGGACAACATCATGACACACGATGAGCTGGTCACATGGTTGGTACTTGTATATGGAGGGGTAGGGACAACATCATGACACACGATGAGCTGGTCACATGGTTGGTATTCGTATATGGAGGGGTAGGGACAACATCATGACACACGATGAGCTGGTCACATGGTTGGTATTCGTATATGGAGATGTAGGGACAACATCATGACACACGATGAGCTGGTCACATGGTTGGTACTTGTATATGGAGGGGTAGGGACAACATCATGACACACGATGAGCTGGTCACATGGTTGGTACTTGTATATGGAGGGGTAGGGACAACATCATGACACACGATGAGCTGCTCACATAGTTGGTACTTGTATATGGAGGGGTAGGGACAACATCATGACACACGATGAGCTGGTCACATAGTTGGTACTTGTATATGGAGGGGTAGGGACAACATCATGACACACGATGAGCTGGTCACATAGTTGGTACTTGTATATGGAGGGGTAGGGACAACATCATGACACACGATGAGCTGCTCACATAGTTGGTACTTGTATATGGAGGGGTAGGGACAACATCATGACACACGATGAGCTGGTCACATGGTTGGTACTTGTATATGGAGGGGTAGGGACAACATCATGACACACGATGAGCTGGTCACATGGTTGGTACTTGTATATGGAGGGGTAGGGACAACATCATGACACACGATGAGCTGGTCACATGGTTGGTACTTGTATATGGAGGGGTAGGGACAACATCATGACACACGATGAGCTGCTCACATGGTTGGTACTTGTATATGGAGGGGTAGGGACAACATCATGACACACGATGAGCTGGTCACATGGTTGGTACTTGTATATGGAGGGGTAGGGACAACATCATGACACACGATGAGCTGCTCACATGGTTGGTACTTGTATATGGAGGGGTAAAGACAACATTAACGAAGTCCCTAGAGACTAGCAACTGAATTTTGCGCGTTAATTCGTTTTTCCCTGGCAGTCGTGTGCACAGGGGTCCCTCGCCGCACAGGCAGATAACTCCGACTTCGGAAGTAGTCATATTTTTCCGTCCATGAGTAATTGACCTTTCATGCCGGGTCTCGCTGCTGAGACGAGTGCAGGTTGTCGCAGAAAGAAATCATAATAAAAATCCCAACTAGCCAGGGTTTGAACCAATAACTTCTCTGTCTCGAGGCCGGCGTCTTGCCTCGAGACCAACCAATCCCCACATGGCACACGAAGAACTGGTCACATGGTCAGTACTCGTATATGGAGAGGTAAGGACAACATCGTGACATACGATGAGCTGGTCACATGGTCAGTACTCGTATATGCGTGTGTCCTGTTTTTGCCCTTAATCCTGCGTTGTGGCTGACACACTGGATCTAGGTTTGAGGTACGAGTTTTCCTTCTCGTGGGGTGGATACCGTCCATGGCTGTTGGGCCCACCCTGCCCGTAGTTTCTTTCTGGATGTTTTCCCACAGCCTTCCCTTCTCGTAGGGTGGATGCCGTCCAGGGGCTGTTGGGCCCACCCTGCCCAGGGTGGATGCCGTCCAGGGGCTGTTAGGCCCACCCTGGCCGTAGTTTCTGTCTGGATGTTCTCCCATAGCCCCCCCCCCCCTGCTCCGGACGGTAACTGCTAGGCAGTAGTGGTTGGTTTTCTAGGGTGTCGTTCCACGTCATCAAAGCACAACGAGCCTTCAATTAACGTTGATAGAACACCAGACTCAAGGGTCGACCACGAAAAAGATGGATTGATGGAATATTAGAATCACTAGGAAACATAGCAGCAGGAGAGGCCAACAAAAGAGCAAAAGATGAATTGATGGAATATTAGAATCACTAGGAAACATAGCAGCAGGAGAGGCCAACAGAAGAGCAAAAGATGGATTGATAGAATATTAGAATCACTAGGAAACATAGCAGCAGGAGAGGCCAACAAAAGAGCAAAAGATGAATTGATGGAATATTAGAATCACTAGGAAACATAGCAGCAGGAGAGGCCAACAGAAGAGTAAAAGATGGGTTGATGGAATATTAGAAACACTAGGAAACATAGCAGCAGGAGAGGCCAACAAAAGAGCAAAAGATGAATTGATGGAATATTAGAATCACTAGGAAACATAGCAGCAGGAGAGGCCAACAGAAGAGTAAAAGATGGGTTGATGGAATATTAGAAACACTAGGAAACATAGCAGCAGGAGAGGCCAACAGAAGAGTAAAAGATGGTTGATGGAATATTAGAAACACTAGGAAACATAGCAGCAGGAGAGGCCAACAGAAGAGCAAAAGATGAATTGATGGAATATTAGAATCACTAGGAAACATAGCAGCAGGAGAGGCCAACAGAAGAGTAAAAGATGGGTTGATGGAATATTAGAACCACTAGGAAACATAAAAGCAGGAGAGGCCAATAGAAGAGCTAAAGGCTGCAATTTATATCTCCTCCCCTCGGCGCTGAAAGATAAATAAGGAAGGAAAGCAGAAGAAGATTGATTTAGGACAGCGGCAACAGTGACGATCATCACTACTTGTATCTCCCCACCATATTCGGCATCCTAGGGGAGTTTAATACTTCAACACTGACACAGGCACACCTTGACACATACACGCTCTGGCACAGACACACCTTGACACATACACGCTCTGGCACAGACACACCTTGACACATACACGCACTGGCACAGACACACCTTGACACATACACGCACTGGCACAGACACACCTTGACACATACACGCTCTGGCACAGGCACACCTTGACACATACACGCTCTGACACAGGCACACCTTGACACATACACGCTCTGGCACAGACACACCTTGACACATACACGCACTGGCACAGACACACCTTGACACATACACGCACTGACACAGACACACCTTGACACATACACGCACTGAGACAGGCACACCTTGACACATACACGCACTGACACAGACACACCTTGACACATACACGCACTGACACAGACACACCTTGACACATACACGCACTGACACAGGCACACCTTGACACATACACGCACTGACACAGACACACCTTCAAGCATACACGCACTGACACAGGCACACCTTGACACATACACGCACTGACACAGACACACCTTGACACATACACGCACTGACACAGACACACCTTGACACATACACGCACTGGCAAAGACACACCTTGACACATACACGCACTGACACAGGCACACCTTGACACATACACGCACTGACACAGGCACACCTTGACACATACACGCACTGACACAGACACACCTTGACACATACACGCACTGACACAGACACACCTTGACACATACACGCACTGACACAGACACACCTTGACACATACACGCACTGACACAGACACACCTAGACACATACACGCACTGACACAGGCACACCTTGACACATACACGCACTGACACAGACACACCTTGACACATACACGCACTGACACAGACACACCTTGACACATACACGCACTGACACAGGCACACCTTGACACATACACGCACTGACACAGACACACCTTGACACATACACGCACTGACACAGACACACCTTGACACATACACGCACTGACACTGACACACCTTGACACATACACGCACTGAGACAGGCACACCTTGACACATACACGCACTGACACAGGCACACCTTGACACATACACGCACTGACACAGACACACCTTGACACATACACGCACTGACACAGGCACACCTTGACACATACACGCACTGACACAGACACACCTTCACGCATACACGCACTGACACAGGCACACCTTGACACATACACGCACTGACACAGACACACCTTGACACATACACGCACTGACACAGACACACCTTGACACATACACGCACTGGCACAGACACACCTTGACACATACACGCACTGACACAGGCACACCTTGACACATACACGCACTGACACAGGCACACCTTGACACATACACGCACTGACACAGACACACCTTGACACATACACGCACTGACACAGACACACCTTGACACATACACGCACTGACACAGACACACCTTGACACATACACGCACTGACACAGACACACCTAGACACATACACGCACTGACACAGGCACACCTTGACACATACACGCACTGACACAGACACACCTTGACACATACACGCACTGACACAGACACACCTTGACACATACACGCACTGACACTGACACACCTTGACACATACACGCACTGACACAGACACACCTTCACGCATACACACATACACGCACTGACACAGACACACCTTCACACATACACGCACTGACACAGACACACCTTCACGCATACACGCACTGACACAGACACACCTTCACGCATACACGCACTGACACAGACACACCTTCACGCATACACGTACTGACACAGACACACCTTGACACACACACACACATACACGCACTGACACAGACACACCTTGACACATACACGCACTGAGACAGACACACCTTCACATACATGCACTGACACAGACACACCTTCACACATACACGCACTGACACAGACACATCTTCACACATACACACGCACTGACACAGACACACCTTCACACACACACATACACGCACTGACACAGACACACCTTCACACATACACGCACTGACACAGACACACCTTCACACACACATATACACCCACTGACACAGACACACCTTGACACATACACGCACTGACACAGACACACCTTCACATACACACACACGCACTGACACAGACACACCCTCACACACATACACGCACTGACACAGACACACCTTCACGCACACACATACACGCACTGACACAGACACACCTTCACACATACACGCACTGCCACAGACACACCTTGACACATACACGCACTGACACAGACACACCTTCACACATACACGCACTGACACAGACACACCTTCACACAGACACGCACTGACACAGACACACCTTCACACACTGACACAGACACACATTCACGCACACATGCACGCACTGACACAGACACACCTTCACACACACATACATACACGCACTGACACAGACACACCTTCACGCACACACATACACGCACTGACACAGACACACCTTCACGCACACACATACACGCACTGACACATACACACCTTCACACGCATGCACGCACTGACACAGACACACCTTCACACACACATACATACACGCACTGACACAGACACACCTTCACGCACACACATACACGCACTGACACAGACACACCTTCACGCACACACATACACGCACTGACACATACACACCTTCACACGCATGCACGCACTGACACAGACACACCTTCACACACACATACATACACGCACTGACACAGACACACCTTCACGCACACACATACACGCACTGACACAGACACACCTTCACGCACACACATACACGCACTGGCACATACACACCTTCACACGCATGCACGCACTGACACAGACACACCTTCACACACACATACATACACGCACTGACACAGACACACCATCACGCACACACATACACGCACTGACACAGACACACCTTCACGCACACACATACACGCACTGACACATACACACCTTCACACGCATGCACGCACTGACACAGACACACCTTCACACACACATACACGCACTGACACAGACATACCTTCACACACACATACATACGCGCACTGACACAGACACACCTTCACTCACACACATACACTCACTGACACAGGCACACCTTCACACACATGCGAGACTATATTTGCTATGTGACACTCCTTGCCTGGGTTACTCATACTGAAATGATTAATATGAGACCAGGGACGTACTTTTCAGTTGAAACAAACCAATCGGAATCACTCAGACCAAATTGATGTCTTAAGAAGTTCATGCCCACGCTTAATGTGATCAAGATGGCGTGCTTCCATTGGTTAATGACATCAACAGGCATGCAAGCAGCAGCCATTTCGTGAATCAATGTCTAGGAGATTATCTCCAGTGGCTGCTAGATAGATGGTGGGAGCGGTGACAATCACATTGCGTTTACAGCAATTGCTGAAGATGGATTGTTGCAGTGGTTCTCACACTGTGTGTGTGTGTGCCCTCGATTCTTGAACATGATGATGATGTACTAGTGGGCTTCTCCATAGAAATGTCGTTGATTTGATTCCAAATAGGCGCAGACCTCTTGGACCAGGCGTTAAAGTAGCGACGTGATTTGCAAATGGAAGACAATAACGATAAGAATTAATGTTTCAATGAGGTTTCGTGGCACTTTCTAGAATACCCACTCATATTTGCACCATTTGAGTTTGCACATTCCTATATTTTCCCTTTTACATTAATTATTATATTTTCCCTTGCACATTAATTATTATATTTTCCCTTCCACATTATTATATTTTCCCTTCCACATTATTACATTTTCCCTTCCACATTATTACATTTTCCCTTCCACATTATTACATTTCCCTTCCACATTATTACATTTTCCCTTCCACATTATTACATTTTCCCTTCCACATTATTATATTTTCCCTTCCACATTATTATATTTTCCCTTCCACATTATTACATTTTCCCTTCCACATTACTACATTTTCCCTTCCACATTATTATATTTTCCCTTCCACATTATTATATTTTCCCTTCCACATTATTACATTTTCCCTTCCACATTATTACATTTTCCTTCCACATTATTACATTTTCCCTTCCACATTATTATATTTTCCCTTCCACATTATTATATTTTCCCTTCCACATTATTACATTTTCCCTTCCACATTATAACATTTTCCTATCCCATGGCCTCGCTTTGAGGATCAGAAAGACTTAAAGTTAGACGAGGAGGAACAGATTCCAGAATCGTCAAACAGGTAACATCAACTGAGCAACGTTGAGAAGTTTCCTGTAAGACATGGACTACATTGGTAGGGCGTGCACTATGGCATCAAATGTTCGACACAACGTGCGTGGGCTATAGCCAAAGCCCACTATATCTCAAGTCTGCGGGCTGAGATGGTCACCCAAAGATTATGACGTTTTCTGCATCGGTACAGAATGACGGATACAATGACGTCAGTCGTCTATAGCGTATAGCAAAAGGCATCACAAGCTTTGGGTGTCGACGAGAAAACCTTCTCAGCCAGCGGGTTTGAGATGTAGTTGGGAGTGATTTTTGTGTCGATTCAACTGGCTCGTCGAGAACTTAAGGGACTCTTGAAAGCGTCAACAGAGTCAGGAATTTGGAGGCAGGTACGGGGCTGTGGCAAGTGGGTGTTGGATACTTGTGGCTACATGTAGATCGTAGTCGGTACTTGGTTGTGGTGAGTGTTGGATACTTGTGGCTGCATGTAGACTGTAGTCGGTACTTGGTTGTGGTGAGTGTTGGATACTTGTGGCTGCATGTAGACTGTAGTCGGTACTTGGTTGTGGTGAGTGTTGGATACTTGTGGCTACATGTAGACTGTAGTCAGTACTTGGTTGTGGTGAATGTTGGATACTTGTGGCTGCATGTAGACTGTAGTCGGTATTTGGTTGTGGTGAGTGTTAGATACTTGTGGCTACATGTAGACTGTAGTCGGTACTTGGTTGTGGTGAGTGTTGGATACTTGTGGCTACATGTAGACTGTAGTCGGTACTTGGTTGTGGTGAGTGTTGGATACTAGTGGACAGTAGTCGGTACTGAGTTGTGACAAGTGAGTGTAACTTGTGGCTACATGTAGACGTTAGCTGGTACTGTGTTGTAACAAGTGAGTACTGGGTACTCGTGGCTATATGTACTGAGTACTCGTGGCTACATGTAGACAGTAGACTCGAATAGGAAGCAGTGTGCAGGTTAAACATGGACATTTAATAAGAAAACAAAGCAAAACATTGAAGCCTTTGAGATGTGGATCGTAGGAGAATGTGCCTGCTTGGGTGGGAGGACAAGAAGACAAACAAGGAAGTTCTGAATCAGCTGACAATAAAAAAAAAAAAAGAAAACTAATGAACACAATTCGGAAAAGAAAAGTGATATTTGTTGGACATGTTGAGAGACAAGACTCTTCTAAATGTCATCTTGGAAGGGAACGTGCAAGGTAGACGAGGCAGAGGCGACCAAGACTAAGAGGACAGATAATATCATATGATGCGCAGGTGAACCTATGACAGCGTGAACCAAGACAAGAGACAGAGTAAAATAGCGCTCCATGGTAGCTAACCTTCGATGTGGAGACGGCACACAGTGAATGACGCTCCATGGTAGCCAACCTTCGATGTGGAGACGGCACCCAATGAATGACGCTCCATGTTAGCCAACCTTCGATGTGGAGACGGCACACAATGAATGACGCTCCATGGTAGCCAACCTTCGATGTGGAGACGGCACCCAATGAATGACGCTCCATGGTAGCCAACCTTCGATGTGGAGACGGCACTCAATGAATGATGCTCCATGGTAGCCAACCTTCGATGTGGAGACGGCACCCAATGAATGACGCTCCATGGTAGCTAACCTTCGATGTGGATACGGCACCCAATGAATGGCGCTCCATGGTAGCTAACCTTCGATGTGGAGACGGCACCCAATGAATGGCGCTCCATGGTAGCTAACCTTCGATGTGGAGACGGCACCCAATTAATGACGCTCCATGGTAACTAACCTTCGATGTGGAGACGGCACTCAATGAATGAGTTGGGTTATTTAACACCATCATGTGCCATACCGGTTGGCGCAGACGATCTTGTCCTTCCATAATTTGCTATCCACAATGCATCGTATCAATTCTGTTGTTGGCTGTTTTCCGTGCCATTACACAAGCTCTCTAGTATATTCTCTATTTGTCGTCCGCGATCTCTTTTTCCCAGTGTTTGGCCAGCTGTTACCGGGTACTCCAACTTTTCCTCTTCGCATGATGTGCCTGAAAAATGTTGATTGTTTCTTTCTGATGTTTTTTTTTATGAACTCCCTTTTTGAGTTGGCCTCTTTGAGGATGTCATAGTTGCTCTTTTGCTGTAGATATTGCATTTTTTATCTATTAATTTTTTTTAAAACAGTTTACTCGGCAGTACAAGTCCGTAGTTTGTCATTCCTTTCTTTCTTGGCAGTGACTGTACTCGACGGAGATCGCAGCCATTGTCTCTACAACTGAAATCCTATGATTGCCATCACGGAGTTAGGACCATAATCGGCGCTGCTTGAAATTAGCATAGCCAGCGATGGAGAGACTGATAACAGATTTGATCGGCACGTTTCGGCAGCTGTCGAGCTCAGCATGCAGCAGGAGGTTCATGCAATGGAACATGACCTTGACCCTGGTGGGCCCGCTCTCTCTGAGCGTGAAAGAACGAGAGACTTCCTCGACAAGGCACGACTTAGACGACCTGATGTTGCAAAGTTCGAGATAAGTTTCCTGCCTTCGGAAATTTAATGCTAAGAGATAATGACGGACACTTACAGCCGGTATCTTTGTGAGCATACGACCGTTTGTGTACGAGATGGTCGGCACTACGCCATGACACACGGTCTAGTAGATGACCAGACATAACCCTCTGTGATCGCTGACCTCATTCCAAATTCAGAATTGCAAAAGGCAGAATTAACTTGGGAGAGCCAAGTCCCCAGAGAGCAGCGGTTCACAACCTTGGAGAGCCTAGTCCCCAGAGAGCAGCAGCGGTTCACAACCTTGGGAAGCCTAGTCCCCAGAGAGCAGCGGTTCACAACCTTGGAGAGTCTAGTCCCCAGAGAGCAGCGGTCACAACCTGGGAGAGCCTAGTCCCCAGAGAGCAGCGTTTCACAACTTGGGTGAGCCTAGTCCCAGAGAGCAGCGGTTGACAACCTGGGAGAGCCTAGTCTCCAGAGAGCATCGGTTGACAACCTTGGAGAGCCAAGGTCCCCAGAGAGCATCGGTTGACAACCTGGGAGAGCCAAGGTCCCCAGAGAGCATCGGTTGACAACCTGGGAGAGCCAAGGTCCCCAGAGAGCATCGGTTGACAACCTGGGAGAGCCAAGGTCCCCAGAGAGCATCGGTTGACAACCTGGGAGAGCCAAGGTCCCCAGAGAGCATCGGTTGACAACCTGGGAGAGCCAAGGTCCCCAGAGAGCATCGGTTGACAACCTGGGAGAGCCCAATCCCCAGAGAGCATCGGTTGACAACCTGGGAGAACCTAGTCCCCAGAGAGCAGCGGTTGACAACTTGGGTGAGCCAAGTCCCCAGAGAGCAGCGGTTCATAACTCGGTAGAGCCAAGGTCCCCAGAGAGCAGCGGTTCACAACCCGGTAGAGCCAAGGTCCTCAGAGAGCCGCGGTTCACAACCCGGTAGAGCCAAGTCACCAAAGAGCTCCAACCCTATCGAGCAGCGGTTCACAACCCGGTAGAGCCAAGTCTCCAGAGAGCAGCGGTTCACAACCCGGTAGAGCCAAGGTCCCCAGAGAGCAGCGGTTCACAACCCGGCAGACTATGCGGGACATAAGACGGCAAAAACAAGTTGAGTAATATCAGGGAAGCAAACATAACACACACAAATTATTAATAGTAAGTAATCAAGTAGTGTAGTTATTGTCATATTTGTCATATTTACTTGAGTCCGTTGCTTCTTTGAATTGTTATATTTATATTTGTATGCACTGTCACTTCTCCATGTTGTTGCTTTGCCTTGTTTAAATCTCTTTGTCGAGTTATACACTTGTTTGTTAATTGCAACAGATAAATATGAAAGAACAACAACTGTGTTGACTACCAATGTTTGATGTGAAGGGTAGAATATCTGTACAGGGACTGGCCTCGAGGTTAGACGCTGGTCTCGAGACACAGAAATTGTGGGTTCATATCCCGGCTGCACCAGTTAGGACTGTTATTTCTGATTTCTCCCTGTGGCAACCACTCCTGATCTCAGCAGCGAGGCCCGGCTTGAAACGTCCGTTAATCGTGGACGGAAATAAAATATGAGTAATTCCGAAGACGGAGTTATCTGCCTGTGCTGCGAGGGACCCCTGTGTACACGGCTGCCAGGGAAAAACGGATTAACACGCAAAATCCAGTTTCTAGTCTCTAGGAACTTCGTCAGAGATAATACTGGTGAACGCAAAAAAAAAAAAAAAAATGGAATGTCAAGGGGTAGACACGTTTTGAAAAGTTGGAAACCCCTGCAACAGAGTGTCAAAAAGCTAAACCACTTGTTGGAAGTGCTGGCCTTATCTGCGATGTTATAGCGCTTCCTTTGCCTGTAATTTCCACACAAAGACATGACAACCTGTCGATATCCAACCTCCTTTGTTAGCTCTCTCATCTACCAGGCACACACACTAGGTGTATATTTGATTCTCCTAATTGGAAAGCACCAGGGAAGAGCCAGTGCTACATCAATAATTGTGTACCGTCACTTTCTGGCCAGAACAAACTCAGATATCACTGTTCACCTTCCATTTCCCGCCTTTTTCCCCCCTCTGGCACTTCAGGGTTGACGCAAACCGAGGTCATGTTTTAACAAATTGTTCGATTTGACTTGCAGTGATATACAGTAATCCCTCAGTTATCGCGGTTAATAGGGACCACAACCGGCCGCCATAAGTGAAAAACCGCGAAGTAGTCACCCTCTCATTTTTAACATACGTACATTTGTTTGTGTATGTATAATGTTAATAAGTGTAAATGAAACCATATAAGTGCATATGTTATCATTAGAACATTAAAGAATAGTTTCAATCATGTAAATAAAATACTAATAGTATAAATAACATACATAAAATATTAATAGTATAAATAACATACATAAAATATTAATAGTATAAATAACATACAATTCCTAAATTTTGAACAATCCACGATGTGCTGAGGCCGCGATAAGTGAACCGCGAAGTAGCGAGGGATGGCTGTATACCGTTTTGTATGAGGTTATCGTCTTGCTTTGATCAACTGTTTATGTTATAGAAGTTGTGTGTATGTGTTTCGGTGATGTTCTGTCTGTCTGCATATGCTCATGTGTATGTGTTTATATGACAGCTTCTCAGCCTGGGCAGTGGGCCTGCGACGTCACAAGCTGTTGCTGATTGAGGACAGTCAGCTGTGTATTCTAATGGGCTTTCGTTTATTTGTAACCTCTCTCCATCCTTCTCCATCCATCTCCACATCTCTCTCTCCCTCTCCCGATGTCACGGTCTCAATACTCTTTCACTTAAAAAAAAAATAATGAAATATTTTTTTCCTTCGTTTTTCTCAGCAACTAAACTCACTCAGGTTGGTTGGTTCGTTGGTTTGGTTGGCTGGCTGGTTGGTTGGGTGGTAGGTTAGCTGGCTGGCTGGTTGGTTGGTTGAAAGGTAGGTTAGCTGGCTGGCTGGCTGGTTGGTTGGTTGGTAGGTTAGCTGGCTGTTTGGTTGGTTGGTTGGTTGGGAGGTAGGTTAGCTGGCTGGCTGGTTGGTTGGATGGTAGGTTAGCTGGCTGGCTGGTTGGTTGGTTGGTTGGTTGGGAGGTAGGTTAGCTGGCTGGCTGGTTGGTTGGTTGGTTGGTTGGTTGGTTGGTTGGGTGGTAGGTTAGCTGGCTAGCTGGTTGGTTGGTTGGGTGGTAGGTTAGCTGGCTGGCTGGTTGGTTGGGTGGTAAGTTAGCTGGCTGGCTGGTTGGTTGGTTGGTTGGGTGGTAGGCTAGCTGGCTGGCTGGTTGGTTGGTTGGGTGGTAGGTTAGCTGGCTGGTTGGTTGGGTGGTAGGTTAGCTGGCTGGCTGGTTGGTTGGTTGGGTGGTAGGTTAGCTGGCTAGCTGGCTGGTTGGTTGGTTGGTTGGTTGGTTGGTTGGTTGGTTGGTTGGGTGGTAGGTTGGCTGGTTGGTTGGGTGGTAGGTTAGCTGGTTGGTTGGTTGGTTGATTGGTTGGGTGGTAGGTTAGCTGGCTGGCTGGTTGGTTGGTTGGGTGGTAGATTAGTTGGTTGGCTGGTTGGTTGGTTGGGTGGTAGGTTAGCTGGCTGGCTGGTTGGTTGCTTGGGTGGTAGGTTAGTTGGTTGACTGGTTGGTTGGTTGGTTGGTTAGGTGGTAGGTTAGCTGGCTGGCTGGTTGGTTGGTTGGGTGGTAGGTTAGTTGGTTGGTTGGTTGGGTGGTAGGTTAGCTGGCTGGCTGGTTGGTTGGTAGGTTAGCTGGCTGGCTGGTTGGTTGGTTGGTAGGTTAGCTGGCTGGCTGGTTGGTTGGTTGGTTGGGTGGTAGGTTAGCTGGCTGGCTGGTTGTTAGGTTGGTTGGGTGGTAGGTTAGCTGGCTGGCTGGTTGGTTGGTTGGTTGGTTGGGTGGTAGGTTAGCTGGCTAGCTAGCTAGCTGGCAGGTTGGTTGTTTGGTTTGACTGGTTGGCTGGTTGGTTAGTTGATTGGGTTGTAGGTTAGCTGGCTAGCTAGCTAGCTGGCTGGTTGGTTGGTTGGGTGGTAGGTTAGCTGGCTAGCTAGCTGGCAGGTTGGTTGATTGGATGTTTGGGTGGTAGGTTAGCTGGCTGGTTGTTTTGTTTGACTGGCTGGCTGGTTGGTTGACTGGCTGGCAGGTTGGTTGGCTGGCTGGTTGTTTGGTTTGACTGGCTGGCTTGTTGTTTGGTTTGACTGGCTGGCTGGTTGGTTGACTGGCTGGCTGGCTGGTTGGCTGGCTGGTTGGTTGGTTGGCTGACTGGTTGTTTGGTTTGACTGGCTGGCTGGTTGGTTGACTCGCTGGCTGGTTGGTTGGTTGTTTAGTTTGACTGGCTGGTTGACTGGCTGGCTGGTTGTTTGGTTTGACTGGCTGGCTGGTTGGTTGGCTGGCTGGTTGTTTGGTTTGACTGGCTGGCTGGTTGGTTGGCTGGCTGGTTGTTTGGTTTGACTGGCTGGCTGGTTGGTTGACTGGCTGGCTGGTTGGTTGACTGGCTGGTTGGTTGGCTGGCTGGTTGTTTGGTTTGACTGGCTGGCTGGTTGTTTGGTTTGACTGGCTGATTGACTAGCTGGCTGGTTGGTTGGCTGGCTAGCTAGCTAGCTGGCTGGTTGTTTGGTTTGGCTGGCTGGCTGGTTGTTTGGTTTGACTGGTTGGTTGACTGGCTGGCTGGTTGGTTGGTTTGACTGGTTGGTTGACTGGCTGGCTGGTTGGTTGGTTTGACTGGTTGGTTGACTGGCTGGCTGGTTGTTTGACTGGCTGGTTGGTTGGTTGGTTTGACTGGTTGGTTGACTGACTGGCTGGTTGGTTGGTTGACTGGCTGGCTGGTTGGTTGGTTTGACTGGTTGTTTGACTGGCTGGCTGGTTGGTTGGTTGACTGGCTGGCTGGTTGGTTGGTTTGACTGGTTGGTTGACTGGTTGGTTGACTGGCTGGCTGGTTGTTTGGTTTGACTGGTTGGTTGACTGGCTGGCTGGTTGATTGGTTTGACTGGTTGGTTGACTGGCTGGCTGGTTGTTTGGTTTGACTGGTTGGTTGACTGGCTGGCTGGTTTGACTGGTTGGTTGACTGGCCGGGTCGGTACTATGCACAAATTCGTTAAGTGGACAATCCGGTTGACTTTAACGCAGAAATCTGGAGAGCTGAAATTAGTCATTGGCAAATCCTGTAGCGCTCGGTGGAACATAAACTCCATCCGCTTGGAGATGGTCTAACTGAACACACACGAGTCCCAGAACTGTCCCAAGTTTAAGTTGGAGCCATCAATAATTGCTCCCTTTATATCTGGGCGATCAGCCAAGACCAACTCCAGGAATTGATTCACCTCTACCTCACTTCCCCACTACCTCACTATCTCACTACCTCACTATCTCACTACCTTACTACCTCACTTCCTCACTACCTCACTATCTCACTACCTCACTACCTCACTATCTCACTACCTCACTATCTCACTACCTTACTACCTCACTATCTCACTATCTCACTACCTCACTACCTCACTACATCACTATCTCACTATCTCACTACCTCACTTCCTCACTACCTCACTATCTCACTACCTCACTACCTCACTATCTCACTATCTCACTACCTCACTACCTCACTACCTCACTATCTCACTATCTCACTACCTCACTATCTCACTACCTCACTACCTCACTATCTCACTATCTCACTATCTTACTATCTCACTACCTCACTATCTTTCACTATCTCACTACCTCACTACCTCACTACCTCACTACCTCACTACCTCACTATCTCACTATCTCACTACCTCACTATCTCACTACCTCACTACCTCACTACCTCACTATCTCACTATCTCACTACCTCACTACCTCACAGATCATGACTAGGACGTTAAGTAGGCGTAGGTGCGTTGTGTCGTGGTCTGCACGTCTGAACTGTCATATTTGTGCCTTTTGGCCCAACATATCCGACATCAGAGTATCATTTTTGGGCATCATGTTGCCTCCCCTCTTAGATCCCTATACATGAAAAGTCCAAACCCCCCCCCCCCCTTTCTCTCTCTCTCTCTCTCTCTCTCTCTCTCTATATATATATATATATATATATATATATATATATATATATATATATATATATTTCTCTCTCTCTCCAATGGAAAAAAATAAAGACTCTAAGAACTGGTCAGAGCATCAGACAAAATGTCAGCAATAGTGTCAAACAAAGAAATAACGCTGGAGGTAAAACAGGCACTCTAACACACAATCATCTGTTGCAATTTGCTATGCTTCATGAGTTTGTGGACGCCTCGTAGACGGCCAAATATAAATATTGAAATAAAAAGTGGCACAGACAAAGAAGCACTTGCTGGCAATAGGTTTTTTCCGGTGTGAAGTCAAAACGACTATTGATTAACCCCGCCGAAATTGGAGAATGGCGTGTGCAAGCGGGACAATATTTGAGAGACACTAATATCAGAGTTACACCGGAATCACCGTCCTTGAGATGCGTTGACCTCCTGGATCGTTCTGAAGGAATCTGACACAAAAGAACCGCGTGTTGTCGTGGCGGCCTGGCGGCCTGGCGTTCACGAATTCGGGAACTATCGATCGTGGAACGAAAGCTGCAACTTCCGCTACATCCAAGGCGGTCATTAAGTGTAGCTTTCGGGATCAGGCAGAATGTGTGGTAGACGTGAGTGCTGCAGTTATCATACGTTAGGAGAGAGAGAGAACGGGTGAGGAAATAACAAACAGATAGAACTGAAGAAAGTATGAGCACAGACCTTTTGTTGCTGCCATTTTATTTCCGGATTTCAATGTTTTCAAAACGATTGTGTGTTTGACGTCATCATATACATTGCTACCCATCAGTCACCGCTGTTGTACTTTAGTAGTTCGGTACACGTCCCTACCATGTACAGATTTTAGCACATAGCACGCGCTCCGGATCATAACCCACTGTGTTGACATGTGTGATTGTTTACAATCTAGTGATTTCTATTTGTTTTGTTTTACACTTTTCCCTGACTACAGCACACAACCTGTTTCAAAACACTTGGTAGGATTGAGCAGCTTGGACACTTACATCATATCCCCACATACACTTGGTAGGGTTGAGCAGTATGGACACTTACATCATATCCCCACATACACTTGGTAGGATTGAGCAGCTTGGACACTTACATCATATCCCCACATACACTTGGTAGGATTGAGCAGTATGGACACTTACATCATATCCCCACAAACACTTGGTAGGATTGAGCAGCATGGACACTTACATCATATCCCCACAAACACTTGGTAGGATTGAGCAGCTTGGACACTTACATCATATCCCCACATACACTTGGTAGGATTGAGCAGTATGGACACTTACATCATATCCCCACATACACTTGGTAGGATTGAGCAGCTTGGACACTTACATCATATCCCCACATACACTTGGTAGGATTGAGCAGTATGGACACTTACATCATATCCCCACAAACACTTGGTAGGATTGAGCAGCATGGACACTTACATCATATCCCCACAAACACTTGGTAGGATTGAGCAGCTTGGACACTTACATCATATCCCCACAAACACTTGGTAGGATTGAGCAGCTTGGACACTTACATCATATCCCCACAAACACTTGGTAGGATTGAGCAGCTTGGACACTTACATCATATCCCCACAAACACTTGGTAGGATTGAGCAGCTTGGACACTTACATCATATCCCCACAAACACTTGGTAGGATTGAGCAGCTTGGACACTTACATCATATCCCCACATACACTTGGTAGGATTTAGCAGTATGGACACTTACATCATATCCCCACAAACACTTGGTAGGATTGAGCAGTATGGACACTTACATCATATCCCCACATACACTTGGTAGGATTGAGCAGCTTGGACACTTACATCATATCCCCACATACACTTGGTAGGATTGAGCAGCATGGACACTTACAGCATATCCTCACATACACTTGGTAGGATTGAGCAGCATGGATTTTTACATCATATCCCCACATACACCATAGGGTGAACCTGGTCTATGTTCCTTGTACAGCCATTTTCTTATGTCTGAAGATATAACATTTCAGTTCTTCGTATGTCTGAAGGGATAACATGTCTGCTCATCATATGTCTGAAGGGATAACATGTCTGCTCTTCATATGTCTGAAGGGATAACATGTCTGCTCATCATATATCTGAAGGGATAACATGTCTGCTCTTCATATGTCTGAAGGGATAACATGTCTGCTCATCATATGTCTGAAGGGATAACATGTCTGCTCTTCATATGTCTGAAGGGATAACATGTCAGCTCTTCATATGTCTGAAGGGATAACATGTCAGCTCTTCATATGTCTGAAGGGATAACATGTCAGCTCGTCATATGTCTGAAGGGATAACATGTCTGCTCATCATATGTCTGAAGGGATAACATGTCATTTCTCCATATTTCTGAAGGGATAACATATCAGCTCTACATATGTCTGAAGGGATAACATGTCAGCTCTTCATATGTCTGAAGGGATAACATGTCAGCTCTCCATGTATCTGAAGGGATAACATGTCAGCTCTTCATATGTCTGAGGGGATAACATGTCAGTTCTTCATGTCTCCAGTGATAACATGTCAGCTGTTCATATGTCTGAAGAATAACATGTCAGCTCTTCATATGTCTGAAGGGATAACATGTCTGCTCATCATATGTCTGAAGGGATAACATGTCTGCTCTTCATATGTCTGAAGGGATAACATGTCAGCTCTTCATATGTCTGAAGGGATAACATGTCAGCTCTTCATATGTCTGAAGGGATAACATGTCTGCTCTTCATATGTCTGAAAGGATAACATGTCTGCTCATCATATGTCTGAAAGGATAACATGTCTGCTCATCATATGTCTGAAAGGATAACATGTCAGCTCGTCATATGTCTGAAGGGATAACATGTCTGCTCATCATATGTCTGAAGGGATAACATGTCAGTTCCCCATATGTCTGAAGGGATAACATATCAGCTCTACATATGTCTGAAGGGATAACATGTCAGCTCTTCATATGTCTGAAGGGATAACATGTCAGCTCTCCATGTATCTGAAGGGATAACATGTCAGCTCTTCATATGTCTGAGGGGATAACATGTCAGTTCTTCATGTCTCCAGTGATAACATGTCAGCTGTTCAAATGTCTGAAGAATAACATGTCAGCTCTTCATATGTCTGAAGGGATAACATATCAGCTCTTCGTATGTCTAAAGGGAGAACATGTAAGTTCTCCATATGTCTGAAGGGATAACATGTCAGCTCTTCATATGTCTGAAGGGATAACATGTCAGCTCTTCATATGTCTGAAGGGATAATATGTAAGTTCTCCATATGTCCGAAGGGATAACATGTAAGTTCTCCATATGTCTGAAGGGATAACATTTCAGTTCTCCATATGTCTGAAGGGATAACATATCAGTTCTCCGTATGTCTGAAGGGATAACATATCTGCTCTCCGTATGTCTGAAGGGATAACATATCTGCTGTTCATATGTCTGAAGGAATAACATATCTGTTCTCCATATGTCTGAAGGAATAACATATCAATTCTTCGTATGTCTGAAGGGATAACATATCAGCTCTTCGTATGTCTGAAGGGATAACATGTCAGCTCTCCATATATCTGAAGGGATAACATGTCAGCTCTTCATATGTCTGAGGGGATAACATGTCAGCTCTTCATATGTCTGAAGGGATAACATGTCAGCTCTCCATAAATCTGAAGGGATAACATGTCAATTCTTGGTATGTCTGAATGGATAACATGTCAGTTCTTCATATGTCTGAAGGGATAACATGTCAGTTCTTGGTATGTCTGAAGGGATAACATGTCAGTTCTTGGTATGTCTGAAGGGATAACATGTCAGTTCTTCATATGTCTGAAGGGATAACATGTCAGTTCTTGGTATGTCTGAAGGGATAACATGTCAGTTCTTCGTATGTCTGAAAGGATAACATGTCTGCTCTTCGTATGTCTGAAGGGATATCATATCTGCTCTTCGCATGTGTGAGGGGATAACATGTCAGTTCTTCGTATGTGTGAAGGGATAACATGTCAGCTCTTCGTATGTGTGAAGGGATAACGTATCAGTTCTTCGTGTGTGAGAATGGATATCATATCTGCACTTCGTATGTGTGAAGGGATAACATGTCAGGTCTTCGTATGTCTGAAGGGAGAACATGTCAGCTCTTCATATGTCTCCAGTGATAACATGCCAGTTCTTCATATGTCTCCAGTGATAACATGCCAGCTCTTCATATGCCCGAAGGGATAACATGTCAGTTCTTCATATGTCTCTAATGATAACATGTCAGTTCTTCATATGTCTCCAATGATAACATGTCAGCTCTCCATATGTCTGAAGGGATAACACGTCAGCTCTCCATATGTCTGAAGGGATAACATATCTCTTCATATGTCTGAAGGAATAACATATCAGCTCTCCATATGTCTAAAGGGATAGCATATCAGCTCTTCATATGTCTGAAGGGATAACATATCAGTTATCCATATGTCTGAAATGATAACATATCAGCTCTCCATATGTCTGAAGTGATAACATATTTCTTCATATGTCTGAATGGATAACATATCAGCTCTCCATATGTTTGAAGTGATAACATATTTCTTCATATGTCTGAAGAGATAACATATCAGCTCTCCATATGTCTGAAGGGATAACATATTTATCCATTTGTCTGAAAGGATAACATATCAGCTCCCCATATGTCTGAAGGGATAATATGTCAGTTCTCCATATGTCTGAAGGGATAACATATCAGCTCTTCATATGTCTGAAGGGATAACATGTCAGCTCTTCATATGCCTGAAGGGATAACATATCAGCTCTTCATATGTCTGAAGGGATAACATGTCTGCTCTTCATATGTCTGAAGGGATAACATATCAGCTCTTCATATGTCTGAAGGAATAACATGTCAGCTCTTCATATGCCTGAAGGGATAACATGTCTGCTCTTCATATGTCTGAAGGGATAACATATCTCTCTATATATCTGAAGGAATAACATATCAGCCCTTTAGATGTCTCAAGGAATAACATATACGTTCTCCATATGTCTGAAGGGATAACATATCAGCTCTTCGTATGTCTGAAGGGATAACATAACAGCTCTTCGTATGTCTGAAGGGATAACATATCTACCCTTGATATGTCTGAAGGAATAACATGTCAGTTCTCCATATGTCCTAACAGCTCTAAAAAAAACACAGGAACAGTGAGCTAGATGACTGGAGAACAATGCTAGACCAACTATCCAATAACTTGCAGAGAGTAGTCATCCAGTGGATACCATCACATTGTAATATGCAAGGAAACGAAGGCGCAGACAAACAAGTTAGTGAGGGAGGCGAGATTACCACAAGAGAACCATCTGGTCAGCTACGATGAAGCCAAATCCATCATCAAAGGCCAGTACCATGAAAAATGGAAACACGAACACCCAAAGTACAACGAGAGGGATGGATACCTCCAACTATCAAGGGGGATCAAGTCATCATACTCCGCCTACGCACTGGCGACACAATAGAATGAGAAACCACATGTTCACCAAACTCGAACTACCAGCCTATACCACTGTACACTGGACAACAAAACATGTTCTACATGATTGCCCCCAGTACACAGACCTGAGAAGGACAATGTGGTCCACACCCACCTCCCTGGAAGAGAAACTCTACGGGACAACCGAATCACTGAAACAGACAGCTGACGTCATAAGAGAGTCCGGAGTCCTAGTCTGAATGACGTCATGATCGCAGAAGAAGAAGAATAAGATAGAGGATGGGGTGAGTCTAAGAGCAAGAATGACTTTCAAGAACTTATTGTTTACGTGCGAGGAGTTGATTCTGTGTCCCGAATTGTTCAAATACTGTACCGGTGTTCTTCGGTGTGTGTACCAGTGCAGTTACATACTTGTTGATTTACGTTACAAACCAAGGTTGAGTTGATCGACTTGTTGATGCGGGTTGAACAGTGTAACATCTACATGACTTGTCATCGAACAGTGTAACATCTACATGACTTGTCATCGAACAGTGTAACATCTACATGACTTGTCATCGAACAGTGTAACATCTACATGACTTGTCATCGAACAGTGTAACATCTACATGACTTGTCATCGAACAGTGTAACATCTACATGACTTGTCATCGAACAGTGTAACATCTACATGACTTGTCATCGAACAGTGTAACATCTACATGACTTGTCATCGAACAGTATAACATCTACATGACTTGTCATCGAACAGTATAACATCTACATGACTTGTCATCGAATAGTGTAACTCAAAGTCTTACTAAGGAAAGACACCGTCCATACAGGCCCATATGTCAACGCATGCACGGTAGACAAAGATAGAGCCACGGTGGTTGCTGCAGCATAACTGAAATCAGCGTAGTTCAACCTTCAGAGGTCAGGAGTCACGTGGTACATCAAATTCAGTTATTTTAATGTCGAGAGTAATTCAGCAAAGCCAAGCACAAATCGATTAATTACAAGTTGGCTATTCTTTCTTTCTCTCTCTCTATTGAAAGAATGGATATTACTTTTCGTCATCCGTCCTTAAAGGGATGTTAAATTGGTATGGATGCGTTGTGTTATGGTCCCTATTCGCTTTGCCTGACTAGACCAGTTAGTCTGTCACTGGAGCACCGGGAAGAGGTGGAGTAGGGTCTGGATGGTTCTGGTTCACCGATCCTTGCATAAACCATCAGCTATGAGTCGTTGACAGCTTTTAGCCCTGTGTCAGGCACCTTGCCACCAAGAAAGGTACTCAACTATATATAAGTTAGAATTATCAAACATCAACATTTTATACAAACTCATAGGCAGTTGAAGATAGCAAAGTAAAAAAAGTAAAGAGCCCCCGTCACGCCAAGTGGCGTATAGAGAATATGGTGTTAGTGACCATACATTTTACAGATCTACAGCACATGATTTGTGGGGTAATGTGGTCGGTAATACACCCGTGCCGCTTTACTTTCCCAGAAAAAAAATCTGGTACCCATTAAAGGCTGGGTGAACCCGGAAGCCGTCGCTTGGGATCGAACCGTACCTCTTGTCCTTTGTAGTTCAGTTCACTAACCACTGAGCTATCGCGGCTCCCAAGCAATACAATTACAAAACCAAATTGTTTCCACTTTAATAAAGGGTTGTCTAAATGAAGTGTATCTATCTATTGACCTTTCGAGCCGTAGCCGGTCCATAGGGCATAAACCCAGATACTCTTTCTCTTATCTAAATTTTTATTCCAGCAGTAGTTTTCAATCCTTGTAAAGATCTTTTATCAAATCTCGCCATTTGTCTCTGCTCTGTGCAAGCAACTCTATCTCGTTGAGGGAACCGATTCCTGCTGCTCTTGCCTCTCTGATCAATGTTCTTCTCAGTGTCTCTCTGGGTCGGCCTCTTTTCCTCTTACCTGTTGTTTCCCACATGAGGGCTTACTTTGCTATTCGGTTATTATCTCTTCTCATCACATGTCCAACATATGACCATCGTCTTTTCTTGATTACTGAAGATATTAGTGGTTGATTGGCGATTTCTCTAATTTCCTCGTTTGTTTTGAATTCGTTCCACGCTATACCAAGCATTTTCCTTAGACATTTATTTTCGAATGCGTTCAACTTTGTTTCTATATCTCTTGTTGTTTTCCAGCTATCACACGCATACATAAGGGTTGATAGTACATTTGATTTGAATAGCCTAAGTTTTGTGTTTGTGCTGATGAGTTTGATTTCCACAACTTTTCAAGGCTTTTGAAAGACATTGCTGCTTTAGCTATTCTGATTCTAATTTCTTTACTTGTATCCCCTTCTCGATCAATGTGACTTCCAAGATAGATACAGTAATCAATCTCTTCCACTGGTTTGTTTTCCATGTATATTCTGTCATCTGTTGGAATTAAGCTTTTCATGACTTTAGTGAAAGTTTTACTGTGCCTAAAATGACGACACATATGATCAAATATAACCAAAAATATGCATTTATGCCCCCAATTTATCAAAATATAATCTGCAACTAAATTATGGTCAAAATATGCATTTGTATGAGCAATAAAAACAGCGTCAGAGTGCTCATAAAGACATGAAACATGTTGAAGTTAACTCGGATTTCTAAAGTAGATGTCAGGGGAAAATATGAGATGTCATAAAAATAAGAGCCCTAGTTACAATATTGAAACCACAGTACACTGCAATCAACCTTTTATACAAATACTCTTGACTGTAACAAAACTTCCAGGGGTTCAAGGCATAGCAGTGCGAATCTGTAGTTAAGCTGATTATAAAGGAGAAAAGAAAAAAAAAATTTAAAAATGGTACGATTACAGCTTTACGTAGTTAACCTTGAACTATACAGATTCGAACGGCGTTGCGGCTCGTTACGCCTTCAGCATAAATAATAAACATCGCATACGCAGATATGTAAGTAAATAAAATTAACACTACATAACTAACTAATAATAAGAAAACAAATGTGTGTGTGTATTATTGCCAATTAAGATGAAAACACTCAACTAACAACTACTAGTGATCACACCCAGAGTCGAAATGACCTCGCTGACGTAATTTCCGGCAGATCCTCAATCAGGATTTTTCAGGTTCACAGGTCACGTAGATGAACTGACCAGACTTCTGTCACGTCGAGAATAGAACCTAGTCCCAGAAGGTTTGGTGACGAGTGTCAAATTGTTGGCCTCGCGATAGGCTCCACGTGGAAGTTGTCAGAGGTGGAACCAAGTGTAGTCACAGGTCGGTGGAAGCAGAGTGTGGGTCAGATATTGGGCACCACGAAAAGGACCACGAAAAATGGAGGACAGTTGTATCTACCTTACAAGGCTCCACAAGGCATAATTCATCCACAAGGCGTAACTCGGCCATAAAGCGTAACTCCGCCACAAGGTAAAAACTCTGCTACAAGGTATAACTCTGTAACAAGGCGTAACTCTACCAAAAGGTGTAACTCTGTAACAAGGCGTAACTCTACCAAAAGGTGTAACTCTGTAACAAGGCGTAACTCTACCAAAAGGTGTAACTCTGTAACAAGGCGTAACTCTACCAAAAGGTGTAACTCTGTAACAAGGCGTAACTCTACCAAAAGGTGTAACTCTGTAACAAGGCGTAACTCTACCAAAAGGTGTAACTCTGTAACAAGGCGTAACTCTACCAAAAGGTGTAACTCTGTAACAAGGCGTAACTCTGCCACAACGCGCAACTCTGCTACAAGGTGTAACCAAGCTATATGGTGTAACTCTTCTACAAGGTATAACCATGCTATATGGTGTAACTCTGCTATAAGGTGTAACCATGCTATATGGCGTAACTCTGCTACAAGGTGTAACCATGCTATATGGCGTAACTCTGCTACAAGGTGTAACCATGCTATATGGTGTAACTCTGCTACAAGGTGTAACTCTGCTACAAGGTGTAACCATGCTATATGGCGTAACTCTGCTACAAGGTGTAACTATGCTATATGGCGTAACTCTGCTACAAGGTGTAACCATGCTATATGGCGTAACTCTGCTACAAGGTGTAACCATGCTATATGGTGTAACTCTGCTATAAGGTGTAAACAAAAAGTAAAGTACCCCGTCCTGAGTTCCCCGGTAGGGAAATATGGTGTTAGTGACCCTATATTTTACAGACCTTCAGCACATGATTTTTGGGGTAATGTGGTCGGTATTACGCCCATGCTGCTTTACTTTCCCAGAAAAAAATCCGGTACCCATTTAAGGCTGGGTGAACCCGGAAGCCGTCGATAATGGCGTAACTCTGTTACAAGGTGAAACCATGCTATATGGTGTAACTCTGCTACAAGGTGAAACCATGCTATATGACGTAACTCTGCTACAAGGTGAAACCATGCTATATGGTGTAACTCTGCTACAAGGTGAAACCATGCTATATGGTGTAACTCTGCTACAAGGTGAAACCATGCTATATGGTGTAACTCTGCTACAAGGTGAAACCATGCTATATGACGTAACTCTGCTACAAGGTGAAACCATGCTATATGGTGTAACTCTGCTACAAGGTGAAACCATGCTATATGGTGTAACTCTGCTACAAGGTGAAACCATGCTATATGGTGTAACTCTGCTACAAGGTGAAACCATGCTATATGGTGTAACTCTGCTACAAGGTGTAACCATGCTATATGGCGTAACTCTGCTACAAGGTGTAACCATGCTATATGGCGTAACTCTGCTACAAGGTGTAACCATGCTATATGGCGTAACTCTGCTACAAGGTGTAACCATGCTATATGGCGTAACTCTGCTACAAGGAATAGCGCCGCTACTGACAGCTTTGTCGGTCCATCCATGACAAGGGAGAGAATGAGGTCTACAGTTTCTTCATTCTTGTCTCCCCCCTCCCCCCCCCATCCCCCCTCAATAATTATTGACACTCTGGAAAGAAATATCAAGAAACAGCAACAGAAAACATACATGCACAGAAGTAGAGCCCGAAAACGATCGGAAGTCGTTGTGGAGAGCTCCTACCTGGCTACACTAGAGGTACCAACATGTAGGTAGACTGACTACCGACACGTCTAACAGTGGTTACTTTGTTGCCAGGTTGCTCATACACGCATCCTAAAGTGGCCAGAGAATGCTAGTTACATCACTGACTCAGGAATATAAAGGAACAATTGTTGCTTTAGACTTTACAGCAGAAGAGCTTCACTGCAGGGAGGGCATTCTCATATCTGGTCACCCCAGCAACCAACAAAGTGTTCATCTCGATCGTCATTCCCTTATCTGGTCACCTTGACAACCAACAAAGTGTTCATCTCGATCGTCATTCCCAAATCTGTTCACCTTGACAACCAGCAAAGTGTTCATCTCGATCGTCATTCCCAAATCTGGTCACCTTGACAACCAACAAAGTGTTGAACTCGATCGTCATTCCCAAATCTGGTCACCTTGACAACCAACAAAGTGTTCGTCTCGATCGTCATTCCTGTATCTGGTCACCTTGACAACCAACAAAGTGTTCATCTCGATCGTCATTCCCATATCTGGTCACCTTGACAACCAACAAAGTGTTCATCTCGATCGTCATTCCCAAATCTGGTCACATTGACAACCAGCCATGTGTTCATCTCGATCGTCGTTAACGTTACATTCAACGTGCCGCATAAAACGCAAATCAAAATGGACACTTCTGTGTGTAATACCAGTGCTAACATATGAATGTGAAAGTTGGAAGTCTATCCATACTTTAGAAAGGAAATTAAATGTCTTTGAAAACAAATGGAAGGAACTCAAACATTAGTTGGAAATAATATATTTCAAATAAACTGATAGGAGACAAATCAAAATAAGAATATGTGTTCATCTCTATTAGAAAGAGTCGGAACTACATCAGTCATGTGCTGAGAATGGATGAAGAAACCATATGGTAAAAGGAAACAAGGCAGACCAAGAGAATCGCTATACAGAACATTTACTATGGAGTGCTCAACTATGGGACTGGCAAAGAACCAAGAACTAACAGCAAATCGTCAACTATGACTTCTACCTTATGTACGTCCACTACTCCAGAAGAAAATGAATAAAATGTTAATTAAATTCTGCCGTTCTTAAACCTCTTTTGGGAGAAGAATAACAAATGAACACAGAACTGGAGTTGTCAGTCTCCACACACTGGAGAAATGTCCAGTCACGGTCATCTTTATCTACACAATAAGCCATGGTCCGGTGTGCAATGAGGATGATCCGTCCACTAAACTTGTCTTATTTTTCCGTGCTAATAGTTTTACGTCTCGTATCCGTACTGATAATAATCACATCCTTGTGTGGTATCGACTACAGCATCGTTTTAAACTATCCCCTATACATTAACACTAAAGAATCGTCATAATTGTTGTTTAAGTAAAAGAATCGATACCGACCATCGTTTTCCCCTCAATTTCTCTTTTAAACAAAGTTGCCCTAGTCTTCGGTGGCAGCCCACGACACTTACATCCTCACAGTTTCAGGATTTATTTCTGCTTCAGTGTGGGGATTGAATAACTATGGGTGTTCCAGCATTTTTTCGGTGGCTGAGTCGTAAATACAGTTCTCTGATCGTCAATTGTGTTGAAGAAAAGGTGAGTCGAGTGGATTACCATTTATCGATAACCTGTTCTCCTAGCGTCCGTTACGTTATGTCGTGTGTCCAAGATATGTTTATAGGGGCCTAGAAAGTTCAAGGGTAACAACAAATTATTGAGCTGAAAATGGCCAACGACTCATAGAATAGATCCCTGTGACTGATGTAACTAGGATCAACAACACTGACTAACTTAGACTAACTCACAGTGCGTAACTTGTTAACTACCAACGTACAACACAACAGCCGTCACGGTCAACAGACAACTGTGACAACACGCAACCGTACACCGTACGCCAACGGTCCCCGAGCCCAAATACACTCTGTAACAGAGATGTTCCTACCTACGACTACGAACATTAAACAACTCTTTAATTTAAACTGTGCAATTCACAGATCCGTAGACAGTCCTGAGTGGTGCCTCACTGAAAATATCAAGTATCAAGTCAGAGAACGTGTCGATAAGGATAAGGGCATTATCATAATCAAACTTATCATTAAGATAAGAAGCTGAAGTGTAACCACTTCCTCGCCAGTTGAATTAGTCACTAGTTTAAACTTTTGTAACAGTTTCAAAATAATAAAAAAATTTAAAACATAATAATTATACTAGCTAGATAACTTTGACAGTAGGAATGTTCAATGTTACTGAATGTAAAAAATACCTCATTCCACGTAGTTTGTGGAATATACACAAAGTTGTGACAAAGTCATGGAATTACCCATTACACAAAGAGTTCAAAGAGAGCTAGAGCTGGCAATATCCAAATGAAAAAGTCACCAGGTAGTGATGGAGTGTCCAATGAAATGATTAAGAACTTGGGAACTGCAGCTAAAGCAAAACTACTGCAGATCTACAATATTTACTGGATCACAAGTAGAGTGCCACAGGCATGGAGAGAAGCAATTATGATAACACCACTAAAGCCAGGAAAAGATGGTTTGATGACATCCAGCTATAGACCAATCAGCCTTACAAGCTGTTTGTGTAAAACAATGGAACGTATAATCAATCTCAGACTGCAGTGGTACCTGGAAAGTGAAAGCCTCCTTGTCCCACAGCAAGCAGGCTTTAGACAGTGTTACTCTACCGAAGATCAGGCAACCTATCTTTCCCAGGAAATTGAGGATGTATTTCAAGAAAAGAAACTGGTACTAGCAGCATGGATAGACCTAAAGAAAGCATTTGATAAGGTATGGAAGGAAGGGCTTTTGAAGAAACTGAGAAATTATGGAGTAAATGGCAGGACGTACAAATGGGTGAAAGCATACCTGCATAACAGGAGCGCCAGAGTGCAACTGGATGGTCTTAAGAGTAAGAAGGTCTTGTTGCGCCAGGGCATCCCACAGGGAGGGGTACTATCGCCAACACTTTTCTGATCTACATCAATGACCTAGTTACTGAACTACCACATGGCATCAAAGTGGCAATGTATGCAGATGACTTGGTAATGTGGTGTACAGAGGAGTATGCAACAGTGGCCTCCAAATTGTTACAAGAGCTATGAATGTACTGAATTCATGGACAAATAGATGGTGTATCAGCATCAATACAGACAAATGCAGTACTACACTTTTCACACTCTCCCCAAAACAAAAAGCAGGAGCCATCTACATAAACAATGAGCCTATGAAAGAAGACATACAAGCTACGTATCTCGGAGTTACATTTGACAACAAACTATCTTGGAAACAGCAGATAATAAGGCAACCCAAAAAGCAAGGAGGAAGTTGGCTATTCTAAGAAAGCTGTATGGAACCACGTGGGGTGCGAGTGGGAAAATACTCAGTAAGTTTACCAACACAGTATACGCCCACATAATATGGATCATCTGCATGGTGCTCAGCATCAAACACCACACTGCAAGAACTGGTTAAAGTACAAAACCAGGCACTTAGGGTCATCACAGGAGCAATGAAATCAAAACCAATATTGGAGAAGGAGCAAATTGTGGAGGATACCAGCACTGAGAGAACGGCAGGACACAAAGGTGCTGATACAGGCGGAAAAATGTTCATGTATGTCGAAACATCCAATGAGGACTGATTTCAAAATCTTGCATTGGGACGACTTAAGAGAAGCAGTTTTTATCCACCAAGCCAAGTGAATTTGTACACAAACACCAGACATGCCATGAGTTGTTAACACCCCACTGCCCATACCAGAACAGACTCCCTGGACAGAGGATCAGGATTGTCAATATAAAATTGAAGGATTGTCTATACAAATATCATGATTGTCGATACAAATATCAGGATTGTCGATACAAATATCAGGATTGTCGATACAAATATCAGGATTGTCGATACAATATCAGGATTGTCAATACAAATATCAGGATTGTCGATACAAATATGGACAGAAGTGAAAGGAATACTTGACAAGGAGGAAGGGAATGGAATATCAGGAAATGAGAGAGCAGATCAGCTGGCAAAGGAATGTGCAACAGGCACACAACCAGATGCACCGGTTACATACCATCAGAAGAAACAGATAAATCAATCAGAGGACCACAAGCCCCAAATCAGGATGCCTTTCATAATATGAATAGATATGAACAAGTTATCATTATACGCCTCAGTACAGGACACAATCAACTCCATAGTCATATGTATACAAAATTCAAGATTGGGCACATCAACTACTTGTACATGTGGACAGGCATCCCAGACTGCTGAACACATACTTCAAGACTGTACTAAATATAGTAGACTGAGGAAAATCCATTGGCCCATAGATACAACACTACAGACAAAACTATATGGGCCACTGCAAGAATTACAAAAGACAGTAAAATTTGTACAGGAAACGACATTGCAGATATAGACAATACTTCAAGCGAACGAAGATTAGATAGATAGAGACAAATAATAATAAATAATATTATAGAGGGAAACTTCCGAGCTAATAATCATCAAATCAATTCAGAGGAAGAGATACATTTTTTTATTTCAAATCTACTAGTTTTAGTTACTCTAGAACATGTAGTTTAGTTTCTTCTAATTTATTTATCCTTTTCTGTGTTTGTGTTTACATGGAGGCTGAAATCTGAGTATTTTGTTCTGTTCCTTTTTTGCAAAGCTGTCAGCATTCTTGTTATGAGTGTATGCTACACCTCACAGCTTGCTCCTTACATTTCATGTACATTTGTTTGTCTTAGAGATGATTAGAGTCACAATGTGCATGTAATACATTGCAATTTACAAATATAGAACTACTAATTTGCTCATTTTGGGTAATGTTGATATTTTGTTTGAGCTCAGTACTTTGTTTTATTTTTTAAAAATCAGCCTAAAGACGTGAATGGTGTACAGATTCCTGTTGATACGAGCAAGCCAAACCCAAATGATGTTGAATTTGATAACCTGTACCTCGATATGAATGGTATCATCCATCCATGCTGCCATCCGGAGGACAAGTGAGCCTGATTATTCAGAATTAATTTTTTTATTTTAGGAAAAAAATATATAATTCTTGATTATGATGCTAATGTAGTTATTTTGTGCTGCAAGTCTGTCAGTAGAAGTGAGAGGAATGGTTTGTTATGTAGATCTTATCTGTTATACAGAAGTCAGTCATGAACAGCTAATTAACTCTTTCTGTACGGAAGCTTTTTATCAATACAACGGATGAGATTTCAGAGACAAAATTTGTCATGGTTTAAAATCAATCTACATATTTCTATTTATCTAACATATAACATATTTGATATGAATGTTTAGATAATTGAACAAGCTATTAGATTTCACCAATATCAAGATGATACAAGAAGAATATGGCTTTATGATGTTCACACTAATCAAATTGAGAATGGAGCACGGTGAGGCGAAACATACAGAAAGAGTTAATAAAGAACAGGGAACTGGACAGTCCTGAGGTAAGACACCCGCATCTGGACAAGAAGCTTGCAGGTTTAATCTCCACTTGAGGTAAGACACCTGCATCTGGACAAGAAGCTTGCAGGTTTAATCTCCACTTGAGGTAAGACACCTGCATCTGGACAAGAAGCTTGCAGGTTTAATCTCCACTTGAGGTAAGACACCTGCATCTGGACAAGAAGCTTGCAGGTTTAATCTCCACTTGAGGTAAGACACCTGCATCTGGACAAGAAGCTTGCAGGTTTAATCTCCACTTGAGGTAAGACACCCGCATCTGGACAAGAAGCTTGCAGGTTTAATCTCCACTTGAGGTAAGACACCTGCATCTGGACAAGAAGCTTGCAGGTTTAATCTCCACTTGAGGTAAGACACCTGCATCTGGACAAGAAGCTTGCAGGTTTAATCTCCACTTGAGGTAAGACACCTGCATCTGAACAAGAAGCTTGCAGGTTTAATCTCCACTTGAGGTAAGACACCTGCATCTGAACAAGAAGCTTGCAGGTTTAATCTCCACTTGAGGTAAGACACCTGCATCTGAACAAGAAGCTTGCAGGTTTAATCTCCACTTGAGGTAAGACACCTGCATCTGGACAAGAAGCTTGCAGGTTTAATCTCCACTTGAGGTAAGACACCTGCATCTGAACAAGAAGCTTGCAGGTTTAATCTCCACTTGAGGTAAGACACCTGCATCTGGACAAGAAGCTTGCAGGTTTAATCTCCACTTGAGGTAAGATACCTGCATCTGGACAAGAAGCTTGCAGGTTTAATCTCCACCACAGGTAGTGAGGCCATAAACTAGCAGCACCACGCTTCCATGCCCACTCAATGGGTGGACACTAAGAGGAATAACGAGCAAGCAAGATCATTACAAACAATATTTGGTTTAACAGAAGAATGTTGAGAATACCACAAGCAGCTAGGAAAGTCATGAAGATATGAAACAAGTTAGTGCACAAATAAAACTTTGGAAGTACAATGGAGAACAGATAGACAGTCGACATGCTGTGGTTGTGTATGAGGGGAGGCTACAAATAATACATCTCCTAACCATTTGACATGCAAAGACTCCAACAGATCAACTAATAAAACACTGGAGATGGAAATCTGTCAATTTGAAATATCTCTTCTTATTTCTGTTTCTTACTTTTTTCTATTCTATTTTCTATATTCTCTATTTTTTATTTTTCTATTTGCTACATGTCCTTATCTACTCAGCTGGTACTGTTCCTAATTTTGACGTAGGTTCTGGTGTTTTGTAATTTTGTTGGCTCCTATTTCTGATTGAGATATTTTCATTCATTTCTTTGTTAATTTGCATGACACAAGCAGTAGCAATGAGATGGAATCAAGGTTATTTTATACTTCTGACACATCATTTAGAGTTTTGTTTATTGTCAAAGTGTGTTGTATTAGAGGATAAGTTGTATCTCAGCCATTAACATTTGATTTGCCTGACACTGAGCCTAGACTGGTCTTTGTTATGTTCTCCACAGACCAGCTCCCAAAAATGAGGATGAAATGATGATCTTGATCTTTGAGTTCATTGATCGCATCTTCTCCATTGTCAGACCGAGACGTGTGTTGTACATGGCCATTGATGGAGTGGTAAGTTCTGGATTTTAGCTTCTTTCTTGGCAATTTTTTTTTTTTAGGCGGCTGCGCCTCACAGCAGCAGAGTAAGCTGTCAGCAACCCACAGCTGATAACTTGCGCCAGGATCCATGAACCAGAACCATCCAGACCCTACTCCACCTCTCCATGGTGCCTCCAGAAACAGACTAACCTGTCTAGTTTGGTCAACTGAGCCAGGATCGGAAAGACAAAGCTGTTAACAAAAATAATATGCCAGAAATTTGATGTGTTGATCAAAAGGCGCAAATATCACAGTTCTACTGTAAACTACAATGTGACGTATCTACGTCCACATAACATCCTTCTAAGGATGGATGACGAAGAGGACAATCAACTCCTTTAGTAACCATCAGGTGAACGACACAAAGAGAATTTTCTTTTCTCTAAAATGTAAATCTTCATTTCTTCCAATCAAAGTATTAGAGACTGTATTTGAAGAGGGGTTTGTCAATGTGTTTATCATAGTTAAAAAAAAAAAGTAAAGAGCCCCCGTCACGCCAAGTGGCGTTTAGGGAATATGGTGTTAGTGACCATAAATTTTACAGACATGATTTTTGGGGTAATGTGGTCGGTATTACGCCTGTACCGCTTTACTTTCCCAGAAAAAAATCCGGTGCCCATTTAAGGCTGGGTGAGCCCGGAAGCCGTCAGTTGGGATCAAACCCTACCCCTTGTCCTTTGTAGTCCAGTTCTGTTTATCATAGTGTTGTTGGTCTTTGTTTACTTGACGGATGACTGCTTTCTTGTTTGTTATCTTGTTTGTCTGTTGTTTGTCATATTAGTCTATTGTCTGTTATCATGTTTGTCTGTCATCATGTTAGTCTGTTGTCTGTTATCATGTTTGTCTGTCATGTTAGTTTGTTGTCTGTCATCATGTTAGTCTTTTGTCTGTCTTCATGTTAGTCTGTTGTCTGTCATCATGTTAGTCTGTTGTCTGTCATCATGTTAGTCTGTTGTCTGTCATCATGTTAGTCTGTTGTCTGTCATCATGTTAATCTGTTGTCTGTCATCATGTTAGTCTGTTGTCTGTCATCATGTTAGTCTGTTGTCTGTCATTATGTTAATCTGTTGTCTGTCATCATGTTAGTCTGTTGTCTGTCATCATGTTAATCTGTTGTCTGTCATCATGTTAGTCTGTTGTCTGTCATCATGTTAATCTGTTGTCTGTCATCATATTGGTCTGTAACCATTTATATGACTGCATATTTGGTGTTCAAAAAATATATGTGTTTGTTTCAGGCACCTCGTGCTAAGATGAATCAACAGAGGTCTCGAAGATTCCGAGCATCCAAAGAAACAGCGTAAGTGGTGTTATATAAGGGTGCTGTAAGTAATCAGTCATCATTTGTGTTATCACTAGTGGGAGCCACATATCACACACTCACAGGATGAATGACAAAACTGCTAGAAGTACATATCTGTCAAAATGAAAAATAAAAATAAACATACATACACAGCATACCTAGTACTAACTTGGTATGTAGCACCACTTGTGAAACATGGACAATAGGACAACAGACAAGAAAATCACTGGAGGCTGTAGCATTGTGGTTTTATAGAAGAATGTTGAGAATAACATGGACAGCTAAGAAGAGTAATAAAACGTTCTGAAAGAGGTCAAAGTAAAAAGAGAGCTAATGTCCAATATTAAGAAGAAACAATCAACACTTTTTTTGCCATGCAATGAGAATTGATCAGCTGGAATATATTGTAACAACTGGGAAAATTGGGGGACGAAGAGATAAAGGGAAAGAGAAGAGATACTAGAAGGCTTGAGAGAATGATTTGCCAGGTCAACAACAGAAATAATAAATAACTGTCGAGATTGAGAATTGTGGAGAGACATGATCACCTATGACCAGCAGGCATGGCACTTGATGATGATAGCAGAATTAGTGTTTATCTATGGAACAATGTAGACATATACGGATGTGTACCGGGTGGTCTAGAGCTAAGACGTTGACCTCTAGACTAGAAGGTCCCAGGTTTGATTTACACCACAGGCAGGGGGAATTTGTAAAAAATGAAAACCCTGGTTTTCTTGTGATGTCACCTTCCCCATAGCTGTATAATCTAGCCCTCACAGAAAATGGTGAAAAACTAGAGGTCTCATTTGGACTTGTTCGTGTTAAAGAAACCATGACAGTTGAGTGCCTAAAGGAGCAAGACAAAAATGGCTGCTATCCAGGCACAATTTGTTAATACACAATATTATTTATACTTGGCCTCTAACAAGCTGAGTGACACCAATATTATTTATACTTGGCCTCTAACAAGTTGAGTCACACCAATATTATTTATACTTGGCCTCTAACAAATTGAGTCACATCAATATTATTTATACTTGGCCTCTAACAAGTTGAGTGACACCAATATTATTTATACTTGGCCTCTAACAAGTTGAGTGACACCAATATTATTTATACTTGGCCTCTAACAAGTTGAGTCACACCAATATTATTTATACTTGGCCTCTAACAAGTTGAGTGACACCAATATTATTTATACTTGGCCTCTAACAAGTTGAGTGACACCAATATTATTTATACTTGGCCTCTAACAAGTTGAGTCACACCAATATTATTTATACTTGGCCTCTAACAAGTTGAATGACACCAATATTATTTATACTTGGCTTCTAACAAGTTGAGTCACATCAATATTATTTATACTTGGCCTCTAACAAGTTGAATGACACCAACATTATTTATACTTGGCCTCTAACAAGTTGAATGACACCAATATTATTTATACTTGGCCTCTAACAAGTTGAATGACACCAATATTATTTATACTTGGCCTTTAACAAGTTTTGAAATAGAAACACTGGCAAGTTAGTTTACAAGGATCCTTGGTGCAGATCTCCACCTAAGACCAGAGTAGTGGAGCTCATGTACACCTTACAATGTGGAATTCATGTACACCTTACAATGTGGAACTCATGTACACCTTACAATGTGGAACTCATGTACACCTTACAATGTGGAACTCATGTACACCTTATAATGAATAACACTTTTTTTTTTGTGGAAATTTTTTAGGGAGAAAATAGAAGACTTGGCTCGGGTGAGGGAGGAGGTTTTGAGTAAAGGGATGTATCTGCCACCAGAGAAACCGAAGGAGGAACATTTTGACAGTAACTGTATCACACCGGTAAGTTATTGGTCTACTTCATTGATAACAGTAACTGTATCACACCAGTAAGTTATTGGTCTACTTCATTGATAACAGTAACTATATCGCACCGGTAAGTTATCAGTCTACTTCATTGATAACAGTAACTGTATCACACCAGTAAGTTATTGGACTACTTCATTGATAACAGTAACTGTATCACACCGGTAAGTTATTGGTCTACTTCATTGATAACAATAACTGTATCACACCAGTAAGTTATCAGTCTACTTCATTGATAACAGTAACTATATCGCACCGGTAAGTTATCAGTCTACTTCATTGATAACAGTAACTGTATCACACCGGTAAGTTATTGGTCTACTTCATTGATAACAGTAACTGTATCACACCGGTAAGTTATTGGTCTACTTCATTGCTAACAGTAACTGTATCACACCAGTAAGTTATTGGTCTACTTCATTGATAACAGTAACTGTATCACACCAGTAAGTTATTGGTCTACTTCATTGATAACAGTAACTATATCGCACCGGTAAGTTATCAGTCTACTTCATTGATAACAGTAACTGTATCACACCAGTAAGTTATTGGACTACTTCATTGATAACAGTAACTGTATCACACCGGTAAGTTATTGGTCTACTTCATTGATAACAATAACTGTATCACACCAGTAAGTTATCAGTCTACTTCATTGATAACAGTAACTATATCGCACCGGTAAGTTATCAGTCTACTTCATTGATAACAGTAACTGTATCACACCGGTAAGTTATTGGTCTACTTCATTGATAACAGTAACTGTATCACACCGGTAAGTTATTGGTCTACTTCATTGATAACAGTAACTGTATCACACCAGTAAGTTATTGGTCTACTTCATTGATAACAGTAACTGTATCACACCAGTAAGTTATTGGTCTACTTCATTGATAACAGTAACTGTATCACACCAGTTAGTTATTGGTCTACTTCATTGATAACAGTAACTGTATCACACCAGTTAGTTATTGGACTACTTCATTGATAACAGTAACTGTATCACACCAGTAAGTTATTGGTCTACTTCATTGATAACAGTAACTATATCACACCGGTAAGTTATTGGTCTACTTCATTGATAACAGTAACTGTATCACACCAGTAAGTTATTGGTCTACTTCATTGATAACAGTAACTGTATCACACCAGTTAGTTATTGGTCTACTTCATTGATAACAGTAACTGTATCACACCAGTAAGTTATTTCACTACAATCTGTTCTGTGTTATGAATGCTCTATGTCAGAATCTATTCTGTGTTATGAATGCTCTATGCCATGCCACAATCTGTTCTGTATTATGAATGCTCTATGTCATAATCTGTTCTGTATTATGAATGCTCTATGTCATAATCTGTTCTGTGTTATGAATGCTCTATGTCATAATCTGTTCTGTGTTATGAATGCTCTGTCATAATCTGTTCTGTGTTATGAATGCTCTATGTCATAATCTGTTCTGTGTTATGAATGCTCTATGTCATAATCTGTTCTGTGTTATGAATGCTCTATGTCAGAATCTGTTCAGTGTTATGAATGCTCTATGCCAGAATCTGTTCTGTGTTATGAATGCTCTGTCATAATCTGTTCTGTGTTATGAATGCTCTGTCATAATCTGTTCAGTGTTATGAATGCTGTATGTCAGAATCTGTTCAGTGTTATGAATGCTCTATGCCATTATCTATTCTATATTACCAGGGCACACCATTTATGTTCAAGTTGGCAGAGTGCTTGCGGTATTACATCCATGATCGCATTAATAGTGATCCAGGCTGGAGAAATGTCAAGGTCATACTTTCAGATGCCAATGTGCCAGGAGAGGGTGAACACAAAATCATGGACTATATTCGTAGACAGAGAGGTCTGTTTGAGACATTTTGTGTTGGAGTTCCTCTAAACTTTGGCCATATCCTACCACAATTTAGAGCAGTAAATATAACATTAACTTCTATTGCAAGAGTCCATTCAGAAATTGTTAACCAAACTAAATCAATTTTCTCAAAAACTCTTTGGTGGATTGCTGTGAAATTTTAATTGCAGTCTTATATATTTCGAAACCCTAAAAACGTTTTTTCTATAAATAATGTGATCTTGTGTTGAATTTTGCTCATATAATGCATGTAAAAGACACAAGAGGCTTTAAAGAAAAAAAGTAAAGTGCTCCCATCACGCCAAGTGGCGTGTAGTGAATATGGTGTTAGTGACCATAAATTTTACAGACCTTTGGCACATGATTTTTGGGGTAATGTGGTCAGTATTACACCCGTGCCACTTTACTTTCCCAGAAAAAAAACAAACAAACCGGTACCCATTAAAGCTGGGTGAACATTGAAGCCGTCGGTTGGGATCGAACACTACCTCTTGTCCTTTGTAGTTCAGTTCACTAACCACTGAGCTATCGCGGCTCCCTAAGAGGCTTTAAGGACACAATTAAAGGTTTTACAGTCAATCCCCTCACCTGTTCAAAAATTGACACACTTTCAAATTTTAAGTGTAAAAGCAATCACGTAGTCTCAAAATGCACCATGACAGTGTAATGTGTAGTACTGTAAAATCTAATGTTTATTGTAAACTAATTTGTTTTTGTACACCTTTTATATCAGAAATACTCATTTGCAAAACCCACTTTGCCTTTGTACTTAATATTTACAAATTCTTAAGTCCAGAAAAATCTAAGACTGCTTGCCAAAAATGATCACATTAAACCAATTAGTTTCTGAGAAAATTGATGTTGAGTATGGGTGTAAATTTGTGAACAAACTATAGGTATAATTTGTGTCTTTCAGCCACTGACATTGGCAGTATTTTTTGTGTTCTGTAAAATAACAAAAGTAGATGACACTTTGGTAAAAATTTTAAAGAAATGTTAAATAATAAAATGAAGGAATTATCTATTTTTATTGTAACAGTGATTGAATATCAGTGGTCCAAATCTGTTAGTTTAGGTGCTACAATAATAATCTAGGTCACCGTTGTCACCTTAAGGTGACACGTTTAGGCCATTAATCACAAGGTAAACTGTGACTTGTAATTGTCGTTGGGTCAAGCGGAAAAATATGTGTTCTCAAATAATTACAGACAGCATCATAATGCATTTACAGATAACATCATAATCCAGTTACAGATAACATCATAATCCAGTTACAGATAACATCATAATCCAGTTACAGATAACTTCATAATCCAGTTACAGATAACATAACCCAATTAAGATAACATAATCCAATTACAAATATCATCATAATCCAATTACAGATAACTTCATAATCCAGTTACAGATAACATCATAATCCAGTTACAGATAACATCATAATCCAGTTACAAATAACTTCATAATCCAGTTACAGATAACTTCATAATCCAGTTACAGATAACATTATATATAATCCAGTTACAGATAACTTCATAATCCAGTTACAGATAACTTCATAATCCAGTTACAGATAACATTATATATAATCCAGTTACAGATAACTTCATAATCCAATTACAGATAGCTTCATAATCCAGTTACACATAACATCATAATCCAGTTACAGATAACTTCATAATCCAGTTACAGATAACTTCATAATCCAATTACAGATAACTTCATAATCCAGTTACAGATAACTTCATAATCCAATTACAGACAACATAATCCAATTATAGATAACATAATCTAATTACAGATAACTTCATAATCTAATTACAGATAATTTCATAATCCAGTTACAGATAACATCATAATCCAGTTACAGATAACTTCATAATCCAATTACAGATAACTTCATAATCCAATTACAGATAACTTCTTAATCCAATTACAGACAACATAATCCAGTTATAGATAACATCATAATCCAGTTACAGATAACATCATAATCCAGTTACAGATAACTTAATCCAATTAAGATAACATAATTCAATTACAAATATCATAATCCAATTACAGATAACTTCATAATCCAGTTACAGATAACATCATAATCCAGTTACAGATAACATCATAATCCAGTTACAAATAACTTCATAATCCAGTTACAGATAACTTCATAATCCAGTTACAGATAACATTATATATAATCCAGTTACAGATAACTTCATAATCCAGTTACAGATAACTTCATAATCCAGTTACAGATAACATTATATATAATCCAGTTACAGATAACTTCATAATCCAATTACAGATAGCTTCATAATCCAGTTACACATAACATCATAATCCAGTTACAGATAACTTCATAATCCAGTTACAGATAACTTCATAATCCAATTACAGATAACTTCATAATCCAGTTACAGATAACTTCATAATCCAATTACAGACAACATAATCCAATTATAGATAACATAATCTAATTACAGATAACTTCATAATCTAATTACAGATAATTTCATAATCCAGTTACAGATAACATCATAATCCAGTTACAGATAACTTCATAATCCAATTACAGATAACTTCATAATCCAATTACAGATAACTTCTTAATCCAATTACAGACAACATAATCCAGTTATAGATAACATCATAATCCAGTTACAGATAACTTCATAATCCAATTACAGATAACATCATAATCCAATTACAGATAACATCATAATCCAGTTAGATAACTTCATAATCTAGTTAGATAACTTCATAATCCAGTTACAGATAACTTCATAATCCAGTTACAGATAACTTCATAATCCAGTTATTGATAACTTCATAATCCAATTACAGACAACATAATCCAATTATAGATAACATAATCCAATTACAGATAACATAACCCAATTCATCATCATCATCAAGTACCGGGCCTACTGGTGTAGGTGATCATGTCTCTCCATAACCTGCGATCTCGGCAAAAATGATGATTGTTTCTTCCTAATATTGGAAATTAGCTCTCTTTTTGCTTTGACCTCTCTTAGAACATCTTCATTACTCTTCTTAGCTGTCCATGGTACTCTCAACATTCTTCTGTAAAACCACATTTCTACAGACTCCAGTGATGTTCTTGTCTGTTGTCCTATTGTCCATGATTCGCATCCATATGTTAAGACTGGCTCTACATAACATTTAAGAACTCTTTTTCTTGTTTTTATTGTCAAAAATGGGTTGCATAGTATCTTCCTCATTTTTTGGAAAGCTGCTTTTGCCTGAGCCATTCTGTATCTCACCTCTTTTGTCCCAATAACCCAATTACAGATAACATAATCCAATTACAGATAACATAACCCAATTACAGATAACATAATCCAATTACAGATAACATAATCCAATTACAGTTAACATAACCCAATTACAGATAACATAACCCAATTACAGATAACAATCCAATTACAGATAACATAACCCAATTACAGATAACATAATCCAATTGCAGATAACTTTGACATTTTCACACAAAAAGTAGAAATGGATACCAAATCTAAATATCATTTTTATTTTAATCTTTTTGCTGTTTTTGTTGACAATGAATCAAAAATCAATACTAGACATTAAGACTCACTGTGACCTAATTATTTTTTTAATGGGTCAATGGTGTGTTCATAAATTGCCGATAACATCATTGCCCAATTGCAAATATGAAATTCATGACTTACGTTAAATTTATGGCCCAAAATTTGAATGCATTGACCATGGTTACCTGAGGCTTTACATTGTCTATTCACATGACCTCCGTAAGTCCATCAATCCAGCCGTATGTTTGGTTCCCTCAAAGCGGCGTTCGCTTACTGTCTTGTGTTATAAATATTTCTTTGTTTCACCAATGGCCGAGCAGATTTCCCCTGTCAGGGGAAAAAAAAGGAAAAAACAATGAATTTCTTGAAAATTTGCTAAATTTATATAGAAAAAAAAACAGCCCCCCCCCCCCCCCCCCCCCCCCCCCCCCCTTACGATACCATTGTAATTTTTATGACACACTTGAAAAAAAAAAATCCAACATCATAGGAAACAAACGAAACCTCATGGATCACTGGAAGTAGTAATTAGGAAGGGGGGCGGGGGATGTTTGCCCACAGCAAACTGTTAAATTTCAAGAATTTGTATTTTGAGGTGGTCATTTTTATGACGGAATCGTAACATAGGGTTTATGTGTATGTCTTCTCTATCCTCTCCTCCTCTCTCTCTCTCTCTATCTCTCTTGGAATTAACTAAGTGACTGAAGGAAACAAGTCATATCAATACAATGTTAGTCCCTTGACAATAAGGATTGTTATCTGGTCTTTGGTTACAACATTGTTGTATCTAGTATTAGCATTTTAACACTATCAACTGTAACCATGCTGTTTTTGTCTTCTTGGTTCTCCCTGTCACCAGCTTTACTGCTGTCTCACACAAAATTATACCAAACCTGACATTTGTAATGTCACATAAATCTGACATCTGAAGTGCCACCATATTAAAGAATTATTATTTGAAATGATTTCTTCTTTCTACAGCCCAACCAGACCACGACCCCAACACTCACCACTGTCTTTGTGGAGCAGATGGTAAGTTTGATTCATTGTTTGCTACAGACACTAGCTTCTTACACTCAAGGCAGCCCTAAAGGTGCCTCTTCTTAGCTTTCATCCAATAAATGGGTATTGTGTTACCAGCATGCTTCGATATTTGTGGCTTTTTATCTGACAAATCTTTGTTGTGGTCATCACTGGACCTCTTGAAACAGTTTATCTTAGACTCAGGAGTTTATGAGTTTATCTTGGACTCAGGAGTTTATGAGTTTATCTTGGACTCAGGAGTTTATGAGTTTATCTTGGACTCAGGAGTTTATGAGTTTATCTTGGACTCAGGAGTTTATCTTAGACTCTGGAGTTTATCTTAGACTCAGGAGTTTAGACTCAAGGAGTTTATCTTAGACTCAAGAGTTTATCTTGGACTCAGGAGTTTATCTTACTCAGACTCTCAGGAGTTTATCTTAGACTCAGGAGTTTATCTTAGACTCAAGGAGTTTATCTTAGACTCAAGGAGTTTATCTTGGACTCAGGTTTATCTTAGACTTTTATCTTAGACTCAGGAGTTTATCTTAGACTCAGGAGTTTATCTTGGACTCAGGAGTTTATCTTAGACTCAAGGAGTTTATCTTAGACTCAAGGAGTTTAGACTCAAGTTTATCTTAGACTCAGGAGTTTATCTTAGACTCAGGAGTTTATCTTAGACTCAAGGAGTTTATCTTAGACTCAAGGAGTTTATGAGTTTATCTTGGACTCAGGAGTTTATCTTAGACTCAAGGAGTTTATCTTGGACTCAAGGAGTTTATCTTCGACTCAAGGAGTTTATCTTCGACTCAGGAGTTTATCTTAGACTCAGTTTATCTTAGACTCAAGGAGTTTATCTTAGACTCAAGGAGTTTATCTTAGACTCAAGGAGTTTATCTTAGACTCAAGGAGTTTATCTTAGACTCAGGAGTTTATCTTAGACTCAGGAGTTTATCTTAGACTCAAGGAGTTTATCTTAGACTCAAGGAGTTTATGAGTTTATCTTCAGGAGTTTATCTTAGACTCAAGGAGTTTATCTTAGACTCAAGGAGTTTATCTTAGACTCAGGAGTTTATCTTAGACTCAAGGAGTTTATCTTAGGGAGTTTATCTTAGACTCAGGAGTTTATCTTAGACTCAGGGAGTTTATCTTAGACTCAGGGAGTTTATCTTAGACTCAGGGAGTTTATCTTAGACTCAGGGAGTTTATCTTAGACTCAGGGAGTTTATCTTAGACTCAGGAGTTTATCTTCGACTCAGGCAAGCATGACATCAAATACAGAATTACTTCCTGCAAAGTCTCACCTGAGTTTTTGTCTAGCCTGCCAGTCCGAGATAAATGACACAGTTACAAGAGATAAAGAAACCACACATGAACTATACGATAATATTCTCAGGAGTCGACAACGCAAAAGGAGCAAAAAACGGAGTAGGCTTCATTATTGACCCAGATCATGCACAAAATATTCTGTAAATAAAATACCACTCAGAAAGTATAATTGTAACCAGACTACTAGAAGATGACTGAAAAATAACATACACACAGACTTATGCACCATGTAACAACAATGAAAAAGACAGTGAAGACGCTGAAAGACAAATGAAGAAGGAAAGAAGTTACTACGTAGGGAGGTCAAAAAGTAATGCACACCAATTTTTTTCTCGGAAACTATTCGAGCAAAATGTGTGAAATTTTCACAGATTGTAGCTGAACATCGCCTTGACACTACCTATTTGTCAACATAATCTCCGTCCAAGCGTATTGCCTTACGCCAACGCGAAACTAGGTCATGAATGCCTCGTTTGTACCAAGTTTTGTCCTGCTCGCGTAGCCATTTTTTAACTGCACGGATCACACCCTCATTATTGTCAAAGTGTGTCCCACGCAGGAATTTTTTGAGTGGTCCAGACAGATGGAAATCTGAGGGAGCCAGATCAGGGCTGTAAGGAGGATGGGGCAGTACAGTCCAACCAAATTTGTTGATTGCTTCCCGTGTTACCAGACTTGTGTGAGGGCGTGCATTGTCATGTTGAAGCAACAAATCTGCAGATGGCTTATTAGGCCGAACTCTGTGGAACCGATTTTTGAGTTTTGTCAGTGTATTGATGTAAACTGTCGAGTTGATTGTCTCACCTCTTGTCATTACATCAACAAGAATCACACCATCAATGTCCCAGAAGACAGTGATCATCACCTTTCCGGCTGATGGAGATGTTTTGAATTTTTTTCTTTTTGGTGACTGCGGATGATGCCATTCCATTGACTGCATTTTTGTTTCAGGCTCATAATAATGTGCCCACGTTTTGTCACCGGTAACAATTTTTGACAAAAACATTTCTCCTTCAACACCGAAATGCTCCAACAATTCAGAACAGAATGTTTTCCTTTGAACTCTGTGATCATTTGTTAGGCACCGAGGAACCCATCGAGCGCAAATCTTTGAATATCCGAGAGTTTTAAAAATTACGATTGCACTACCCTTGCTGACTGTAAGCTGCAATGCCAATTGCTGACTAGTGATACGCCTATCCTTACGAATAATGGCATCAGCCCGGTTTAACATGTCTGTGCTGGTAGCCGAGGCAACACGTCCAGAACGAGGTAAATCATGCAGCTCCATTTGTACACTTTCTGCAGCTTTAATTCTCTGAACCCAGCGACTAACTGTGCTCCTATCGACTGCAGAACATTTGTACACTGCACACAGTCGTTTATGAATGTTTGTCACAGTTTCTTTTTCCGCAACCAGAAGTTCTATGACAATTCGCTGTTTGTAACGGACATTGTTGACAAGCTCCATTTAACGGTTCATAGATTGCGTAATATTTATCAAAATGCTGTGCAATTTGGTACACATAATTGGAACATGTCATATTCCAAGTGTGCAAAATTTCATATTCCTATCTTTATTATTAGCCGAGAAAAAAATTGGTGTGCATTACTTTTTGACCTCCCTTTAGTATATAATTTATATTACAATCTGCTTAATTCATAATATTTTATCTCTCATATTAACATTGAGAATCTATTTTTGTTTATCATCATCATCACCGGGCCTGCTGGCGTCAGTGATCATGTCTCTACACAACTTTCGATCTCAACAGTTCTTTTATCATTTCTGTTGTTGACATCTGCCAAGCCATTCTCTTAAGCTGTCTGGTCTTTTCTCTCTTTGCTTCCCTCTATCTCTTCGTCTCTAAATTTTTCCAGTTGTTACAATATATTCCAGTTCTCTTCTCATTACATGGCCAAAAAATGATGATTGTTTCTTCCTAATATTGGAAATTAGCTCTCTTTTTGCTTTGACCTCTTTCAGAACATTTTCATTACTTTTCTTAGCTGTCCATGGTATTCTCAACATTCTTCTGTAAAACCACATTTCTACAGACTCCAGTGATTTTCTTGTCTGTTGTCCTATTGTACATGATTCACATTCATATGTTAAGACTGGCTCTATATAACATTTAAGAATTCTTTTTCTTGTTTCTATTGTCAAAAATGGATTGCACAGTATCTTTCTCATTTTTTAAAGCTGCTTTTGCCTGAGCTATTCTGCATCTCACCTCTGTTGTACATCTTCCGTCTGAAGTTAACAAAGTTCCCAAATATTTAAATTCATTTACCTGTTTTAATATTGTTCCATTTGTCTTTATTTTGCACTGAGGTGATGTCTTTTTCTTTGTTATTACAATTACTTCTGTCTTTTTACTATTAAGGCTGAGTCCTTTATTTTTGCTTTCTTTCACTATAATGTCCAACACATATATATTTGTTTATATGACAATGCAATTTAATCTTTTCTGTGAGTAAATGTGAAAGTCATAATTTTTTTTAGGAGCGCTTCAATTTTGTGAAAATTATATTTGCAGTAGATCTAAGTTTTTGTGCTCACCACGCTGGTGACCATAAGTAATATAGTCAATATTTATCTGTCTTGTTAGAGGTTAATATTTGTTATATTTTGTCTTCATGTCTAATTGTTATAACATTTTGGTGTCCATGTTATATTTTGTCTTCATGTCTAATTGTTATAACATTTTGGTGTCCATGTTATATTTTGTCTTCATGTCTAATTGTTATAACATTTTGGTGTCCATGTTATGTTTTGACTTCATGTCTAATTGTTATAACATTTTGGTGTCCATGTTATGTTTTGACTTCATGTCTAAGTTAACAGTGACTCAGCTAATACACTAATGAACATGTCAACACTTGTGTGCTTTCAATAATTCATTTACCTATTTTCAGCTGATCTCATAATGTTGGGTAAGTTCTATGTTGTTGTTTGTGAATTTCTCTTCTATATATTCTGCATCTGTGTATTTAATGTTCTTGAGTACATTGATTGTCTGTCTCTATGTTGTTGTAGGAGAATGATCTGTCTTGTCATTGTCACTCTATTGTCATTGTCTATATTGTCTATATTGTCTTTATTTTGTTTCCTGACCTCTTTACCAGTGTTACATCTCCACAGCTCTGTGCATCGGTATTCTATCTACTCGTTCTGTGTAACTTTATTCTCACTCGTTATTACATTGTAATGTATTCTATCTACTCGTTCTGTGTAACTTTATTCTCACTCGTTATTACATTGTAATGTATTCTATCTACTCGTTCTGTGTAACTTTATTCTCACTCGTTATTACATTGTAATGTATTCTATCTACTCATTCTGTGTAACTTTATTCTCACTGGTTATTACATTGTAATGTATTCTATCTACTCGTTCTGTGTAACTTTATTCTCACTGGTTATTACATTGTAATGTATTCTATCTACTTGCTCTGTGTAACAATTTGCTAATTTATCTCATGTTTTGTCTCCTCGTTTAAGCTTCTATTGAATCCATACATTACCATTAATTTTTCATGCTCCATATTTTACTATTCTGTTTCCTTACTATGTTTTACTATTCTGTTTACGGACCCTATGTTTTACTATTCTGTTTTCTTACTATGTTTTACTATTCTGTTTACGGACCCTATGTTTTACTATTCTGTTTCCTTACTATGTTTTACTATTCTGTTTCCGGACTATATGTTTAATTATTCTGTTTCCTTACTATGTTTTACTATTCTGTTTCCTTACTCTGTTAATAAACATCATAGCGTGCCATCTTAAAGAGTGTTGCTAAACACTCACGTTAGAAACTGAACAAAACATTTTCAAAGGAAAAGTACAGACTAACAGAGGCCAGCAAGAGAAATGTGGTTGATAACTCTTAGAGGTGGACAGAAGAGTATTATCAGGGGAATATTGTGTTAACTTGTAGCTATTGTTTTTTAGTATAATTCTTATTTGGGGTCATACACATTATGTCCCTTTGAGGGTTGACGATAGACAAGAGTAATTGTTGGGAGAATGTAAAAGACACCATATCTGAGAAGTCCTGAGTGATGATGAAAGATTGGAGAACTAATGGACACTGTCCAAGTACAGTGATGATGAAAGATTAGAGAACTAATGGACACTGTCCAAGTACAGTGATGATGAAAGACATTAGAGAACTAATGGACACTGTCCAAGTACAGTGATGATGAAAGATTAGAGAACTAATGGACACTGTCCAAGTACAGTGAAGATTGCCCCATACAAATATCAAGTTTAGGGATTGTTGTTTTTCACTTTCTGCCAACAATAGTTTATCATTAGCTTACATGTGAGTTTTCATTGACATATAAAATGTATGACAACATATCTGATTCTACATCCACTCTTACCAACTATAGACTGAGCGTAACATAATTTGAGCTTTCTCTGTTTAGGTCTGGCAACTCATGAACCAAACTTTACGATCATCCGAGAAGAGTTCAAGCCAAACCAGCCAAAGCCATGTGAACTGTGTGGACAAATGGGTGATTACCTTTCATTTGGTGTTATTTGTTGTTATTTGTTGTGATTTAACCCTTTCCCTTGACAGTAACACTCTGTTGCACTTCCTCAGTTTTCCAATAAACACTCTCTCCGTCCACTGTATGAACAAAGCTTCTGTATCTCTTTCTTGAAGTTTTGTCGTAACCTGATAAATAGAACAGAGTGGTTTCCCTAACATATACAGTTCCAAAAGCTATAAATAACCACGTGTTGGTGGAATACCCTTAAATTTAGAAATTATCCCAGTTTGTGTGTTTCCTGACTTCCAATGGAAAACTTGTGAAACCCTACTTAAAAGTCTACAACAGCTGTGAAATGTACATAAACTTGATTTCCGTAAGAAATAGTATGTTTACATTATTATATTATTGTTTTGATGGTCTGGGTGTCTGTCAATTTTTCCACCTTCTTTTTCCTCTCTTCAAATGATAAATATTTGACAAAAAGATTTGATGTTAAAGAAACATTATTTTCATTTTGTGCAATGCTCCAGCTGTAACTTGATATATGATATCCTTTATTTCAAAACATCTGAATGGGCCACTGCAGGAATTACAACAGACAGTCAAATTTATACAGCAAATGACATTGCAGATATGGACAATACCTCAGGCGAACAAAAGAGAGATAGTTATAAAAAATTTCATTTTGTACAGAATTGTGACATTAACAACATTAAGATTATGCTCGGCCCAAACACCGAAAAAATTGCTTCCATTAAAGATGCAAATGGTGACCCTGTCAGTGACAAAACTAAACAGCTGGAAAGATGGGTCGAACATTAATCAAGTCTATATTCTGTAGACAGACCAGCAAGCCCACTCTTAGACCAGCTAGTCCCAAAATACTCAGTGCTGACTGAACTGGACAATGAACCTACTGAGAAAGAACTTCATGATGTCATCCATGACCTCTCACTGCTGACTGAACTGGACAATGAACCTACTGAGAAAGAACTTCATGATGTCACCCATGACCTCTCACTGCTGACTGAACTGGACAATGAACCTACTGAGAAAGAACTTCATGATGTCACCCATGACCTCTCAGTGCTGACTGAACTGGACAATGAACCTACTGAGAAAGAACTTCATGATGTCATCCATGACCTCTCAGTGCTGACTGAACTGGACAATGAACCTACTGAGAAAGAACTTCATGATGTCATCCATGACCTCTCAAGTGGAAAAGCTTCTGGTAGCGACAACATCCCAGTCGAAGTGCTCAAGGGAAACCTCAAAACACTCCTGCCCCATCTCTACAAACTCCTTGTCCAATGCTGGAGAAGAGGTGACATACCCCAGAACATGAGAGATGCCAAGATTATCACGTTATATAAAAATAAAGGGGACAGGGGCCATATTAGACCACATTAGGTTATTGACATCCATTAATGTGGATGTAGAAAACAATAAGTTATTGACATCCATTAATGTGGAGGTAGAAAACAATAAGTTATTGACATCCATTAATGTGGAGGTAGAAAACAATAAGTTATTGACATCCATTAATGTGGAGGTAGAAAACAATAAGTTATTGACATCCATTAATGTAGAGGTAGAAAACAATAAGTTATTGACATCCATTAATGTGGAGGTAGAAAACAATAGGTTACTACCCTATTTACCTGTTTGTAGGCAACTGTCATTATAGATGAATCTTGTATGCTGTTGTGTTCATTGTCCCTTAACCAATGGGGACTAAGTTATGGAGCAGCTAATCTGTATGACTCACGAAGTGTGCTACAGAAGATTGACTGTCTGCAGCAGGAGTGGATGTGGCTCTTGGGTGGTTCTACAGTGAGCACATTAACCTGGGTCTACTGTCCAGGGCATGTTGGTGTACAAGCCTATTTAATAACTAAGCTCTCTTGCAGCTCTGTGTGGCCTTACTCTGGACAAAGAGGACATCACCACCAAGTCTCTTCTTCATTCCTTAAGAGAAGATGGGGTGGGTGGGTAGGACAGTGATGTATACATTGAGAGACTGAGGAGTCTAAAGGTGTAGAAGGGATCTGGTCGACCTGTAGTGTTTAGTGGGGAAAGCTGATACATCAGCAATCAACACCTTACTGGAAGTATCAGTCTGTATGTACTTCGAAAAATGCTGAAACGTGTGTGGGAGCGTATATGCCCTGATTGCAGTGAAACTGTTTCCATGTGTAGAACAACAATATGTTGACTTATTTGCTGTGTGTGATCTACTCTTGTTTTTATATCAATGGGACCGTTGATTTTAATTGACCTTCTCTTTCAAGGTCATGAGCTGAAGAATTGTGAAGGGTTGTCAAGAGAACCATCTGATGAGGTGAGACCAGAAAGGACCTTTCTTCTTATCTGGCCTGACTTTGTTCTTGTTTTACTGTTGTGATCCTTTCTTCTTGTCTGGCCTGACTTTGTTCTTGTTTTATTGTTGTGATCCTTTCTTCTTATCTGGCCTGACTTTGTTCTTGTTTTATTGTTGTGATCCTTTCTTCTTATCTGGCCTGACTTTGTTCTTGTTTTACTGTTGTGATCCTTTCTTCTTGTCTGGCCTGACTTTGTTCTTGTTTTACTGTTGTGATCCTTTCTTCTTGTCTGGCCTGACTTTGTTCTTGTTTTACTGTTGTGATCCATTCTTCTTGTCTGGCCTGACTTTGTTCTTGTTATACTGTTGTGATCCTTTCTTCTTATATGGCCTGACTTTGTTCTTGTTTTACTGTTGTGATCCTTTCTTCTTGTCTGGCCTGACTTTGTTCTTGTTTTACTGTTGTGATCCTTTCTTCTTGTCTGGCCTGACTTTGTTCTTGTTTTACTGTTGTGATCCTTTCTTCTTATCTGGCCTGACTTTGTTCTTGTTTTACTGTTGTGATCCTTTCTTCTTGTCTGGCCTGACTTTGTTCTTGTTTTACTGTTGTGATCCTTTCTTCTTATCTGGCCTGACTTTGTTCTTGTTTTACTGTTGTGATCCATTCTTCTTGTCTGGCCTGACTTTGTTCTTGTTATACTGTTGTGATCCTTTCTTCTTATCTGGCCTGACTTTGTTCTTGTTTTACTGTTGTGATCCTTTCTTCTTATCTGGCCTGACTTTGTTCTTGTTTTACTGTTGTGATCCTTTCTTCTTGTCTGGCCTGACTTTGTTCTTGTTTTACTGTTGTGATCCTTTCTTCTTGTCTGGCCTGACTTTGTTCTTGTTTTACTGTTGTGATCCTTTCTTCTTATCTGGCCTGACTTTGTTCTTGTTTTACTGTTGTGATCCTTTCTTCTTGTCTTATATCTCTGATCTGACCAACCATATTGTCATAAATCATGTTGTTCTACTGTTGTGATCCTTTCTTCTTGTCTTATATCTCTGAACTGACCAACCATATTGTCATAAATCATGTTGTTCTACTGTTGTGATCCTTTCTTCTTGTCTTATATCTGTGACCTGACCAATCATATTGTCATAAATCATGTTGTTTTACTGTTGTGATCCTTTCTTCTTGTCTTATATCTCTGACCTGACCAACCATATTGTCATAAATCATGTTGTTCTACTGTTGTGATCCTTTCTTCTTGTCTTATATCTCTGATCTGACCAACCATATTGTCATAAATCATGTTGTTCTACTGTTGTGATCCTTTCTTCTTGTCTTATATCTCTGACCTGACCAACCATATTGTCATAAATCATGTTGTTCTACTGTTGTGATCCTTTCTTCTTGTCTTATATCTCTGACCTGACCAATCATATTGTCATAAATCATGTTGTTTTACTGTTGTGATCCTTTCTTCTTGTCTGGCCTGACTTTGTTCTTGTTTTACTGTTGTGATCCTTTCTTCTTGTCTGGCCTGACTTTGTTCTTGTTTTACTGTTGTGATCCTTTCTTCTTATCTGGCCTGACTTTGTTCTTGTTTTACTGTTGTGATCCTTTCTTCTTGTCTTATATCTCTGACCTGACCAACCATATTGTCATAAATCATGTTGTTTTACTGTTGTGATCCTTTCTTCTTGTCTTATATCTCTGATCTGACCAACCATATTGTCATAAATCATGTTGTTCTACTGTTGTGATCCTTTCTTCTTGTCTTATATCTCTGACCTGACCAACCATATTGTCATAAATCATGTTGTTCTACTGTTGTGATCCTTTCTTCTTGTCTTATATCTGTGACCTGACCAATCATATTGTCATAAATCATGTTGTTTTACTGTTGTGATCCTTTCTTCTTGTCTTATATCTCTGATCTGACCAACCATATTGTCATAAATCATGTTGTTCTACTGTTGTGATCCTTTCTTCTTGTCTTATATCTCTGATCTGACCAACCATATTGTCATAAATCATGTTGTTCTACTGTTGTGATCCTTTCTTCTTGTCTTATATCTGTGACCTGACCAATCATATTGTCATAAATCATGTTGTTCTACTGTTGTGATCCTTTCTTCTTGTCTTATATCTCTGACCTGACCAATCATATTGTCATAAATCATGTTGTTCTACTGTTGTGATCCTTTCTTCTTGTCTTATATCTCTGATCTGACCAACCATATTGTCATAAATCATGTTGTTCTACTGTTGTGATCCTTTCTTCTTGTCTTATATCTCTGATCTGACCAACCATATTGTCATAAATCATGTTGTTCTACTGTTGTGATCCTTTCTTCTTGTCTTATATCTGTGACCTGACCAATCATATTGTCATAAATCATGTTGTTCTACTGTTGTGATCCTTTCTTCTTGTCTTATATCTCTGACCTGACCAATCATATTGTCATAAATCATACTGTCACTTTGTTGTTCACTTTGTGCCTGTCTCTGGTGACAAGAAGAGCAGTTAATGTGGAGAGCAACTAATCCATCAACACAAAAAATACCTTTAAATGTAAGAGATGGAAGCTACTGTAAGAGATGGAAGCTGAAGTCCTACTGTGACATAAATGTAAGAGATGAAGTCCTACTGTGACATAAATGTAAGAGATGAAGTCCTACTGTGACATAAATGTAAGAGATAAGGTCCTACTGTGACATACATGTAAGATATAAGGTCCTACTGTGACATAAATGTAAGACATGAGGTCCTACTGCCACAAATGTAAGAGATGAAGTCCTACTGTGACATAAATGTAAGACATGAGGTCCTACTGCGACAAATGTAAGAGATGAAGTCCTACTGTGACATAAATGTAAGAGATAAGGTCCTACTGTGACATAAATGTAAGAGATGAAGTCCTACTGTGACATAAATGTAAGAGATAAGGTCCTACTGTGACATAAATGTAAGAGATAAGGTCCTACTGTGACATAAATGTAAGAGATGAGAACTGAAGTCCTGCCACAATAATAAGTGGCAGATTTTAGTTCAAGAAGTTGATGCAACAAAATTTACATAAACAAATGTTAAATGTAGTATCATGCAGGCTTTGTTGCAACCAAATTGTGGTTATTTTCACTTCTTTGAAGACTTTCTAATAGTAGTTTGGTGTCTCTCTGTGTGGACATTTTCTTCACTTGTAGCACATTGGTTGCCTCATCAACAATCACGGAATTTGATCAGAATGAGTTCCTATAATACAGTCAGCAACATTAACAGCCAGGCTATGATACACAATTAGACAAGAAAACAGAACAGAGAATTGAAGCCTTTGAAATGTGGATATATAGAAGAATAAGTAGAATTGGATGGAAGGAAAAGAAAACAAATGACGAAGTCTTAAAACAACTAAAAATGAAAAGATAACTACTAAACACAATTCAAACAAGGCAAATGCGATTTTTGGGCCATGTTAAAAGACACAACAGTCTACTAAATGTAATCATGGAGGGGAAAATACAAGGTAAAAGAGGCAGAGGCAGACCAAGACTAACATGGACGAGTAACATCAAAAGATGGAGAAATCAGCCTATGACAACCTGCACCATCAAAGCAAGAGACAGAGCAGAATGGCGCTCCATGGTAGTCAACCTTCGTTGCGGAGACGGCACTCTATGATGATGATATGATACACAGCAAAAGTGAGGTTCAAAGAAAGGTTTGAAGCAATCCCACCTTTTCCCACTCTCTGATTGCTGTACCTATCTCTGTTGTTGCATACACTGGAACGAGGCTGGCATGTTCTGGGAGAAAATGAAAGTGAGAGAACTAAGTAATGACAAGCCACCAAAAGTCATAACAGTCCTTGAACTTCAGATTTAAAACAGTGTTTGTGACCCCAGAACACACCTTCATGACCCCAGAACACACCTTCATGACCCCAGAACACACCTTCATGACCCCAGAACACACCTTCATGAAATGATCTCAGAGACTACAGTTGCATGGCTGTGGAGCACACAGGCAGACTCTCAGGCATGCTCCACAGACTACATAGCCATCAACAACCAGAGAACAAAAGTTTAGTCTACTGAAGAAGGTCAGTATGACAAACTGTGGACAACCAGAGAACAAAAGTTTAGTCTACTGAAGAAGGTCAGTATGACAAACTGTGGACAACCAGAGAACAAAAGTTTAGTCTACTGAAGAAGGTCAGTATAACAAACTGTGGACAACCAGAGAACAAAAGTTTAGTCTACTGAAGCAGGTCTGTATAACAAACTGTGGACAATCAGAGAACAAAAGTTTAGTCTACTGTAGCAGGTCTGTATAACAAACTGTGGACAACCAGAGAACAAAAGTTTAGTCTACTGTAGCAGGTCTGTATGACAAACTGTGGACAACCAGAGAATAAAAGTTTAGTCTACTGTAGCAGGTCTGTATGACAAACTGTGGACAACCAGAGAATAAAAGTTTAGTCTACTGAAGCAGGTTTGTATGACAAACTGTGGACAACCAGAGAACAAAAGTTTAGTCTACTGAAGCAGGTTTGTATGACAAACTGTCAGAGAAAATCTCAAAAAGCTTGTCAGTCTGGATGTACAACAAAGCTTCCTCCTGGAAGTGGGAAGGACACAGGACTTTGACAACCATGAGTCCACGTCACTCCTTCAGATGTAAGAGATGGGAGTTAAGATGGGCACAGCCAGAAATGAAACTTAGTGGCCGTGTAAGAAAACTAATCAGCCAACACAGAACTGGAGTCGTCAGTCGCTGGACACTACGAGAATTGCTGAGGAGGGGATCTGAGCACCTATGGACATGATCGGAGTGCAATGAATGATGACCCACAAATAACTCAATAACAAAGGTTCATAGCAGAAAAGAAGAAAGTGACATTTGTAATTTATGACAAAGTTTGAGTCATCAATGAAAGTTGAACATGCTGACACCACCAAAGTTTATGTGATTTGTAATGCCTTTGGTTTTATTTTCAGTTTACACCAATGCCAGGGGCAGAGCAGCAGTTTATCTTTGTTAGGCTCAGTGTCTTGAGGGAGTTTCTACAAGTGGAGCTTGCTATGCCCAACTTGCCCTTCACTTATGATTTTGAGGTAATTTGAAAGATGGGAATACAATTGTTCATGACTTTAAGGTAACATGCAAGCAGGGGTATAATTGTTCATGACTTTAAGGTAACATGCAAGCAGGGGTATAATTGTTCATGACTTTAAGGTAACATGCAAGCAGGGGTATAATTGTTCATGACTTTAAGGTAACATGCAAGCAGAGGAATTATTATTAATGACTTTAAGGTAACATGCAACCTGGGGAATAATTATTCATGACTTTAAGGTAACATGCAACCTGGGGAATAATTGTTCATGACTTTAAGGTAACATGCAAGCAGAGGAATAATTATTCATGACTTTAAGGTAACATGCAAGCAGAGGAATAATTATTCATGACTTGGTGACTTGCAAACTGCGGAAATAATTATTCATGACTTTAAGGTAACATGCAAGCAGAGGAATAATTATTCATGACTTGGTGACTTGCAAACTGCGGAAATAATTATTCATTACTTTAAGGTAACATGCAAGCAGGGGAATAATTATTCATGACTTTAAGGTAACATGCAAGCAGAGGAATAATTATTCATGACTTGGTGACTTGCAAACTGCGGAAATAATTATTCATTACTTTAAGGTAACATGCAAGCAGAGGAATAATTATTCATGACTTTAAGGTGACTTGTTTAAACTGGGGAATAATTATTTATGACTTTAAGGTAACATGCAACCTGGGGAATAATTATTCATGACTTTAAGGTAACATGCAAACTGAGGAATAATTATTCATGACTTGGTGACATGCAAACTGGGGAATAATTATTCATGACTTTAAGGTAACATGCAAGCAGAGGAATAATTATTCATGACTTTAAGGTGACTTGTTTAAACTGGGGAATAATTATTCATGACTTTAAGGTAACATGCAACCTGGGGAATAATTATTCATGACTTTAAGGTAACATGCAACCTGGGGAATAATTATTCATGACTTTAAGGAGATGTGAAGGTTGTGAATAAATATTCATGACTTTCAGGGAGTTATAATAATATGAATAAATATTCATGACTTTCAGGGAGTTATAATAATATGAATAAATATTCATGACTTTCAGGGAGTTATAATAATATGAATAAATATTCATGACTTTCAGGGAGTTATAATAATATGAATAAATATTCATGACTTTCAGGGAGTTATAATAATATGAATAAATATTCATGACTTTCAGGGAGTTATAATAATATGAATAAATATTCATGACTTTCAGGGAGTTAAAATAATATGAATAAATATTCATGACTTTCAGGGAGTTAAAATAATATGAATAAATATTCATGACTTTCAAATGCTGTTAAAACTGAGTACACATGAATGGCTCCTAGGTAAGTTCAGAAAAATATGATGACTTGAAGATCTTGTAGAAACTGTGAACCAATATTGGTATAAGTCAATGAAATGTTGTATTCTGTATATTTTTCTTTGAATTGTTTGTTTGTTTGTAATTTGTTTGTTGCTGTGAACAATTGATTTAAAGCTGTTGCATTATTGGTGCTGGTCATTTTTCAGAGAGCTTTGGATGATTGGGTGTTCATGTGTTTCTTTGTTGGCAATGATTTCCTTCCACATTTGCCATCACTAGAGATCAGGTTGGTGCTGTTGTAAACATCAAGATACATAACACACAGAGAACCCAGAAGAGTAGTTCCAGCTTTGTATAATTGATAGAGATTAACAGTAGCTATCTTAGAGAATTCATGATAGCTTCAGTGATAGAGATTAACAGTAAATATCTTAGAGAATTCATGATAGCTTCAGTGATAGAGATTAACAGTAGCTATCTTAGAGAATTCATGATAGCTTCAGTGATAGAGATTAACAGTAACTATCTTAGAGAATTCATGATAGCTTCAGTGATAGAGATTAACAGTAACTATCTTAGAGAATTCATGATAGCTTCAGTGATAGAGATTAACAGTAACTATCTTAGAGAATTCATGATAGCTTCAGTGATAGAGATTAACAGTAACTATCTTAGAGAATTCATGATAGCTTCAGTGATAGAGATTAACAGTAACTATCTTAGAGAATTCATGATAGCTTCAGTGATAGAGATTAACAGTAACTATCTTAGAGAATTCATGATAGCTTCAGTGATAGAGATTAACAGTAACTATCTTAGAGAATTCATGATAGCTTCAGTGATAGAGATTAACAGTAACTATCTTAGAGAATTCATGATAGCTTCAGTGATAGAGATTAACAGTAAATATCTTAGAGAATTCATGATAGCTTCAGTGATAGAGAATGTCACAATAACACTGGGCAGCTTGACGTTTTGATGAAAGATATGATCACTTGTGTCAGCCTGCATGACACTTGATATTAAAGTGTTGGTTCCTTTATCAAAAGTACTAGATATTTATATTAAAGAGTCATATACTTTGTCAAAAGTACTAGATATTTATATTAAAGATTTAGATATTTTGTCAAAAGTACTAGATATTTATATTAAAGAGTCATATACTTTGTCAAAAGTACTAGATATTTATATTAAAGAGTTAGATATTTTGTCAAAAGTACTAGATATTTATATTAAAGAGTTAGATATTTTGTCAAAAGTACTAGATATTTATATTAAAGAGTTAGATATTTTGTCAAAAGTACTAGATATTTATATTAAAGAGTTAGATATTTTGTCAAAAGTACTAGATATTTATATTAGAGTTAGATATTTTGTCAAAAGTACTAGATATTTATATTAGAGTTAGATATTTTGTCAAAAGTACTAGATATTTATATTAAAGAGTTAGATATTTTGTCAAAAGTACTAGATATTTATATTAAAGATTTAGATATTTTGTCAAAAGTACTAGATATTTATATTAAAGAGTTAGATATTTTGTCAAAAGTACTAGATATTTATATTAAAGAGTTAGATATTTTGTCAAAAGTACTAGATATTTATATTAAAGAGTTAGATATTTTGTCAAAAGTACTAGATATTTATATTAAAGAGTTAGATATTTTGTCAAAAGTACTAGATATTTATATTAGAGTTAGATATTTTGTCAAAAGTACTAGATATTTATATTAGAGTTAGATATTTTGTCAAAAGTACTAGATATTTATATTAAAGAGTTAGATATTTTGTCAAAAGTACTAGATATTTATATTAGAGTTAGATATTTTGTCAAAAGTACTAGATATTTATATTAAAGATTTAGATATTTTGTCAAAAGTACTAGATATTTATATTAGAGTTAGATATTTTGTCAAAAGTACTAGATATTTATATTAGAGTTAGATATTTTGTCAAAAGTACTAGATATTTATATTAGAGTTAGATATTTTGTCAAAAGTACTAGATATTTATATTAGAGTTAGATATTTTGTCAAAAGTACTAGATATTTATATTAAAGAGTTAGATATTTTGTCAAAAGTACTAGATATTTATATTAGAGTTAGATATTTTGTCAAAAGTACTAGATATTTATATTAGAGTTAGATATTTTGTCAAAAGTACTAGATATTTATATTAGAGTTAGATATTTTGTCAAAAGTACTAGATATTTATATTAGAGTTAGATATTTTGTCAAAAGTACTAGATATTTATATTAGAGTTAGATATTTTGTCAAAAGTACTAGATATTTATATTAGAGTTAGATATTTTGTCAAAAGTACTAGATATTTATATTAAAGAGTTAGATATTTTGTCAAAAGTACTAGATATTTATATTAAAGAGTTAGATATTTTGTCAAAAGTACTAGATATTTATATTAAAGAGTTAGATATTTTGTCAAAAGTACTAGATATTTATATTAGAGTTAGATATTTTGTCAAAAGTACTAGATATTTATATTAAAGAGTTAGATATTTTGTCAAAAGTACTAGATATTTATATTAAAGAGTTAGATATTTTGTCAAAAGTGCTAGATATTTATATTAGAGAGTCAGATATTTCATCAAAAGTACTACATGAGTATAGTTTGTGATTCATCTACCTGGACATGAGTATAGCTTGTGATTCATCTACCTGGACATGAGTATAGCTTGTGATTCATCTACCTGGACATGAGCATAGCCAGTGATTCATCTACCTGGACATGAGCATAGCCAGTGATTCATCTACCTGGACATGAGCATAGCCAGTGATTCGTCTACCTGGACATGAGTATAGCTTAGGATTCATCTACCTGGACATGAGTATAGCTTGTGATTCATCTACCTGGACATGAGTATAGCTTGTGATTCATCTACCTGGACATGAGTATAGCTTGTGATTCATCTACCTGGACATGATCATAGCTTAGGATTCATCTACCTGGACATGAGTATAGCTTAGGATTCATCTACCTGGACATGAGTATAGCTTGTGATTCATCTACCTGGACATGAGTATAGCTTGTGATTCATCTACCTGGACATGAGCATAGCTTAGGATTCATCTACCTGGACATGAGTATATCTTAGGATTCATCTACCTTGACATGAGTATAGCTTGTGATTCATCTACCTGGACATGAGTATAGCTTGTGATTCATCTACCTGGACATGAGTATAGCTTAGGATTCATCTACCTGGACATGAACCACCTGGGTGCTATGGTTTATATAGTTGTCATTGTCATGTGGTAGTAATGACCTAGGTGGTATGGTTTGTATAGTTGTCATGCAGTAGTAATGACCTAGGTGGTATGGTTTATATAGTTGTCATGTGGTAGTAATGACCTAGGTGGTATGGTTTATATAGTTGCCATGTGGTAGTAATGACCTAGGTGGTTTATATAGTTGCCATGTGGTAATAATGACCTAGGTGGTATGGTTTATATAGTTGTCATGTGGTGGTAGTGACCTAGGTGGTATGGTTTATGTAGTTGTTATGTAGTAGTAATGACCTAGGTGGTATGGTTTATATAATTGTCATGTGGTAGTAATGACCTAGGTGGTATGGTTTATATAGTTGTCAAGTTGTGGTAGTGACCTAGGTGGTATGGTTTATACAGCTGTCATGTGGTGGTAGTGACCTAGGTGGTATGGTTTATGTGGTGACCATGTCTGGGCTGAGTTTGTCTGGTTGTTGTTTACAGAGAAGGTGCCATTGACAAGTTGGTGGAGTTGTACAAGAAGGCTGTCTACAAAACTGGGGTAAGTCTTGGCTGCAAGTGTTTGTGATCTACAAGTCTGATACAAGAACCTTTCTATATGGTGATATCTTAACTTATAAATTATAGATGTCATCTCAGAAATCTTTCTATATGGTGATATATTAACATATAGCTTAAAGATGTCATCTCAGAAATCTTTCTATATGGTGATATATTAACATATAGCTTATAGATGTCATCTCAGAAATCTTTCTATATGGTGATATATTAACATATAGCTTATAGATGTCATCTCAGAAATCTTTATATACAGTGAAATATTAACATATAAGTTATAGATGTCATCTCAGAAATCTTTCTATACAGTGAAATATTAACATATAAGTTATAGATGTCATCTCAGAAATCTTTCTATATAGTGAAATATTAACATATAAGTTATAGATGTCAACTCAGAAATCTTTCTATATAGTGAAATATTAAGATATAGCTTATAGATGTCATCTCAGAAATCTTTCTATATAGTGAAATATTAACATATAGCTTATAGATGTCATCTCAGAAAAAGGGAACATTACTATCTTGTCCTGTCCTATAATCTTGATGGTTACCTGGCAATAGTGACCAGGTTGCACTATTTTGCAGCTGCATGTTGTGAGCTGATGAAGCCAAAGCCTGTCTATTCTTTGATGTTGTCTTCCCACCATTTCTTTGTTTTCTTAGCCCATCTTCTGTCCCATGTGATGTGGTTTTGCAGGCTCCCAAACTATCTGGGCACATTCTGCTTGAAAGCAACAGCCATGTTGTGTGGTGATCACTGGTGCTGGCTTTTTGTGGGCCTGGTGAAAGAGAATGGATGACAGATAACATCAAAGTAACGTAACATCAATTGATCATGAGTGAAGTCATCAGTGTAAGATGGACAGACAACATCAAAGTAACACAACATCAATTGATCATGAGTGAAGTCATCAGTGTAAGATGGACAGACAACATCAAAGTAATGCAACATCAATTGATCATGAGTGAAGTCATCAGCGTAAGATGGACAGATAACATCAAAGTAATGCAACATCAATTGATCATGAGTGAAGTCATCAGTGTAAGATGGACAGACAACATCAAAGTAATGCAACATCAACATCAATTGATCATGAGTGAAGTCATTATAGTAAGATGGACAGACATCATATGTCCATGTTATCTAGATGTATATATTTTAGGCAGTTTATAAGTCATTTATGGTATATTTTATCAAAAGCTTTGGTGTAGTCCATAAAGCAGGCATATATTGGTTTGTTTATTTCTGTGTACTTTTCAATTAATGTCCCCATGCAGAATATGGCTTCTTTTGTCCAACTGTTTTTCTTAAATCCAAATTGTTGTTCTTCTAATTCAATTTAGATTCTATACTAAATCCTGCCTTGTATAACTTTTAGTAAAATTTTTGTTACCTGGTTCATCAGGCTTATTGTTCTAAAATCACTGCATTCAACTGCACCATTCTTTTTAGGCAATGCAATGAAAGTTGATGTTTTTAGTTTATTTGGTATGTATCCTGTATGGTATATGTCATTGCATATGTCTGTGATCACTTCAATGCCAAAATCTTCTAGTGCCTTTATCGTCTCTATCTGTATATTGTCAGGTCCTGCTGCTTTTCCCTTTTTCATTAGAGCTTTTTCCACTTCAGATTTTAAATTTTATAGCCTGATGTGTATTTATCATCTGTCATCTTGATTTGATTAATTAAGCCTTGACCTTATCATATGTCATCTTGATTTATTATTCAAACTCTGACCTTATCATCTGTCATCTTGATTGATTATTCAAGTTTTGACCGTATCATCTGTCATCTTGATTGATTATTCAAGTTTTGACCTTATCATCTGTCATCTTGATTGATTACTCAAGCCGTGACCTTATCATCTGTCATCTTGATTGATTACTCAAGCCCTGACCTTATCATCTGTCATCTTGATTGATTACTCAAGCAGTGACCTTATCATCTGTCATCTTGATTGATTACTCAAGCCCTGACCTTATCATCTGTCATCTTGATTGATTATTCAAGTTTTGACCTTATCATCTGTCATCTTGATTGATTACTCAAGCCCTGACCTTATCATCTGTCATCTTGATTGATTACTCAAGCCTTGACCTTATCATCTGTCATCTTGATTGATTACTCAAGCCCTGACCTTATCATCTGTCATCTTGATTTGATTACTCAAGCCTTGACCTTATCTGTCATCTTGATTGATTACTCAAGCCCTGACCTTATCATCTGTCATCTTGATTTGATTACTCAAGCCTTGACCTTATCATCTGTCATCTTGATTGATTACTCAAGCCCTGACCTAATCATCTGTCATCTTGATTTGATTACTCAAGCCTTGACCTTATCATCTGTCATCTTGATTGATTACTCAAGCCCTGACCTTATCATCTGTCATCTTGATTTGATTACTCAAGCCTTGACCTTATCATCTGTCATCTTGATTGATTACTCAATCCCTGACCTTATCATCTGTCATCTTGATTGATTACTCAAGCCCTGACCTTATCTGTCATCTTGATTTGATTACTCAAGCCTTGACCTTATCATCTGTCATCTTGATTGATTACTCAAGCCCTTACCTTATCTGTCATCTTGATTGATTACTCAAGCCCTGACCGTATAATCTGTCATCTTGATTGATTACTCAAGCCCTGACCGTATAATCTGTCATCTTGATTGATTACTCAAGCCCTGACCGTATAATCTGTCATCTTGATTGATTACTCAAGCCCTGACCTTATCGTCTGTCATCTTGATTGATTACTCAAGCCCTGACCTTATCATCTGTCATCTTGATTGATTACTCAAGCCCTGACCTTATCATCTGTCATCTTGATTGATTACTCAAGCCTTGACCTTATCATCTGTCATCTTGATTGATTACTCAAGCCTTGACCTTATCATCTGTCATCTTGATTGATTACTCAAGCCCTGACCTTATCATCTGTCATCTTGATTGATTACTCAAGCCCTGACCTTATCATCTGTCATCTTGATTGATTACTCAAGCCTTGACCTTATCATCTGTCATCTTGATTGATTACTCAAGCCCTGACCTTATCATCTGTCATCTTGATTGATTATTCAAGCCCTGACCTTATCATCTGTCATCTTGATTGATTACTCAAGCCCTGACCTTATCATATGTCATCTTGATTGATTACTCAAGCCCTGACCTTATCATCTGTCATCTTGATTGATTATTCAAGCCCTGACCTTATCATATGTCATCTTGATTGATTACTCAAGCCCTGACCTTATCATCTGTCATCCTGATTTGGACATAATTGAATGATACATCAACATCATGTTCCTTGCAGGGATACATAACTGACAGCGGGGTTGTTAACCTCAGTAGAGTACAGCTGATCATGTCGGGTGAGTTGGATAGTGCAGCACTTAGTTATATGGCATAACTGTTGTATGTTAGGATATGTGAGGATAAAACACGATCATGTTAACCAGTTATACTTTGAAGCAAGACATTATGTCATTGCAGTGATGTACAATTAGCAAGCCATCATCATCAATATGTCATTGCTGTTATCATCAAAATATAACTGAAGCCATCATTATCACCTCCATTGAGCCTGCCACCACCACCATCAACATGTCATTGCAAGTTGTGACATTAGTGATCACTTATGTACACAATCATCATGTCATTGCAAGTTGTGACATTAGTGATCACTTATGTACACAATCAACATGTCATTGCAAGTTGTGACATTAGTGATCACTTATGTACACAATCATCATCATCATGTCATTGCAAGTTGCGACATTAGTGATCACTTATGTACACAATCATCATGTCATTGCAAGTTGTGACATTAGTGATCACTTATGTACACAATCATAATGTCATTGCAAGTTGTGACATTAGTGATCACTTATGTACACAATCATCATGTCATTGCAGGTTGTGATATTAGTGATCACTTATGTACACAATCATCATGTCATTGCAAGTTGTGACATTAGTGATCACTTATGTACACAATCATCATGTCATTGCAGGTTGTGACATTAGTGATCACTTATGTACACAATCATAATGTCATTGCAAGTTGTGACATTAGTGATCACTTATGTACACAATCATAATGTCATTGCAAGTTGTGACATTAGTGATCACTTATGTACACAATCATCATGTCATTGCAAGTTGTGACATTAGTGATCACTTATGTACACAATCATCATGTCATTGCAAGTTGTGACATTAGTGATCACTTATGTACACAATCAACATGTCATTGCAAGTTGCGACATTAGTGATCACTTATGTACACAATCATCATCATGTCATTGCAAGTTGCGACATTAGTGATCACTTATGTACACAATCATCATGTCATTGCAAGTTGTGACATTAGTGATCACTTATGTACACAATCATAATGTCATTGCAAGTTGTGACATTAGTGATCACTTATGTACACAATCATCATGTCATTGCAGGTTGTGATATTAGTGATCACTTATGTACACAATCATCATGTCATTGCAGGTTGTGACATTAGTGATCACTTATGTACACAATCATCATGTCATTGCAGGTTGTGACATTAGTGATCACTTATGTACACAATCATCATGTCATTGCAAGTTGTGACATTAGTGATCACTTATGTACACAATCATCATGTCATTGCAAGTTGTGACATTAGTGATCACTTATGTACACAATCATCATGTCATTGCAGGTTGTGACATTAGTGATCACTTATGTACACAATCATAATGTCATTGCAAGTTGTGTCATTAGTGATCACTTATGTACACAATCATCATGTCATTGCAGGTTGTGATATTAGTGATCACTTATGTACACAATCATCATGTCATTGCAGGTTGTGACATTAGTGATCACTTATGTACACAATCATCATGTCATTGCAAGTTGTGACATTAGTGATCACTTATGTACACAATCATCATGTCATTGCAAGTTGTGACATTAGTGATCACTTATGTACACAATCATAATGTCATTGCAAGTTGTGACATTAGTGATCACTTATGTACACAATCATCATGTCATTGCAAGTTGTGACAATAGTGATCACTTATGTACACAATCATCATGTCATTGCAAGTTGTGACATTAGTGATCACTTATGTACACAATCAACATGTCATTGCAAGTTGTGACATTAGTGATCACTTATGTACACAATCATCATGTCATTGCAAGTTGTGACATTAGTGATCACTTATGTACACAATCATCATGTCATTGCAGGTTGTGACATTAGTGATCACTTATGTACACAATCATCATGTCATTGCAAGTTGTGACATTAGTGATCACTTATGTACACAATCATAATGTCATTGCAAGTTGTGACATTAGTGATCACTTATGTACACAATCATCATGTCATTGCAAGTTGTGACATTAGTGATCACTTATGTACACAATCATCATGTCATTGCAAGTTGTGACATTAGTGATCACTTATGTACACAATCATCAACATGTCATTGATTTCTAATTTGTCATTGACATTCTTGCTTCACCCAACACATGATCTTTCACATTGCTTGTCTGTTGTCCTGTAGTAGGAAACTCTTTATACAGATCTTCACAGTAGGAGGCAATCTGATCAGCAGAAGAGGTCCCATTGAGCAAGTGTTTCAGCCCTTCAGCTTCTGGATGCTCTAGGGGAGGTGAGCCTACCTGGAAATCATCAACCTACTGCTGCATCGAACTTGAAGGCCAATCACGTAACATAAGGTGGAAAGAATATATTTCAAATGAAGAGATAAGAGATGAATCAAAACAAGAATACAGCTTTATAAGACGGTATTGAAAATACATCGGTCATGTGCTGAGAATGAATGAAGAAAGACTTCCCTGTCAGGCATTCATGTGGAAACCATCTGGTAAAAGAAAAATAGGCAGACCAAGAGAATCGCTACCTAGAACAGTTACTAGGTAAGGTTCAACCATGGGACTACAAGAATTAGTAGGAGACCGTCAGTCATGGTGAACTATGACTGCTGCCCTACGTGAAGTCTTTGGCCCAAGATGAATGGATGTAATATTGAGTGGCTTCCTGCCAGTATAGGATTTAGTGTCTGTCTGAGCCTCTTGTCAGGGGCACCTGCTTTTACTTAGTCTGTAGTCTGTCTCAGATTAAGTTCACTCCAAGATCTCTGGCCTGATCTGTCCTTTGTCAGCTCTGATCATATCTATAGAACAAAAGTTCCTAGAGACTGAACTGAATTTTGCGTGTTATATCAGTTTTTCCCTGGCAGCCGTGTGCACAGGGCTCCCTTGCCGCACAGGCAGATAACTCCATCTTTGGAGACTAGGAGTGGTTGCTGCACAGAGAAATCACAAATAAAAATCCCAGCTGGTGCAATTGGGATTTGAACTCACAACCTTTCTGTCTCAAGCCTGGCGTTTTGCTTTGAGATCAACTAGTCCCCCATTGTCTTTGTTATGAGTGGAAGGATCATTCTTAGCCAGTACCACGTCTCGGTTATACAATGTACTAGAAAGTGCTGCAAGATTCCCACATCTCAGTTATACAGTGTTCTAGACTAGAAAGTGCTGCAAGATTTTCACGTCTCAGTTATACAGTGTTCTAGAAAGTGCTGCAAGATTCCCACATCTCAGTTATACAGAGTTCTAGAAAGTGCTGCAAGATTTTCACGTCTCAGTTATACAGTCAAAACAAACGAGGAAATTAGAGAAATCGCCAATCAACCACTAATATCTTCAGTAATAAAGAAAAGACGATGGTCATACGTTGGACATGTGATGAGAAGAGATAATAATCGAATAGCAAAGCAAGCCCTCATATGGGAAACAACAGGTAAAAGAAAAAGAGGAAGACCCAGGGAGACACTGAGAAGAACATTGATGAGAGAGGCAAGAGCAGCAGGAATCGGCTCCCTCAATGAGATAGAACTGCTTGCACAGAACAGAGACAGATGGCGAGATTTAATAAAATATCTTTAAAAGAAAACTGCTAGAACAAAAATTCATATAGGAGAAGGTGTATCTTGGTCTACGCCCTATGGGCCGGTTACGGCTCGAAAGGTCAATAGATAGATAGATAGTTATACAGTGTTCTAGAAAGTGCTGCAAGATTTTCACGTCTCAGTTATACAGTGTTCTAGAAAGTGCTGCAAGATTTTCACGTCTCAGTTATACAATGTTAGTTCTAGAAAGTACTCATGAATATACCGGAGGTATTTGATGGAAAGGGGACCCTCATATAATTTGAGTATTCGGTGTTCAGGGTAAGCCATGAATAGGCAGGCATAGCTGGTGCCCATCTTGGTGCCCATGGCTACACCACTGACTTGGTCATAGAAGTCACCATTGTACACTGAACAAGCTTAGTGCAGCAGAGAAGAGTGACAGTTTCAACAGAAGGGTGTTGCCTTTGATCATGACAGAACCGAAGATCCAGGAGACCATCGGAGTGAGGGATAGAGGTGTAGAGAGAACAAACGTTGAGTGAGGGATAGAGGTGTAGAGAGAACAAACGTTGAGTGAGGGATAGAGGTGTAGAGAGAACAAACGTTGAGTGAGGGATAGAGGTGTAGAGAGAACAAATGTTGAGTGAGGGATAGAGGTGTAGAGAGAACAAACGTTGAGTGAGGGATAGAGGTGTAGAGAGAACAAACGTTGAGTGAGGGATAGAGGTGTAGAGAGAACAAACGTTGAGTGAGGGATAGAGGTGTAGAGAGAACAAACGTTGAGTGAGGGATAGAGGTGTAGAGAGAACAAACGTTGAGTGAGGGATAGAGGTGTAGAGAGAACAAACGTTGAGGACGAAAAGTTGGGATGAGCCATCACGGGAGAGAGGGATGGAAGAGAAGATCCTCAATGCATGGTTTGTGTCTTTGACATACGAGGGAAGACTAACTACCATGGGCTGGAAGACACTGTCTAGATAGTCGGATATGTGTTCAGTCGGGTAAACACACGATGGGACTTAACGGATTGTTGATTTTGTGAATTTTAGGGAGCATGTAGAAGGATGGTTTACCAAGACCACTATTGCGGATAATGAGGCGGGACGCACTTGGAGGAAGGAGATTGTCTCGGATCAGTTCCTTGATGGTAGATTGGACCTGCTTATTGTGGTGGACAATGACGTCATCAGGGCGAGGTTTATAAAATGTGGTATCGGATAATTGTTGGGTGCCCTCTGAAATGTACATGTCATTATGCCAGACTAACACCACTCCCTACTTATTGGTTGGTTTGATCATCCTCCCAGCTGCGGAGATAGGAGAGGGCTCGGAACTCAGAGGGAGTTAAATTCAAGCAGCTAAGTTCTCTCGGACGAAGTTGTTGGATCTCAAGTGACGTGACCTTTATGTAGAGATATATAAATGTTGCATTGTCAGAATTGTCATCTCTGCTTCATTTGGTTCGTGTTGATGAATGTCTGTATTTGGTGTCTTCTGCAATCAATATCTTGATGTCTACTGCAACCAATATCTTGATGTCTACTGCAATCAATATCTTGATGTCTACTGCAATCAATATCTTGATGTCTTCGGCAATCAATATCTTGATGTCTTCGGCAATCAATATCTTGATGTCTTCTGCAATCAATATCTTGATGTCTACTGCAATCAATATCTTGATGTTTTCGCCAATCAATATCTTGATGTCTTCGGCAATCAATATCTTGATGTCTTCTGCAATCAATATCTTGCTGTCTACTGCAATCAATATCTTGATGTCTACTGCAATCAATATCTTGATGTCTACTGCAATCAATATCTTGATGTCTACTGCAATCAATATCTTGATGTTTTCGCCAATCAATATCTTGATGTCTTCGGCAATCAATATCTTGATGTCTTCTGCAATCAATATCTTGATGTCTACTGCAATCAATATCTTGATGTCTACTGCAATCAATATCTTGATGTCTACTGCAATCAATATCTTGATGTCTTCTGCAATCAATATCTTGATGTCTTTGATAATCATTGCATACTTTCATAGCTCCTATTTTTTTGGACAGATCTTGGACAGTTGGAGGACGAAATCTTCAAGAGAAGACGACAAACAGAGGTCAGTGTTGTTTGGTGAAGTCAAAAACAAACCAGTTCAGTAGAGCTAATAGGTCATAGAATAATTCAAACTTTCTCAGGATCTCCCATCACAAAATTGAAGACTTCAAGGATCTCCCATCACAAAATTGAAGACTTTTCCAGGATCTCCCATCACAAAATTGAAGACTTTTCCAGGATCTCCCATCACAAAATTAAAGACTTTTCCAGGATCTCCCATCACAAAATTGAAGACTTTTCCAGGATCTCCCATCACAAAATTGAAGACTTTTCCAGGATCTCCCATTACTAAATTTTATTGTTTTTATTTGGCAGAAAGAAAGGGGGCCGACTATTTGTCAAGTTCATGTCTTTAAAATACTAGAAGCACAAGAGTTTCATTATCTGAGTGGCTTCTCATCAAATTGAGGCCATGAAATATTAATTAAATAAAATGTGGGTATTAGAAAATAAAATCTTCAACATTTGGTTTTGAGGGAGTGCAGGTTTCTATACCTGCTGTTTTTTATGTTATTGTATATTAGCTCAATACAAGTGGAGGGGAAATGAAAGAGCAGACAGGTTGGCTAGCTGCGCTGTCGTTGAGGACGGGCAACCAATGGATCGGGCAGACATCATCAATGCCCTCAGAGATGTGGGAAGAGCACGGGACCTCGACAAACACAGATCCACGTCACTTCTTCGGATGATGGAAATGGGAGTTAAGTTGGGCACAGCCAGAAATGAGAAACTTAGTGGCCGTGTAAGTAGACTTATCAACCAACATAGAACTGGATTTGTCAGTCGCTGGACTTTGTGGACTTGCTGAGGAGGGGATCTGAGCACCTGTGGAAATGTTCGGAGTGCAATGATGATGACCCGCAAATAACTCAAGTGGAGTGTATCAGAGTCTATATTTAGTGTCTCTCCATATGTAGACTGTATCAGAGTGTATATTTGGTGTCTCTACATATGTAGATTGTTGCAGAGTGTATTGGTGTCTCTACTTATGTAGAGTGTATCAGAGTGTGTATTTGGTGTCTCTACTTATGTAGAGTGTATCAGAGTGTGTATTTGGTGTCTCTACTTATGTAGAGTGTATCAGAGTGTATATTTGGTGTCTCTACATATGTAGATTGTTGCAGAGTGTATTAGAGTGTATATTTGGTGTCTCTACATATTGAGTGTACATCTACATTATGTAGAGTGTACTGGAATGTATATTTGGTGTCTGTATACAAGTGGGATGTATTGGAGTCTATACTGGCTCTACATAAGTAGAGTGTATCAGAGTGTATATTTGGTGTCTCTACATAAGTAGAGTGTATCAGAGTGTATATTTGGTGTCTCTACATAAGTAGAGTGTATCAGAGTGTATATTTGGTGTCTCTACATAAGTAGAGTGTATCAGAGTGTATATTTGGTGTCTCTACATAAGTAGAGTGTATCAGAGTGTATATTTGCTAGTGATACTCATTTGTATATGATGACTTTTTTCAGCTGGATTTCAAAAGAAGAGACAAGCAGAAGAAGCAGAGAATGAGAGAGGTAAGTAGAGAATTAGAGAGGTAGAGAATGAGAAAAGTTAGTAGAGAATGAGAGAAGTTAGTAGAGAATGAGAGAGGTAAGTAGAGAATTAGAGAGGTAGAGAATGAGAGAAGTAAGTAGTAAATTAGAAAAGTAGTAGAGAATGAGAGAAGCAGAGAATGAGAGAGGTAAGTAGAGAATGAGAGAAGTAAGTAGAGAATGAGAGAAGTAAGTAGAGAATGAGAGAAGTAAGTAGAGAATGAGAGAAGTAAGTAGAGAATGAGAGAGGTAAGTAGAGAATGAGGTAAGTAGAGAATGAGGTAAGTAGAGAATGAGAGAGGTAAGTAGAGAATGAGAGAGGTAAGTAGAGAATGAGAGAGGTAAGTAGAGAATGAGAGAGGTAAGTAGAGAATGAGGTAAGTAGAGAATGAGGTAAGTAGAGAATGAGGTAAGTAGAGAATGAGAGAGGTAAGTAGAGAATGAGGTAAGTAGAGAATGAGAGAGGTAAGTAGAGAATGAGAGAGGTAAGTAGAGAATGAGAGAGGTAAGTAGAGAATGAGGTAAGTAGAGAATGAGAGAGGTAAGTAGAGAATGAGAGAGGTAAGTAGAGAATGAGAGAGGTAAGCAGAGAATGAGAGAGGTAAGTAGAGAATGAGAGAGGTAAGTAGAGAATGAGAGAGGTAAGTAGAGAATGAGAGAGGTAAGTAGAGAATGAGAGAAGTAAGTAGTAAATTAGAGAAGTCAGTAGTAAATTAGAGAAGTAAGTAGTAAATTAGAGAAGTCAGTAGAGAATGAGAGAAGTCAGTAGAGAATGAGAGAAGTAAGTAGTAAATTAGAGAAGTTAGTAAGAATGAGAGAAGTATGTAGTAAATTAGAGAAGTTAGTAAGAATGAGAGAAGTATGTAGGAGGTGTAGTAAACAATTGACTGTAGAATTATTTCAACAAAAGTGACATATCACTATAAATTATGACCTGCTCTGCTTTTGATTCAAAACATAATTAACGAGTAACAAACATCCGCAAGTCCAAAATATTTAGCAAACTACTGTTTCTTTCCTTCTATTTTCTTTTTTTCTTCCATGTTCACTTGACAGTTCTCTCATTCATTGTCCATCCATCCATTAAGTGGACACAGTCAGCAAGCTGTAATATCAGCATCTGTCGGGGCACATCATTTTTTGAAATTTCTCTCGGTGGTGCCTCTAGTAACAATCTAATCTGGCCAATAGATTGAAGAGGGAAGACAACCGGTACCCAATAATGTCATGCTGAAGTCGGTCAGATGCGTTGGGCCAAGATGTGGAAATATCACAGTTATGCTGCAAACCACAACACAGACACGCCCACTTAATGTCCTTTTAAGGGTGGATGATGAAGAGGTGTTCTCCTTTAGTCCTCGGGAAAATGTAAGCAAGCAATGAAAATAGAAAACCTGACTTAATCGGAAATTAGAAAGCAGCAGGAAAAGAAGTCTGGAAGAGCATCAAAAGAGATGGGTCATGCGTTGGCTCATCTTTCTATGTGATGTCTTGGGCATATTAAACTGGAAGTGGCAGATGTCTAGGGCATATTAAACTGTGGAAGTGGCAGATGTCTTGGGCATATTAAACTGTGGAAGTGGCAGATGTGTTGGGCATATTAAACTGTGGAAGTGGCAGATGTGTTGGGCATATTAAACTGTGGAAGTGGCAGATGTGTTGGGCATATTAAACTGTGGAAGTGGCAGATGTGTTGAACATATTAAACTGTGGAAGTGGCAGATGTGTTGGACATATTAAACTGTGGAAGTGGCAGTTGTGTTGGACATATTAAACTGTGGAAGTGGCAGATGTGTTGGGCATAATAAACTGTGGAAGTGGCAGATGTGTTGGGCAAATTAAACTGTGGAAGTGGCAGATGTGTTGGACATATTAAACTGCGGAAGTGGCAGATGTCTTGGACATATTAAACTGTGGAAGTGGCAGATTTGTTGGACATATTAAACTGTGGAAGTGGCAGATGTCTTGGACATATTAAACTGTGGAAGTGGCAGATGTCTTGGACATATTAAACTGTGGAAGTGGCAGATGTCTTGGACATATTAAACTGTGGAAGTGGCAGATGTCTTGGACATATTAAACTGTGGAAGTGGCAGATGTGTTGGACATATTAAACTGCGGAAGTGGCAGATTGTTGGGCATATTAAACTGTGGAAGTGGCAGATGTGTTGGACATATTAAACTGCGGAAGTGGCAGATGTCTTGGACATATTAAACTGTGGAAGTGGCAGATGTGTTGGACATATTAAACTGTGGAAGTGGCAGATGTCTTGGACATATTAAACTGTGGAAGTGGCAGATGTTTTGGACATATTAAACTGTGGAAGTGGCAGATTGTTGGGCATATTAAACTGTGGAAGTGGCAGATTGTTGGGCATATTAAACTGTGGAAGTGGCAGATTGTTGGGCATATTAAACTGTGGAAGTGGCAGATGTCTTTGACATATTAAACTGTGGAAGTGGCAGATGTGTTGGACATATTAAACTGTGGAAGTGGCAGATGTGTTGGACATATTAAACTGTGGAAGTAGCAGATGTGTTGGACATATTAAACACCACCAACATCATCATCACCACCAACATCATCATCTTCCTTCTTTGCCAAAGACTGACATTACAAAGCTGTTGTACATGTGTTATCTATCAAGCAGTAGCAATTGTGTCCAGTTTACACCAATGTTCCCTTAAACCCATCTGGCCATATCAAAACGATATTTAAAATTATAATTTTATTGTCATGAAATAATGTGCAGAAGGTCTGTAAAATTTATGGTCACTAACACCATGTTCCCTATACGCCACTTGGCTTGGGGGTACTTTAGTTTCTAGGAGTTTTCTTTGTACTAAAATTGTTTTGTTTTGATGTCCACAGCAACAGAATGCTCAGAGGCCCAAATGGATGATGGGAGGACAGTTTGCTCCACAGGTGGGCTATTTAATTTACACAAATATTGACACTTCATTTATCAAATGTGATGGCATAGGTATATCTCTATAGACTACAGAAACAGGCTAATATTAGCTATTTATAATGTTCAGTAGAAACAACAAAATGTGAATTATACAAAATAATAAATATTGAATTAGTTGGTTGTTATCTACAGTTAGGTTTTAGATGTGAAATGGATGGTATCTAACTGGCAGTTTCATTGGCATACCTGAGCGTACAACTGGGTAGTTTAATTGTCATACCTGAACCTCTAACTGGGTAGTTTCATTGGCATACCTGAGCGTACAACTATGTAGTTTCATTGGCATACCTGAGTGTATAACTGGGTAGTTTCATTGGCATATCTGAACCTCTAACTGGTTAGTTTCATTGGCATATCTGAACCTCTAACTGGGTAGTTTCATTGGCATACTTCATCATACAACTGGATAGTTTCATTGGCATACCTGAGCATACAACTGGGTAGTTTAATTGTTATACCTGGACCTCTAACTGGGTAGTTTCATTGGCATACCTGAGCATACAACTGGGTAGTTTCATTGGCATATCTGAACCTCTAACTGGGTAGTTTCATTGGCATACCTGAGCGTACAACTATGTAGTTTCATTGGCATACCTGAGCATACAACTGGGTAGTTTCATTGGCATACCTGAGCATACAACTGGGTAGTTTCATTGGCATTCCTGAGCATACAACTGGGTAGTTTCATTGGCATACCTGAACATACAACTGGGTAGTTTCATTGGCATTCCTGAGCATACAACTGGATAGTTTCATTGGCATACCTGAGCATACAACTGGATAGTTTCATTGGCATACCTGAGCATACAACTGGATAGTTTCATTGGCATACATCATGAGCGTACAACTCGGTAGTTTCATAGGCATACATCATGAGCATACAACTGGGTAGTTTCATTGGCATACCTGAGCCTCTAACTGTGTAGTTTCATTGGCATACCTGAACATACAACTGGGTAGTTTCATTGGCATACCTGAGCCTCTAACTGGGTAGTTTCATTGGCAAACCTGAGCCTCTGACTGGTTTGTTTCATTGGCATACCTGAGCCTCTAACTGGGTAGTTTCATTGGCATACTTGAGCGTACAACTGGATAGTTTTTGTTGTTGTATGTGAACCTCAAATGGGTAGTTAGACTGGTAATGAACTAAGAAACATTAGAATGTGAGGCCTGTGTTAACCACTAGACCACAGATGCTGAACTATGCAAAGCATTCAGAGTAAATCTGTTCTTAACCCTTACTAGACACCCTGACAGTGGCCGGCATGTTTGTTTCATTAAAAATATCCGTTATTTTGATTTAAATCCGTATATTAAAATTCACTAGATGGTCATTTCCGCTTGCTAACTCTAGAAGTATGGTGTAGTGTTCTGTCATTTTTCATGATTTTGTTGCAAAAATGTAACTCACCAACATCTGATCATTTTGTGAGGCTCTCCGTACATTTTATATGGTTTCTTTACCAAATCTCGTAGTGTAAGATTTGTTATATTTTAGGTATGTTGTTTCTGCTTTAAATGGATGAATTCATGTGGTTTCTCTTTGTCTTTGGCTATAATTTCAAAATGAAAGTAAGTTTTCAAATTGATCATCGAAGGGATTTATTTAGTGCAGCGATAGGTGGAGCAAATTTCTGAATTTAATTGTTTTCAATTTTTAATACACACTATCTGAGGTGAAATATGTTAGACGAATGACAGGAAACAGCCTGTGTTTTTAATACACACTATCTGAGGTGAAATGTGTTAGACGAATGACAGGAAACAGCGTGTGTTTTTAATACACACTATGTGAGATGAAATGTGTTAGACGAATGACAGGAAACAGCCTGTGTTTTTAATACACACTATCTGAGATGAAATGTGTTAGACGAATGACAGGAAACAGCCTGTGTTTTTAATACACACTATCTGAGATGAAATGTGTTAGACGAATGACAGGAAACAGCCTGTGTTTTTAATACACACTATCTGAGATGAAATGTGTTAGACGACTGACAGGAAACAGCCTGTGTTTTTAATACACACTATCTGAGATGAAATGTGTTAGACGAATGACAGGAAACAGCCTGTGTTTTTAATACACACTATCTGAGATGAAATGTGTTAGACGAATGACAGGAAACAGCATGAGAGATAAGATCAGAAATGAAGAACTGAGAAAAAATCTAGGAATAACCCCTGCCATTGAATATAATAAGAAACAACAGGTTAAATGGTTTGGCCATGTAAGAAGGCAGAAAAATCAAAACACACCACAACGAACCTTCAATAAACGTGGCAAGAACACCAGACCCAAGGAGCGACCCCAAAAAAAATGAATTGATGGAATATTAGAAACACTAGGAAACATAACAGCAACAGAAGCGAACAGAAGAACAAAAGACCACAAATTATATCTACCCTCGACGCTGAAAGGCAAATCAAGAAGGAAACAAGAAGAATACACTATCACTCATTGAATGGTAATACATACGTTTTTATGCCTTGATGATTAAAGCAAATTGTTCAAATGTGTATATTTAGATTAGAGACTATAATAAGTAATGTTAACATCAGACAGATGTACACCAGAGGTTAGATGCAGAATGGCTCGCACAAAAGCTGCTTTCCAAAAAATGAGGAAGATACTATGCACTCCTATTTTGACAATAGAAACAAGAAAAAGAGTTCTTAAATGTTATATAGAGCCAGTCTTAACATATGGATGTGAATCATGGATAATAGGACAGACAGTAGACAAGGAAATCACTGGAGGCTGTAGAAATGTCGTTTTACTGAAGAATGTTGAGAATAACATGGACAGCTAAGAAAAGTAATGAAAATGAATATATTATGAAAGTGGCCTAAGCAAAAAGAGAGCTAATTTCCAAAATTCGGAAGAAACAATTATAATTTTGGCCATGTAATGAGAAAGGAAAAAATGGTAAAGCCACAGGACCAGATGAAATTCCTTCAGAAGCCATCAAAGCAGATATTAACATCTCTACCAAGATACTACATAATCTATTAGATAAAATTTGGGAGAGGGAAGAAATACCTAAAGACTGGAAAGAAGGTTATATGATCAAACTACCAAAGAAAGGAAGTTTACAGGAGTGCACAAATTATAGGGGAATTATGCTACTATTGGTGCCAGGAAAAATATTAAGCAGAATCATTCTGGAGAGACTAAAAGAGGCCATAGAGAAACATTTGAGGGATGAACAAGCAGGTTTTAGGAAGAACAGATCATGTGCTGATCAAATAACTACTCTACGTATAATAGTTGAACAAAGTTTAGAACTAAAATCCCCACTTTATATTGGATTCATAGATTACGAAAAGGCATTTGATAGTTTAGACAGAAGAATGCTTTGGAAGTTGCTGAGTCATTACGGAATCCCCATAAAGTTTATTAACCTGATAAAAACAATGTATGAAGGAACGAAATGAAGTGTGGTGCATGAAGGACAGCTTACAGAAGCATTTGAAATAAGAACAGGAGTAAGGCAAGGATGCCTTCTGTCTCCATTTCTCTTTCTACTGGCCATAGATTGGATTATGAAAATAACTCAAAACAACAGAAATGGAATCCAGTGGTCACTGACCAAACAACTTGATGATTTAGACTTTGCTGATGACATAGCTCTCCTATCACACAGCCATCAACAGATGCAGGATAAAATGAGCATACTTGATGAGAGATCACAACAGCTAGGACTGAAGATTAATAGAGATAAGACCAACATTATGAGAATTAATACAGTTGGCAATAACCAAATAAAACTAGGAGAAATACCTCTATTAGATGTACAATCTTACATATATCAGGGCAGTAATATAGATAAAGAGGGAGGAACAGAAAATGATACCAAAATAAGGATATCAAAAGAAAGAGGAGCTTTCATTGCACTGGGAAACATATGGAAATCCAAAGAAATTAGGTTAAATACAAAAATACAAATGTTCAACTCAAATGTTAAGGCGGTCCTATTTTATGGCTGTGAAAAATGGAGAACAACAAAATTGACAATCAGGAAGATACAGACTTTCATTAATGGATGCTTACGCAGAATAAAAGGATGGAAATGGCAGGACAAAATCACTAACATAGAATTATGGAAATGTACCAGTCACACCAGTAGATAAAGAGAAACAGCGAAGACGATGGCGCTGGATAGGACACACACTACAGAAGCCAACTGAGAGTATTACACAACACGCCCTTTTTTGGAATCCCCTGGGGAAAAGACAAAGAGGAAGACCAAGGAATTCTTGGAGAAGACAGATAGGAGCAGAGATGATGATGATGGGAAAGACATGGAATGATTTTAAAAGAATGGCAAAAAACAGGATGACTTGGAAAGTGTTTGTTGAAGACCTATGCTCCACTGGGAGCTAAAAAGGTAGAAGAAGAAGAATGAGAAGGGAACAGCTGGAATATATTGTGACAACTGGGAAAATTGAGAGACGAAGAGATGGAGAGAATCAAAGAGAAAAGATACTAGACAGTTTAAGAGGATGATTTGGCAGAAGGTATTTAACAGAAATGATAAATAACTGTCGAGATCAAAAATTATGGAAAGACTTTGATACAAACATAAAACTAAATGAATAGATCAGTGAATCAGTGCAGGCGAAGAGATTTGTTGACAACATCATGAAAAAAATGACAAGTAATCAACAACAGAAGAAGACAACAATAGGCAGCCCAAAGCAGGATCAAACCCATATGTTTTATGTCAATGAATAGATCTGCCATTCCTGAACATTCTGATATATGTTGCTTGACCAAACAATGACATACAGCAGGTATATCATGACATTTCTTACAATCGTTATGTGTAAAAAAAAAAAATTGTACTAAAAGTGGGTGTGTCCAAACAGGGTTCCACTGAGTTTTAGTTGAGTGTTAAAGTCACTGACTTGCGAAGACATTCTCTTCTCTGTAGCAATTAGGTCGATATGGTGGTGCATCCAACGTTGTGACCAACCCTAGACAGGCAGCTTACGAGTCTCGCAAACAGAACATGTCCACATCATCTCGATCTGATGCGACATCAGAGCTGAAGTCACTCATGTACAGAGAGGGCGAACAGAGAGGGATGAAGAGACAGATGCAGGAGCAAGGAGGAAGGAAGGGAGATGATAGTGATGAGGAACCAGAGGCACCTGATGATGTTAGGTGAGCAGTGCTACCCATATACGATAGTGTTCTTTTTATGTTTATCATGAATATTCTGTCTGAATTCATATCAAAGTTATTTCTAACTCAATTTTTCCAATTAATATCAAAGTTATTTGTAACTTTATTTTTCCAATTAATATCAAAGTTATTTCTAACTCGATTTTTCCAATTAATATCAAAGTTACCTGTAACTTTATTTTTCTAATTAATATCAAAGTTATTTCTAACTCGATTTTTCCAATTAATATCAAAGTTATTTCTAACTCGATTTTTCCAATTAATATCAAAGTTATTTCTAACTCGATTTTTCCAATTAATATCAAAGTTACTTGTGACTTGATTTTTCTAATTAATATCAAAGTTATTTCTAACTCGATTTTTCCAATTAATATCAAAGTTATTTCTAACTCGATTTTTCCAATTAATATCAAAGTTACTTGTGACTTGATTTTTCCAATTAATATCAAAGTTATTTCTAACTCGATTTTTCCAATTAATATCAAAGTTACTTGTGACTTGATTTTTCTAATTAATATCAAAGTTATTTGTAACTTAATTTTTCTAATTAATATCAAAGTTACTTGTGACTTGATTTTTCTAATTAATATCAAAGTTATTTGTAACTTGATTTTTCTAGCATTAAAAAAGTATCAGTCATGGTAGCTCTGTGTCATGTTCTGTCATCAACCCAAATTGGGTGACTATCCAGTTTGATTGTTTTGTCTTTGAGCAGATTATGGGAGGATGGTTGGAAAGACCGATACTACAAATCCAAATTTGATGTTGATGTTGATGATGTTCAGTTCCGTTACACCGTGGTAAGTTCAGCAGAGTTATCATCTTTAGGGTATCAATTAGTGGTGCACAAAAGGTAAATGTTCAGTGTGATAACATGAGTCAGTGGTGTGTGGGGTAGAGAAATGACAAAAAGAAGAAGAGATGTGGTATGGGTATTACTGTGGTAGTGGATGATAATGCTAGAAATGTTTGTTGATAGAAAACTCTGGCCCACAATACTGAACCAGAGAGTTATCTGCACGGTGCTTCTACAGTAATTGCATTGAACTGTGGCAAAAATATAACAACATATAGTAGTGAGTATTTGAAATAGTATATAGACTTAGGTAGATCACATAATGGGTATATAGAGATAGAGCATGGGTCGGATAGTTTAGTAGTTAACCATAAATTAGGTAGAGATGTTAGCAGTAACATAGTTATAGCACAGACACAAAATAAGAGTCACAAGTTTTTGGAATAGAAAATCGTAGCTGTTATTGGGAAGGTAGGGGAACAGATGTAAACTTGACTTGATCGTCACATGTCCAGAAATTAGGTTGATAAACAAATTTGTGGGCAGGTTAAGTTTATGAGAGAGATGTCACTCTTAGAGTTCATGTTAGCGTTGTTTTTAAAACTCAGAGGTTAACTAAATGTCCAGATGGAGTCTTGTTTTACAAAATTTGACACAAAAGTCATCTAGAATTAAAGTTTGCATTCACCCATTGGCTGAGAGATCACTAGCCAGTGACTAAGCCAATAGATTATGCAAATGAGACAGAGATATTTAATCCTATACATTAGCAGAGCTAAGATTTGAGTTTAGAATGATTTGAGGAAGATCCAACAACCTCCAGAGACACAGAGGGAGAGAAACACCTAGAGTTACAAACATAGAGCTAGAGAACTTGATCACTATAGATATAAGTTAGAGAGGGATAGAGAACTAGATCAATATAGATATAAGTTAGAGAGAGAGATAGAGAATAAGATCAATATAGATATAAGTTAGAGAGAGATAGAGAACTAGATCAATATAGATATAAGTTAGAGAGAGAGAGAGAGAGAGAGAGAGAACTAGATCAATATAGATATAAGTTAGAGAGAGATAGAGAACACGATCAATATAGATATAAGTTTGAGAGAGATAGAGAACTAGATCAATATAGATATAAGTTAGAGAGAGATAGAGAACACGATCCATATAGATATTAGTTAGAGAGAGAGAGAGAGAACTAGATCAATATAGATATAAGTTAGAGAGAGAGAGAGAGAGAACTAGATCAATATAGATATAAGTTAGAGAGAGAGAGAGAACTAGATCAATATAGATATAAGTTTGAGAGTGATAGAGAACTAGATCAATATAGATATAAGTTAGAGAGAGAGAGAGAGAACTAGATCAATATAGATATAAGTTAGAGAGAGAGAGAGAACTAGATCAATATAGATATAAGTTAGAGAGAGAGAGAGAGAACTAGATCAATATAGATGTAAGTTAGAGAGAGATAGAGAACTAGATCAATATAGATATAAGTTAGAGAGAGATAGAGACTCACCAAGTGAACATCAAGTTAGACCAGACATAGTTTAGTTGAGAAGTGTTTCCAGTTAGACCAGACATAGTTTAGTTGAGAAGTGTTTCCAGTTAGACCAGACATAGTTTAGTTGAGAAGTGTTTCCAGTTAGACCAGACATAGTTTAGTTGAGAAGTGTTTCCAGTTAGACCAGACATAGTTTAGTTGAGAAGTGTTTCCAGTTAGACCAGACATAGTTTAGTTGAGAAGTGTTTCCAGTTAGACCAGACATAGTTTAGTTGAGAAGTGTTTCCAATTAGACCAGACATAGTTTAGTTGAGAAGTGTTTCCAATTAGACCAGACATAGTTTATTTGAGAAGTGTTTCCAGTTAGACCAGACATAGTTTAGTTGAGAAGTGTTTCAAGTTAGATTCAGAAGTTTTGTGCTCCGGAGAACAGCAGTAAGTAGATTTTAGTGTAGCTTTGAATAAGTCAAGACATAGATATAGAATAGTAAGAGTAGCATTGAATAAGTCAAGACATAGATATAGAATAGCAAGAGTAGCATTTAATAAGTCAAGACATAGATATAGAATAGCAAGAGTAGCATTGAATAAGTCAAGACATAGATATAGAATAGTAAAAGTAGCATTGAATAAGTCAAGACATAGATATAGAATAGCAAGTGTCAGGCAAGACGCGTTGGCATATTTTAATGGCATGGAAAATAGAATTAGAAATGTCACAGACAATATGTACTAGGAGATGCCTCAAATAAATACCATTGTTAACCTCGTGAGTGCATGCAGACCAAGAACATTAATTTTAGAATTGAAATTTATTATTTTTTTCCGCTTTTTTTTTTTCGTTTGCCAGCTTTTACCTCTGACGAAGTCCCTAGAGACTAGGAACTGAATTTTGTGCATTAATCCATTTTCCCCTGGCAGCCGTGTGCACAGGGTTCCCTTGCTGCACAGGCAGATAGCTCCGACTTCTGAAGTACTCATATTTTTTCCGTCGATGAGTAATTGGCGTTTCAAACCAGGCCTCACTGCTGAGACCAGGGGTGGTTGCCACAGAGAGAAATCATAAATAAAAATCCCAACTGATGCAGCCGGGATTTGAACCCACAACCTCATTGTCTGGAGGCAAGACCCTGGCCTAGAGACCAACCAGTCCCCCTGAATTTATAATTTGAGATGTACTCCACTTCACGTGCACGTGATCAAATAAACTTGTTTCAACAAAAATCCTAGTCTGTGATTGTTGACTTCATGAATGCATATCAAGACATTGTTAGTACGTCGTGTTGTCATCTATGTGTAATAATTATGAAAATATCTCAACTCTGTATCATCAAATATATAGTAGCAGTGACCAGTCTAAAGATTTGACTGGAGAAAACAAAGTCAATACATCATATCTATCTATCTATTGACCTTTCGAGCCGTAGCCACCCATAGGGCATAGACCCAGATACTCCTCTTATCTGAATTTTGGTTCTAGCAGTTTTAAATTCTTTTAAAGCTATTTTATCAAATCAGGACAGGATAGACAAGAGGATTGACCAACTTAACGGAGGTGCTCATATCAACGTTATAGTTATCAATGTTATAGTTATCAATGTTATAGTTATCAATGCCCAATTGATCAAGTTTTCTTGATGTCTGTGTTTTTTTTATTTGATAGAACAAAATGAAGTTTTGCTAAATGTGAGCTTGTTTAGTTGTACACTCATGGAGGGGGTTTAGTTGTACACTCATGGAGGGGGTTTAGTTGTACACTCATGGAGGGGGTTTAGTTGTACACTCATGGAGGGGGTTTAGTTGTACACTCATGGAGGGGGTTTAGTTGTACACTCATGGAGGGGGTTTAGTTGTACACTCATGGAGGGGGTTTAGTTGTACACTCATGGAGGGGGTTTAGTTGTACACTCATGGAGGGGGTTTAGTTGTACACTCATGGAGGGGGTTTAGTTGTACACTCATGGAGGGGGTTTAGTTGTACACACATGGAGTGGGTTTAGTTGTGCACTCATGGAGGGGGTTTAGTTGTACACACATGGAGTGGGTTTAGTTGTGCACTCATGGAGGGGGTTTAGTTGTGCACACTTGGTGGTAACTGTCACCTTCACAAACAGGCCCATACAAGCTGCTGATTGTTAGCAACAATTGGAGATATTTGACATCAGTTTTGTTTGATTTCTCTAGGCCCACCATTATGTTCGAGGACTGTGCTGGGTGTTGCGCTACTATTATCAGGTCAGTACACGTTTATTATTTCAATATAACACCTCTTCTTGTGCACAGTATCAGTGCAATATTACGTGCCCAGTACCAGTGCAATATTATGTGCCCAGTACCAGTTTCATTGCTGTCAATATTCATGTATTTCAGCCTATTTTGTTTGTTTGTGCGATGGAATCCACAAAATAATGTGTGTTTGTTTGTGTGATGGAATCAACAAAAAATGTGTGTTTGTTTGTGCGATGGAATCCACAAAATAATGTGTGTTTGTTTGTGTGATGGAATCAACAAAAAATGTGTGTTTGTTTGTGTGATGGAATCAACAAAAAATGTGTGTTTGTTTGTGTGATGGAATCAACAAAATAAGGTGTGTTTGTTTGTGTGATGGAATCAACAAAATAATGTGTGTTTGTTTGTGCGATGGAATCAACAAAATAATGTGTGTTTGTTTGTGTGATGGAATCAACAAAATAATGTGTGTTTGTTTGTGTGATGGAATCAACAAAATAATGTGTGTTTGTATGATGGAATCAACAAAATATTGTGTTTGTTTGTGTGATGGAATCAACAAAATAATGTGTGTTTGTTTGTGTGATGAAATCAACAAAATAATGTGTGTTTGTATGATGGAATCAACAAAATATTGTGTTTGTTTGTGTGATGGAATCAACAAAATAATGTGTGTTTGTTTGTGTGATGGAATCAAGAAAATAATGTGTGTTTGTTTGTTCAATGAAATGAACAAAATAATGTGTGTTTGTTTGTTCAATGAAATCAACAAAATATTGTGTGTTTGTTTGTTAAATGAAATCAACAAAATATTGTGTGTTTGTTTGTTCAATGAAATCAACAAAATAATGTGTGTTTGTTTGTTCAATGAAATCAACAAAATATTGTGTGTTTGTTTGTTCAATGAAATCAACAAAATAATGTGTGTTTGTTTGTTCAATGAAATCAACAAAATAATGTGTGTTTGTTTGTTCGATGGAATCAACAAAATAATGTGTGTTTGTTTGTTCAATGAAATCAACAAAATATTGTGTGTTTGTTTGTTCAATGAAATCAACAAAATAATGTGTGTTTGTTTGTTCAATGAAATCAACAAAATAATGTGTGTTTGTTTGTGCGATGGAATCAACAAAATAATGTGTGTTTGTTTGTGTGATGGAATCAACAAAATAATGTGTGTTTGTTTGTGCGATGGAATCAACAAAATAATGTGTGTTTGTTTGTGCGATGGAATCAACAAAATAATGTGTGTTTGTTTGTGCGATGGAATCAACAAAATAATGTGTGTTTGTTTGTTCAATGAAATCAACAAAATAATGTGTGTTTGTTTGTGCGATGGAATCAACAAAATAATGTGTGTTTGTTTGTTCAATGAAATCAACAAAATAATGTGTGTTTGTTTGTGCGATGGAATCAACAAAATAATGTGTGTTTGTTTGTTCAATGAAATCAACAAAATAATGTGTGTTTGTTTGTTCAATGAAATCAACAAAATAATGTGTGTTTGTTTGTGCGATGGAATCAACAAAATAATGTGTGTTTGTTTGTGCGATGGAATCAACAAAATAATGTGTGTTTGTTTGTTCAATGAAATCAACAAAATAATGTTTGTTTGCAGGGATGTGCCTCCTGGAAATGGTATTTCCCCTACCACTATGCTCCATTTGCTTCAGACTTTGTTAACATCGGGGACCTGCCCAATGACTTTGAGAAAAATACTCAGCCAGTAAGTGATCTGCTCTTCTTGTTTCTACTGATTTTGCTTTTGTTTCCTTCAGTTACTTTCTCACCCATTTTTATAGAGGAAAGTGTATGTGTGTCTCTGTGATGTTAAAGACCGCAGAATGATAGATGATGAATGTTCATTTATGTCTCCAGTCTAAACCACAGGAAACTACTATTTGTGCTGTTTCATCCTATAAATGTTGGTCTGCAATGCAAGTAATCAGCCCTACCTTATCCTGGAGATACTTGTCTTAATAGGAAATGTAGCAAACATGACTTTGTTATCATTGTCTTCATTTCTATAGTTGTAGCAAACATGACCTTGTTATCATTGTCTTCATTTCTATAGTTGTAGCAAACATGACCTTGTTATCATTGTCTTCATTTCTATAGTAGTAACAAACATGACCTTGTTATCATTGTCTTCATTTCTATAGTTGTAGCAAACATGACCTTGTTATCATTGTCTTCATTTCTATAGTTGTAGCAAACATGACCTTGTTATCATTGTCTTCATTTCTATAGTTGTAGCAAACATGACCTTGTTATCATTGTCTTCATTTCTATAGTTGTAGCAAACATGACCTTGTTATCATTGTCTTCATTTCTATAGTTGTAGCAAACATGACCTTGTTATCATTGTCTTCATTTCTATAGTTGTAGCAAACATGACCTTGTTATCATTGTCTTCATTTCTATAGTAGTAACAAACATGACCTTGTTATCATTGTCTTCATTTCTATAGTTGTAGCAAACATGATCTTATCATTGTCTTCATTTCTGTAGTTGTAGCAAACATGATCTTATCATTGTCTTCATTTCTATAGTTGTAGCAAACATGATCTTATCATTGTCTTCATTTCTATAGTTGTAGCAAACATGATCTTATCATTGTCTTCATTTCTGTAGTTGTAGCAAACATGATCTTATCATTGTCTTCATTTCTGTAGTTGTAGCAAACATGATCTTATCATTGTCTTCATTTCTGTAGTTGTAGCAAACATGATCTTATCATTGTCTTCATTTCTATAGTTGTAGCAAACATGACCTTGTTATCATTGTCTTCATTTCTATAGTTGTAGCAAACATGACCTTGTTATCATTGTCTTCATTTCTATAGTTGTAGCAAACATGACCTTGTTATCATTGTCTTCATTTCTATAGTAGTAACAAACATGACCTTGTTATCATTGTCTTCATTTCTATAGTTGTAGCAAACATGACTTTGCTATCATTGTCTTCATTTCTATAGTTGTAGCAAACATGACCTTGTTATCATTGTCTTCATTTCTATAGTTGTAGCAAACATGACCTTGTTATCATTGTCTTCATTTCTATAGTTGTAGCAAACATGATCTTGTTATCATTGTCTTCATTTCTATAGTAGTAACAAACATGACCTTGTTATCATTGTCTTCATTTCTATAGTTGTAGCAAACATGACTTTGCTATCATTGTCTTCATTTCTATAGTTGTAGCAAACATGACTTTGCTATCATTGTCTTCATTTCTATAGTTGTAGCAAACATGACTTTGCTATCATTGTCTTCATTTCTATAGTTGTAGCAAACATGACTTTGCTATCATTGTCTTCATTTCTATAGTAGTAACAAACATGATCTTATCATTGTCTTCATTTCTGTAGTTGTAGCAAACATGACCTTGTTATCACCAGACTGAAGGTCATGAAGCCTACAGAATGAATGTTCACTTCACTACATTTTTAAATTTATGAATTGTATCACATTAACAAGCAATGAAAGCTCATTTCTGGACATGCCATTTGTCATGTTGTGGTGTAGGATGTCGCAAAAATCTACAAATATTTTCATGTTGTGTAAGACATCACAAAAATCTACAAATTTGTTATGTTGTGGTGTAAGACATCACAAAAATCTACAAATTTGTTACGTTGTGGTGTAAGACATCACAAAAATCTACAAATTTGTTACGCTGTGGTGTAAGACATCACAAAAATCTACAAATTTGTCACGCTGTATTGTAAGACATAAAAAAAACCTACAAATTTGATTCCAAACTTTTTCTAATAAACTGGTGTCTGGTATAGCAAAAGTTGAAGAAAGCATATTTCTGAGATGAATAACAAAGTAGATTTTACACTTCAGCTATAACACACATGTTGTATGGTGACAGTTGTTTGATATTTGTGACTGAGACCTTTCTTTGTTGTGACTGAGACCTTTCCTTGTTTGTGACTGAGACCTTTCCTTGTTTGTGACTGAGACCTATCTTTGTTTGTGACTGAGACCTTTATTTGTTTGTGACTGAGACCTTTCTTTGTTGTGACTGAGACCTATCTTTGTTTGTGACTGAGACCTTTCTTTGTTTGTGACTGAGACCTATATTTGTTTGTGACTGAGACCTATATTTGTTTGTGACTGAGACCTATATTTGTTTGTGACTGAGACCTATCTTTGTTTGTGACTGAGACCTATATTTGTTTGTGACTGAGACCTTTCTTTGTCCACAAGTTCAAGCCCCTGGAACAGCTGATGGGAGTCTTCCCAGCCGCAAGTAAAAAACATCTTCCCATCACTTGGCAGACGCTCATGATAGATCCTGTAAGTTGAATACCATGAAATAGTTTATGTTTAACTTAATGATTGGCACAAAACCATGGAATAATTTATGTTTAACTTAATGATTGGCACAAAACCATGGAATAATTTATGTTTAACTTAATGATTGGCACAAAACCATGGAATAATTTATGTTTAACTTAATGATCTGCAGAAAACCATGAAATATTTGGTTAACTTTATGATCTGCAGAAAACCATGACATATTTTATGTTTAACTCAATGATCTGTAGACAACCATGAAATAGTTTGTTTAACTTAATGATCTGCAGAAAACCATGAAATTGTTTATTTTTAATTTAATTACGTGTAGAAAACCATGAAATAGTTTATTTTAAATTTAATGACCTGTAGAAAACTAGATCATCTGGTAAATCATAGAAAGATTAAAATTGGTCACAGAGCAACATAACATATAGTAAATATTATGTGGAGGGTGAAAGCCATATCTAGCACTCAGATTCTGACTCATACGAGGTAATCTACTTATGTAGATAGAAGATTTATTGTTGTTTGACACATCAGAGAGGTAATCTACTTATATACATAGAAGATTTATTGTTGTTTGACACATCAGAGAGGTAATCTACTTATATACATAGAAGATTTATTGTTGTTTGACACATCAGAGAGGTAATCTACTTCTATACATAGAAGATTTATTGTTGTTTGACACATCAGAGAGGTAATCTACTTATATATATAGAAGGTTTGCTGTTGTTTGACACATCAGAGAGGTAATCTACTTCTATATATAGAAGGTTTGCTGTTGTTTGACACATCAGAGAGGTAATCTACTTCTATACATAGAAGATTTATTGTTGTTTGACACATCAGAGAGGTAATCTACTTCTATACATAGAAGGTTTGCTGTTGTTTGACACATCAGAGAGGTAATCTACTTCTATACATAGAAGGTTTGCTGTTGTTTGACACATCAGAGAGGTAATCTACTTCTATACATAGAAGGTTTATTGTTGTTTGACACATCAGAGAGGTAATCTACTTCTATACATAGAAGATTTATTGTTGTTTGACACATCAGAGAGATAATCTACTTCTATACATAGAAGATTTATTGTTGTTTGACACATCAGAGAGGTAATCTACTTCTATACATAGAAGATTTATTGTTGTTTGACACATCAGAGAGGTAATCTACTTCTATACATAGAAGATTTATTGTTGTTTGACACAGAGAGATAATCTACTTCTATACATAGAAGGTTTGCTGTTGTTTGACACATCAGAGAGGTAATCTACTTCTATACATAGAAGATTTATTGTTGTTTGACACAGAGAGATAATCTACTTCTATACATAGAAGGTTTGCTGTTGTTTGACACATCAGAGAGGTAATCTACTTCTATACATAGAAGGTTTGCTGTTGTTTGACACATCAGAGAGGTAATCTACTTCTATACATAGAAGATTTATTGTTGTTTGACACATCAGAGAGGTAATCTACTTCTATACATAGAAGGTTTGCTGTTGTTTGACACATCAGAGAAGTAATCTACTTCTATACATAGAAGGTTTGCTGTGGTTTGACACATTAGAGGTATGCTATACAATATTAGCACAACTGCAGTAAGCAGCAGTAGAAGGAAACAGCATCAGCTTCAAATAAAATCCCCACACACAAAGTATCATTTCTTTGTACAAAATTTCAGCCATAATTGTATTGTATATTTCCAACAGTGTTTAAGCATGTCCCTAATGTTCTTCCTTGTCTTCTATAGGAGTCACCAATCATTGACTTCTACCCTATAGATTTCAAAATAGACCTCAACGGAAAGAAGTTTGCATGGCAAGGTGGGTATGTTTCTCAAGTCCCCTGTCATTTCCAACAGCTTCTCATATGATTTCTCCATGGTCCGTTAATTATCCTTGTTATTGCTTTTATTACAGATGTGACAGCTTCCTCATTTGACATGTCTTACATCATAGTTTTCTTGAGACAAAGGTCAATGACATGTGGAGAAGGCTACAAAGGTCAATGACATGTGGATAAGGCTACTAAGATCAATGTCATGGAGAAGGCTACAAAGATCAATGACATGTGGAGAAGGTTACAAAGATCAATGACATGTGGAGAAGGCTACAAAGATCAATGTCATGTGAAGGCTACAAAGATCAATGTCATGTGAAGGCTACAAAGATCAATGTCATGTGGAGAAGGCTACAAAGATCAATGACATGTGGAAAAGGCTACAAAGATCAATGACATGTGGAGAAGGCTACAAAGATCAATGTCATGTGGAGAAGGCTACAAAGATCAATGACATGTGGAAAAGGCTACAAAGATCAATGACATGTGGAGAAGGCTACAAAGATCAATGACATGTGGAGAAGGTTACAAAGATCAATGACATGTGGAGAAGGCTACAAAGATCAATGACATGTGGAAAAGGCTACAAAGATCAATGACATGTGGAGAAGGCTACAAAGATCAATGACATGTGGAGAAGGTTACAAAGATCAATGACATGTGGAGAAGGCTACAAAGATCAATGACATGTGGAGAAGGCAACAAGAGAGAATGTTTTGGAGAGATATAGTTTTAATTTCAGTTGATGTCTTTGCCTATGGATAGACCAGCAAACCAGAGTTGAAATGTTGACAGGGCTTCGTTGAGAGAGAGATCTCTATCAGCAAATGAAACTGGGAAAGTCCGTAACACACGGAGAACAAATATAAACAACTGGGCACAGCAACATTCGAGGTAGCTTGGATGTCAAAGTCAGATGACAAAAGGTGCAGGAGAAAGGAGATGAGGTCAGGCACTACAGAAACACCATTGTTCATTCTGTGGCCAGATCTGTCTATCCAATATTGGCAGATTCAGCCACGAGGGAAGCTAAGAAAACAGCATCCAGCATAAGACACTAATATTTGACCAAACTACTGACTTATCATGATTGCTTGCTACCAACCGTCTGTTAAGATCACACATCACATTCTGTTGATGCTGTGGTCAGGACATCACATTTTGTTAGTACTGTGGTCAGTATCACAGGCTGTATTATACATCATATTTTGTTAGTGCTGTGGTCAGTATCACAGGCTGTATTATACATCATATTTTGTTAGTGCTGTGGTCAGTATCACAGGCTGTATTATACATCATATTTTGTTAGTGCTGTGGTCAGTATCACAGGCTGTATTATACATCATATTTTGTTAGTGCTGTGGTCAGTATCACAGGCTGTATTATACATCATATTTTGTTAGTGCTGTGGTCAGTATCACAGGCTGTATTATACATCATATTTTGTTAGTGCTGTGGTCAGTATCACAGGCTGTATTATACATCATATTTTGTTAGTGCTGTGGTCAGTATCACAGGCTGTATTATACATCACATTTTGTTGATGCTGTGGTCAGTATCACAGGCTGTATTATACATCCCATTTTGTTGATGCTGTGGTCAGTATCACAGGCTGTATTATACATCACATTTTGTTGATGCTGTGGTCAGTATCACAGGCTGTATTATACATCACATTTTGTTGATGCTGTGGTCAGTATCACAGGCTGTATTATACATCACATTTTGTTGTTGCTGTGGTCAGTATCACAGGCTGTATTATACATCACATTTTGTTGATGCTGTGGTCAGTATCACAGGCTGTATAATACATCACATTTTGTTGGTGCTGTGGTCAGTATCACAGGCTGTACTATACATCACATTTTGTTGGTGCTGTGGTCAGTATCACAGGCTGTACTATACATCACATTTTGTTGGTGCTGTGGTCAGTATCACAGGCTGTACTATACATCACATTTTGTTGGTGCTGTGGTCAGTATCACAGGCTGTATTATACATCACATTTTGTTGGTGCTGTGGTCAGTATCACAGGCTGTATAATACATCACATTTTGTTGGTGCTGTGGTCAGTATCACAGGCTGTACTATACATCACATTTTGTTGGTGCTGTGGTCAGTATCACAGGCTGTATTATACATCACATTTTGTTGGTGCTGTGGTCAGTATCACAGGCTGTACTATACATCACATTTTGTTGGTGCTGTGGTCAGTATCACAGGCTGTATTATACATCACATTTTGTTGGTGCTGTGGTCAGGACATCGCATTTTGTTGGTGCTGTGGTCAGTATCACATGTGAAATGATTTTACTTTCCCAGAAAGAGATCATTCCTGCCCATATTCCAGGGGTTTGGTCAGTCCCAAAGCCAAGTTGGTTTGGGTGAAATGTTTGTCAAACCTGGCAGTTGAACACACAACCTCCATGTCAGAAGCCAGCACACTCTCTACTCAGTCACCGTGAGGTTGTGTTTTATACAAATAATTCTGGTTTCTATTTTTTCTGCATTTATCTGGCAACTCGTCGTATTTTATTAAATTATTTAAATTTCTTTCTCCCTGCATTTGCCTGATGACTTCTCTATATTGTCTTCACCCAAAGTGACATTAAATGGATGTAGATACAATCTGGATAAATGTGAGGTGTGATATCTGTAACTTTTGGCCAGGCCTATCATATTTGTTGAATGCCTTGTTGTCTTGATCAGCCTGGTTAGTCTGTGTCTAGCCCTGCCTGACTCAGGAAGGTAGATGAGGATCTTGCTCAGTTTTGATTCACTGATACTGACACAAGTGGTCACCAATGACCCACTGACAACTTTGAGACCATGTATACTGTTAGTACTCTGGGCCCCCTTATTCACCTGACATTTATGTCTAGTTCTCCTTCATTATTTGACATTAATATCTAGTTCTCCTTCATTACTTGACATTAATATATAGTTCTCCTTCATTACTTGACATTAATATCTAGTTCTCCTTCATTACTTGACATTAATGTCTAGTTCTCCTTCATTACTTGACATTAATGTCTAGTTCTCCTTTATTACTTGACATTTATGTCTAGTTCTCCTTCATTACTTGACATTAATGTCTAGTTCTCCTTCATTACTTGACATTTATGTCTAGTTTTCCTTCATTACTTGACATTTATGTCTAGTTCTCCTTCATTACTTGACATTATGGACGTTAAGCACTTCAGACTGGTTTCCTCAAGTGTCAGCTTTTAAGGGCTGCCCATTGGCTGGAAACATGCCTTCATGTACACACAAACATAAATGTACAACATGACTTCATGTACACGCAAACATAAATGTACAACATGACTTCATGTACACACAAACATAAATGTACAACATGACTTCATGTATGCACAAACATAAATGTACAACATGCCTTCATGTACACACAAACATAAATGTACAACATGCCTTCATGTACACACAAACATAAATGTACAACATGGCTTCATGTACACACAAACATAAATGTACAACATGGCTTCATGTACACACAAACATAATGTACAACATGACTTCATGTACACACAAACATAAATGTACACACAAACATAAATGTACAACATGACTTCATGTACGCACAAACATAAATGTACAACATAACTTCATGTACGCACAAACATAAATGTACAACATGCCTTCATGTACACACAAACATAAATGTACAACATGACTTCATGTACACACAAACATAAATGTACAACATGACTTCATGTACACACAAACATAAATGTACAACATGCCTTCATGTACACACAAACATAAATGTACAACATGACTTCATGTACACACAAACATAAATGTACAACATGCCTTCATGTACACACAAACATAAATGTACAACATGCCTTCATGTACACACAAACATAAATGTACAACAAGGTTTCATGTACACACAAACATAAATGTGCACACAAACATAAATGTACAACATGCCTTCATGTACACGCAAACATAAATGTACAACAAGCCTTCATGTACACGCAAACATAAATGTACAACATGACTTCATGTACACACAAACATAAATGTACAACATACCTTCATGTACACACAAACATAAATGTACAACAAGCCTTCATGTACACACAAACATAAATGTACAACATGCCTTCATGTACACACAAACATAAATGTACAACATGCCTTCATGTACACACAAACATAAATGTACAACATGACTTCATGTACAACATGTCTTCATGTACACACAAACATAAATGTACAACATGACTTCATGTACACACAAACATAAATGTGCAACATGACTTCATGTACACACAAACATAAATGTACAACATGACTTCATGTACTCACAAACATAAATGTACCAGCTTACTTACTTATTTATCTTCCATACACTCACATCTAGGAGTCGCCCTCTTGCCATTTGTTGAAGAGACAAGACTACGCAAAGCTCTGGAAATGGTTTACCCAGATCTGACATCTCAGGAAAGTAGGTCACTTCTGTCCATCACTGTTTGATCAAATTAATATTTACCATTCCGAACAATGGCCTTCATTTTGTTAGCTAGTCAGTACTGTCTTGTCTGTGTTAAGTTGCTAGTCAGTACTGTCTTGTCTGTGTTAAGTTGCTAGTCAGTACTGTCTTGTCTGTGTTAAGTTGCTAGTCAGTACTGTCTTGTCTGTGTTAAGTTGCTAGTCTGTACTGTCTTGTCTGTGTTAAGTTGCTAGTCTGTACTGTCTTGTCTGTGTTAAGTTGCTAGTCAGTACTGTCTTGTCTGTGTTAAGTTGCTAGTCAGTACTGTCTTGTCTGTTTTAAGTTGCTAGACAGTACTGTCTTGTCTGTGTTAAGTTGCTAGTCTGTACTGTCTTGTCTGTGTTAAGTTGCTAGTCAGTACTGTCTTGTCTGTTTAAGTTGCTAGTCTGTACTGTCTTGTCTGTGTTAAGTTGCTAGTCTGTACTGTCTTGTCTGTTTTAAGTTGCTAGTCAGTACTGTCTTGTCTGTGTTAAGTTGCTAGTCAGTACTGTCTTGTCTGTGTTAAGTTGCTAGTCAGTACTGTCTTGTCTGTGTTAAGTTGCTAGTCAGTACTGTCTTGTCTGTGTTAAGTTGCTAGTCAGTACTGTCTTGTCTGTGTTAAGTTGCTAGTCTGTACTGTCTTGTCTGTGTTAAGTTGCTAGTCAGTACTGTCTTGTCTGTGTTAAGTTGCTAGTCAGTACTGTCTTGTCTGTGTTAAGTTGCTAGTCAGTACTGTCTTGTCTGTGTTAAGTTGCTAGTCAGTACTGTCTTGTCTGTGTTAAGTTGCTAGTCTGTACTGTCTTGTCTGTGTTAAGTTGCTAGTCAGTACTGTCTTGTCTGTGTTAAGTTGCTAGTCAGTACTGTCTTGTCTGTGTTAAGTTGCTAGTCAGTACTGTCTTGTCTGTGTTAAGTTGCTAGTCAGTACTGTCTTGTCTGTGTTAAGTTGCTAGTCAGTACTGTCTTGTCTGTTTTAAGTTGCTAGTCAGTACTGTCTTGTCTGTTTAAGTTGCTAGTCAGTACTGTCTTGTCTGTTTTAAGTTGCTAGTCAGTACTGTCTTGTCTGTTTTAAGTTGCTAGTCAGTACTGTCTTGTCTGTTTTAAGTTGCTAGTCAGTACTGTCTTGTCTGTGTTAAGTTGCTAGTCAGTACTGTCTTGTCTGTGTTAAGTTGCTAGTCAGTACTGTCTTGTCTGTTTTAAGTTGCTAGTCAGTACTGTCTTGTCTGTTTTAAGTTGCTAGTCAGTACTGTCTTGTCTGTTTTAAGTTGCTAGTCAGTACTGTCTTGTCTGTGTTAAGTTGCTAGTCAGTACTGTCTTGTCTGTGTTAAGTTGCTAGTCAGTACTGTCTTGTCTGTGTTAAGTTGCTAGTCAGCACTGTCTTGTCTGTGTTAAGTTGCTAGTCAGCACTGTCTTGTCTGTGTTAAGTTGCTAGACAGTACTGTCTTGTCTGTGTTAAGTTGCTAGTCAGTACTGTCTTGTCTGTGTTAAGTTGCTAGTCAGTACTGTCTTGTCTGTGTTAAGTTGTTAGACACCCTTGACAAGTGAACTGTCTCAGAGGCACATAACTGTAGTAGCGTTGTTGGACTTTATTATAACCACTTTGATATGGTTCTCTCATAGTTTGTGAGAGATTTTATTATAACCACTTTGATATGGCTCTCATAGTTTGTGAGAGATTTTATTATAACCACTTTGATATGGCTCTCATAGTTTGTGAGAGATTTTATTATAACCACTTTGATATGGTTCTCTCATAGTTTGTGAGAGACTTTATTATAACCACTTTGATATGGCTCTCTCATAGTTTGTGAGAGACTTTATTATAACCACTTTGATATGGCTCTCTCATAGTTTGTGAGAGACTTTATTATAACCACTTTGATATGGTTCTCATAGTTTGTGAGAGATTTTATTATAACCACTTTGATATGACTCTCTCATAGTTTGTGAGAGACTTTATTATAACCACTTTGATATGGCTCTCATAGTTTGTGAGAGATTTTATTATAACCACTTTGATATGGTTCTCATAGTTTGTTGGACTTTATTATAACCACTTTGATATGGTTCTCTCATAGTTTGTGAGAGACTTTATTATAACCACTTTGATATGGTTCTCTCATAGTTTGTGAGAGACTTTATTATAACCACTTTGATATGACTCTCATAGTTTGTGAGAGACTTTATTATAACCATTTTGATATGGCTCTCATAGTTTGTGAGAGACTTTATTATAACCACTTTGATATGGCTCTCATAGTTTGTGAGACTTTATTATAACCACTTTGATATGGCTCTCATAGTTTGTGAGATTTTATTATAACCACTTTGATATGGTTCTCATAGTTTGTTGGACTTTATTATAACCACTTTAATATGGTTCTCTCATAGTTTGTGAGAGACTTTATTATAACCACTTTGATATGGTTCTCATAGTTTGTTGGACTTTATTATAACCACTTTAATATGGTTCTCTCATAGTTTGTGAGAGACTTTATTATAACCACTTTGATATGGTTCTCATAGTTTGTTGGACTTTATTATAACCACTTTAATATGGTTCTCTCATAGTTTGTGAGAGACTTTATTATAACCACTTAGATATGGTTCTCATAGTTTGTTGGACTTTATTATAACCACTTTAATATGATTCTCTCATAGTTTGTGAGAGACTATTATAACCACTTTGATATGGTTCTCATAGTTTGTTGGACTTTATTATAACCACTTTAATATGGTTCTCTCATAGTTTGTGAGACTTTATTATAACCACTTTGATATGGTTCTCATAGTTTGTTGGACTTTATTATAACCACTTTGATATGGTTCTCTCATAGTTTGTGAGAGACTTTATTATAACCACTTTGATATGGTTCTCTCATAGTTTGTGAGAGATTTTATTATAACCACTTTGATATGGCTCTCATAGTTTGTGAGAGATTTTATTATAACCACTTTAATATGGTTCTCTCATAGTTTGTGAGAGACTATTATAACCACTTTGATATGGTTCTCATAGTTTGTTGGACTTTATTATAACCACTTTAATATGGTTCTCTCATAGTTTGTGAGAGACTTTATTATAACCACTTTGATATGGTTCTCATAGTTTGTTGGACTTTATTATAACCACTTTGATATGGTTCTCTCATAGTTTGTGAGAGATTTTATTATAACCACTTTGATATGGCTCTCATAGTTTGTGAGACTTTATTATAACCACTTTGATATGGCTCTCATAGTTTGTGAGAGACTATTGTAACCACTTTGATATGGCTCTCTCATAGTTTGTGAGAGACTTTATTATAACCACTTTGATATGGCTCTCATAGTTTGTGAGAGATTTTATTATAACCACTTTGATATGGTTCTCATAGTTTGTTGGACTTTATTATAACCACTTTGATATGGTTCTCTCATAGTTTGTGAGAGACTTTATTATAACCACTTTGATAGGGTTCTCTCATAGTTTGTGAGAGACTTTATTATAACCACTTTGATATGTCTCTCATCGTTTGTGAGAGACTTTATTACAACCACTTTGATATGGTTCTCTCATAGTTTGTGAGAGACTTTATTATAACCACTTTGATATGGCTCTCATAGTTTGTGAGAGACTATTGTAACCACTTTGATATGGCTCTCTCATAGTTTGTGAGAGACTTTATTATAACCACTTTGATATGGCTCTCATAGTTTGTGAGAGATTTTATTATAACCACTTTGATATGGTTCTCATAGTTTGTTGGACTTTATTATAACCACTTTGATATGGTTCTCTCATAGTTTGTGAGAGACTTTATTATAACCACTTTGATAGGGTTCTCTCATAGTTTGTGAGAGACTTTATTATAACCACTTTGATATGTCTCTCATCGTTTGTGAGAGACTTTATTACAACCACTTTGATATGGTTCTCTCATAGTTTGTGAGAGACTTTATTATAACCACTTTGATATGGCTCTCATAGTTTGTGAGAGACTTTATTATAACCACTTTGATATGGCTCTCATAGTTTGTGAGACTTTATTATAACCACTTTGATATGGCTCTCATAGTTTGTGAGATTTTATTATAACCACTTTGATATGGTTCTCATAGTTTGTTGGACTTTATTATAACCACTTTAATATGGTTCTCTCATAGTTTGTGAGAGACTTTATTATAACCACTTTGATATGGTTCTCATAGTTTGTTGGACTTTATTATAACCACTTTGATATGGTTCTCTCATAGTTTGTGAGAGACTTTATTATAACCACTTTGATATGGTTCTCTCATAGTTTGTGAGAGATTTTATTATAACCACTTTGATATGGCTCTCATAGTTTGTGAGAGATTTTATTATAACCACTTTAATATGGTTCTCCCATAGTTTGTGAGAGACTATTATAACCACTTTGATGTGGTTCTCATAGTTTGTTGGACTTTATTATAACCACTTTAATATGGTTCTCTCATAGTTTGTGAGAGACTTTATTATAACCACTTTGATATGGTTCTCATAGTTTGTTGGACTTTATTATAACCACTTTGATATGGTTCTCTCATAGTTTGTGAGAGATTTTATTATAACCACTTTGATATGGCTCTCATAGTTTGTTGGACTTTATTATAACCACTTTGATATGGTTCTCTCATAGTTTGTGAGATACTTTATTATAACCACTTTGATATGGCTCTCATAGTTTGTGAGACTTTATTATAACCACTTTGATATGGCTCTCATAGTTTGTGAGACTTTATTATAACCACTTTGATATGGATCTCATAGTTTGTGAGACTTTATTATAACCACTTTGATATGGCTCTCATAGTTTGTGAGAGACTTTATTATAACCACTTTGATATGGCTCTCATAGTTTGTGAGAGACTTTATTATAACCACTTTGATATGGCTCTCATAGTTTGTGAGAGACTTTATTATAACCACTTTGATATGGCTCTCTCATAGTTTGTGAGACTTTATTATAACCACTTTGATATGGCTCTCATAGTTTGTGAGACTTTATTATAACCACTTTGATATGGCTCTCATAGTTTGTGAGACTTTATTATAACCACTTTGATATGGCTCTCATAGTTTGTGAGACTTTATTATAACCACTTTGATATGGCTCTCATAGTTTGTGAGAGACTTTATTATAACCACTTTGATATGGCTCTCTCATAGTTTGTGAGACTTTATTATAACCACTTTGATATGGCTCTCATAGTTTGTGAGACTTTATTATAACCACTTTGATATGGCTCTCATAGTTTGTGAGACTTTATTATAACCACTTTGATATGGCTCTCTCATAGTTTGTGAGACTTTATTATAACCACTTTGATATGGCTCTCTCATAGTTTGTGAGACTTTATTATAACCACTTTGATATGGCTCTCATAGTTTGTGAGACTTTATTATAACCACTTTGATATGGCTCTCATAGTTTGTGAGACTTTATTATAACCACTTTGATATGGCTCTCATAGTTTGTGAGACTTTATTATAACCACTTTGATATGGCTCTCATAGTTTGTGAGACTTTATTATAACCACTTTGATATGGCTCTCTCATAGTTTGTGAGACTTTATTATAACCACTTTGATATGGCTCTCTCATAGTTTGTGAGACTTTATTATAACCACTTTGATAGGGTTCTCTCATAGTTTGTGAGAGACTTTATTATAACCACTTTGATATGGCTCTCATAGTTTGTGAGACTTTATTATAACCACTTTGATATGGCTCTCATAGTTTGTGAGACTTTATTATAACCACTTTGATATGGCTCTCTCATAGTTTGTGAGACTTTATTATAACCACTTTGATATGGCTCTCTCATAGTTTGTGAGACTTTATTATAACCACTTTGATATGGCTCTCTCATAGTTTGTGAGACTTTATTATAACCACTTTGATATGGCTCTCTCATAGTTTGTGAGACTTTATTATAACCACTTTGATATGGCTCTCTCATAGTTTGTGAGACTTTATTATAACCACTTTGATATGGCTCTCTCATAGTTTGTGAGAGACTTTATTATAACCACTTTGATATGGCTCTCTCATAGTTTGTGAGACTTTATTATAACCACTTTGATATGGCTCTCTCATAGTTTGTGAGACTTTATTATAACCACTTTGATATGGCTCTCATAGTTTGTGAGAGACTTTATTATAACCACTTTGATATGGCTCTCTCATAGTTTGTGAGAGACTTTATTATAACCACTTTGATATGGCTCTCATAGTTTGTGAGAGACTTTATTATAACCACTTTGATATGGCTCTCTCATAGTTTGTGAGAGACTTTATTATAACCACTTTGATATGGCTCTCATAGTTTGTGAGAGACTTTATTATAACCACTTTGATATGGCTCTCTCATAGTTTGTGAGAGACTTTATTATAACCACTTTGATATGACTCTCATAGTTTGTGAGAGACTTTATTATAACCACTTTGATATGGCTCTATCATAGTTTGTGAGAGACTTTATTATAACCACTTTGATATGGCTCTCTCATAGTTTGTGAGAGACTTTATTATAACCACTTTGATATGACTCTCTCATAGTTCATGCTTGGAAGAATCAGAGCTGGTTGTCGTTGTGGATGTAGAGTTGATAACCCTCATTCTCAAATGTGTAGAGGTTAGATGGATCTGTTGTAGGTTAGGTGGATCTGCTGTAGGTTAGATGGATCTGTTGTAGGTTAGATGGATCTGTTGTAGGTTAGATGGATCTGTTGTAGGTTAGATGGATCTGTTGTAGGTTAGATGGATCTGTTGTAGGTTAGATGGATCTGTTGTAGGTTAGATGGATCTGTTGTAGGTCAGATGGATCTGTTGTAGGTTAGATGGATCTGTTGTAGGTTAGATGGATCTGTTGTAGGTCAGATGGATCTGTTGTAGGTTAGATGGATCTGTTGTAGGTCAGATGGATCTGTTGTAGGTTAGATGGATCTGTTGTAGATTAGATGGATCTGTTGTAGGTTAGATGGATCTGTTGTAGGTTAGATGGATCTGTTGTAGGTTAGATGGATCTGTTGTAGGTTAGATGGATCTGTTGTAGGTTAGATGGATCTGTTGTAGGTTAGATGGATCTGTTGTAGGTTAGATGGATCTGTTGTAGGTGAGATGGATCTGTTGTAGGTGAGATGGATCTGTTGTAGGTTAGATGGATCTGTTGTAGGTTGGATGGATCTGTTGTAGGTTGGATGGATCTGTTGTAGGTTGGATGGATCTGTTGTAGGTTGGATGGATCTGTTGTAGGTTAGATAGATCTGTTGTAGGTTAGATCTGTTGTAGGTTAGATAGATCTGTTGTAGGTTAGATCTGTTGTAGGTTAGATAGATCTGTTGTAGGTTAGATCTGTTGTAGGTTAGATAGATCTGTTGTAGGTTAGATAGATCTGTTGTAGGTTAGATCTGTTGTAGGTTAGATAGATCTGTTGTAGGTTAGATAGATCTGTTGTAGGTTAGATCTGTTGTAGGTTAGATAGATCTGTTGTAGGTTAGATAGATGTGTTGTAGGTTAGATAAATCTGTTGTAGGTTAGATCTGTTGTAGGTTAGATAGATCTGTTGTAGGTTAGATAGATCTGTTGTAGGTTAGATCTGTTGTAGGTTAGATAGATCTGTTGTAGGTTAGATAGATCTGTTGTAGGTTAGATAGATCTGTTGTAGGTTAGATCTGTTGTAGGTTAGATCTGTTGTAGGTTAGATAGATCTGTTGTAGGTTAGATAGATCTGTTGTAGGTTAAATGGATCTGTTGTAGGTTAGATGGATCTGTTTTAGGTTGGATGAATCTGTTTTAGGTTGGATGGATCTGTTGTAGGTTGGATGGATCTGTTGTAGGTTAGATAGATCTGTTGTAGGTTAGATAGATCTGTTGTAGGTTAGATAGATCTGTTGTAGGTTAGATAGATCTGTTGTAGGTTAAATGGATCTGTTGTAGGTTAGATGGATCTGTTATAGGTTGGATGAATCTGTTTTAGGTTGGATGGATCTGTTGTAGGTTGGATGGATCTGTTGTAGGTTGGATGGATCTGCTGTAGGTTAGATAGATATATTGTAGGGACATTTAGTTGTAGACAAGGTCTAGTCTGTTGTAGGGACATTTAGTTGTAGACAAGGTCTAGTCTGTTGTAGAGACATTTAGTTGTAGACAAGGTCTAGTCTGTTGTAGGGACATTTAGTTGTAGACAAGGTCTAGTCTATTGTAGGGACATTTAGTTGTTGACAAGGTCTAGTCTATTGTAGGGACATTTAGTTGTAGACATGGTCTAGTCTGTTGTAGGGACATTTAGTTGTAGACAAGGTCTAGTCTATTGTAGGGACATTTAGTTGTAGACAAGGTCTAGTCTATTGTAGGGACATTTAGTTGTAGACATGGTCTAGTCTGTTGTAGAGACATTTAGTTGTAGACAAGGTCTAGTCTGTTGTAGAGACATTTAGTTGTAGACAAGGTCTAGTCTGTTGTAGGGACATTTAGTTGTAGACATGGTCTAGTCTGTTGTAGGGACATTTAGTTGTAGACAAGGTCTAGTCTATTGTAGGGACATTTAGTTGTAGACATGGTCTAGTCTGTTGTAGGGACATTTAGTTGTAGACAAGGTCTAGTCTATTGTAGGGACATTTAGTTGTAGACATGGTCTAGTCTGTTGTAGGGACATTTAGTTGTAGACATGGTCTAGTCTGTTGTAGGGACATTTAGTTGTAGACATGGTCTAGTCTGTTGTAGGGACATTTAGTTGTAGACATGGTCTAGTCTGTTGTAGGGACATTTAGTTGTAGACATGGTCTAGTCTGTTGTAGGGACATTTAGTTGTAGACAAGGTCTAGTCTATTGTAGGGACATTTAGTTGTAGACAAGGTCTAGTCTGTTGTAGGGACATTTAGTTGAGGACAAGGTCTAGTCTGTTGTAGGGACATTTAGTTGTAGACAAGGTCTAGTCTGTTGTAGGGACATTTAGTTATAGACAAGGTCTAGTCTATTGTAGGGACATTTAGTTGTAGACAAGGTCTAGTGTATTGTAGGGACATTTAGTTGTAGACAAGGTCTAGTGTATTGTAGGGACATTTAGTTGTAGACAAGGTCTAGTCTGTTGTAGGGACATTTAGTTGTAGACAAGGTCTAGTCTATTGTAGGGACATTTAGTTGTAGACAAGGTCTAGTCTGTTGTAGGGACATTTAGTTGTAGACAAGGTCTAGTCTATTGTAGGGACATTTAGTTGTAGACAAGGTCTAGTCTATTGTAGGGACATTTAGTTGTAGACAAGGTCTAGTCTATTGTAGGGACATTTAGTTGTAGACAAGGTCTAGTCTATTGTAGGGACATTTAGTTGTAGACAAGGTCTAGTCTGTTGTAGGGACATTTAGTTGTAGACAAGGTCTAGTCTATTGTAGGGACATTTAGTTGTAGACAAGGTCTAGTCTGCTGTAGGGACATTTAGTTGTAGACAAGGTCTAGGGAAGTCCCCTGTCAGATCACAGGCTCTAGTTATCAAAACTACTCATCACTTGCTGGTCTTTGTATGTCAGAGTGTATGCTTGATGTATTAAAATGATGATACTTGTGAAGAGCCAAATCCTGATCTCCCTTGTAAAAAAAAGTGCCCCCGTCACGCCAAGTGGCGTATAGGGAATATGGTGTTAGTGACTATAAATTTTACAGACTTTCGGCACATGATTTTTGGGGTGATGTGGTCGGTATTATGCCCGTGCTGCTTTAATTTCCAGAAAAAAATCCGGTACCCATTAAAGGCTGGGTGAACCCGGGTGTCGGTTGGGATCGAACCCTACCTCTTGTCCTTTGTAGTCCAGTTCACTAACCTCTGAGCTGTCGCGGCCCTGATCTCCCATGGGAAGAGCTAAATCCTGATCTTCATTGGGAAGAGCCAAATCTTGATCTCCCTTGGGAAGAGCTAAATCCTGATCTTCATTGGGAAGAGCCAAATCTTGATCTCCCTTGGGAAGAGCTAAATCCTGATCTTCATTGGGAAGAGCCAAATCTTGATCTCCCTTGGGAAGAGCTAAATCCTGATCTCCATTGGGAAGAGCCAAATCTTGATCTCCCTCGGGAAGAGCTAAATCCTGATCTTCATTGGGAAGAGCCAAATCCTGATCTCCCTTGGGAAGAGCTAAATCCTGATCTCCCTTGGGAAGAGCCAAATCCTGATCTTCATTGGGATGAGCCAAATCCTGATCTTCCTTGGGAAGAGCTAAATCCTGATCTTCATTGGGAAGAGCCAAATCCTGATCTCCCTTGGGAAGAGCTAAATCCTGATCTTCATTGGGAAGAGCTAAATCCTGATCTCCCTTGGGAAGAGCTAAATCCTGATCTCCCTTGGGAAGAGCTAAATCCTGATCTCCCTTGGGAAGAGCCAAATCCTGATCTTCATTGGGAAGAGCTAAATCCTGATCTTCATTGGGAAGAGCCAAATCCTGATCTCCCATGGGAAGAGCCAAATCATGATCTTCCTAGGGAAGAGCCAAATCCTGATCTTCATTGGGAAGAGCCAAATCCTGATCTCTCTTGGGAAGAGCCAAATCCTAATCTCCCTTGGGGAGAGCCAAATCCTTATCTCCCTTGGGGAGAGCCAAATCCTGATCTCCCTTGGGGAGAGCCAAATCCTGATCTCCGCTGCTTTCTTCCTCTTTACCTAATGACTGTATCGTGATCAGCTCAGTTAACAGTTGAAACCTCATGTCAGTAGGTAGGTCACTAACTTCACACCTGTCCAACCACACTGACCCCCAACTACAGCATGGCTGCAGGTGTGAGAAGAGGAGACTTGACTTTAGATCTGACTGACATCAACAATCAGAGACCACACAACATTTTGTGATAGGTCATATGGGTATGGTCTACTGTAGTTGTCTAACATATAAGATAGCATCAAGGGAAGTTACTCACACTTTTCTCATTTATGACGTGGTTCACAGAAATAATAATTCTTTTTCAAAAAAAAAAATAAATATTGTACAGTTGAGAGAGAGATGATGTATGAGAAGTGTGGTGTGGAAGTAACAGTGAGTCACAATGATACCACAGATACCCTATCATCCTTGGCGAAAAAATATGTTTTCAAATCAACAGGGATAAATTTTTTAAATATGATTTGAAATCAACAGGAATAAATTACAAAAATAATGAAAAAATAACAATAACAGCGGGTAATATATATCTATATAGTCAGGCATTGGAAAGGGTAGAGCACTAGATATATCTTGGTAGTAATATAGATGACGAAGGTGAACACAAAGAAAGAGATGAGAGGCAGGATAGCAAAGGCAACAGCCAATTTAAAAAAATCTGAATAAAAATATAGAAATAAAAAATACTAAGTAAGAAAACTAAACTTAGAAAATCAACTCAAATGTATTATCAACACTGACCTGCGCATGTGAAAGCTGGAAAACAACAAAATAGATTGAGAGAAAACTAAAAGCTTTTTGAAGACCAATGCCTAAGAAAAACACTCTTTGTACAATAGAATTAATTCAAGAGTAATATAGAGATAAGAGAAATGGTCATGCAACCAACGATCTCATCTACAATGGAATGAATTCAAGACTAATATAGAGATAAGAGAAATGGTCATGCAACCAACGATCTCATCTACAATGGAATGAATTCAAGATTAATATAGAGATAGAGAAATGGTCATGCAACCAACGATTTCATCTACAATGGAATGAATCTCATCTACAATGGAATGAATTCAAGACTAATATAGAGATAAGAGAAATGGTCATGCAACCAACGATCTCATCTACAATGGAATGAATTCAAGACTAATATAGAGATAAGAGAAATGGTCATGCAACCAACGATCTCATCTACAATGGAATGAATTCAAGACTAATATAGAGATAAGAGAAATGGTCATGCAACCAACGATCTCATCTACAATGGAATGAATTCAAGACTAATATAGAGATAAGAGAAATGGTCATGCAACCAACGATCTCATCTACAATGGAATGAATTCAAGACTAATATAGAGATAAGAGAAATGGTCATGCAACCAACGATCTCATCTACAATGGAATGAATTCAAGACTAATATAGAGATAAGAGAAATGGTCATGCAACCAACGATCTCATCTACCATTATGAAGAGAATATGGACATCTGTCTGGCATGTGAGAAGAGACAACAAGAGAAGATGGACATTTGTTGGGCATGTGAGAAGAGACAACAAGAGAAGATGGACATCTGTCTGGCATGTGAGAAGAGACAACAAGAGAAGATGGACATCTGTCAGGCATGTGAGAAGAGACAACAAGAGAAGATGGACATTTGTTGGGCATGTGAGAAGAGACAACAAGAGAAGATGGACATCTGTCTGGCATGTGAGAAGAGACAACAAGAGAAGATGGACATTTGTTGGGCATGTGAGAAGAGACAACAAGAGAAGATGGACATCTGTCTGGCATGTGAGAAGAGACAACAAGAGAATATGGACATCTGTCAGGCATGTGAGAAGAGACAACAAGAGAATATGGACATCTGTCAGGCATGTGAGAAGAGACAACAAGAGAATATGGACATCTGTCAGGCATGTGAGAAGAGACAACAAGAGAATATGGACATCTGTCAGGCATGTGAGAAGAGACAACAAGAGAATATGGACATCTGTCAGGCATGTGAGAAGAGACAACAAGAGAATATGGGCATCTGTCGGACATGTGAGAAGAGACAACAAGAGAATATGGACATCTGTCAGGCATGTGAGAAGAGACAACAAGAGAATATGGACATCTGTCAGGCATGTGAGAAGAGACAACAAGAGAAGATGGACATCTGTCAGGCATGTGAGAAGAGACAACAAGAGAATATGGACATCTGTCAGGCATGTGAGAAGAGACAACAAGAGAATATGGACATCTGTCAGGCATGTGAGAAGAGACAACAAGAGAATCCCAAAACACGCTCTTCTATGGGGAACATCAGATTACAAGAAAAGAGGAAGATTTAGAGAGACACTGGAATGAACACTTATAAGAGAAGCAAAGTTGGGAGGTACAGACTCTTTAGATAAGATTGAACATCTCTGCAAGAAGAGAGATGCATGGTGAGAAACAGCTCAAGCCCGACGTGACGTCACGCGGCGCTGGCAGAGTCAAGGTTATGAAGAATAATTTGTGAGAAATAGGACAAGTGTTGTATAAAAGATAGTTGCATAACAAGCAAGTGAAAGAAGATATAGAAAAAACTATAGACTATTATTAGCATATAGCAAAGTAATTGAAAATAGTTGTTGTATAACAAAATGAAATAAAACACAAAAAAGTGTAGCTAATTGTGGCATGAGATAATGGCTAATTGAGATTTGAAAAAAATTGGTTATGGGTTTTCCTATCTGAAGCAAAACATAAGAGGTGAGTTCAAGTCTTGATTAGCCACCAGCTTATGCCTGATCCAACGCGGCTCATATCAGGAGACAACATATTCACATATTACTTTTGCACACAACTTTCTCTTGCCATATTATTACATGTTGTTCCTAGTTTGAACACATTAATTTGATGCAAATATTGTTACCAGGAAAAAGAAATGTGAGAGGAAATGACCGGCTGTTTGTGGGGATCAACCATCCAGTTTATGAGTTCCTGGAGGGTCTTTATGAGGGTCACAGAACTACCGAGGTCAGCAGGCAGTGTCTTGTGGAGTTTTGAGAGTCTTGTTCATGTCTTGTGGAGTTTTGAGAGTCTTGTTCATGTCTTGTGGAGTTTTGAGAGTCTTGTTCATGTCTTGTGGAGTTTTGAGAGTCTTGTTCATGTCTTGTAGAGTTTTGAGAGTCTTGTTCATGTCTTGTAGAGTTTTGAGAGTCTTGTTCATGTCTTGTGGAGTTTTGAGAGTCTTGTTCATGTCTTGTAGAGTTTTGAGAGTCTTGTTCATGTCTTGTAGAGTTTTGAGAGTCTTGTTCATGTCTTGTGGAGTTTTGAGAGTCTTGTTCAAGTCTTGTGAAGTTTTGAGAGTCTTGTTCATTTTTTGTGGAGTTTTGAGAGTCTTGTTCATGTCTTGTGGAGTTTTGAGTCTTGATCATGTCTTGTAGAGTTTTGAGAGTCTTGTTCATGTCTTGTAGACTTTTGACAGTTTTTTTCATATCTTGTAGAGTTTTGAGAGTCTTGTTCAAGTCTTGTGGAGTTTTGAGAGTCTTGTTCATGTCTTGTGGAATTTTTTAACTAGTTGTTAACTGTTTTAACTAGTGTTGTCTTTCATGTTTTAACTAGTGTTGTCTTTCATGTTTTAACTTGTGCTGTCTTTCATGTTTTAACTTGTGCTGTTCTTCATGTTTTAACTTGTGCTGTTCTTCGTGTTTTAACTTGTGCTGTCCTTCATGTTTTAACTAGTGTTGTCTTTCATGTTTTAACTAGTGCTGTCTTTCATGTTTTAACTAGTGCTGTCCTTCATGTTTTAACTTGTGCTGTCCTTCATGTTTTAACTTGTGCTGTTCTTCATGTTTTAACTTGTGCTGTCCTTCATGTTTTAACTTGTGCTGTTCTTCATGTTTTAACTTGTGCTGTCCTTCATGTTTTAAATTGTGCTGTCCTTCATGTTTTAACTAGTGCTGTCCTTCATGTTTTAACTAGTGCTGTCCTTCATGTTTTAACTTGTGCTGTCCTTCATGTTTTAACTTGTGCTGTCATTCATGTTTTAAATTGTGCTGTCCTTCATGTTTTAACTTGTGCTGTCCTTCATGTTTTAACTAGTGTTGTCCTTCATGTTTTAACTTGTGCTGTCCTTCATGTTTTAAATTGGTAGAGAGTGATTTATGGATGTGAACATGTTGCCACATTCATTGTTGTCTGCGTGTGCTGTCATCCCAGCCTGTGCTATCATACCACAAGTGTTATGTGTGTGTGCTATCATACAGCAAGTGTTATGTGTGTGTGCTATCATACAGCAAGTGTTATCTGTGTGTGCTATCATACAGCAAGTGTTATCTGTGTGTGCTATCATACAGCAAGTGTTATGTGTGTGTGCTATCATACAGCAAGGGTTATGTGTGTGTGCTATCATACAGCAAGTGTTATGTGTGTGTGCTATCATACAGCAAGTGTTATGTGTGTGCTACCATACAGCAAGTGTTATGTGTGTGTGCTATCATACAGCAAGTGTTATCTGTGTGTGCTATCATACAGCAAGTGTTATCTGTGTGTGCTATCATACAGCAAGTGTTATCTGTGTGTGCTATCATAGAGTAAGTGTTATCTGTGTGTGTGTGCTATCATACAGCAAGTGTTATGTGTGTGTGCTATCATACAGCAAGTGTTATATGTGCGTGCTATCATACAGTAAGTGTTATGTGTGCGTGCTATCATACAGTAAGTGTTATGTGTGTGTGCTATCATACAGTAAGTGTTATGTGTGCGTGCTATCATACAGTAAGTGTTATGTGTGTGTGCTATCATACAGCAAGTGTTATGTGTGTGTGCTATCATACAGCAAGTGTTATCTGTGTGTGCTATCATACAGTAAGTGTTATGTGTGTGTGCTATCATACACTAAGTGTTATCTATGTGTGCTATCATACAGTAAGTGTTATATGTGTGTGCTATCAAACAGTAAGTGTTATGTGTGCATGCTATCATACAGTAAGTGATATCTGTGTGTGTGCTATTGTTCCAGCCTATGCTGCTAGACACCAAGCTGACTCAAGGAATGGCTGGCAAGGGCTGGTGTGACGACTACTGCATTGAGAAGAATGGGTAAGTTCTTCCATCTTTGTTGATCTATCAACAGATTCACAGAGATTGTTATCCTCTCTTTTTAGCTTCATCCAAAGAAATGGACCAATGAACCTGTTGAGCCCTTAAACACACTCTCATCTTCCTGTTAATCCCTTAAACCCACTCTCATCTTCCTGTTAATCCGTTTAACACACTCTCGTCTTCCTGTTAATCCCTTAAACCCACTCTCATCTTCCTGTTAATCCATTAAACCCACTATCATCTTCCTCTTATCCCTTAAACCCACTCTCATCTTCCTGTTTATCCGTTAAACCCACTATCATCTTCCTCTTATCCCTTAAACCCACTATCATCTTCCTCTTATCCCTTAAGTCCACTCTCATCTTCCTGTTAATCCCTTAAACCCTCTATCATCTTCCTCTTATCCCTTAAACCCACTCTCATCTTCCTGTTAATCCCTTAAACCCACTCTCATCTTCCTCTTATCCCTTAAACCCACTCTCATCTTCCTCTTATCCCTTAAACCCACTCTCATCTTCCTGTTAATCCCTTAAACCCACTATCATCTTCCTCTTATCCTTTAAACCCACTATCATCTTCCTCTTATCCCTTAAACCCACTATCATCTTCCTCTTATCCCTTAAACCCACTCTCATCTTCCTCTTATCCCTTAAACCCACTCTCATCTTCCTGTTAATCCCTTAAACCCACTCTCATCTTCCTCTTATCCCTTAAACCCACTCTCATCTTCCTCTTATCCCTTAAACCCACTCTCATCTTCCTCTTATCCCTTAAACCCACTCACATCTTCCTCTTATCCCTTAAACCCACTCTCATCTTCCTCTTATCCCTTAAACCCACTCTCATCTTCCTCTTATCCCTTAAACCCACTCACATCTCCCTCTTGATTTCATACAATCTGTATCATCATCACAAATATCAAATCACTCCTGTTGTATTGATTTGAAACAAGGACAAATAAATAAATGCAAAAAATGCAAGAAATAAAATGTCAAATAGACAAAAATGACATCACTAGAGGTGATGAACTGTGACAGAGAAGAAATCAGCAGTTGAGGAAAAGATGAACTGTGACAGAGAAGAAATCAACAGTTGAGGAAATGATGAAGTGTGACAGAGAACATATCAGCAGTTGAGGAAAAGATGAACTGTGACAGAGAAGAAATCAACAGTTGAGGAAATGATGAAGTGTGACAGAGAACATATCAACAGTTGAGGAAATGATCAACTGTGACAGAGAACATATCAACAGTTGAGGAAATGATGAAGTGTGACAGAGAACATATCAGCAGTTGAGGAAAAGATGAACTGTGACAGAGAAGAAATCAGCAGTTGAGGAAAAGATGAACTGTGACAGAGAAGAAATCAACAGTTGAGGAAATCAGCAGTTGAGGAAATGATGAACTGTGACAGAGAACATATCAACAGTTGAGGAAATGATGAACTGTGACAGAGAAGAAATCAACAGTTGAGGAAATGATGAACTGTGACATAGAAGAAATCAACAGTTGAGGAAATGATGAACTGTGACAGAGAACATATCAACAGTTGAGGAAATGATGAACTGTGACAGAGAAAATATCAACAGTTGAGGAAATGATGAACTGTGACAGAGAACATATCAACAGTTGAGGAAATGATGAACTGTGACAGAGAAGAAATCAACAGTTGAGGAAATGATGAACTGTGACAGAGAACATATCAACTGTTGAGGAAATGATGAACTGTGACAGAGAACATATCAACAGTTGAGGAAATGATGAACTGTGACAGAGAACATATCAACAGTTGAGGAAATGATGAACTGTGACAGAGAAGAAATCAACAGTTGAGGAAATGATGAACTGTGACAGAGAAGAAATCAACAGTTGAGGAAATGATGAACTGTGACAGAGAAGAAATCAACAGTTGAGGAAATGATGAACTGTGACATAGAAGAAATCAACAGTTGAGGAAATGATGAACTGTGACAGAGAACATATCAACAGTTGAGGAAATGATGAACTGTGACAGAGAACATATCAACAGTTGAGGAAATGATGAACTGTGACAGAGAAGAAATCAACAGTTGAGGAAATGATGAACTGTGACATAGAAGGAATCAGCCCAGGCTTGGAGATTGAGAAATGAAAGACAGTGGGTCCTAGATTGGACATGTGTTTGGAGATTGAGAAATGAAAGACAGTGGGTCCTAGATTGGACATGTGTTTGGAGATTGAGAAATGAAAGACAGTGGGTCCTAGATTGGACATGTGTTTGGAGATTGAGAAATGAAAGACAGTGGGTCCTAGATTGGACATGTGTTTGGAGATTGAGAAATGAAAGACAGTGGGTCCTAGATTGGACATGTGTTTGGAGATTGAGAAATGAAAGACAGTGGGTCCTAGATTGGACATGTGTTTGGAGATTGAGAAATGAAAGACAGTGGGTCCTAGATTGGACATGTGTTTGGAGATTGAGAAATGAAAGACAGTGGGTCCTAGATTGGACATGTGTTTGGAGATTGAGAAATGAAAGACAGTGGATCCTAGATTGGACATGTGTTTGGAGATTGAGAAATGAAAGACAGTGGGTCCTAGATTGGACATGTGTTTGGAGATTGAGAAATGAAAGACAGTGGGTCCTAGATTGGACATGTGTTTGGAGATTGAGAAATGAAAGACAGTGGGTCCTAGATTGGACATGTGTTTGGAGATTGAGAAATGAAAGACAGTGGGTCCTAGATTGGACATGTGTTTGGAGATTGAGAAACGAAAGACAGTGGATCCTAGATTGGACATGTGTTTGGAGATTGAGAAATGAAAGACAGTGGGTCCTAGATTGGACATGTGTTTGGAGATTGAGAAACGAAAGACAGTGGATCCTAGATTGGACATGTGTTTGGAGATTGAAATGAAAGACAGTGAATCCTAGATTGGACATGTGTTTGGAGATTGAGAAATGAAAGACAGTGGGTCCTAGATTGGACATGTGTTTGGAGATTGAGAAATGAAAGACAGTGGATCCTAGATTGGACATGTGTTTGGAGATTGAGAAATGAAAGACAGTGGGTCCTAGATTGGACATGTTTTTGGAGATTGAGAAACGAAAGACAGTGGATCCTAGATTGGACATGTGTTTGGAGATTAAGAAATGAAAGACAGTGAATCCTAGATTGGACATGTGTTTGGAGATTGAGAAACGAAAGACAGTGGATCCTAGATTGGACATGTGTTTGGAGATTAAGAAATGAAAGACAGTGAATCCTAGATTGGACATGTGTTTGGAGATTGAGAAATGAAAGACAGTGGGTCCTAGATTGGACATGTGTTTGGAGATTGAGAAATGAAAGACAGTGGGTCCTAGATTGGACATGTGCTTGCTGATCCAGCTACAAACATTACCAATCTAGCTGTAACCCTCTTAGAGGGAGGGAACAGGCAAGACCTAGGTACACATAGTGATGAAGTAGAGATCACTGGAGAAGGCTGGAAGAGACAACCAAAAACAAAGAAACTGTTTCACAAACCATTACCTTTACTCCCCCCATTAGTTTCACAAACTCATTACTGTCATTTCTATTAGTTTAACACACTCATAACTGTCATTTCTATTAGTTTAACAAACTCATTACTGCCATTTCTATTAGTTTAACACACTCATTACTGTCATTTCTATTAGTTTAACAAACTCATTACTGCCATTTCTATTAGTTTAACAAACTCATTACTGCCATTTCTATTAGTTTAACAAACTCATTACTGCCATTTCTATTAGTTTAACACACTCATAACTGTCATTTCTATTAGTTTAACAAACTCATTACTGCCATTTCTATTAGTTTAACAAACTCATTACTGCCATTTCTATTAGTTTAACAAACTCATTACTGCCATTTCTTTTAGTTTAACACACTCATTACTGTTACTTCTATTAGTTTAACACACTCATTACTGTCATTTCTATTAGTTTAACACACTCATAACTGTCATTTCTATTAGTTTAACAAACTCATTACTGCCATTTCTATTAGTTTAACACACTCATAACTGTCATTTCTATTAGTTTAACACACTCATTACTGCCATTTCTATTAGTTTAACACACTCATTACTGTTACTTCTATTAGTTTAACACACTCATTACTGTTACTTCTATTAGTTTAACACACTCATTACTGTCATTTCTATTAGTTAAACAAACTCATTACTGTCATTTCTATTAGTTTAACAAACTCATTACTGTTACTTCTATTAGTTTAACAAACTCATTTTTGTCACTTCCATTAGTTTTATCAACGTGTTATTGTCAGCCCATTCCTCGTACATGTAACTACATTAGCAAGATGGGGGCAACCATTAGTTTGTCAGGACTACACATAACTCCACCATATGACATTCATTGATGACATCTAACTCACTCGGTTCAGATAGCTGGCACACCTGTTACCATGTACACCTGACATTGTCATCTCTTATCTGCTACACCTGTTATTGTACACACCTGACATTGTCATTAATTACCTGCAACACTTGTTATCGTACACACCTGACATTGTCATTAATTACCTGCTACACTTGTTATCGTACACACCTGACCTTGTCATTAATTACCTGCTACACTTGTTATCGTACACACCTGACATTGTCATCAATTGCCTACAACAGTGTGTTGTGAAATGCCACATTACCTTTCTAATTTGGTTCCAGAGTTGTGCCTACACCATTACCTGGAGTACCAGACATTCACAACAACAAATGTATCACGTAAGATTATGTTTCTTCATTATGTGTGTGTGTGTGCCAGACATTCACAACAACAAATGTATCACGTAAGATTATATTTCTTCATTGTGTGTGTGTGTACCAGACATTCACAACAACAAATGTATCACGTAAGATTATGTTTCTTCATTGTATGTGTGTGTGCGTGCCAGACATTTACAACAACAAATGTATCACGTAAGATTATATTTCTTCATTGTGTATGTGTGTGTGTGTGTACCAGACATTCACAACAACAAATGTATCACGTAAGATTATGTTTCTTCATTGTGTGTGTGTGTGTGCGTGCCAGACATTCACAACAACAAATGTATCACGTAAGATTATGTTTCTTCATTGTGTATGTGTGTGGTTGTGTGCTTTTTTTCTTTTAGTTAATTATGAGAAGGGTTAAAGTAGACAGTATTGAGTTAATTATGAGAAGGGTTAAAGTAGATGGTTTTCAGTTAATTATGAGAAGGGTTAAAGTAGATGGTTTTGAGTTAATTATGAGAAGGGTTAAAGTAGAGGGTTTTGAGTTAATTATGAGAAGGGTTAAAGTAGATGGTTTTGAGTTAATTATGAGAAGGGTTAAAGTAGAGGGTTTTGAGTTAATTATGAGAAGGGTTAAAGTAGAGGGTTTTGAGTTAATTATGAGAAGGGTTAAAGTAGATGGTTTTGAGTTAATTATGAGAAGGGTTAAAGTAGAGGGTTTTGAGTTAATTATGAGAAGGGTTAAAGTAGAGGGTTTTGAGTTAATTATGAGAAGGGTTAAAGTAGAGGGTATTGAGTTAATTATGAGAAGGGTTAAAGTAGAGGGTATTGAGTTAATTATGAGAAGGGTTAAAGTAGAGTATATTGAGTTAATTATGAGAAGGGTTAAAGTAGATGGTATTGAGTTAATTATGAGAAGGGTTAAAGTAGAGGGGATTGATGTTAATTTAGAGAGAGTATGAGATGAGAGTATATCTATCTATCTTTCGTTCGCCTGAAGTATTGTCTATATCTGCAATGTCGTTTCCTGTATAAATTTTACTGTCTTTTGTAATTCTTGCAGTGGCCCATATAGTTTTGTCTGTAGTGTTGTATCTATGGGCCAATGGATTTTCCTCAGTCTACTATATTCAGTGCAGTCTTGAAGTATGTGTTCAGCAGTCTGGGGTGCCTGTCCACATGTACAAGTAGTTGATGTGCCGATCTTGAATTTTGTATACATGTGACTATGAGAGTATATGATAAGTAGAGGGTGTTGCGTTAAGTTGTAGAGGGTATTATTTGAGTTTAGCTAGAAGGAACAAGGTTATTCACTGCGTGTGCTTTGTTATAGTGGAAGTGTTGGTGATTTCATTCTGTTCTGTATACCTTCCTCAGAGTTTGCTTTGAGGATCTGACCTTTGACCAAGATTACCTGTTCAAGGCCAAGGTTTTACCTGGAGCTGTGTAAGTTTTAAAGTACTCATTATGGGAGTTAAAGTACTCATTATGGGAGTTAAAGTACTCATTATGGAAGTTAATGTACTCATTATGGGAGTTAATGTACTCATGGGAGTTAATGTACTCATTATGGCAGTTAAAGTACTCATTATGGCAGTTAAAGTACTCATGGCAGTTAAAGTACTCATTATGGCAGTTAAAGTACTCATTATGGCAGTTAAAGTACTCAATATGTGAGTCTAGAGGCTGATTGTTGACTCTGTATTACTGGTGGTAGTCACTGTAGCTTACTGGTGGCAGTCACTGTAGCTTACTGGTGGCAGTCACTGTAGCTTACTGGTGTCAGTCACTGTAGCTTACTGGTGGCAGTCACTGTAGCTTACTGGTGGCAGTCACTGTAGCTTACTGGTGGCAGTCACTGTAGCTTACTGGTGGTAGTCACTGTCGCTTAATGGTGGTAGTCACTCTAGCTTACTGGTGGCAGTCACTGTAGCTTACTGGTGGTGGTCACTCTAGCTTACTGGTGGCAGTCACTGTAGCTTACTGGTGGTAGTCACTCTAGCTTACTGGTGGTAGTCACTCTAGCTTACTGGTGGCAGTCACTGTAGCTTACTGGTGGCAGTCATTGTAGCTTACTGGTGGTAGTCACTCTAGCTTACTGGTGGCAGTCACTGTAGCTTACAGGTGACAGTCACTGTAGCTTACTGGTGGTAGTCACTCTAGCTTACTGGTGGCAGTCACTGTAGCTTACTGGTGGTAGTCACTCTAGCTTACTGGTGGCAGTCACTGTAGCTTACTGGTGGCAGTCACTGTAGCTTACTGGTGGTAGTCACTGTAGCTTACTGGTGGCAGTCACTGTAGCTTACTGGTGGTAGTCACTCTAGCTTACTGGTGGCAGTCACTGTAGCTTACTGGTGGTAGTCACTGTAGCTTACTGGTGGCAGTCACTGTAGCTTACTGGTGGTAGTCACTCTAGCTTACTGGTGGTAGTCACTCTAGCTTACTGGTGGCAGTCACTGTAGCTTACTGGTGGTAGTCACTCTAGCTTACTGGTGGCAGTCACTGTAGCTTACTGGTGGTAGTCACTCTAGCTTACTGGTGGCAGTCACTGTAGCTTACTGGTGGTGGTCACTCTAGCTTACTGGTGGTAGTCACTCTAGCTTACTGGTGGCAGTCACTGTAGCTTACTGGTGGTAGTCACTGTAGCTTACTGGTGGTAGTCACTGTAGCTTACTGGTGGTAGTCACTGTAGCTTACTGGTTATTGAACTGATTACTAAGGACAAGAGGTCACGTTCTATCACATTGACTGCTCCTAAGTTCATCCAGCCATAAATGGGTACCTGATATTTCAGAGAAAGCAGGAATGTCTGGCATGGTACTGACCATATCACCCATATATGTGTCGTTGGTCAGTGACAAAAGCTTGCACTAAACACTGACACCAAACTCCAGGTGTGTTGTTGGTCAGTGACAAAAGCTTGCACTAAACACTGACACCAAACTCCAGGTGTGTTGTTGGTCAGTGACAAAAGCTTGCACTAAACACTGACACCAAACTCCAGGTGTGTTGTTGGTCAGTGACAAAAGCTTGCACTAAACACTGACACCAAACTCCAGGTGTGTTGTTGGTCAGTGACAAAAGCTTGCACTAAACACTGACACCAAACTCCAGGTGTGTTGTTGGTCAGTGACAAAAGCTTGCACTAAACACTGACACCAAACTCCAGGTGTGTTGTTGGTCAGTGACAAAAGCTTGCACTAAACACTGACACCAATCTCCAGATGTGTTGTTGGTCAGTGACAAAAGCTTGCACTAAACACTGACACCAAACTCCAGATGTGTTGTTGGTCAGTGACAAAAGCTTGCACTAAACACTGACACCAAACTCCAGGTGTGTTGTTGGTCAGTGACAAAAGCTTGCACTAAACACTGACACCAAACTCCAGGTGTGTTGTTGGTCAGTGACAAAAGCTTGCACTAAACACTGACACCAAACTCCAGGTGTGTTGTTGGTCAGTGACAAAAGCTTGCACTAAACACTGACACCAAACTCCAGGTGTGTTGTTGGTCAGTGACAAAAGCTTGCACTAAACACTGACACCAAACTCCAGGTGTGTTGTTGGTCAGTGACAAAAGCTTGCACTAAACACTGACACCAAACTCCAGGTGTGTTGTTGGTCAGTGACAAAAGCTTGCACTAAACACTGACACCAAACTCCAGATGTGTTGTTGGTCAGTGACAAAAGCTTGCACTAAACACTGACACCAAACTCCAGATGTGTTGTTGGTCAGTGACAAAAGCTTGCACTAAACACTGACACCAAACTCCAGGTGTGTCGCTGGTCAGTGACAAAAGCATGTACTAAACACTGACACCAAACTCCAGATGTGTCGCTGGTCAGTGACAAAAGCTTGCACTAAACACTGACACCAAACTCCAGATGTGTCGCTGGTCAGTGACAAAAGCATGCACTAAACACTGACACCAAACTCCAGATGTGTCGCTGGTCAGTGACAAAAGCTTGCACTAAACACTGACACCAAACTCCAGATGTGTCGCTGGTTAGTGACAAAAGCTTGCACTAAACACTGACACCAAACTCCAGATGTGTCGCTGGTTAGTGACAAAAGCTTGCACTAAACACTGACACTCCACATGGAAACCCATCTTCTGGTACTTTTATCCATGAAAATTGAATTTTAAAAAATATTACTGTAACTGGTTGTGGAGTATAGCATGGATGTGGAGTACAGCGTGAATGTGGAGTATAGCATGGATGTGGTGTATAGCGTGAATGTCGTGTATAGCATGGATGCGTTGTATAGCATGGATGTGTTGTACAGCAGCGTGAATGTTGTGTAAAGCATGGATGTGTTGTATAGCATGGATGTGGAGTATAGCATGGATGTGGACTATAGCGTGAATGTGGAGTACAATGTGAATTTGAGTACAGCGTGAATGTGGAGTACAAGCGTGAATGTGGAGTACAGCATGAATGTGGAGTACAACATGAATGTGGAGTACAACGTGAATGTGGAGTATAACGTGAATGTGGAGTATAGCGTGAATGTGGAGTATAGCTTGGATGTGTTGTATAGTGTGAATGTCGTGTATAGCATGGTTGTGAGTATAGCATGGATGTGTTGTATAGTGTGAATGTCGTGTATAGCATGGTTGTGAGTATAGCATGGATGTGGTGTATAGTGTGAATGTCGTGTATAGCATGGTTGTGAGTATAGCATGGATGTGGTGTATAGTGTGAATGTCGTGTATAGCATGGTTGTGAGTATAGCATGGATGTGGTGTATAGTGTGAATGTCGTGTATAGCATGGTTGTGAGTATAGCATGGATGTGGTGTATAGTGTGAATGTCGTGTATAGCATGGTTGTGAGTATAGCATGGATGTGGTGTATAGTGTGAATGTCGTGTATAGCATGGTTGTGAGTATAGCATGGATGTGGTGTATAGTGTGAATGTCGTGTATAGCATGGTTGTGAGTATAGCATGGATGTGGTGTATAGTGTGAATGTTGTGTATAGCATGGTTGTGAGTATAGCATGGTTGTGGTGTATAGTGTGAATGTCGTGTATAGCATGGTTGTGAGTATAGCATGGATGTGGTGTATAGTATGAATGTCTTGTATAGCATGGATGTGGTGTATAGCGTGGATGTGGTGTATAGCGTGAATGTGATGAAAGCAATTTTGGGTGAAGTCCACGGGCTGGAGGTGAGAAATCAGGTTTGTGGGGTAGCACTTAGTTGAGGTGGAATTGAGTAGTAGAAACATTGGAGGCTCTCGTTTCAGATATGGGACAGCGGTGCTGGCAGGCTGGTATTGTAGCATGGCAGATTTGATGGAGCATGTACTCATTGCAGCGCTGCTAATATTAGACTGAAGCTTGAGTGTTAGGATCTGGGATACTAGACATGAGCATCGGGAGAGTTCATTGAAACTAAACAGTCACACATTAATGAAATGTATGTCTATATTCTTGTATACATTGATGGGGGTAGTATGTAAAAATAGAATAATCTCCGTTAGAAATCATATTAGTTGTAGCCCTTGTATCAAGGGAAGTAACAATTGAAATTTTTAAAAGTATATATTTTATTAATCAGGCTATCAAATTATCTGCCCATATAAACAAGTTGTGAGATGTCTGCTGATGTTTCTGGGGCATGTGTTATTTTTCAGGATGCCGCCGCCCACTATCAAACCTAGTGACTGGAACAGCAAGAACCCAAACCAGCGCTACAGACCTCAGCTTGGCTTCCAGCCAAACAGTGGTTACCGTGACAACAAGGATATGTCCTCGGCCGTTCAGATGATCAGGTAATTGTCGAGTACAAGTGTAGCTGTAATGGGATGAAAACTCTCTGCTGTCATTGGTTATTTATTAGTGATCAAAGGATGGAACAAAAATGTTCAACTCCAATGTTAAGTCAGTCCTATGATATGGCTGTGAAACATGGAGAGATACAAAAATGACAATTATGAAGATACAGACCTTCATTAATGGATGCTTACACAGAATAAAAGGATGGAAATGGCAGGACAAAATCACTAACATAGAATTATGGGAAAGTACCAGTCAAACACCAGTGGATAAAGAGATACAGCGAAGATTATGGCGCTGGATAGAACACACACACACGGAAACTAACTGAGAGTATTACAAGAGAGGCCATTCTTTGGAATCCCCAGGGAAGAGACAAAAAGGAAAACCAAAATATTCTTGGAGAAGACAGATAGAAGCAGAGATAAAGGTGATGGGGAAGACATGGAATGATCTTAAATGAATGGCCAGAAACAGAACAGCTTGGAAAGTGTTTGTTGAAGACTATGCTCCGCAGGGAGTTGAAAGGTAGAAGAAGAAATTATGGAACAGAAAGATATTAAATCAAGTCAGAGAGATCAATTATCTTGACTGACAGGTGCAGATTATATCAAGGGATCAAAATCACACGGCAAATGGCATCCATTACCAAATAGCATCAATTGTGAAACATCAAAATGTTACTATTCAAAACTAACAAGAAATTATTAGATATTTTGTTTGTACCAAAATTATGCTTCCATAGCCAAACATGGACAGTGCTTGAAAGAAACAAATGTCTCATCATGCAAAGAAGAGATGTTTATGAGTTGCTACAAACAGAATAAGAAGAGATGTTTATGAGTTGCTACAAACAGAACAAGAAGAGATGTTTATGAGTTGCTACAAACAGAACAAGAAGAGATGTTTATGAGTTGCTACAAACAGAACAAGAAGAGTTGTTTATGAGTTGCTACAAACAGAACAAGAAGAGATGTTTATGAGTTGCTACAAACAGAACAAGAAGAGATGTTTATGAGTTGCTACAAACAGACAAGAAGAGATGTTTATGAGTTGCTACAAACAGAACAAGAAGAGATGTTTATGAGTTGCTACAAACAGAACAAGAAGAGATGTTTATGAGTTGCTACAAACAGAACAAGAAGAGATGTTTATGAGTTGCTACAATCAGAACAAGAAGAGATGTTTATGAGTTGCTACAAACAGAACAAGAAGAGATGTTTATGAGTTGCTACAAACAGAACAAGAAGAGATGTTTATGAGTTGCTACAAACAGAACAAGAAGAGATGTTTATGAGTTGCTACAAACAGAACAAGAAGAGATGTTTATGAGTTGCTACAATCAGAACAAGAAGAGATGTTTATGAGTTGCTACAAACAGAACAAGAAGAGATGTTTATGAGTTGCTACAAACAGAACAAGAAGAGATGTTTATGAGTTGCTACAAACAGAACAAGAAGAGATGTTTATGAGTTGCTACAATCAGAACAAGAAGAGATGTTTATGAGTTGCTACAAACAGAACAAGAAGAGATGTTTATGAGTTGCTACAAACAGAACAAGAAGAGATGTTTATGAGTTGCTACAAACAGAACAAGAAGAGATGTTTATGAGTTGCTACAAACAGAACAAGAAGAGATGTTTATGAGTTGCTACAATCAGAACAAGAAGAGATGTTTATGAGTTGCTACAAACAGAACAAGAAGAGATGTTTATGAGTTGCTACAAACAGAACAAGAAGAGATGTTTATGAGTTGCTACAAACAGAACAAGAAGAGATGTTTATGAGTTGCTACAATCAGAACAAGAAGAGATGTTTATGAGTTGCTACAAACAGAACAAGAAGAGATGTTTATGAGTTGCTACAAACAGAACAAGAAGAGATGTTTATGAGTTGCTACAAACAGAACAAGAAGAGATGTTTATGACTTGCTACAAACAGAACAAGAAGGAATGTTTATGAGTTGCTACAAACAGAACAAGAAGAGATGTTTATGAGTTGCTACAAACAGAACAAGAAGAGATGTTTATGAGTTGCTACAAACAGAACAAGAAGAGATGTTTATGAGTTGCTACAAACAGAACAAGAAGAGATGTTTATGAGTTGCTACAAACAGAACAAGAAGAGATGTTTATGAGTTGCTACAAACAGAACAAGAAGAGATGTTTATGAGTTGCTACAAACAGAACAAGAAGAGATTGATTTCAAAGAAGAATTGACTGTGAGTAGAAAACATTGTAAGAGTTCCAGTCAATAATTTGATTGAAATAAAAAGGTGTGGCCTCTTAACCCTAGATTAGGATCTCTACTGAAGATCAGGCAATCTATCTTTCCCAGGAAATTGAAGATGCGTTTCAAGAAAAGAAACTGGTACTAGCAGCATGGATAGACCTAAAGAAAGCATTTGATAAGGTATGGAAGGAAGGGCTTTTGAAGAAACTGAGAAATTATGGAGTAAATGGCAGGATGTACCAATGGGTCAAAGCATACCTACATAACAGGAGAGCCAGAGTGCAACAGGTTGGTCTTAAGAGTAAGAAGGTCTTACTGCGCCAGGGCGTTCCACAGGGAGGGGTACTATCTCCAACACTTTTTCTGATCTACATCAATGACCTAGTTACTGAACTACCACATGGCATCAAAGTGGCAGTGTATGCAGATGACTTGGTAATGTGGTGCACAGAGGAATATGCAACAGTGGCCTCCAAATTGCTACAAAGAGCTATGGATGCACTGAATTCATGGACAAATAGATGGTGTATCAGCATCAGTACAGACAAATGCAGTACTACACTTTTCACACTCTCCCCAAAACAAAAAGCAGGAGCCATCTACATAAACAATGAGCCTGTGAAAGAAGACATACAAGCTACATATCTCGGAGTTACATTTGATAACAAACTATCTTGGAAACAGCAGATAAATAAGGCAACCCAAAAAGCAAGGAGGAAATTGGCTATTCTAAGAAAGTTGTGTGGAACCACATGGGGTGCGAGTGGGAAAATACTCAGTAAAGTTTACCAACAGAGTATACGCCCACATTTAGAATATGGATCATCTGCATTGTGCTCAGCATCAAACACCACACTGCAAGAACTGGATAAAGTACAAAACCAGGCACTTAGGGTCATCACAGGAGCAATGAAATCAACACCAATATTGGAGATGGAGAAATTGTGGAGGATACCAGCACTGAGAGAACGGAGAGACACAAAGGTGCTGATACAGGCAGAAAAATTTGTATGCATGCCGAGACATCCAATGAAGGACAGATTCCAAAATCTTGCATTGGGACGACTTAAGAGAAGCAGCTTTATCCACCAAGCCAAGCGTATTAGTAGACAAACACCAGACATGCCAAGAGTTGTTAAACCCCTTCTGCCCATACCAGAACAGACTCCCTGGACAGATGAATCAGGATTATCATTTCAAATATGGACAGAAGTGAAAGGAATAGTTAACAAAGAGGAACAAAATAGTCTACAGCGAAAAACAATAACTCTCAGTTTCCTGGATGAAGAATACCCACAAGACCTATGGATTTGTGTGTACACAGATGGATCAGCACAGAATGCAGTAAAGAATGGGGGAGCAGGTGCATATATAGAGTACCCAAATAACACTAGGGATATGAATAAAATAGCAACAGGGAAATATTGTCACAATTATGATGCAGAAATACAAGCAATAAAGTTGGCAATAGAAAAACTGCTGAACAGTAATCTTAGCCCGCAGCCTGTAGTGTTTTTGACAGATGCAAGATCAGTACTCCAGGCACTACAATCCAGAAAATTACCACATCTGCAGACCTTATTGACTGAACTCTGCAAGCACCACAGGGTTGCCCTGCAGTGGATCCCATCTCACTGTGGAATACCAGGAAATGAGAAAGCAGATCAGTAGGCAAAGGAAGGTTCAACAGGCACACAACTAGATACACCAGTTACATACCATCATAAGAAACAGATAATCAAATCAATCAGAGGACCACAAGCCCCAAATCAGGATGCCTTTCATAATATGAATAGATATGAACAAGTTATCATTATACGCCTCAGAACAGGACACAATCGACTCCATAGTCACATGTATACAAAATTCAAGATCGGCGCATCAACTACTTGTACATGTGGACAGGCGCCCCAGACTGCTGAACACATACTTCTAGATTGCACAGAATATAGTAGACTGAGGAAAATCCATTGGCCCATAGATACAACACTACCGACAAAACTATATGGGCCACTGCAAGAATTACAAAAGACAGTAAAATTTATACAGGAAACGACATTGCAGATATAGACAATACCTCGGGAGAATGAAAGATAGATAGATAGGAAACCTATCCATGAGTTATGTTTTTTTGATACTTTTGTAAAACTTACAACCACTAATTGTTACATTTGGACCTTGGGAAATGGGATTTTCCTAGAATTTTGTTACACAGTTGTGTGTTTACTATAGAAGAGACAAGGGGATGCTGTCATCACTTCCTGACTTTGTGGCGATTTATGACCTGAAATTTGTCAACATGGTTCCGTGGCTACCGGAGTACTGGAGATGTTACTTTATCTTTTCACACTTCATCCGTCTGCCGTATGTTAGCATCGTTCGCTGCCTATCCCATGTTACAAAGGTTTGATGTCTCACTACCTATCCCATGTTACAATGGTTTGATGTCTCACTACCTATCCCATGTTACAAAGGTTTGATGTCTCACTACCTATCCCATGTTACAAAGGTTTGATGTCTCACTACCTATCCCATGTTACAAAGGTTTGATGTCTCACTACCTATCCCATGTTACAAAGGTTTGATGTCTCACTACCTATCCCATGTTACAAAGGTTTGATGTCTCACTACCTATCCCATGTTACAAAGGTTTGATGTCTCACTACCTATCCCATGTTACAAAGGTCTGATGTCTCACTACCTATCCCATGTTACAAAGGTTTGATGTCTCACTACCTATCCCATGTTACAAAGGTCTGATGTCTCACTACCTATCCCATGTTACAAAGGTTTGATGTCTCACTACCTATCCCATGTTACAAAGGTCTGATGTCTCACTACCTATCCCATGTTACAAAGGTCTGATGTCTCACTACCTATCCCATGTTACAAAGGTCTGATGTCTCACTACCTATCCCATGTTACAAAGGTCTGATGTCTCACTACCTATCCCATGTTACAAAGGTCTGATGTCTCACTACCTATCCCATGTTACAATGGTCTGATGTCTCACTACCTATCCCATGTTACAAAGGTCTGATGTCTCACTACCTATCCCATGTTACAATGGTCTGATGTCTCACTACCTATCCCATGTTACAAAGGTTTGATGTCTCACTACCTATCCCATGTTACAAAGGTCTGATGTCTCACTACCTATCCCATGTTACAAAGGTCTGATGTCTCACTACCTATCCCATGTTACAAAGGTTTGATGTCTCACTACCTATCCCATGTTACAAAGGTCTGATGTCTCACTACCTATCCCATGTTACAAAGGTCTGATGTCTCACTACCTATCCCATGTTACAAAGGTTTGATGTCTCACTACCTATCCCATGTTACAAAGGTTTGATGTCTCACTGCCTATCCCATGTTACAAAGGTTTGATGTCTCACTACCTATCCCATGTTACAAAGGTCTGATGTCTCACTACCTATCCCATGTTACAAAGGTTTGATGTCTCACTGCCTATCCCATGTTACAAAGGTTTGATGTCTCACTACCTATCCCATGTTACAAAGGTTTGATGTCTCACTACCTATCCCATGTTACAAAGGTTGATGTCTCACTGCCTATCCCATGTTACAAAGGTCTGATGTCTCACTACCTATCCCATGTTACAAAGGTTTGATGTCTCACTGCCTATCCCATGTTACAAAGGTCTGATGTCTCACTACCTATCCCATGTTACAAAGGTTTGATGTCTCACTGCCTATCCCATGTTACAAAGGTTTGATGTCTCACTACCTATCCCATGTTACAAAGGTTTGATGTCTCACTGCCTATCCCATGTTACAAAGGTTTGATGTCTCACTACCTATCCCATGTTACAAAGGTTTGATGTCTCACTGCCTATCCCATGTTACAAAGGTTTGATGTCTCACTACCTATCCCATGTTACAAAGGTTTGATGTCTCACTACCTATCCCATGTTACAAAGGTCTGTTTGATGTCTCACTGTCTATCCCATGTTACAAAGGTCTGTTTGATGTCTCACTACCTATCCCATGTTACAAAGGTCTGTTTGATGTCTCACTGCCTATCCCATGTTACAAAGGTCTGATGTCTCACCACTGCCTATCCCATGTTACAAAGGTCTGATGTCTCACTACCTATCCCATGTTACAAAGGTTTGATGTCTCACTACCTATCCCATGTTACAAAGGTTTGATGTCTCACTACCTATCCCATGTTACAAAGGTTTGATGTCTCACTACCTATCCCATGTTACAATGGTTTGATGTCTCACTACCTATCCCATGTTACAAAGGTTTGATGTCTCACTGCCTATCCCATGTTACAAAGGTTTGATGTCTCACTACCTATCCCATGTTACAAAGGTTTGATGTCTCACTGCCTATCCCATGTTACAATGGTTTGATGTCTCACTACCTATCCCATGTTACAAAGGTTTGATGTCTCACTGCCTATCCCATGTTACAAAGGTTTGATGTCTCACTACCTATCCCATGTTACAAAGGTTTGATGTCTCACTACCTATCCCATGTTACAAAGGTTTGATGTCTCACTGCCTATCCCATGTTACAAAGGTTTGATGTCTCACTACCTATCCCATGTTACAATGGTCTGATGTCTCACTGCCTATCCCATGTTACAAAGGTCTGTTTGATGTTTCACTGTCTATCCCATGTTACAAAGGTTTGATGTCTCACTACCTATCCCATGTTACAAAGGTCTGATGTCTCACTACCTATCCCATGTTACAAAGGTTTGATGTCTCACTACCTATCCCATGTTACAAAGGTCTGTTTGATGTTTCACTGTCTATCCCATGTTACAAAGGTCTGTTTGATGTTTCACTGTCTATCCCATGTTACAAAGGTTTGATGTATCACTACCTATCCCATGTTACAAAGGTCTGATGTCTCACTGCCTATCCCATGTTACAAAGGTCTGATGTCTCGCTGCCTATCCCATGTTACAAAGGTCTGTTTGATGTTTCACTGTCTATCCCATGTTACAAAGGCTTGTTTGATGTCTCACTTTCTATCCCATGTTACAAAGGTCTGATGTCTCACTACCTATCCCATGTTACAAAGGTTTGATGTCTCACTACCTATCCCATGTTACAAAGGTCTGTTTGATGTCTCACTACCTATCCCATATTACAAGGGTCTGTTTGATGTTTCACTGTCTATCCCATGTTACAAAGGTTTGATGTATCACTACCTATCCCATGTTACAAAGGTCTGATGTCTCACTGCCTATCCCATGTTACAAAGGTCTGATGTCTCGCTGCCTATCCCATGTTACAAAGGTCTGTTTGATGTTTCACTGTCTATCCCATGTTACAAAGGCTTGTTTGTTGTCTCACTTTCTATCCCATGTTACAAAGGTCTGATGTCTCACTACCTATCCCATGTTACAAAGGTTTGATGTCTCACTACCTATCCCATGTTACAAAGGTCTGTTTGATGTCTCACTACCTATCCCATATTACAAGGGTCTGTTTGATGTCTCACTACCTATCCCATGTTACAAAGGTCTGTTTGATGTCTCACTACCTATCCCATGTTACAAGGGTCTGTTTGATGTATCACTACCTATCCCATGTTACAAAGGTCTGTTTGATGTCTCACTACCTATCCCATGTTACAAAGGTCTGTTTGATGTCTCACTACCTATCCCATGTTACAAGGGTCTGTTTGATGTCACACTACCTATCCCATGTTACAAAGGTCTGTTTGATGTCTCACTACCTATCCCATGTTACAAAGGTCTGTTTGATGTTTCGCTGCCTATCCCATGTTACAAAGGTCTGTTTGATGTCTCACTACCTATCCCATGTTACAAAGGTCTGTTTGATGTCTCACTACCTATCCCATGTTACAAAGGTCTGTTTAATGTCTCACTACCTATCCCATGTTACAAAGGTCTGTTTGATGTCTCACTACCTATCCCATGTTACAAAGGTCTGTTTGATGTCTTGGTACCTATCCCATGTTACAAAGGTCTGTTTAATGTCTCACTACCTATCCCATGTTACAAAGGTCTGTTTGATGTCTCACTACCTATCCCATGTTACAAGGGTCTGTTTGATGTATCACTACCTATCCCATGTTACAAAGGTCTGTTTGATGTCTCACTACCTATCCCATGTTACAAAGGTCTGTTTGATGTCTCACTACCTATCCCATGTTACAAGGGTCTGTTTGATGTCTCACTATCTATCCCATGTTACAAAGGTCTGTTTGATGTCTCACTACCTATCCCATGTTACAAAGGTCTGTTTGATGTTTCGCTGCCTATCCCATGTTACAAAGGTCTGTTTAATGTCTCACTACCTATCCCATGTTACAAAGGTCTGTTTGATGTCTTGCTACCTATCCCATGTTACAAAGGTCTGTTTGATGTCTCAGTACCTATCCCATGTTACAAAGGTCTGTTTAATGTCTCACTACCTATCCCATGTTACAAAGGTCTGTTTAATGTCTCACTACCTATATCATAAGAAGTAAATATTATTGCTAAAAGTGCTCATATCCTAAAAGTGCTCATATCTTAAAAGTGCTCATATCCTAAAAGTGCTCATATCCTAAAAGTGCTCATATCCTAAAAGTGCTCATATCCTAAAAGTGCTCATATTTATATGTTTGAAATACAGCAGTGTTTGTACAATAGTGTAGTACTACTTTTTTATGTTGCCAATGTTGGTGTTGAATGTTGGGGGGGGGGGGGAACCACTTATGGGTCACTGGAAGTAATTGGGGGGGGGGGGGGGGGGGTAAATGTTTGCCCAAGGCAATTTGTTGAATTTAAAAAAATAATTGTACTTTGAGGTTGTCATTTTATTGAGGATATTGTAATCTAGGGTTAAGTCAAGTGATCCAGGGTGGGGTAAATCAAATGTGTTTCTATCGCTTGAACCAGGGTGTGGGGTAAATCAAATGTGTTTCTATCGCTTGAACCAGGGTGGGGTAAATCAAATGTGTTTCTATGGCTTGAACCAGGGTGGGGTAAATCAAATGTGTTTCTGTCGCTGACACAAACAGTGGTTTGTTGATGTCTTTCCAGGAAGATAAAATAAACATAGTTCTTCTATTGTACTCTCAGTGATTAGACATGAGCTGCATGTAAACACGCGTGTGGTTCAACATTGAATGTTGATTAAACAGGAGCTGCATGTAAACACGCTTGTGGTTCAACATTGAATGTTGATTAGACAGGAGCTGCATGTAAACACGCTTGTGGTTCAACATTGAATGTTGATTAAACAGGAGCTGCATGTAAACACGCTTGTGGTTCTACATTGAATGTTGATTAAACAGGAGCTGCATGTAAACACGCTTGTGGTTCTACATTGAATGTTGATTAAACAGGAGCTGCATGTAAACACGCTTGTGGTTCTACATTGAATGTTGATTAGACAGGAGCTGCATGTAAACACGCTTGTGGTTCAACATTGAATGTTGATTAGACAGGAGCTGCATGTAAACACGCTTGTGGTTCTACATTGAATGTTGATTAGACAGGAGCTGCATGTAAACACGCTTGTGGTTCAACATTGAATGTTGATTAGACAGGAGCTGCATGTAAACACGCTTGTGGTTCAACATTGAATGTTGCATCCCCTGACACTCTCAAATTTGTATGTGTTTTTGTGTGTGAATTCAGGAATAGCTCCGGTATGAGAAACCAAGGTAACACTGCAGCATCTTCAGCAAGGCCTGGTTTGATGGGAGCAGCTCCGGGCAGTTACCAGCAGACTCAGCCAGTAGGCGCCAGCAACCATGGCTACCAGAGAGGCTACAACAACCATGGTATGTACATTCAGTAGGGCTCCTGCATCTTTACCTGTCAGTCTAGAACTTACCTGTCAGTCTAGAACTTACTTACCTATCAGTCTGTCCTTGTCAGCCTAGAGCTTACCTGTCAGTCTAGAACTTACCTGTCAGTCTAGAACTTACCTGTCAGTCTGTCCTTGTCAGTCTAGAACTTACCTGTCAGTCTGTCCTTGTCAGTCTAGAGCTTACCTGTCAGTCTAGAACTTACCTGTCAGTCTGTCCTTGTCAGTCTAGAGCTTACCTGTCAGTCTAGAACTTACCTGTCAGTCTGTCCTTGTCAGTCTAGAACTTACCTGTCAGTCTAGAACTTACCTGTCAGTCTGTCCTTGTCAGTCTAGAACTTACCTGTCAGTCTGTCCTTGTCAGTCTAGAACTTACCTGTCAGTCTGTCCTTGTCAGTCTAGAACTTACCTGTCAGTCTAGAACTTACCTGTCAGTCTGTCCTTGTCAGTCTAGAGCTTACCTGTCAGTCTAGAACTTACCTGTCAGTCTAGAACTTACCTATCAGTCTAGAACTTACCTGTCAGTCTAGAACTTACCTGTCAGTCTAGAACTTACCTGTCAGTCTAGAACTTACCTGTCAGTCTAGAACTTACCTGTCAGTCTGTCCTTGTCAGTCTAGAACTTACCTGTCAGTCTAGAACTTACCTGTCAGTCTAGAACTTACCTGTCAGTCTGTCCTTGTCAGTCTAGAACTTACCTGTCAGTCTAGAACTTACCTGTCAGTCTAGAACTTACCTGTCAGTCTAGAACTTACCTGTCAGTCTAGAACTTACCTGTCAGTCTAGAACTTACCTATCAGTCTGTCCTTGTCAGCCTAGAGCTTACCTGTCAGTCTAGAGCTTACCTGTCAGTCTAGAACTTACCTGTCAGTCTAGAACTTACCTGTCAGTCTAGAACTTACCTGTCAGTCTAGAACTTACCTGTCAGCCTAGAGCTTACCTGTCAGTCTAGAGCTTACCTGTCAGTCTAGAACTTACCTGTCAGTCTAGAACTTACCTGTCAGTCTAGAACTTACCTGTCAGTCTAGAACTTACCTGTCAGTCTAGAACTTACCTGTCAGTCTAGAGCTTACCTGTCAGTCTAGAACTTACCTGTCAGTCTAGAACTTACCTGTCAGTCTGTCCTTGTCAGTCTAGAACTTACCTGTCAGTCTAGAACTTACCTGTCAGTCTGTCCTTGTCAGTCTAGTGAACATATTGGATATGTGGCCATATGACAGTGATCTGCCTGGACTATGTCCTTTTTGATCCACTCCCAATATAAAGCACATCCAAATTATGTTAAATAACGTTACCTTATATAACTGTCTTTGCTCTGTGTATCATCAGTCATTTGCATCAATGACAGAGTCAATAGGTGGTCCAAACCAGAAACTAGCCTGATTGATGAGAAACCCTCACTGACTCCTATGTTTGTAGCCCACACAAAACCCTCACTGACTCCTATGTTTGTAGCCCACACAAAACCCTCACTGACTCCTATGTTTGTAGCCCACACAGAACTCTCACTGACTCTTGTCTGTAGCCCACACAGAACTCTCACAGACTCTTGTTTGTAGCCCACACAGAACTCTCACAGACTCTTGTTTGTAGCCCACACAGAACTGTCACAGACTCTTGTTTGTAGCCCACACAGAACTCTCACTGACTCTTGTCCGTAGCCCACACAGAACTCTCAGTGACTCTTGTTTATAGCCCACACAGAACTCTCACTGACTCTTGTCTGTAGCCCACACAGAACTCTCACTGACTCTTGTCCGTAGCCCACACAGAACTCTCAGTGACTCTTGTTTGTAGCCCACACAGAACTCTCACTGACTCTTGTCTGTAGCCCACACAGAACTCTCACTGACTCTTGTCTGTAGCCCACACGACCTTGGCCTGCCCAATGCCCAGCAGTGTGTGAGAGAGCCATGGGAGATAAGCCGTACTTCCTGGTGAGCAGGGAACTAACTCTTGTATTTCAGACATTGAGCGTGGTTGTTGCCCTTGTCAGGTCCTACACGTACAGTCTGGTTTGGTTTTACAGCATGGATGGTGGTTATCTATGACAGACTTTAGTCTCAATATTTATCTTGTTATATTTGACAGACTTTTGGTCTCATTATTTGTTGTGTTTTCTTTGTTATATTTGACAGACTTTAGTCTCAATATTTGTCTTATTATCTTTGTTACAATTGACAGACTTTTAGTCTCATTTGTCTTGTTATATTTAACAGACTTTTAGTTTCATTATTTGTCTTGTTATATCTTTGTTATATTTGACAGACTTTTAGTCTCATTATTTGTCTTGTTATATTTGACAGACATTTAGTCTCATTATTTATCTTGTTATATCTTAATTATATTTGACACTTTTAGTTTCATTATTTGTCTGTTATATCTTTGTTATATTTGACAGACTTATAGAATTATGATTTGTGTTAACTCTATTATTGTATTTGGAAATTCAAATAATGGCTCAATTATTGTTCTACAATTTGGTAACATTATTTTTGTTTCTGTTGAGAACTAAGATGATATTGGTAGCTGTGTGCGCATGTTGAAGTTGTAATGTGAGTAGTTGAGTCTTAGACAACGAGTAGACACAAAGGATGGTTGTACACACAAATCCATACCTGTTGGCGTTCAGCTGTTGAGTGGCTGTGTCTCATTGCTAGCTTTCTGCAAACATCTCCCATATCTGTACTCCATCTTCAGCATTTGCTGAAAACAATTCTTGTCAAAGCTTAGTTAACATGCTTGAGTGTCTATCACACTTCCTGCCTTTTACAATTTTTGACAGGGCTAGACATCGGATCTCACTAACCAGAGAGGACAATACATTGGATCTCATGATCCAGAAAGGGCTAGACATCGGATCTCACTAACCAGAGAGGACAATACATTGGATCTCATGATCCAGAAATGGCTAAACATTGGATGTCACGATCCAGAAAGGTCTAGACATCGGATCTCACTAACCAGAAAGGACAACACATTGGATCTCATGATCCAGAAAGGGCTATACATTGGATCTCATGATCCAGAAAGGGCTAGACATCTGATCTCACTAACCAGAAAGGCCTATACATCGGATCTCATGATCCAGAAAAGGCTATACATTGGATCTCATGATCCAGAAAGGGCTATACATTGAATCTCATGATCCAGAAAGGGCTAGACATCATATATCACTACCTAGAGAGGGTTAGACATCAGATCTCACTACCCAGAGAGGGTTAGACATCAGATCTCACTACCCAGAGAGGGTTAGACATCAGATATCACTACACAGAGAGGGTTGGGCATAAGATCTCACTACCCAGAGAGGGTTAGACATCAGATATCACTACCCAGAGAGGGTTAGACATCAGATCTCACTACCCAGAGAGGGTTAGACATCAGATCTCACTACCCATAGAGGGTTAGACATCAGATCTCACTAACCAGAGAGGGTTAGACATCAGATATCACTACCCAGAGAGGGTTAGACATCAGTTCTCACTACCCAGAGAGGGTTAGACATCAGATCTCACTACCCATAGAGGGTTAGACATCAGATCTCACTACCCATAGAGGGTTAGACATCAGATCTAACTACCCATAGAGGGTTAGACATAAGATCTCACTACCCATAGAGGGTTGGACATCAGATCTCACTACCCATAGAGGGTTAGACATCAGATCTCACTACCCATAGAGGGTTAGACATCAGATCTCACTACCCATAGAGGGTTGGACATCAGATCTCACTACCCAGAGAGGGCTAGACATCGGATCTCACTACCCTTAGAGGGTTAGACATCAGATCTCACTACCTAGAGAGGGTTAGACATCAGATCTCACTACCCAGAGAGGGCTAGACATCGGATCTCACTACCCAGAGAGGGCTAGACATCGGATCTCACTACCCATAGAGGGTTAGACATCAGATCTCACTACCTAGAGAAGGTTAGACATCAGATCTCACTACCCAGAGAGGGTTAGACATCAGATCTCACTACCCAGAGAGGGTTAGACATCAGATCTCACTACCCAGAGAGGGTTAGACATCAGATCTCACTACCCATAGAGGGTTAGACATCAGATCTCACTACCCATAGAGGGTTGGACATCAGATCTCACTACCCAGAGAGGGTTAGACATCAGATCTCACTAACCAGAGAGGGTTAGACATCAGATCTCACTAACCAGAGAGGGTTAGACATCGGATCTCACTACCTAGAGAAGGTTAGACATCGGATCTCATTATCCAGAAATGAGCAGACATCAGATCTCACTACCCTGGTCAACCAGTGGGTCACCTACTTGATAACCTGAGGTGGTCAATGCAAATTAGACAGAAAAGCCCAGGCAATGGCAGGCAGCCACATAATGTGAAACATTGTCTGTAACAAATGTCAATGGAAACAAGAGAGTTCTTCATTGTTATATGGAAGCTGTCTTGTCAGGAAGAAATCTGGCAGAGAGTTGCACTAAACGAGTGGCATGAGATGATTCTTGGAGGCAACAATAAGCCTAGTCTTTGTGATAGTCAAGTATACATCAAGGTTCTCTCCCCTGTCATCCTATAGGTGTATGGGGAATATGGTGACTAGATGTTTCCATGACTACGGCATAGTTTTGGCTGATCATCATGTCAGGCAGCCTTAACTTCCCACCAAAATCTCTGGTGCCCATTATCTAGAGATTGGGTGAACCTCACAGCCTGGTGGGTCCAAATAAAATCCACCTTCTCAGGGAACCTCGGTTCTTGTGATCAGGCAGTAGGTGCACTACCCACTCAGCCACCGTGGCTCCTAAAAGCAAACCTATACTGGAGCACAACAGAAGAAAATCTGACATGGTATTGAGTGTGTAAGGGACTGTTTGACGCTGGTGAAACGTCGAGGGAGTGAATCTTTTTGTGATCAACACTTTGTCATATTTGTGAAGGATACTGCAGACACACGCACTCACGCTCTTTTGCTCGTTCTCTCTCTCTCTCTCTCTCTCTCTCTCTCATGCCCACTCTCTCTCTCTCCAATGCTCTCTTCCCTCTCTCTCTCTCCAACTATTTCTCTACCCCTCTCTTTTGCTCTCCCTCTCTCTCTCTCATGCCTACTCTCTCTCTCTTGCTCTCTCCACCCACTCTCTGCTCCTTGCTTCCTCCCTCTCTCTCTCAACTATCTCTCCCCCTCACTCTCCCCAACTATTTCTCTACCCCTCTCTTTGCTCTTCCTTTCTCTCTCTTATGCCCACTCTCTCCTTTACTCTCCCCCTCTCCAACAACTATCTCTCCCTGGCTATCTCTCTCTATCTCATGTTTTCCAGATGAGATCATCCTTCTGCCGATGCTGTCAGCTCCTGCCTCCTGGCCTGACACATTCTCATGCGGGTACTAGACAAATCATCTTTCATAATGACGTCACACTCAGCTCGCTCACGAGTTCCCGGTTGTTTACTCCAGCCGTGACGGAATTCATTTCTGGTTCCTTTTGGGTAGTGTCCGCTCGGAACAAACCAGCGATGTTTAGGTGGTAAAGCCAGCGCTCTAGCACCGTGTCCCAAACTACCTTCAGAACAGGCGTCGTGTTAATTCTCCTCACGAAAAAAAAAAAAACCCCGAGATAGCGATGCCAGTGACGTCAAATCTTGTATTCAAATAGTCTATTCCGGAACGTTATCCATTTCTGATTGGGCCCGTCTTCTCGAACTCCGATCTCATTGTGGCCATTATTACAGCGCCCGCTGTCACACACCTTCACATGCGTGCGGCGTTATTTAAGACTATAATTGACGCCCTTGTATGTTGGGGAAACTCGTCTAAGCTCGAGTGGAGCGCAAATAAAAAGAACTCCAGTTAGGGGCCGCTAAAGCGATGGTGCTTGAAAATTGTGAAATCTTAATAAGTCGATGTTAAGGCACTGGTGCGAGAGTGGAAAGGAGTTGAACATGGACGGGCGCGCAGGAACGTGTCGCTCGTTTGTTGGTTTTACCCCTCGTTTATAAGCTCGGTCTATAGTACTTGAGGTACTTTCCATATGCTTTAGGGTTAATTTGGTGATCACGTGGACATACGTTCATGGAAGTTAACGTGGCCGGGTAGTGGGTAGATGCACCACTGGAGTGTGTAGTTTTAGTGCCGGGCACAAATATAGATGTGTGGACAGCACCACACCAGGCCGGTCAATTCTCCAGAGAAAATCTCGTTTGTTTGCAATTTCAACTTGGGCGCCGCAATGTCTGTCCTGAGTTGATGGTCATTTGAACTAAGACCACCTGGTGTAAAGACCAGCACTGTAACAGTTCGACCACTAATTGCCAGTCCCAGTGCTTTGTCCCAGCTCCCCACTACCATCATGTGTCGTGCCGGCAGTGATCATCACCTTAACTTTGACTTCTTGCTCACTTTCTGAAGCTTTCACCTTTAGAAGTGACATTTTAGTTCTAGCCACGGAGTTTCCTGGAGGGATGGTGAGGCCAGCTTGCTCGGTGTGTTGTTGTATAATGAAGGGTTCAAGCCCTGTCTGTCTCTAGTCAGTCTCACTGAGATGTTGGGTCTCACTAAGATGTTGGGTCTCACTAAGATGTTGGGTCTCACTGAGATGTTGGGTCTCACTGAGATGTTGGGTCTCACTGAGATGTTGGGTCTCACTGAGATGCTGGGTCTCACTGAGATGCTGGGTCTCACTGAGATGTTGGGTCTCACTGAGATGCTGGGTCTCACTGAGATGCTGGGTCTCACTGAGATGCTGGGTCTCACTGAGATGCTGGGTCCCACTGAGATGCTGGGTCTCACTGAGATGTTGGGTCCCACTGAGTTATTGGGTCCCACTGAGATGTTGGGTCTCACTGGCTTGAGCAAAGTAATAACACTCAGGAAAATATACTCACTTTAGAATCTAGAGGTGGTGAAGTGTAACGCCCGCTACATCTAGGACTTGGAGTGGTGAAGTGTAACGCTCACTACATCTGGTACTTGGAGTGGTGAAGTGTAATGCTCGCTACATCTGGGACTTGGAGTGGTGAAGTGTAACGCTCGCTACATCTGGGACTTGGAGTGGTGAAGTGTAACGCTCGCTACATCTGGGACTTGGAGTAGGGAAGTGTAATGCTCGCTACATCTGGGACTTGGAGTGGTGAAGTGTAATGCTCGCTACGTCTGGGACTTGGAGTGGTGAAGTGTAATGCTCGCTACATCTGGGAATTGGAGTGGTGAAGTGTAACACTCACTACATCTGGGAATTGGAGTGGTGAAGTGTAATACTCGCTACATCTATGACCTGGAATGGTGAAGTGTAACACTCGCTACATCTATGACCTGGAATGGTGAAGTGTAACACTCGCTACATCTGGGACTTGGAGTGGTGAAGTGTAACACTCACTACATCTAGGACTTGGAATGGTGAAGTGTAACGCTCGCTACATCTGGGACTTGGAGTGGTGAAGTGTAACACTCACTACATCTCGGAATTGGTGTGGTGAAGTGTAACACTCACTACATCTGGGACTTGGAGTGGTGAAGTGTAACACTCGCGACATCTGAGACTTGGAGTGGTGAAGTGTAACGCTCGCTACATCTATGACCTGGAATGGTGAAGTGTAACACTCGCTACATCTGGGACTTGGAGTGGTGAAGTGTAACACTCACTACATCTCGGAATTGGTGTGGTGAAGTGTAACACTCACTACATCTGGGACTTGGAGTGGTGAAGTGTAACACTCGCGACATCTGAGACTTGGAGTGGTGAAGTGTAACACTCGCTATATCTATGACCTGGAATGGTGAAGTGTAACACTCGCTACATCTGGGACTTGGAGTGGTGAAGTGTAACACTCACTACATCTCGGAATTGGAGTGGTGAAGTGTAACACTCACTACATCTGGGACTTGGAGTGGTGAAGTGTAACACTCGCTACATCTGGGAATTGGAGTGGTGAAGTGTAACACTCACTACATCTGGGAATTGGAGTGGTGAAGTGTAACACTCGCTACATCTGGGACTTGGAGTGGTGAAGTGTAACACTCACTACATCTGGGAATTGGAGTGGTGAAGTGTAACACTCACTACATCTGGGAATTGGAGTGGTGAAGTGTAACACTCGCTACATCTGGGACTTGGAGTGGTGAAGTATAACACTCACTACATCTGGGAATTGGAGTGGTGAAGTGTAACGCTCGCTACATCTGGGAATTGGAGTGGTGAAGTGTAACACTCACTACATCTGGGAATTGGAGTGGTGAAGTGTAACACTCGCTACATCTGGGAATTGGAGTGGTGAAGTGTAACACTCGCTACATCTGGGACTTGGAGTGGTGAAGTGTAACACTCACTACATCTGAGAATTGGTGTGGTGAAGTGTAACACTTGCTACATCTGGGACTTGGAGTAGGGAAGTGTAACGCTCGCTACATCTATGACCTGGAATGGTGAAGTGTAACACTCGCTACATCTGGGACTTGGAGTAGGGAAGTGTAACGCTCGCTACATCTATGACCTGGAATGATGAAGTGTAACGCTCGCTACATCTGGGACTTGGAGTCGTGAAGTGTAACGCTCGCTACATCTGGGACTTGGAGTGGTGAAATGTAACGCTCGCTACATCTAGGACTTGGTGTGGTGAAGTGTAACGCTCGCCACATCTAGGACTTGGTGTGGTGAAATGTAACGCTCGCTACTTCTAGGACTTGGTGTGGTGAAGTGTAATGCTCGCTACTTCTAGTACTTGGTGTGGTGAAGTGTAACGCTCGCTACTTCTAGGACTTGGTGTGGTGAAGTGTAACACTCGCTACTTCTAGGACTTGGTGTGGTGAAGTGTTACGCTCGCTACTTCTAGGACTTGGTGTGGTGAAGTGTAACGCTCGCTACTTCTAAGACTTGGTGTGGTGAAGTGTAATGCTCGCTACTTCTAGGACTTGGTGTGGTGAAATGTAACGCTCGCTACTTCTAGGACTTGGTGTGGTGAAGTGTAACGCTCGCTACTTCTAGGACTTGGTGTGGTGAAGTGTAACGCTTGCTACTTCTAGGACTTGGTGTGGTAAAGTGTAACGCTCGCTACTTCTAGGATTTGATGTGGTGAAGTGTAACGCTCGCTACTTCTAGGACTTGGTGTGGTGAATTGTAACGCTCGCTACTTCTAGGACTTGGTGTGGTGAAATGTAACGCTCGCTACTTCTAGGACTTGGTGTGGTCAAGTGTAACGCTCGCTACTTCTAGGACTTGGTGTGGTGAAGTGTAACGCTCGCTACATCTAGGACTTGGTGTGGTGAAATGTAACGCTCGCTACATCTAGGACTTGGTGTGGTGAAGTCTAACGCTCGCTACTTCTAGGACTTGGAGTGGTGAAATGTAACGCTCGCTACTTCTAGGACTTGGTGTGGTGAAATGTAACGCTCGCTACTTCTAGGACTTGGTGTGGTGAAATGTAACGCTCGCTACTTCTAGGACTTGGTGTGGTGAAATGTAACGCTCGCTACTTCTAGGACTTGGTGTGGTGAAATGTAACGCTCGCTACTTCTAGGACTTGGTGTGGTGAAATGTAACGCTCGCTACTTCTAGGACTTGGTGTGGTGAAATGTAACGCTCGCTACTTCTAGGACTTGGTGTGGTGAAATGTAACGCTCGCTACTTCTAGGACTTCGTGTGGTGAAATGTAACGCTCGCTACTTCTAGGACTTGGTGTGGTGAAGTGTAACACTCGCTACATCTGGGACCTGGAGTGGCGAAGTGTAACACTCGCTACATCTAGGACTTGGAGTGGTGAAGTGTAATGCTCACTCTTCTACTATACAAATATTGTCTGATAGGGATGTCAGAACTAGTAGGGATGTCAGAACTAGTAGGGATGTCAGAACTATTCTGTCTGCTCCCTACATCAGGTCAACGAGATGGCAGAACTTTTCTGTGTGCTCCCTACAACAGCCTATTTTATTTTTGTTATTTAACAACACAGCAAGCTGTAGAAAGAACACTTTATTATGTTTTTATCACAACATTTTTGTTTGACAATTAGTGAACTCAAGTGTGTGGTCTCTAGTTGCTGGTCGGGTGAATGGTGGTGTTGCAGTTTCATCTATGTTGTGGAAAACCTTGACTTTAGCTGACATCATTAACTATGTGGTCTTTGTTCTCTGTCTGGTCATCCCATGGTCTGCCAGTGTGTAAACGTGGAAAGCGATATTGCACTTAATAACGGACACACAGGTGTGTTCATGGTGGGTGTAATAACAAATTGAAGTTGTAAGCCAAAGTCTTCAGACTGAGTGGGCGTAATATTAAAAAGGAAACATATTACCAGATAGTGTGGGCGGACAGACACAGGGTCAACATTAAGACGTGGGTGTAAAGAAATATTTCTTAACAGTCACATGGGCGGATATACATATAGACAGGCAAAAAGAAATGCCCAGCATATAAAAACACTCACTCTCAGACATCATTAAAAAGTAAAATGAGCAACGACGAGCAGAGACACTAACCTCTCCATCCATCCATCTCTCCATCCATCCACCCATCTCTCCATCCATCCACCCATCTCTCCATCCACCCTTCTCTCCATCCATCCACCCATTTCTCCATCCATCCACCCATTTCTCCATCCATCCACCCATCTCTCCATTCATCCATCCATCTATCCATCCATCCACCCATCTCTCCGTCCGTCCACCCATCCATCCACCCATCTCTCCATCCATCTTTCCACCCATCTCTCCATCCATCTCTCCACCCATCTCTCCATCCATCCACCCATCTCTCCATCCATCCACCCATCTCTCCGTCCATCCAACCATCTCTCCGTTTATGCAGTCATCTCTCCGTCCATCCACCCATTTCTCCGTTTATCCACCCATCTCTCCATCCATCCACGCATCTCTCCGTCCATCCACCCATCTCTATCCATCCATCCATCTCTCTGTCCATCCTCCCATCCAGCCTCCTACACTAGGCCTGGCAACAGCGAGCAGGCCGGGAGTGACTGATGAGAGACGTTATTAACGCCCGGGTCAGGGGGGAGGGAACAACCAGCACGGAAATAAGACTGTGGAACAGAACCAGCCATCGCAGCCAAACTCTCTTCAAGTCCAAATTAGCACTCGTGCCTGCCTCTCAAGAGGCTTCTAGAAAGCTCCTACACGTCATCCGTTCCTGAAAGAACCCTCATTACGGGCCTGTGTAACTGACGAGACGCTGGAGTGCCGTAAGCAAGCCTGCCACTATGAGTGCTATATATTATATATATGTGCTATTATATATATAGTATATATATAGTATATATATAATATATTGTATATATATAATATATTATATTATATGTGTGTGTGTGTACTAGCAGTTGGCGTGTAGTTATGCCCTCGATCTATCCTCGTTAAGCTTGGGGCCAGCCTCTAGATGATGTGCACAATGACAGAACGATCATTACACCCATCTCTGGCTCTTTTCTTGTGTCCATCGATCGCTGTTTACTCCATCACTGAATTTTATTTTTGTTGTAGTAGCCTCAGTCAGTCATAGTTGACTATAGATGTTGTAGCAGCCTCAGTCAGTCATAGTTGACTATAGATGTTGTAGTAGCCTCAGTCAGTCATAGTTGACTATAGATGTCGTAGCAGCCTCAGTCAGTCATAGTTGACTATAGATGTTGTAGCAGCCTCAGTCAGTCATAGTTGACTATAGATGTTGTAGCAGCCTCAGTCAGTCATAGTTGACTATAGATGTTGTAGCAGCCTCAGTCAATCATAGTTGACTATAGATGTTGTAGCGGCCTCCGTCAGTCATAGTTGACTATAGATGTTGTAGCAGCCTCAGTCAGTCATAGTTGTCTATAGATGTTGTAGTAGCCTCAGTCAGTCATAGTTGACTATAGATGTTGTAGCAGCCTCAGTCAGTCATTGTTGACTATAGATGTTGTAGCAGCCTCAGTCAGTCATAGTTGACTATAGATGTTGTAGCAGCCTCAGTCAGTCATAGTTGACTATAGATGTTGTAGCAGCCTCAGTCAGTCATAGTTGACTATAGATGTTGTAGTAGCCTCCGTCAGTCATAGTTGACTATAGATGTTGTAGTAGCCTCCGTCAGTCATAGTTGACTATAGATGTTGTTGTAGTAGCCTCCGTCAGTCATAGTTGACTATAGATGTTGTTGTAGTAGCCTCCGTCAGTCATAGTTGACTATAGATGTTGTTGTAGTAGCCTCCGTCAGTCATAGTTGACTATAGATGTTGTTGTAGTAGCCTCCGTTAGTCATAGTTGACTATAGATGTTGTAGTAGTCTCCGTCAGTCATAGTTGACTATAGATGTTGTTGTAGTAGCCTCCGTTAGTCATAGTTGACTATAGATGTTGTAGTAGTAGCCTCCGTCAGTCATAGTTGACTATAGATGTAGTTGTAGTAGCCTCCGTTAGTCATAGTTGACAATAGGTGTAGTAGTAGCCTCCATTAGTCATAGTTGACTATAGATGTTGTTGTAGTAGCCTCCATTAGTCATAGTTGACTATAGATGTAGTAGCCTCCGTTAGTCATAGTTGACTATAGATGTAGTAGTAGCCTCCGTTAGTCATAGTTGACTATAGATGTTGTTGTAGTAGCCTCCATTAGTCATAGTTGACTATAGATGTAGTAGCCTCCGTTAGTCATAGTTGACTATAGATGTAGTAGTAGCCTCCGTTAGTCATAGTTGACTATAGATGTTGTAGTAGCCTCCGTCAGTCATAGTTGACTATAGATGTTGTTGTAGTAGCCTCCGTCAGTCATAGTTGACTATAGATGTTGTTGTAGTAGCCTCCGTCAGTCATAGTTGACTATAGATGTTGTTGTAGTAGCCTCCGTCAGTCATAGTTGACTATAGATGTTGTTGTAGTAGCCTCCGTTAGTCATAGTTGACTATAGATGTTGTAGTAGTCTCCGTCAGTCATAGTTGACTATAGATGTTGTTGTAGTAGCCTCCGTTAGTCATAGTTGACTATAGATGTTGTAGTAGTAGCCTCCGTCAGTCATAGTTGACTATAGATGTAGTTGTAGTAGCCTCCGTTAGTCATAGTTGACAATAGGTGTAGTAGTAGCCTCCATTAGTCATAGTTGACTATAGATGTTGTTGTAGTAGCCTCCATTAGTCATAGTTGACTATAGATGTAGTAGCCTCCGTTAGTCATAGTTGACTATAGATGTAGTAGTAGCCTCCGTTAGTCATAGTTGACTATAGATGTAGTAGCCTCCGTTAGTCATAGTTGACTATAGATGTAGTAGTAGCCTCCGTTAGTCATAGTTGACTATAGATGTAGTAGCCTCCGTTAGTCATAGTTGACTATAGATGTAGTAGTAGCCTCCATTAGTCATAGTTGACTATAGATGTAGTAGTAGCCTCCATTAGTCATAGTTGACTATAGATGTAGTAGCCTCCGTTAGTCATAGTTGACTATAGATGTAGTAGCCTCCGTTAGTCATAGTTGACTATAGATGTAGTAGCCTCCGTTAGTCATAGTTGACTATAGATGTAGTAGCCTCCGTTAGTCATAGTTGACTATAGATGTCTGTTTGTATGCGGCCACCTTCCATGCGGTGTAAGTGGCCAAGCCAGCGTAATCTACGTTGGTCGAGTAGCGTGTAGACCGGCTGACCTATACTGTTAATGAAACATGTGTAATGAATAATCTGGGAATGCATGACTCCTCCAGACGTGACACCTGAGACGTGACAAGAGTTCAACAAATCTATGATCACAATCTCCCGGTACAGTTTGACTAAGATCACAGAACCTGGCAGCGATGTCTGTGATGAGAGTTCGGTTAGATCTGAATGTGTCGGTCACGTCTTTGTGTGGTGAGACTTTTGTCACTGTCAGAGGTGGACATTCTTGTAGCACTGTGACAGGGGGCCATTCTTGTAGCACTGTGAGAGGTGGACATTATTGTAGCACTGTGAGAGGGGGACATTCTTGTAGCACTGTGAGAGGGGGACATTCTTGTAGCACTGTGAGAGGTGGACATTATTGTAGCACTGTGAGAGGGGGACATTCTTGTAGCAGTGTGAGAGGTGGACATTCTTGTAGCACTGTGAGAGGGGGACATTCTTGTAGCAGTGTGAGAGGGGGACATTATTGTAGCAGTGTGAGAGGTGGACATTCTTGTAGCACTGTGAGAGGTGGACATTATTGTAGCACTGTGAGAGGTGGACATTATTGTAGCACTGTGAGAGGTGGACATTATTGTAGCAGTGTGAGAGGTGGACATTATTGTAGCACTGTGAGAGGTGGACATTATTGTAGCAGTGTGAGAGGTGGACATTATTGTAGCACTGTGAGAGGTGGACATTATTGTAGCAGTGTGAGAGGGGGACATTATTGTAGCAGTGTGAGAGGAGGACATTCTTGTAGCAGTGTGAGAGGTGGACATTATTGTAGCAGTGTGAGAGTTGGACATTCTTGTGATGGTATGAGAGGTGGACATTCTTGTAGCACTGTGAGAGGGGGACATTCTTGTAGCAGTGTGAGAGGTGGACATTATTGTAGCAGTGTGAGATGTGGACATTCTTGTAGCAGTGTGAGAGGTGGACATTCTTGTAGCAGTGTGAGAGGTGGACATTCTTGTGATGGTATGAGAGGTGGATATTCTTGTGATGGTATGACATGTGGGAGAAGGAATATTTTAATGGAGGCACACAAGAGGGGAACAACCCCAAAGTGATGGCTACATGGATGAATTAAAGTGGATGTAGACAGCGAGATGACTCTGTTAATGTATAGGAGGGCTGGCTTGGTGGTTATTAGTTCAGTGGATGATTTGGTGGATATTGGAAGTTATGTGGATGGTTTGGTGGATATTGGAAGTTAAGTGGATGATTTGGTGGATATTGGAAGCTAAGTGGATGGTTTGGTGGATATTGGAAGTTCAGTGGATGATTTGGTGGATATTGGAAGCTAAGTGGATGGTTTGGTGGATATTGGAAGTTCAGTGGATGATTTGGTGGATATTGGAAGTTAAGTGGATGATTTGGTGGATATTGGAAGTTCAGTGGATGATTTGGTGGATATTGGAAGTTCAGTGGATGATTTGGTGGATATTGGAAGTTCAGTGGATGATTTGGTGGATATTGGAAGTTAAGTTGATGATTTTGTGGATGGATTGAGAGATAGATCGAGCGATGATTTTGTGGATGGATTGAGAGATAGATCGAGCAATGATTTTGTGGATGGATTGAGAGATAGATCGAGCAATGATTTTGTGGATGGATTGAGAGATAGATCGAGCGATGAATTGTTGGATGGATTGAGAGATAGATCGAGCAATGATTTTGTGGATGGATTGAGAGATAGATCGAGCAATGATTTTGTGGATGGATTGAGAGATAGATCGAGCAATGATTTTGTGGATGGATTGAGAGATAGATCGAGCGATGAATTGTTGGATGGATTGAGAGATAGATCGAGCAATGATTTTGTGGATGGATTGAGAGATAGATCGAGCAATGAATTGTTGGATGGATTGAGAGATAGATTTAAACGAAGATAGAAATATATGCGTTGATGGACAAACATGGAGCCAGCCATAAACGGAGACGGGATGGGTTTACGTTAGATTCACATAAATATGGGATAGGCATAAATAGAAGGAACTGGTGTTCAGAGATAGGTTCACGTAAATGTGGGATAGACATAAATAGAAGGAACTGGTGTTCAGAGATAGATTCACGTAAATGTGGGATAGACATAAATAGAAGGAACTGGTGTTCAGAGATAGATTCACGTAAATGTGGGATAGACATAAATAGAAGGAACTGGTGTTCAGAGATAGATTCACGTAAATGTGGGATAGACATAAATAGAAGGAACTGGTGTACAGATGCAAGCCTAGTTATCTGTAGATGAGGGCAGAATGCCGATAGTTTGTCGTGCCCGTGACGTGAAAGGCCGATATTTCATCGAGCGGACGGGAACTCCCCACATCGCACTGTCCGTTAATGACATGCCGAACATGACAGTTGCTTACAATAACCATCACTGGACGAGGCCCATCCGAGAGCATTCTCCAGGTCAACATGAAGGACCCTCGTGCCTGTCCAGGAAAACTCGTGTCCAACACAAGCCTCTGGCTGACAGAATGGACTTAGCTGTCCAGTGGTGACAGGATGAAGGACTCGATCATCCGCCTTATATCTTTTTCCCTCCCTATTCTTTCCTTAACAGCCTCTTCAACATCTTTGAATGCAGCCAAGAGAAACACAAGAAATGTCTTTGTTTCTCCCGCTTCTCCCTAACTTCATTTACCTGTCGATTATTTTGCCCTGACTTTCTTTGCACACGCGTCAAGATATAAAGGTTAATATAGTTTATTTACAAATAAAACGGAAAAGGTGACATTTGTAAACAGTAAGGGAACTGCTTGGTCTCGAGGCAAGACGCTGGTCGCGAGACAGAGAGGTTGTGAGTTCAAATCCCGCCCGGCTGCACCAGTTGGGGTTTTTATTTGTGATTTCTCTCTGCGGCAACCATCCCTGGTCTCAGCAGCGAGGCCCGGCTTGAAACGTCAATTACTCATCGACGGAAAAAATATGAGTACCTCTGAAGAATACCGAGTTTTCTGCCTGTGCGGCGAGGGACCTCTGTGCACAGGGCTGCAGGGAGAAAGAGTAACACGCAAAATTGAGTTTCTGGTCTCTGAGGGCTTCGCCAGAGGTGAGAGCTAGCCAACGCAGAAATAATTATAATAATAAATAAACGGTATGTGTGGTAGTTAGAGCTCTGCATCCATGACATCCACATAGGTGCCCTCCAACAGTCTTGTTATAAAAGTCTATTTTCTGTGTAGCACGTAGACCGAACCAAATGTTCATTTTGACACTCTGTTGCTCATTTACAGTCACCATAGTTGGTGAGTCACGTTTGGGAGGGATAAACACATGGAGGCCAGGTGCGTCACTGAAAACATGTTCTCTCCAAACAGGTAGAGAACTAATGGATTAATGAAAACATGTCCATCTCCAAACAGGTAGAGAACTAATGGATTAATGAAAACATGTCCATCTCCAAAAAGGTAGAGAACTAATGGATTAGTGAAAACCTGTTAATCTCCAAACAAGTAGAGAACTAATGGATTAATTAAATCTGTCCAGCTCCAAACAGGCAGAGAACTAATGGATTAATGAAAACCTGTTAATCTCCAAACAGGCAGAGAACTAATGGATTAATGAAAACCTGTTCATATCCAAACAGGCAGAGAACTAATGGATTACTGAAAACCTGTTCATATCCAAACAGGCAGAGAACTAATGGATTAATGAAATCTGTCCAGCTCCAAACAGGCAGAGAACTAATGGATTAATGAAAACCTGTTCATATCCAAACAGGCAGAGAACTAATGGATTAATGAAATCTGTCCAGCTCCAAAAAGGTAGTAGTTGGTAGCGTCTTTCTGTCCAGCTCCAAAAATGTAGAAGTTGGTAGCGTCTTTCTGTCCAGCTCCAAAAAGGTAGAAGTTGGTAGCGTCTTTCTGTCCAGCTCCAAAAAGGTAGAAGTTGGTAGCGTCTTTCTGTCCATAGTTGAAGTGTAGAAGTTGGTAACGTCTTCCTGTCCATAGTTGAAGTGTAGAAGTTGGTAGCGTCTTTCTATCCATAGTTGAAGTGTAGAAGTTGGTAGCGTCTTTCTGTCCATAGTTGTAGTGTAGAAGTTGGTAGCGTCTTTCTGTCCATAGTTGTAGTGTAGAAGTTGGTAGCGTCTTTCTGTCCATAGTTGTAGTGTAGAAGTTGGTAGCGTCTTTCTGTCCATAGTTGTAGTGTAGAAGTTGGTAGCGTCTTCCTGTCCATAGTTGAAGTGTAGAAGTTGGTAGCGTCTTCCTGTCCATAGTTGAAGTGTAGAAGTTGGTAGCGTCTTCCTGTCCATAGTTGTAGTGTAGAAGTTGGTAGCGTCTTCCTGTCCATAGTTGTAGTGTAGAAGTTGGTAGCGTCTTTCTGTCCATAGTTGTAGTGTAGAAGTTGGTAGCGTCTTCCTGTCCATAGTTGTAGTGTAGAAGTTGGTAGCGTCTTCCTGTCCATAGTTGAAGTGTAGAAGTTGGTAGCGTCTTCCTGTCCATAGTTGAAGTGTAGAAGTTGGTAGCGTCTTCCTGTCCATAGTTGTAGTGTAGAAGTTGGTAGCGTCTTCCTGTCCATAGTTGAAGTGTAGAAGTTGGTAACGTCTTCCTGTCCATAGTTGTAGTGTAGAAGTGGGTAGCGTCTTCCTGTCCATAGTTGTAGTGTAGAAGTTGGTAGCGTCTTCCTGTCCATAGTTGTAGTGTAGAAGTTGGTAGCGTCTTCCTGTCCATAGTTGTAGTGTAGAAGTTGGTAGCGTCTTCCTGTCCATAGTTGTAGTGTAGAAGTTGGTAGCGTCTTCCTGTCCATAGTTGTAGTGTAGAAGTTGGTAGCGTCTTCCTGTCCATAGTTGAAGTGTAGAAGTTGGTAGCGTCTTCCTGTCCATAGTTGAAGTGTAGAAGTTGGTAGCGTCTTCCTGTCCATAGTTGAAGTGTAGAAGTTGGTAGCGTCTTCCTGTCCATAGTTGTAGTGTAGAAGTTGGTAGCGTCTTTCTGTCCATAGTTGTAGTGTGGAAGTTGGTAGCGTCTTCCTGTCCATAGTTGTAGTGTAGAAGTTGGTAGCGTCTTCCTGTCCATAGTTGTAGTGTAGAAGTTGGTAGCGTCTTTCTGTCCATAGTTGTAGTGTGGAAGTTGGTAGCGTCTTCCTGTCCATAGTTGTAGTGTAGAAGTTGGTAGCGTCTTCCTGTCCATAGTTGAAGTGTAGAAGTTGGTAGCGTCTTCCTGTCCATAGTTGAAGTGTAGAAGTTGGTAGCGTTGTGGTTAGCGCGTTGAACTCACAACAACATGAACGTGTGCTCGAGCCATGCCCTCCCCTCCAGCCTGTTGTATGCTACTGCTGCAGGGACTAGTTTATGTGCGAGCTCAGTTGTCCTTGAGTAAAGAATAGCTAAACATACACTCACTGATGATCCCACTTGTGCACTCTCTTGTTCTGTCTTAGGCGTGCACTCGTTCTGCTTTTCTCTGGTTTAGATATAGCACATCATCATACATCTAAATACCACATCATCATACATCTAAATAGCACATCATCATACATCTAAATAGCACATCATCATACATCTAAATAGCACATCATCATACATCTATATACCACATCATCATACATCTATATACCACATCATCATACATCTATATACTACATCATCATACATCTGTATACCATATCTTCATACATCTGTATACCACATCTTCATACATCTGTATACCACATCTTCATACATCTGTATACCACATCTTCATACATCTATATACCACATCTTCATACATCTGTATACCACATCTTCATACATCTGTATACCACATCTTCATACATCTGTATACCACATCTTCATACATCTGTATACCACATCTTCATACATCTGTATACCACATCTTCATACATCTGTATACCACATCATCATACATCTGTATACCACATCTTCATATGTTTGTACACTGACACTGGCAGGCCAGCGGACTCCACATCCTTACACACACACTCTCGCCACATCCTCGTTACTTGACACATCATGATGTCAACATTTTTTTCCACAATGAAACACCCCCGCCCCTCCTACAACCCGCACCATGTGCGACACTAAGGACGTCCAAGAGCCATCTCCTTGGCTCCTGGCCCAGACATGTAACTCACGTAATAAGCCAGTGATGGTCGCCACTAATTGGCCCTTATATAACCACCTACCCCCTCTAGACAGCCGCGCCGATGAGGTTGGCAACAGGCGAGAGATCCGCTCTTGAAAGTTAGGGTCAGAACTCTTGATGCGTGGAGTACTGGCGCAAGTTCTGGGCCTGCGTCACCGGTCTCCCTACAAGTAGGACAGGGTTACTCAATGAATGTTACTTGGACATAGGCGTGTGTCAGGGAGAGAAGGCGGTTGTCGTCGCTTATAATTAGAGGCCCGGCGTGGTCACGTGACATCAAACGTGTGTACGAAATATTAACTGCATCATGTACCTTCATTAGTGAGTTATTTGTGGGTCATCATCATTGCACTCCAGACATGTCCATAGGTGCTCATATCCCCTCCTCAGCAAGTTCTGCAGTGTCCAGCGACTGACGACTCCAGTTCTGTGTTGGTTGAAAAGTCTTCTTACACGGCCACTAAGTTTCTCGTTTCTGGCTGTGTCCATCTTAACTCCCATCTCTTTCTTCCGAAACAGTGACGTGGACTCGTGGTTGTCGAAGTCCTGTGCCCATGTGGGACATCTCGGGATGTCATTGATGTCATTGATTACATCCAACCGATCCAATGGTTGACTGTCTTCAACGACGGCACAGCTAGCCAACCTGTCCGCTCAATCGTTTCCCCGTACTCCCACATGTCCAGGGACGTTAACAAAGGTATCCTACGTATTTTTTTTTTACTTCTGCAATGGCTCGACCCATTGCCGGCATACAGAGCCCACCTCCACTTTCCTTATCATGCTCATCGAATCACCCAGGCGTGGGTGTAGTCTTGCAACCTTCATTACTTGAGTTGCTCTCCAGCTTCCATACGTGTCTTCCCTCTCTGCCTGTTTTTCCTGACTGCATTACCTTGTTTTTGGATTCGGTGTGTGTCCGTATTTTGCAGCAGTTCTTTGTTCCCGCTAGATCTCTAGCTTCATACCTTTTATTATCAACATCTTGTCTTTCTTCTGTCCGGTTGCTTTGTCATTTTTCCTTGCAGCCCCGGGAATCGACTTATTGGCTGCCAGCAATATTGCTTTGTTGAAGCTTTCAGGGTTGGTTTAATTTTGTTGTTGCACATATTGATGGCAGTATGGGGATGTCACCAGGCTTGAACTGACGAGCGCTTTCTCCCAACTTATTGACGTCTAAATGCGGACGAAGAAGAGGTACCATGTATATGTAGGAGAGTGGACTTTTCTTTGTTGTATTTAATTGACTAATTGCTGAACTCTTTGGCTCTTGTAGGAAGTGTCAGATAATTACCAATAAGGCAGGAAGTTTGAGTTGACGACATAGGCGTAGGATTGAGCAGAGTCGGACATAGGCGTAGTATAGAGCAGAGTCGGACATAGGCGTAGTATAGAGCAGAGTCGGACATAGGCGTAGGATAGAGCAGAGTCGGACATAGGCGTAGTATAGAGCAGAGTCGGACATAGGCGTAGTATAGAGCAGAGTCGGACATAGGCGTAGTATAGAGCAGAGTCGGACATAGGCGTAGTATAGAGCAGAGTCGGACATAGGCGTAGTATAGAGCAGAGTCGGACATAGGCGTAGTATAGAGCAGAGTCGGACATAGGCGTAGTATAGAGCAGAGTCGGACATAGGCGTAGTATAGAGCAGAGTCGGACATAGGCGTAGTATAGAGCAGAGTCAAGGTTGTCGTATTTGGCGATCAGCGGCAACTACATAGGAAGTCTAGTGACGACAAACAACAAGTGACAAACAACAATTGACAAACAAAAATTGACAAACGACAGAGATAGACTTAAGATGTAACAATCTGGCTGATCAAATCATTGGATAGTTATCACCACTATTGTCCAACAACATGCCGTCCTTACTATATCGGGTATTAACAGAACATAACCTACTATATCTCGTATTAACAGAACATAACCTACTATATCTCGTATTAACAGAACATAACTTACTATATCTCGTATTAACAGAACATAACTTACTATATCTCGCATTAACAGAACATAACTTACTATATCTCGCATTAACAGAACATAACTTACTATATCTCGCATTAACAGAACATAACTTACTATATCTCGTATTAACAGAACATAACTTACTATATCTCGCATTAACAGAACATAACTTACTATATCTCGTATTAACAGAACATAACTTACTATTTCTCGAATTAACAGAACAAAATGTGTGGGTGGGTGGGCGGGTGGCTGTGTGTGTGTGGTGGTTGTTGTTGTTGTTGATAGAGACTCTGGTTTCAGAAGACCAAACGCTGTCTATCTCTCCTCCCCCCCCCCCGCTAAAGCAATTCAACAATCGAGATTTCTTCAGCTCAGCTGCCATTGTTGACTGCCGCCATGGTGAAATTATTCTAGCGCGTGAAATGGCACGTGTTGCAGTTTTGAAGCAATGAAAATCACACTGCAGTTTTAAACAGTTAAGTGATCTTTATATACGTCATACCTGGCCAGAGAGTCAACAAAGATAGCTTTTGAAAGAAGAACATGACAGAGAATATTCATACGCTAAGTGATTAGCACTAATCACCTACTGCCGTCGTCTACATACAGAGCTTGTCGTTTTAATGTAGCGCTCTTTGGCGTCTTCGCTTTTTATTTTTTTTTATACGGTTAAAGTTCTGCTTTTCTTGTCAAATTTCTTTTATGCAGACCCAGAGGAAAATCGATGCCTTCATTCTGTTTTGTCGTTTGCTATGGTCCTCTTCTCCAAACAACATGGAAATCCAATCTCCTTAGAAGATCGCTGGGAGACGGTAGTTGTAGAAGACGTAAGGCAATACTTGATTGTTCGATACTGGTCCGCGCGGCCTCTGTCTCCATTCGTGGGTGGGGCATCTCAAGTTGTTGGCTCCCTGCCCTACAGGACCGATAATGAAGTTGACATTCGCTGGATAATCCCTCATCAGTTTCCGCAGATTTCGACACACGAATAAAATTGCAGCTTCGAGAGTGGACTGCGAAAAAAAAGTAGTTGTTGGCTTAAGTTCGTTGTACTCGGCGGATTGTTGTCGAGAGTAAACGAAGTGGACTGCGCTCGCTAGTGATACTTATCAAATCTAGTAGTCTCCAGCCTCGTTTGTTTCCAAGTGCCATATGCCACTCGTTTTGAGTTGAACCTCCGGTTATGATCGAATGTTTTAAGAACTCACTTCTCCAAATGGATTTCCACAATTAAGTAAACCGAAAAGATGGACTCTGAAAAAATATCTTGATTGATTGGGGCCTCAGCAAATGGCGCTCGCCTAAACGTGAAACCATATGCTAGACAAACTCGTACAACTGGTTCATTAATATGTATAACCGGTCTGTCTTGTATGTCGTCTCTGGCATCGTTTTATCGCGAACAGATTGCGTCATGGTATCTTTCATCTTTTCATCCGTTTGTTTTCTCGTTATTGAAGCGACAAGGGCGATAACTGGCAAGGGGAGAAATGTTCGAACAAAGTAGCGGGTAAAGTGACCAATTACAACTAGCAGGTAGCTGCGACGGTACAGGCCTCTGTAGCCACAGACGGACGTCCCAGCAGCGTTCCCTTTAGAGCTGTGCAGCAACAACAGTCTACTACTTCCGGTGACATCATTTGTTAATGACCTGGGCTCCCTTTGCATCTAGTGTCTGTACCTTGATACTTGTATCTTCTTTCTGCCCTGTTTACCTTGATACTTGTATCTTCTGTCTGTCCTGTTCACCTTGATACTTGTATCTTCTGTCTGTCCTGTTCACCTTGATACTTGTATCTTCTGTCTGCCCTATTTACCTTGATACTTGTATCTTCTGTCTGTCCTGTTCACCTTGATACTTGTATCTTCTGTCTGTCCCGTTCTCCTTGATACTTGTATCTTCTGTCTGCCCTGTTCACTTTGATACTTGTATCTTCTGTCTGTCCTGTTCACCTTGATACTTGTATCTTCTGTCTGCCCTGTTCACCTTGATACTTGTATCTTCTGTCTGTCCCGTTCTCCTTGATACTTGTATCTTCTGTCTGTCCTGTTCACCTTGATACTTGTATCTTCTGTCTGCCCTGTTCACCTTGATACTTGTATCTTCTGTCTGTCCTGTTCACCTTGATACTTGTATCTTCTGTCTGCCCTGTTCTCCTTGATACTTGTATCTTCTGTTTCAGATAAGATCTAGATTTTGGAGATGATATAGTTCTTCTATAGTGCCAAAGGGTTAGTCCAGTGTGCAGTGATTATGCTCCTAACATAACATAACATAACATAACATAACATAGTTCATATCATCATCATCGAGTGCCGTCTCCGCATCGAAGATTGGCTATCATGGAGCGCCATTCTGCTCTGTCTCTTGCTTTGATGGTGCAGGTTGTCATAGGCTGACTTGTCCATCTTTTGATGTTACTCGTCCATGTTAGTCTTGGTCTGCCTCTTTTACCTTGTATTTTACTTTCCAAGATTACTTTTAGTAGGCTGTTGTGTCTTTTAACATGACACAAATAATCTCATTTGTCTTGTTTCAATTGTGTTTAGTAGTTCTGTTCTCATTTTTAGCTGTTTCAAGACTTCATCGTTTGTTTTCTTTTCCTTCCATCCAATTCTACCTATTCTTCTATAAATCCACATTTCAAAGGCTTCAATTTTCTGTTTTGTTTTCTTGTCTAATGTCCATGTTTCTGCACCATACAGGAATGTTGAATAGAAGTTTTAGTCTTGATGTTATTTGTTTTGATGTTAGTATATTTTTCATGGCGTTAAAATTACTTGTTCCCATGTTGTTGTTTAATAGTTTATATATGAAGGCGATTAGACTCAGCGTAATGGCTCGCTAGTCTTCAGCTTATGTCGGTCACAGAGCCACCTGCTGAGCTGCGACACTCACCACCACCACCAGTAGCAACTAAAGACCTGCCGATGCACTCATTAACTTATATAGTTACGTGTACATATTCAAATTTCTTGTTTGATCGCTTTAATGAGCAACGGACGGTGGTCTCTGCGCCAGTTTTCTCTTTGCCCACCTGGTGAGGTATCATGTTCCCGCGCCTCGTGTTGACTTGATCCCTTTCACCGCTACCTCCGGGTCCAGACAAGCTCGCCGAGCTGTGATGATTTCCAGTCGATGATTGACTATATAGTAGTGACTGTATGTGGTTTCTTGGTCTTCGACTTGACTATATAGTAGTGACTGTATGTGGTTTCTAGCCCGTCGACTTGACTATATAGTAGTGACTGTATGTGGTTTCTAGCCCGTCGACTTGACCATATAGTAGTGACTGTATGTGGTTTCTTGGTCTTCGACTTGACTATATAGTAGTGACTGTATGTGGTTTCTAGCCCGTCGACTTGACCATATAGTAGTGACTGTATGTGGTTTCTTGGTCTTCGACTTGACTATATAGTAGTGACTGTATGTGGTTTCTTGGTCTTCGACTTGACCATATAGTAGTGACTGTATGTGGTTTCTTGGTCTTCGACTTGACTATATAGTAGTGACTGTATGTGGTTTCTAGCCCGTCGACTTGACCATATAGTAGTGACTGTATGTGGTTTCTAGCCCTTCGACTTGACTATATAGTAGTGACTGTATGTGGTTTCTTGGTCTTCGACTTGACTATATAGTAGTGACTGTATGTGGTTTCTTGGTCTTCGACTTGACTATATAGTAGTGACTGTATGTGGTTTCTTGGTCTTCGACTTGACTATATAGTAGTGACTGTATGTGGTTTCTTGGTCTTCGACTTGACTATATAGTAGTGACTGTATGTGGTTTCTTGGTCTTCGACTTGACTATATAGTAGTGACTGTATGTGGTTTCTAGCCCGTCGACTTGACCATATAGTAGTGACTGTATGTGGTTTCTTGGCCTTCGACTTGACTATATAGTAGTGACTGTATGTGGTTTCTTGGCCTTCGACTTGCCTATATAGTAGTGACTGTATGTGGTTTCTAGCCCGTCGACTTGACTATATAGTAGTGACTGTATGTGGTTTCTTGGTCTTCGACTTGACTATATAGTAGTGACTGTATGTGGTTTCTAGCCCGTCGACTTGACCATATAGTAGTGACTGTATGTGGTTTCTTGGCCTTCGACTTGACTATATAGTAGTGACTGTATGTGGTTTCATGGCCTTCGACTTGCCTATATAGTAGTGACTGTATGTGGTTTCTAGCCCGTCGACTTGACTATATAGTAGTGACTGTATGTGGTTTCTTGGCCTTCGACTTGACTATATAGTAGTGACTGTATGTGGTTTCTTGGCCTTCGACTTGCCTATATAGTAGTGACTGTATGTGGTTTCTAGCCCGTCGACTTGACTATATAGTAGTGACTGTATGTGGTTTCTTGGCCTTCGACTTGACTATATAGTAGTGACTGTATGTGGTTTCTTGGCCTTCGACTTGCCTATATAGTAGTGACTGTATGTGGTTTCTAGCCCGTCGACTTGACTATATAGTAGTGACTGTATGTGGTTTCTTGGCCTTCGACTTGACTATATAGTAGTGACTGTATGTGGTTTCTTGGCCTTCGACTTGACTATATAGTAGTGACTGTATGTGGTTTCTTGGCCTTCGACTTGCCTATATAGTAGTGACTGTATGTAGTTTCTTGGCCTTCGACTTGCCTATATAGTAGTGACTATATGTATGGGCCGTTTCCGGTTGTTTCCAAAATGGAGGAATTATTTTTCTCCGGCTTGGTATAGAACCGTTGATCAGAGGTTTAACAAGCCGCTATCGTAAAAACGATGTTGTTAATGAAACGTAGACCTGATAGTAATAAAGAAAAGACGATGGTCATACGTTGGACATGTGATGAGAAGAGATAAGCCCTCATATGGGAAACAACAGGTAAAAGAAAAAGAGGAAGACCCAGGGAGACACTGAGAAGAACATTGATGAGAGAGGCAAGAGCAGCAGGAATCGGCTCCCTCAATGAGATAGAACTGCTTGCACAGAACAGAGACAGATGGCGAGATTTGATAAAATATCTTTAAAAGAAAACTGCTAGAACAAAAATTCATATAGGAGAAGGTGTATCTTGGTCTACGCCCTATGGGCCGGTTACGGCTCGAAAGGTCAATAGATAGATATGTAGTTTCTTGGCCTTCGACTTGACTATATAGTAGTGACTGTATGTGGTTTCTTGGCCTTCGACTTGCCTATATAGTAGTGACTATATGTGGTTTATTGGCCTTCGACTTGCCTATATAGTAGTGACTATATGTAGTTTCTTGGCCTTCGACTTGCCTATATAGCAGTGACTATATGTAGTTTCTGGCCCGTTGACTTGACTATATAGCAGTGACTATATCTGATTTCTGGCCCGTCGACTTGACTATATAGCAGTGACTATATCTGATTTCTGGCCCGTCGAATTGACTATATAGTAGTGACTATATCTGATTTCTGGCCCGTCGAATTGACTATATAGCAGTGACTATATCTGATTTCTGGCCCGTCGACTTGACTATATAGCAGTGACTATATCTGATTTCTGGCCCGTCGAATTGACTATATAGTAGTGACTATATGTGGTTTCTTGGCCTTCGACTTGCCTATATAGTAGTGACTATATGTGGTTTCTGGCCCGTGGACTTGCATATATAGCAGTGACTATTTGTGGTTTCTGGCCCGTGGACTTGCATATATAGCAGTGACTATATGTGGTTTATGGCCCGTTTACTTGACTATATAGCAGTGACTAACTGTGGTATCTTGTCCGCCGACTTGCTTATATAGCAGTGACTAACTGTGGTTTCTAGCTCGTCGACTTGCTTATATAGTCAGTGACTAACTGTGGTTTCTAGCTCGTCGACTTGACTACATAGTCAGTGACTAACTGTGGTTTCGATCTGAACAGTGGAAGGGAATGCCATCTGACTAAGGTCAGGGATATTGAAATAAATAACTTTAAATTGAGAATGTCATATTGGGGACATTAGATGTGTGGAGGAATATCATATTGGGGACATTAGATGTGTGGAGGAATGTCATATTGGGGACATTAGATGTGTGGAGAATGTCATAATTGGGGACATTAAATGTGTGAATGTCATAAATTGGAAACATTAAATGTGTGGAGAATGTCATAATTGGGGACATTAGATGTGTGGAGAATGTCATTAATTGGGGTAGTAGATGTGTGGAGATTGTCATAATTGGGAACATTAAATGTGTGGAGAATGTCATAATTGGGAACATTAAATGTGTGGAGAATGTCATAATTGGGGACATTAAATGTGTGGAGAATGTCATAATTGGGAACATTAAATGTGTGGAGAATGTCATAATTGGGGACATTAAATGTGTGGAGAATGTCATAATTGGGGACATTAAATGTGTGGAGAATGTCATAATTGGGGACATTAGATATGTGGAGAATGTCATAATTGGGGACATTAGATGTGTGGAGAATGTCATAATTGGGGACAATAGATGTGTGGAGAATGTCATAATTGGGGACAATAGATGTGCGGAGAATGTCATAATTGGGGCATGATATGATTGAAGAATATCATAATTGTGCATGATATGATTGAAGAATGTCATAATTGGGACATGTTATGATTGAAGAATGTCATAATTGAAGCATGATATGATTGAAGAATGTCATAATTGAAGCATGATATGATTGAAGAATGTCATAATTGGGGCATGATATGATTGAAGAATGTCATAATTGAAGCATGATATGATTGAAGAATGTCATGATTGGGGCATGACATGATTGAAGAATGTCATAATTGGGGCATGACATGATTGGAGAGCCATTGAAATATCTAATAAAGTCAACAACGAGACCTACAAAGGAAGCATGATATGATTGAAGAATGTCATAATTGGGGCATGATATGATTGAAGAATGTCATAATTGGGGCATGATATGATTGAAGAATGTCATAATTGGGGCATGATATGATTGAAGAATGTCATAATTGGGGCATGATATGATTGAAGAATGTCATAATTGGGGCATGACATGATTGAAGAATGTCATAATTGGGGCATGACATGATTGAAGAATGTCATAATTGGGGCATGACATGATTGAAGAATGTCATAATTGGGGCATGATATGATTGAAGAATGTCATAATTGGGGCATGACATGATTGAAGAATGTCATAATTGGGGCATGACATGATTGGAGAATGTCATAATTGGGGCATGACATGTTTGAAGAATGTCATAATTGGGGCATGACATGATTGGAGAGTCATTGAGTAACTAATAAAATCAACAACGAGACCTACAAAGGAAGCATGGCATGATTGAAGAATGTCATAATTGGGGCATGACATGATTGAAGAATGTCATAATTGAAGCATGATATGATTGAAGAATGTCATAATTGGGGCATGATATGATTGAAGAATGTCATAATTGGGGCATGACATGATTGAAGAATGTCATAATTGGGGCATGACATGATTGAAGAATGTCATAATTGGGGCATGATATGATTGAAGAATGTCATAATTGGGGCATGATATGATTGAAGAATGTCATAATTGGGGCATGACATGATTGAAGAATGTCATAATTGGGGCATGACATGATTGAAGAATGTCATAATTGGGGCATGACATGATTGGAGAGTCATTGAATAACTAATAAAGTCAACAACGAGACCTACAAAGGAAGCATGATGAAAAGGTAGAGAATAATTGCATCTGGCTGGAAATCTGCTTCCCATTCAATGGCTCATTTGTTTTCACATTCCCCTGTAGCCGACCTAGATTTCACTGTCTTGTTTCTTCTGTTTCTTCTTCTTCTATCCTTCCTCTGCTGCCGTTGGCGTCGAGGGGAAATACAATCTGCGATTCTTTGCTCTTCTGTTGGCCACTTCTGATGTTATTCCTCCTAGTGACTCTAGTATTACCTTTATCCATCTCTTTCTCGGTCGTCCTCTTAATCTGGCGTTTTCGTAGCGTTTGTTATGGCTCTTTGAGTCATTGTTAGTTCTTTTTGTCTTGTTATGTGGCCGAACCAATTTATCTATTGTTTCTTTATGTATTCGATGGCTGGTTCAATTTCGAGTTTCTTCCTCAGGTCAGTGTTTCTTACTCTGTCCCTTAAGCTGTTTCCTGTCATTCTTCTGACACATTTCATTTCGGTGGTCGTTATCTTTCTTATTGTTCTAGAGTCCAGCGTCCAATTCTGGCACTGATAGCACAGAGTTGGTAGAAAAATTGATTTGTATATTGCCCTTTTTGTTTCCGTAGTTATTGCTTTGTTTTTCAATAGTGTTGATACTTGGCCTATAACTTGGCATGCTTTGTTACACCTTATATCTATCTCTGTCTCTTGGTTATTGTCTTGTGTTAGCGTGCTTCCCAGATATTTAAAATTGTCTACTTGCTTCAAAGAGGGAGCCGCGATAGCTCAGTGGTTAGTGAACTGGACTACCACGGACAAGGGGTAGGGTTCGATCCCAACCGACGGCTTCCGGGTTCACCCAGCCTTAAATGGGTACCGGATTTTTTTCTGGGAAAGTAAAGCAGCACGGGCGTAATACTGACCACATTACCTCAAAAATCATGTGCTGAATGTCTGTAAAATATAGGGTCACTAACACCATATTTCCCTATACGCCACTTGGCGTGAAACTTGTGCCCAGGCAGAGTAGGCAAAGTGAAATGAGGAAGAAAGCACCAATGTTTAACTATATCTATTACTCTAAAAGACTGCCCACTAGAATCAGTACAGAAATTTACATATCTTGGATCCACAGTTACGCAAACCATCTCTCTTGATGAAGAAATAAACTGTCGAATTGGTAAGGCAGCTACGACCTTCGGCAAACTCACAAAAAGGGCATGGAACAACACGAAACTAACTCAAAAGACTAAACTCTTAATATATCAAACATGTGTGCTTAGCACACTACTATATGGATCCGAAACCTGGACAACATACTCAAACCAGGAAAAAAGACTAAATGTCTTCCACATGCGATGTCTCCGCAAAATAATGCACATCAAATGGCAGGACAAAATAACCAACTTAACTGTCCTGCAACGTGCTAAGACCCTAACAATCATGTCGATGCTCAGAAGTCGAAGGCTAAGATGGCTGGGGCATGTCCAACGGATGGAAGAAAAACGCATTCCTAGGCAAATACTATATGGCGAGCTAAAACACGGAAAACGACAAATCAGCAGACCTAAACTACGATATAGAGATATCTGCAAATCATCTCTGAAAGACTTCTCCATCTGTGAAAACGACTGGCAACATCTGGCAAGTGATCGCACATCATGGAGAGCATGTATAAGGAACGGTATAACAACATTTGAGACTGTTCTAAGACAGGACTTAGAAGAGAAGAGACTCATGAAAAAGGATGGTAAACCCTGTGGACCAGCGAGCCTGACCTGTTCATTATGTGACCGCGTGTGTTTGTCAAACATTGGTAGAATTAGCCACGAGAGAAGCTGTTCGGCAAAAACAAAACCTCAAAAAAATACGCAATAGCCTCCACTAGACCGTCTGACAAGACGAAAAGGGCCATATACTTGGCGTGACGGGGGTACTTTACTTTACTTTACTTTACTTGCTTCAAAGTCGTATTATCTATTATGATGTTTAGTTTTTCTTTCTTTCTCGCTATTGCCATTACTTCGGTTTTGCTTATGTTGATCTTCATGTTGTATTGTTTACAAGTGTTGTTTAGCCTGTTGATATATTCTTGTAGGTCCTCAGTTGTTTCATGTATCAGGACTTGGTCGTCTGCAAATAGTATTTCTTCCTCTCTTCTGCTGTTTTCTGGTACGAATATTTCGTTCTCTTTTGTGTTATCACTTGTTATCATCCTTGTTGGTATACTTCCTTTGATTGGGCATGCTAATTTGCATATATTGTCCATATATGTGATGAAGAGTAAAGGGCAAAGCACGCAGCCTTCTCTTATTCCGGAGTTAATGGTGAAATGTTTAGAGTAGCCTGCTGAATGAAGATCTTACTGTAGTGCGACTATTTTCATATATGCTCTTGCATATCTCTGCTAGGTGGTGACTCACTCCGTACAAGGGCAATACGGACCACAGTTGTTCCCTGTCCACCCTATCGAACGCCTTTTCTTGGTCAATAAAAGCTGTATATAGTGTTTTATTATGCTCTATTGTTTTCTCCGCTAGTTGTTTTATGATAAATAGGGCATCTGTGCAGCCTCTGTTCCTCCTGAAGCCCATCTGAGCATCGCTTAGTTGCGGGTCTATAATTGGTCTCAATCTTTTTTTCAACTATCTTGGCATATAACTTCCCTGTGTGGCTTAATAGTGATATTCCTCTATATTGGTTGCAGTCTCTTCTGCTGTCCTTCTTTTTCTATATTGGTAATATGATGGACTGTTTCTAATCGTCTGGGACTTGCTGTTGTATCCATGCAGCGTTGAATATTCTGTGTAGCCATTTACATCCTGCCTCTCCCGCTGCTTTGTTTCTTGGTGCTAGTCGTAATGTTTCTTCTATTTCTTCCATTAGTATATTTGGTTCTTTATCGCCAACTATTAGTTGCTTTTTGTGTGTTTTTGGACTCGTTGTTTCTACATTCAAAAGTTCTTCCAAATATTCTTTCCATCTCGTTAAGATTTGCGCTTTGTTTGTTATTGCTTGGCCTCGTTTATCATTGATGATTTCAGTTGGGTCATAATTGTCTTTCTTTTGTCTTGTGGTTTTAATTGTTCTATAGAAGTCTCTGGATGCTGATTTGTGATTGTTACTAATCATTTCTCCAAATTTTATCCATGCTTTATGTTTTTCTTCTTTGATTAATTTCTTCGCTTCTCTTCTTTCTATTGTGTATATATCATAATCGCTTGGCTTTTTAGTTTTTAGCCAGATTTTGTAGTTTTTTCTTTCTTTTTATGGCGTTCTTGACTATATCATTCCACCATGGAGTGCTCATCTTTCCCTCCTTCCTTTGCTTCGTTCCGCATATTGTGGTTGCTATTTTCGTCAATGATTTTTTGAATGTGAGCCACTCGTTATCTACTGTAGTTATTTGTTTAAGTTGGCTTAATTTTATTGTCCTTTCGGATTGTTTTCTTGTTTTCAATTGGTTCTTGTTGTCTTGTTTTGCTTTCTGGATGGTTATTAGCACCATTTTATGGTCTGTATCATTTGTGATGTTAGGTACCGCTCTGCTGTCTCTGATTTTCCTCTTCCTTTGTGTTCTCGCTAGGATGAAATCTATTTGACTTTTACAGTTGTTATCGTTCCATTTATACCAGGTGTATATTTGTGAGTCTTTATGTTTAAAGAAAGTGTTAGTTATGCATAATTCTTGTTGAATGCATAATTCAAGCATTCGGTTGCCATTTTCCTTCTTTCTATTTGTGTTATCTCCAAATGGGCCCAGATATTTGGAGTTCTCATAATTGCGTTTTCCTGGTCTCCCGTTAAAGTCCCCCATCACCAGTAGATCTTCGTTCTTATTTACTTTGTTTATGATTTCGTTAAGTGTTTCGTAGAATTCTTCGCTCTCTTCGTCGTTGTTGTTGCAAGGTGCATATATTTGGATGTATGTTATATTGACGTTGTTTTCTATTACTCTTAGGGTAATTATCCTTTCTGAATGTTGATGTATTTCTATAATGTTTTTGGACGTTTCTGGGTCTACAATGAATCCTACTCCGTGTTTTGCTACTTTGTTGGTGTTAACTCCTGAGTTTATTATGGTATAATTCATGTACGCTTTCCTTGTTTGTTTCTCCTTCAGTCTTGTGTCTGCTACTTCGTTGGTGTTAACTCCTGAGTTTGTTATGGTATAATTCATGTACGCTTTCCTTGTTTGTTTCTCCTTCAGTCTTGTGTCTGCTACTTCGTTGGTGTTAACTCCTGAGTTTATTATGGTATAATTCATGTACGCTTTCCTTGTTTGTTTCTCCTTCAGTCTTGTGTCTGCTACTTCGTTGGTGTTAACTCCTGAGTTTATTATGGTATAATTCATGTACGCTTTCCTTGTTTGTTTCTCCTTCAGTCTTGTGTCTGCTACTTCGTTGGTGTTAACTCCTGAGTTTATTATGGTATAATTCATGTACGCTTTCCTTGTTTGTTTCTCCTTCAGTCTTGTGTCTGCTACTCCAAGTATTTTGATTCTTCTTTTTATCATTGCGTAGATTAATTGTTCTTCTTTGTCTCTGATACCGCAAATAGTTTCTTCTGTTTGACTTCCATAATTTCATCATTTTTTTACAGTTTGACATATTTTTGTGTGGCTTAGGTCAGATTTCGTTATTATGTTGTTTGATAATTTATTATTTGTTTTGTTTTCTGTTTGAATCAGACCTCACTATGTTTGTTTACTTCTATGAACTTTCGTTTTCTGTAAACTTGCTATTGCTCCTCTCTCACACCACAGCCGCCTCCGCTGTCCTGTACCTCATTGACAATAACGTGTCCCCTTGCTCAGACCCAAGCCGCCTCCGCTGTCCTGTACCATTGACAATAGCGTGTCCCCTTGCTCAGACTACAGCCGCCTCCGCTGCCCTGTACCTCATTGACAATAACGTGTCCCCTTGCTCAGACCCAAGCCGCCTCCGCTGTCCTGTACCTCATTGACAATAACGTGTCCCCTTGCTCAGACCCAAGCCGCCTCCGCTGTCCTGTACCTCATTGACAATAGCGTGTCCCCTTGCTCCAAGAAGTCAGCCGCTCTCGGTCTTGATGAAACGACTGGCTCGTTGTGTGAACGAACCCAGTTAACCAGTGGCCGGATTGAGAGAACAAACAAAGAGTTCTTCACTCGGGAGAAAGTAGACTTGTCACTCCTCGAGTGTTGCCTTTACGTATGTGGTCCAGTGTGTGCGGGGGTTAGCAGGGAAAATAAACATGTGTGTGGCACTCCTTGTGGCGAAGACCGTGTGGACACAGCCACGTGTGGTGTATAATTTCACATAGACTGCCACAGCCCGGACTTGTTTGAGTCTCAAACCACTGTGATCATAATGTGACAACAGGCGTCCAACTGCAAATATCAAATCTGGAATGTAGACTTTGACTCATTTTCTTAGCCGTGGCGTTACTTGCTATATGAGCACAAGCCGCCTCACTGTGCAGCCAATCTCCTCTCTTCATCTCTCTGACTGCTCTTTACATCACATCTCTTCTCCCTCTTTCTCGCTCTCTCTCTCCTTCCCTTTCTATATCTCACATCTCCCCCGACCTCAGCTCTGTCTATCCTCTTGTCGCGGACGACAGAGAGAGAAGATGGTGGAGAGGTTGTTGTCCTGGCACGGTAAGAGGCCAACAACAGAATTGATACGAGGCACCGTGGATAGGGAATTGTGGAAGGACATGATCGCCTACACCAGCCGATGTGTTGCTTGCTAATAATGGTGACGATGATAATGGTGACGATGATGATAATGATAATGATGACGATAATAATAACGATGATAATAATGACGATGATAATAATAATGACTATGATAATAATAATGACGATAATAATGTCGATGATAATGATGACGATGATAATGATGACGATAATAATGACGACGATAATAATGACGATAATAATGATGACGATAATAATGATGACGATGATAATGTTGACGATGATAATGATGATGACGATGATAATGTTGACGATAATAATGACGACGATAATAATGACGATAATAATGATGACGATGATAATGATGACGATAATAATGATGACGATGATAATGATGACGATGATAATGTTGACGATAATAATGATGACGATGATAATGATGACGATGATAATAATGACGATGATGACGATGATAATAATGACGATGATAATAATGACGATGATAATAATGACGATGATAATAATGACGATGATAATCTTATCTTCTCCTTCTTCCTTCCCTCTCCCCACCTTCCGCCCGTGGTGTTCTAGTGGTACCTTCTTCAAGGTCAGACTGAAGTAGATCATCTGTAGAGTACATTTTCTGTAGATAGATCTTTGTTCTACAAGCCATCATTTTCTGTAGATAGATCTTTGTTCCACAAGCCATCATTTTCTGTAGATAGATCTTTGTTCTACAAGCCATCATTTTCTGTAGATAGATCTTTGTTCTACAAGCCATCATTTTCTGTAGATAGATCTTTGTTCTACAAGCCATTATTTTCTGTAGATAGATCTTTGTTCTACAAGCCATCATTTTCTGTAGATAGATCTTTGCTCTACAAGCAATCATTTTCTGTAGATAGATCTTTGTTCCACAAGCAATCATTTTCTGTAGATAGATCTTTGTTCTGCAAGCCCTCATTTTCTGTAGATAGATCTTTGTTCTACAAGCCATCATTTTCTGTAGATAGATCTTCTATTTCAGTAGTAGTTTATTCTGTAGATAAATCTTTTGTTCCAGTAGTAATTTATTCTGTAGATAAATCTTTTGTTCCAGTAGTAGTTTATTCTGTAGATAGATCTTTTCCCAGTATTAATTTATTCTGTAGATAGATCTTTTCCCAGTAGTAATTTATTCTATAGATTTTTTTGTCCAGTAGTAATTTATTCTGTAGATAGATCTTTTAGTCCAGTAGTAATTTATTCTGTAGATAGATCTTTTGGTCCAGTAGTAATTTATTCTGTAGATAAATCTTTTGTCCTCGAGTTTATTGTTTTGTAGATATTTCGTGCCAGCACTCTTGTTTTTCTAGACTTTTTTTTTCTAGCGGTCAATTTTTTGTCTGTAGATAGAACATTTGTTCTAGTTGTACCCTCAACACCCAGGGAACACGGCTCTCAGAGACAAGCCTGCATGACATGATGTGGGGAACCAGTGATGACCTCACAAACTCTCAGTCTGTTCGTGACCCAGGCTTGTCTACATGTGTAGCAGTAGCTTGTAGCTGAAGTTGTTCTACTCGTTATTTGTTAGATCTTTTGTACTAGTAGCAAATCTTTCTTGTGGCTATGGATCATTTAAAAACAGTTAGATGGGTGGATACAGTGGATATTCGTGACCCCTAGACATACAAGCATAGACTTGATATTTGTGACCACTAGACATACAATCATAGACTTGATATTTGTGACGCCTAGACATACAAGCATAGACTTGATATTTGTGACCCCTAGACATACAAGCATAGACTTGATATTCGTGACGCCTAGACATACAATCATAGACTTGATATTTGTGACCCCTAGACATACAATCATAGACTTGATATTTGTGACCCCTAGACATACAAGCATAGACTTGATATTTGTGACGCCTAGACATACAATCATAGACTTGATATTTGTGACCCCTAGACATACAAACATAGACTTGATATTTGTGACGCCTAGACATACAATCATAGACTTGATATTTGTGACGCCTAGACATACAAGCATAGACTTGATATTTGTGACGCCTAGACATACAAGCATAGACTTGATATTTGTGACGCTTAGACATACAAGCATAGACTTGATATTTGTGACGCCTAGACATACAAACATAGACTTGATATTTGTGACCACTAGACATACAAGCATAGACTTGATATTTGTGACGCCTAGACATACAAGCATAGACTTGATATTTGTGACCCCTAGACAGACTATACAATCATAGACTTGATATTTGTGACCACTAGACATACAATCATAGACTTGATATTTGTGACGCTTAGACATACAAGCATAGACTTGATATTTGTGACCCCTAGACAGACTATACAATCATAGACTTGATATTTGTGACCACTAGACATACAAACATAGCCTTGATATTGGTGACCCCTAGACAGGCCATACAATCATAGACTTGATATTCGTGACCCCTAGACAGACTATACAATCATAAACCTGATATCCGTGATCCCTAGACAGACTATACAAACATAGCCTTGATATTGGTGACCCCTAGACAGACAATACACTCACAGACTTGATATTCGTGACCCCTAGACAGACTATACAAACATAGACTTGATATTGGTGACCCCTAGACAGACAATACACTCACAGACTTGATATTCGTGACCCCTAGACAGACTATACAAACATAGACTTGATATTCGTGACCCCTAGACAGACTATACAAACATAGACTTGATATTCGTGACCCCTAGACAGACTATACAATCATAGACTTGATATTCGTGACCCCTAGATATACAATCATATGCAGGCAACTCCAGGGCTATTGTGACACGTGCCAGCGCGTACATTTGGAAGAAGCACTCGAGAAGAAAGGTGATTTGTTGAGGTTCTCGTTACGTCAACTTGCCAGCCAGAGGTCTGGCCTTCACTTAACAACAGTTTACTGCCGTCAGTTTGCTTCTCAATGTCGCGTTGTTGACTGATGCCCTCAGCAGGTCTTTGTCGTCTCTTCCAATAATTGTATAAGCTGACGGGCACCTGGAGGGGACACAAATCAACAAATTTAGCCTCTTTTTTTTCTGCTGCACCTGGTGGCTGTCACTGTTGATATTATCAGCAGGGGCGGAGACAGGTCAGAGGTTGGCGAGTCACGGCATCACACGGCCCTTTTCTGAAATAAATGAGTGGTGATATTGTTTTGTTTGTTGTTAGGATCATCATCATCATTGCACACCGGACGAACCCATAGGTGCTACGATATCTCACTGGAGAAACTCCGAGCTGACCCCACTTGCACGAACTCTGTAGCACGGCCTGGGATCCATTGTGTGGGTAGGTTTCTGCTGACAACTTTTGCCCGGGCAGCGGGACATATTTATGGTCTACTCTTTTATATTTTAACTGCTAATGGCTCTTTAGCGTGCGCGAGTGCACACGTGATCTCTTGTTTATTGCCGTTATCGGATAAAGCTAGACATCAGATCTCACTACTACTATCTGAGAAGGCTAGACATCAGATCTCACTACTACTATCTGAGAAGGCTAGACATCAGATCTCACTACTACTATCTGAGAAGGCTAGACATCAGATCTCACTACTACTATCTGAGAAGGCTAGACATCAGATCTCACTACTACTATCTGAGAAGACTAGACATCAGATCTCACTACTACTATCTGAGAAGGCTAGACATCAGATCTCACTACTACTATCTGAGAAGACTAGACATCAGATCTCACTACTACTATCTGAGAAGACTAGACATCAGATCTCACTACTACTATCTGAGAAGGCTAGACATCAGATCTCACTACTACTATCTGAGAAGACTAGACATCAGATCTCACTACTACTATCTGAGAAGGCTAGACATCAGATCTCACTACTACTACCTGAGAAGGCTAGACATCAGATCTCACTACTACTACCTGAGAAGGCTAGACATCAGATCTCACTACTACTATCTGAGAAGGCTAGACATCAGATCTCACTACTACTATCTGAGAAGGCTAGACATCAGATCTCACTACTACTATCTGAGAAGGCTAGACATCGGATCTCACTACTACTATCTGAGAAGACTAGACATCAGATCTCACTACTACTATCTGAGAAGACTAGACATCAGATCTCACTACTACTATCTGAGAAGACTAGACATCAGATCTCACTACTACTATCTGAGAAGACTAGACATCAGATCTCACTACTACTATCTGAGAAGACTAGACATCAGATCTCACTACTACTATCTGAGAAGGCTTACATCAGATCTCACTACTACTATCTGAGAAGACTAGACATCAGATCTCACTACTACTATCTGAGAAGACTAGACATCAGATCTCACTACCACTATCTGAGAAGACTAGACATCAGATCTCACTACCACTATCTGAGAAGACTAGACATCAGATCTCACTACTACTATCTGAGAAGACTAGACATCAGATCTCACTACTACTATCTGAGAAGGCTTACATCAGATCTCACTACTACTATCTGAGAAGACTAGACATCAGATCTCACTACTACTATCTGAGAAGACTAGACATCAGATCTCACTACCACTATCTGAGAAGACTAGACATCAGATCTCACTACTACTATCTGAGAAGACTAGACATCAGATCTCACTACCACTATCTGAGAAGTCTTACATCAGATCTCACTACTACTATCTGAGAAGGCTAGACATCGGATCTCACTACTACTATCTGAGAAGACTTACATCAGATATCACTACTACTATCTGAGAAGACTAGACATCAGATCTCACTACTACTATCTGAGAAGACTAGACATCAGATCTCACTACTACTATCTGAGAAGACTAGACATCAGATCTCACTACTACTATCTGAGAAGACTAGACATCAGATCTCACTACTACTATCTGAGAAGACTAGACATCAGATCTCACTACCACTATCTGAGAAGACTTACATCAGATCTCACTACTACTATCTGAGAAGACTAGACATCAGATCTCACTACTACTATCTGAGAAGGCTAGACATCGGATCTCACTACTACTATCTGAGAAGACTAGACATCAGATCTCACTACTACTATCTGAGAAGACTAGACATCAGATCTCACTACTACTATCTGAGAAGACTAGACATGGGATCTCACTACTACTATCTGAGAAGACTAGACATCGGATCTCACTACTACTATCTGAGAAGACTAGACATCGGATCGCATTACTACTATCTGAGAAGGCGAGACATCGGATCTCACTACTACTATCTGAGAAGGCTTACATCAAATCTCACTACTACTATCTGAGAAGACTAGACATCAGATCTCACAACTACTATCGGAGAAGGCTAGACATCGGATCTCACTACTACTATCTGAGAAGGCTAGACATCGGATCTCACTACTACTATCTGATAAGACTAGACATCAGATCTCACTACTACTATCTGAGAAGGCTAGACATCGGATCTCACTACTACTATCTGAGAAGGCTTACACCGGATCTCACTACTACTATCTGAGAAGGCTTACATCAGATCTCACTACTACTATCTGAGAAGGCTTACATCGGTTCTCACTACTACTATCTGAGAAGACTAGACATCAGATCTCACTACCACTATCTGAAAAGACTAGACATCGGATCTCACTACTACTATCTGAGAAGGCTTACATCGGATCTCACTACTACTATCTGAGAAGGCTTACATCAGATCTCACTACTACTATCTGAGAAGGCTTACATCAGATCTCACTACTACTATCTGAGAAGACTAGACATTGGATCTCACTACTACTATCTGAGAAGGCTAGACATCGGATCTCACTACTACTATCTGAGAAGACTAGACATCGGATCTCACTACTACAATCTGAGAAGCCTAGACATCAGATCTCACTACTACTATCTGAGAAGACTAGACATCAGATCTCACTACTACTATCTGAGAAGACTAGACATCAGATCTCACTACCACTATCTGAGAAGACTAGACATCGGATCTCACTACTACTATCTGAGAAGACTAGACATCGGATCTCACTACTACTATCTGAGAAGACTAGACATCAGATCTCACTACTACTATCTGAGAAGACTAGACATCAGATCTCACTACTACTATCTGAGAAGACTAGACATCAGATCTCACTACTACTATCTGAGAAGACTAGACATCAGATCTCACTACTACTATCTGAGAAGACTAGACATCAGATCTCACTACTACTATCTGAAAAGGCTTACATCAGATCTCACTACTACTATCTGAGAAGACTAGACATCAGATCTGACTACTACTATCTGAGAAGACTAGACATCAGATCTCACTACCACTATCTGAGAAGACTAGACATCAGATCTCACTACTACTATCTGAGAAGGCTATACATCGGATCTCACTACCCAAAAGATCAGGCGAGGGTAACGTCATAAACCACGGATTTATTTTAAATATTTTTTGTTAATTCACCACCGCTTGTGGTGAGCTTTGAACCCCCTCCCCCCAGGCCCTGCTTATTGTGTGACCGACGTCGTAGCTCTAGACCAGCCAGAGTTGTGATAGCTCTGGTGTTAGTGAACTAGACAGCCGAGGAAAAATGCTTCCAGGTTCACCATTCGATCATCTACACAGATGGTTCTGTATACCTCAGACATCGCAGTGGTTGGGATTTTGTGACGTACCAACATGGCCGAGAAGTGGCTAGGGAATCTGGCATGTGTAGCATGACGGTGTCCAGCATGAGAATGGAGGTAGAAGCAACAACGGCGGTGATAACATTGTTGGTTACACAGAACGTGAATCACGCAGTCTTGGTGACTTGACTCGCACAGTTATAGTTAGTCGAAGAGCCCGGTACCACTGTCAACAAATGACAATCCATAATTTCTCAACCGCCCGTGACAGTGGAATCATCAGAATTAACATCTCATCAAATATCCAAACATAGAAAGGCAGCTGCAGTCACCAGCGTAGTAAACATAGCACACGCCAAAAGACATAAGGCGAATTAGCACCAACAGTGAACGCAACTGAACTGTCCTTCATCATACGATATCATCATTCATCGTATGCAGTCTGAGTATAGATTAGTGGGACAGGCAGGTGTGTCTACAATCATGGGACAAGCAGGTGTGTCTACAATCATGGGACAAGCAGGTGTGTCTACAATCATGGGACAAGCAGATGTGTCTACAATCATGGGACAAGCAGGTGTATCTACAATCAACACTCTAGAGGAACAATCATGGGACAAGCAGGTGTATCTACAATCATGGGACAAGCAGATGTATCTACAATCATGGGACAAGCAGATGTATCTACAATCAACACTCTAGAGGAACAATCATGGGACAAGCAGATGTATCTACAATCATGGGACAAGCAGATGTATCTACAATCATGGGACAAGCAGATGTATCTACAATCATGGGACAAGCAGATGTATATACAATCAACACTCTAGAGGAATAATCATGGGACAAGCAGATCTATCTACAATCAACACTCTAGAGGAACAATCATGGGACAAGCAGATGTATCTACAATCAACACTCTACAGGAACAATCATGGGACAAGCAGATGTATCTACAATCAACACCCTAGAGGAACAATCATGGGACGTGCAGATGTATCTACAATCATGGGACAAGCTGATGTATCTACAATCATGGGACAAGCAGATGTATCTACAATCAACACTCTAGAGGAGCAATCATGGGACAAGCAGATGTATCTACAATCATGGGACAAGCAGATGTATCTACAATCATGGGACAAGCAGATGTATCTACAATCAACACTCTACAGGAACAATCATGGGACAAGCAGATGTATCTACAATCAACACTCTAGAGGAACAATCATGGGACAAGCAGATGTATCTACAATCATGGGACAAGCAGATGTATCTACAATCATGGGACAAGCAGATGTATCTACAATCATGGGACAAGCAGATGTATCTACAATCAATACTCTAGAGGAACAATCATGGGACAAGCATATGTATCTACAATCATGGGACAAGCAGATGTATCTACAATCAATACTCTAGAGGAACAATCATGGGACAAGCATATGTATCTACAATCAACACTCTAGAGGAACAATCATGGGACAAGCAGATGTATCTACAATCAACACTCTAGAGGAACAATCATGGGACAAGCATATGTATCTACAATCAACACTCTAGAGGAACAATCATGGGACAAGCAGATGTATCTACAATCATGGGACAAGCAGATGTATCTACAATCAACACTCTAGAGGAACAATCATGGGACAAGCAGATGTATCTACAATCAACACTCTAGAGGAATAATCATGGGACAAGCAGATCTATCTACAATCAACACTCTAGAGGAACAATCATGGGACAAGCAGATGTATCTACAATCAACACTCTACATGAACAATCATGGGACAAGCAGATCTATCTACAATCAACACTCTACAGAAATAGTTAGGCTGCTTACGCTTTGTGAAATGCTGGGATGTGCGATGGAGCGGATATGGGGATCCTCCAACTGCAGTGAAGCTAATTCCATGAATAGAACAGAATAGAGCAGAATAGATCTAACGGCATCCAGAAATAATGTTCCGAAGGTCTATAAAACCAAATGGGCACTAACACAGCATTCCATCTAAGTCACGTGACGTGAATGGGGTCTTCCTACTTCCCATCTGCAGTTGAAACTTTGGTGCAAATGGCAATTCAATCCCGACATGCGATTCTGGTGCAAATGGCAATTCAATCCCGACATGCGATTCTGGTGCAAATGGCAATTCAATCCCGACATGCGATTCTAACCAATCAAAGGATAATAATTCAAGAAATAGAGTTCTACCTGTAGCAGGACATCGCTGTGGTAAGGCGCAGTCACAGAGTTGTAGAGTTCCTGTCAACGGTTGATTATATTTGTGCTGTTGATTGTTGGGCGGCTGCGTGTAGACTCAGCTCATGCTGACGTGTTTCGATGATTAGCGCGACAGTCTAGTTATGAAATAATGTGCTGCTTTTCTCCGTTGTTGTTATGTTTACTTCTTTGAAACGGATCGACTGTTGACTTCTTCGATATGTCAATAGAATGTGATTTATTCTTCTCGTGTCAACGTGCTTGACCTTTCGTCCATAGGCAAACGTGTATTCGCGGTTCAACAGGCAAACATTTATTTTGACAACAATGGCGTCTAACGGGAATGTCCGTCCCGAATGTACAAAGTCTGTGACGGTAGATGGGGCGGAAGAATTAGAAATGATCAACAGCTCAGAAAGCGAAAACAGCAAAGAGTGTGGTACACATGAGGCATATTCAGGACACGAAAGACGAATATGGCTGGCCACAGTGAAAGAGATTGGAGCCGCCTCATCACGTACTATTGCATAGAATGCAATGGAGAGGACTACAAGTGGATATCAAATTTGAAGGAATAGACCTGGAGACAGTCCAGAGCTACAACTACCGTGGACATAATATAACCAATGATGGAAAATGTACAACTGAAATAAACAAAAGAATAGGAATGGCAACAAGTAATTTTAATGTCATGAAAAATATACTAACATCAAAACAATTAACACAAGGCTAAACCTACGAATAGCAAAATGTTATATCTTCTCAACATTTCTCTGTAATGCAGAGAAACATGGACATTAGATATGAAAAGAGAACAGAAAATTAAGCCTTTGAAATGTGGATTTATAAAAGAATAGGTACAATTGGGTGGAAAGAAAAGAAAACAAACGATGAAGGTCTTAGAACAACTAAAAATGAAAAGAGTATGCTAAAAATGTATTAAGTACAATTCAAACAAGAGAAATGAAATTTTTGGGACATCTTAAAAGACAGAACAGCCTACTAAGCCGTACACTGTACCAGACCTCTGTTCTCATCGCTACACTGTACCAGACCTCTGTTCTCATCGCTACACTGTACCAGACCTCTGTTAGTTCTAATCGCTACACTGTACCAGACCTCTGTTAGTTCTAATCGCTACACTGTACCAGACCTCTGTTAGTTCTAATCGCTACACTGTACCAGACCTCTGTTAGTTCTCATCGCTACACTGTACCAGACCTCTGTTAGTTCTAATCGCTACACTGTACCAGACCTCTGTTAGTTCTCATAGCTACACTGTACCAGACCACTGTTAGTTCTAATAGCTACACTGTACCAGACCTCTGTTAGTTCTAATAGCTACACTGTACCAGATCTCTGTTAGTTCTAATCGCTACACTGTACCAGACCTCTGTTCTCATCGCTACACTGTACCAGACCTCTGTTAGTTCTAATAGCTACACTGTACCAGATCTCTGTTAGTTCTAATCCCTACACTGTACCAGACCTCTGTTAGTTCTAATAGCTACACTGTACCAGATCTCTGTTAGTTCTAATCCCTACACTGTACCAGACCTCTGTTCTCATCGCTACACTGTACCAGACCTCTGTTAGTTCTAATCCCTACACTGTACCAGACCTCTGTTAGTTCTAATCGCTACACTGTACCAGACCTCTGTTAGTTCTCATCGCTACACTGTACCAGACCTCTGTTAGTTCTAATCCCTACACTGTACCAGACCTCTGTTAGTTCTAATACCTACACTGTACCAGATCTCTGTTAGTTTTAATCGCTACACTGTACCAGACCTTTGTTAGTTCTAATCGCTACACTGTATCAGGCCTTTGTTAGTTCTAATCCCTACACTGTACCAGACCTCTGTTAGTTCTAATCCCTACACTGTACCAGACCTCTGTTAGTTCTAATCCCTACACTGTACCAGACCTCTGTTAGTTCTAATCCCTACACTGTACCAGACCTCTGTTAGTTCTAATCCCTACACTGTACCTCCTCTGTTGGTTCTAATCCCTACACTGTACCAGATCTCTGTTAGTTCTAATCCCTACACTGTACCTCCTCTGTTAGTTCTAATCCCTACACTGTACCAGACCTCTGTTAGTTCTAATCCCTACACAGTACCAGACCTCTGTTAGTTCTAATCCCTACACTGTACCAGACCTCTGTTAGTTCTAATCCCTACACTGTACTTCCTCTGTTAGTTCTAATCCCTACACTGTACCAGACCTCTGTTAGTTCTAATCCCTACACTGTACCTCCTCTGTTAGTTCTAATCCCTACACTGTACCAGACCTCTGTTAGTTCTAATCCCTACACAGTACCAGACCTCTGTTAGTTCTAATCCCTACACTGTACCAGATCTCTGTTAGTTCTAATCCCTACACTGTACCAGACCTCTGTTAGTTCTAATCCCTACACTGTACCAGACCTCTGTTAGTTCTAATCCCTACACTGTACCAGACCTCTGTTAGTTCTAATCCCTACACTGTACCAGACCTCTGTTAGTTCTAATCCCTACACTGTACCAGACCTCTGTTAGTTCTAATCCCTACACTGTACCAGACCTCTGTTAGTTCTAATCCCTACACTGTACCAGACCTCTGTTAGTTCTAATCCCTACACTGTACCAGACCTCTGTTAGTTATAATCCCTACACTGTACCAGACCTCTGTTAGTTCTAATCCCTACACTGTACCAGACCTCTGTTAGTTCTAATCCCTACACTGTACCAGACCTCTGTTAGTTCTAATCCCTACACTGTACCAGACCTCTGTTAGTTCTAATCCCTACACTGTACCAGACCTCTGTTAGTTCTAATCCCTACACTGTACCAGACCTCTGTTAGTTCTAATCCCTACACTGTACCAGACCTCTGTTAGTTCTAATCCCTACACTGTACCAGACCTCTGTTAGTTCTAATCCCTACACTGTACCAGACCTCTTTTAGTTCTAATCCCTACACTGTACCAGACCTCTGTTAGTTCTAATCCCTACACTGTACCAGACCTCTGTTAGTTCTAATCCCTACACTGTACCAGACCTCTGTTAGTTCTAATCCCTACACTGTACCAGACCTCTGTTAGTTCTAATCCCTACACTGTACCAGACCTCTGTTAGTTCTAATCCCTACACTGTACCAGACCTCTGTTAGTTCTAATCCCTACACTGTACCAGACCTCTGTTAGTTATAATCCCTACACTGTACCAGACCTCTGTTAGTTCTAATCCCTACACTGTACCAGACCTCTGTTAGTCCGCCTATTATATTATTGGTTGACGCCCTTTAACCCCGAATATTTCTGTCAACAAATGGCGGCAATCAATGAACTCGATAGGGTCACATTCAGGTCGACCTACTAAGGTGAAATGTTCCAACAATTCAGTGGTAAACTGCTAGCCCTCATGACGATGCCGTCGATGGTAGTGATGGGGCTGAGCTTAATCTTCTGTGACCAAAGTTCTTCTTTCTCCCCGTAGTTTCTGCTTGTGAAGCTGTTCGTCTTTTACTAATGGTAGAAAAATATTGTCCGCCTTAGAGGCCGCTGTATTTGCCTTGTACAGATGTTCGTGGCAGCGGGAAGGGCTGCCAATCTCAGCCCTTGTTAAGTCTTAAAACCAACAGACATGTGGCGAGTACAGAGCCCCGGATTGGAGTGGTCGGACATGAGCTTCGTTCTCATGATTGACAGCTAGCCCCTTTCATAATCTTCGCCTCACATAATGTGCTGCCCTCTGTGATTGATACTTTCTCTCGTTCTTGGCGTTTATGTTTCTAGTGATGCTGCTGTCTTGTTTGTATGTGTGTGTATATGGGGGGGGGGGGGGCGCTCGTGAAGGTGTGGGCTGGAGAAGGCAATATGTTCCCAGGAGACAAGATGATTTTGTTGTGGGGGTAAACTTCCGAGGGGGATAGATCAGCGAATTATTCAGGGAAAGAGATTTGGTTACAACAGGGGAACAAAAAAATCACAAATAATCAACAAAACAAAGAACAATATGTAGCCGGAAGTAGAATCGAACCCGTACTCCTCGGCACAGCGCCTTGCCACGAGAACCAAACGTTAGAGATAACGGCCAACTAAGCTATCTAACAATATAGCTATCATTGACGATGTCTTTCACGCATGTGAACTCATGACTATAGAATAGGGTTACGATCACATGTGAACTCATGACTATAGCATAGGGTTACGATCACATGTGAACTCATGACTATAGCATAGGGTTACGATCACATGTGTACTCATGACTATAGCATAGGGTTACGATCACATGTGAACTCATGACTATAGCATAGGGTTACGATCACATGTGAACTCATGACTATATCATAGGGTTACGATCACATGTGTACTCATGACTATAGCATAGGGTTACGATCACATGTGTACTCATGACTATAGCATAGGGTTACGATCACATGTGAACTCATGACTGTAGCATAGGGTTACGATCACATGTGAACTCATGACTATAGCATAGGGTTACGATCACATGTGAACTCATGACTGTAGCATAGGGTTACGATCACAACTCGGGAATAAATTGTGTATTCGTATTTTCCTATTAAGACAAGTATCTCCCGGATAGGGTAGGGCTGAATACTCGCGTTGTAGACAAACAGTTATAGGAAGAAACAGCACGAATAGTAGTTTCCTGTGGTCTAGACTGGAGACAAATAATTATCAATGAATATTATTATAGAGGGAGACCTCCGAGGCGCCATTCTTCCATATTTCTACAATTTCCCTCTTCAGGAATACCCCAACTCACTTTCCACTCTCAAAGTATTTCTTTATTCCTCACTCTGTGTTTACATTCATCTATCTCCCCCTCCTCTCACTCGTTCTACACTCTATTATTGCTCGAAGTCAGTAGTTGTCTCTCTGCCTATTTGTCCACCTTTCTGTGTGTGTGTCCTATTTGTTCACCTTTCTGTGTGTGTGTGTCCTATTTGTCCACCTTTCTGTGTGTGTGTCCTATTTGTTCACCTTTCTGTGTGTGTGTCCTATTTGTCCACCTTTCTCTCTGTGTGTGTGTGCCCTATTTGTCCACCTTTCTGTGTGTGTCCTGTTTGTCCACCTTTCTCTCTGTGTGTGTCCTATTTGTCCACCTTTCTGTGTGTGTCCTATTTGTTCACCTTTCTGTGTGTATGTGTGTGTCCTATTTGTCCACCTTTCTGTGTGTGTGTCCTATTTGTCTACATTTCTCTGTGTGTGTGTGTGTGTGTGTCCTATTTGTCCACCTTTGTGTGTCTGTGTGTGTCCTATTTGTCCACCTTTCTGTGTGTGTGTGTCCTATTTGTCCACCTTTCTGTGTGTGTGTGTCATATTTGTCCACCTTTCTGTGTGTGTGTGTGTGTCCTATTTGTCCACCTTTCTGTGTGTGTGTGTGTGTGTGTGTGTCCTATATGTCCACCTTTCTGTGTGTGTGTGTGTCCTATTTGTCCACCTTTGTGTGTGTCATATTTGTCCACCTTTCTGTGTGAGTGTGTGTCCTATTTGTCCACCTTTCTGTGTGTGTGTGTGTGCGTGTGTCCTATTTGTCCACCTTTCTGTGTGTATGTGTCCTATTTGTCCACCTTTCTGTGTGTGTGTCATATTTGTCCACCTTTCTGTGTATGTGTGTCCTATTTGTCCACCTTTCTGTGTGTGTGTCATATTTGTCCACCTTTCTGTGTATGTGTGTCCTATTTGTCCACCTTTCTGTGTGTGTGTCCTATTTGTCCACCTTTCTGTGTGTGTGTCATATTTGTCCACCTTTCTGTGTATGTGTGTCCTATTTGTCCACCTTTCTGTGTATGTGTGTCCTATTTGTCCACCTTTCTGTGTGTGTGTCCTATTTGTCTCCCTTTCTGTCTGTGTGTGTCCTACTTTTCTCATTTTCTGTTTGTGTGTGTCCTATTTGTCTCCTTTTGTCTGTGTGTGTCCTATTTGTCTCCTTTTCTGTGTGTGTGTCCTATTTGTCTCCTTTTCTGTCTGTGTGTGTCCTATTTGACTCCTTTTCTGTCTGTGTGTGTCCTGTTTGTTTCCCTTTTTGCCTGTGTGTTTGCCTGCCTGGCTGTCTCCCTTTCTGCCTGTGTGTGTGTGTTTACCTGTTTGTCTCCCTTTCTACCTGTGTGTCTGTCTGCCTGTTTGTCTCCCTTTCTACCTGTGTGTTTGTCTGCCTGGCTGTCTCCATTTCTGCCTGTGTGTTTGTTTGCCTATTTGTCCCACTTTCTGCCTGTGTGTCTGTCTGCCTGTTTGTCTCCCTTTCTACCTGTGTGTTTGTTTGCCTATTTGTCCCCCTTTCTAACTGTGTGTCTGTCTGCCTGTTTGTCTCCCTTTCTACCTGTGTGTTTGTCTGTCTGTTTGTCTCCATTTCTGCCTGTGTGTTTGTTTGCCTATTTGTCCCCCTTTCTGCCTGTGTGTCTGTCTGTCTGTCTGCATGTCTCGCTTTCTGCCTGTGTGTCTGTTTGTCTGTCTGTCTGCTTGTCTCGCTTTCTGCCTGTGTGAGTGTTTGCATGTTTGTCTCCCTTTCTGCCTGTTTGTCTCCCTTTCTACATGTGTGTCTGTCTGACTGCTTGTCTCCCTTTCTACCTGTGTGTCTGTCTGTCTGCTTGTCTCCCTTTCTACATGTGTGTCTGTCTGCCTGCTTGTCTCCCTTTCTGCCTGTGTGTCTGTCTGTCTGCTTGTCTCCCTTTCTACATGTGTGTCTGTCTGCCTGCTTGTCTCCCTTTCTGCCTGTGTGTTTGTCTGTCTGCTTGTCTCCCTTTCTGCCTGTGTGTTTGTCTGTCTGCTTGTCTCCCTTTCTGCCTGTGTGTTTGTTTGCCTGCTTGTCTCCCTTTCTACATGTTTGTCTGCCTGCTTGTCTCCCTTTCTACATGTGTGTCTGTCTGCCTGCTTGTCTCCCTTTCTACATGTGTGTCTGTCTGTCTGCTTGTCTCCCTTTCTACATGTGTGTCTGCCTGCTTGTCTCCCTTTCTACATGTGTGTCTGTCTGCCTGCTTGTCTCCCTTTCTACATGTGTGTCTGCCTGCTTGTCTCCCTTTCTACATGTGTGTCTGTCTGTCTGCTTGTCTCCCTTTCTACATGTGAGTCTGTCTGCCTGCTTGTCTCCCTTTCTGCCTGTGTGTTTGTCTGCCTGCTTGTCTCCCTTTCTACATGTGTGTCTGCCTGCTTGTCTCCCTTTCTACATGTGTGTCTGTCTGCCTGTTTGTCTCCCTTTCTGCCTGTGTGTTTGTCTGCTTGTCTGTCTGTGTGTGTGTTTGCATGTTTGTCTCCCTTTCTGCCTGTGTGTGTGTTTGCATGTTTGTCTCCCTTTCTGCCTGTTTGTCTCCCTTTCTACATGTGTGTCTGTCTGCCTGTTTGTCTCCCTTTCTGCCTGTGTGTTTGTCTGTCTGCTTGTCTCCCTTTCTGCCTGTGTGTTTGTCTGTCTGCTTGTCTGCCTGCTTGTCTCCCTTTCTGCCTGTGTGTTTGTCTGCTTGTCTGCCTGCTTGTCTCCCTTTCTGCCTGTGTGTTTGTCTGTCTGCTTGTCTCCCTTTCTGCCTGTGTGTTTGTCTGTCTGCTTGTCTCCCTTTCTGCCTGTGTGTTTGTCTGTCTGCTTGTCTCCCTTTCTGCCTGTGTGTTTGTCTGTCTGCTTGTCTGCCTGCTTGCCTCCCTTTCTGCCTGTGTGTTTGTCTGTCTGCTTGTCTCCCTTTCTGCCTGTGTGTTTGTCTGTCTGCTTGTCTCCCTTTCTGCCTGTGTGTTTGTCTGTCTGCTTGTCTCCCTTTCTGCCTGTGTGTTTGTCTGTCTGCTTGTCTCCCTTTCTGCCTGTGTGTTTGTCTGTCTGCTTGTCTCCCTTTCTGCCTGTGTGTTTGTCTGTCTGCTTGTCTCCCTTTCTGCCTGTGTGTTTGTCTGTCTGCTTGTCTGTCTGCTTGTCTGCCTGTTTCCCTCTGTCTACATCTTCGTCTACCTACCTTCTCCCCCGTCTCCCCATCTTTATATTATTCTATTCCCCCCCCCCTTTCTCCATGATTTACTCTTCCTATTCGTCTATCTCCACCCCCCCCCCCTTTTCTCTTTGACTGCGTCTCCTTCTGACTCCAACAACCCTACTTTCTCCCGTTTCTCTCACTGTCTCCCATATTATTATAGACTCAGTTCTCTCCTTCCGTCACCTTCCTATTCACTCACTCTTTTATTCTTTTAAATCGTAGTGTAAATGTTATGGAGATACAGAATACATCTATGTAATGGAGAGACAGAATACATCTATGTAATGGAGAGACAGAATACATATATGTAATGGAGAGACAGAATACATCTATGTAATGGAGAGACAATACATCTATGTAATGAAGAGGCAGAATACATCTATGTAATGGAGAGACAGAATACATCTATGTAATGGAGAGACAGAATACATCTATGTAATGAAGAGACAGATTACATCTATGTAATGAAGAGACAGAATACATCTATGTGATATCAGCTTTCCATTCAATTTCACTAAAAGGACTCTGTCAGATATTGGGTAAAAGCCTTTCACTGTTCTTGTTCTTTCTGCATCCAAGATGATACCTACTCCTCTTTGGTGTTCCTCTAGAATATATAATTTTATGTTCATCAGAATATATCTCCCCTGATCTGGTGTATCTCATTTCGCAAAGTCCCAGTAAACGTAAACCCATTCTTTTCATTTCCTGTTTGATGTTTTCTAGTTTACCCTTCTGCATGAGTGTTCTCAATTCCAAGTACCTATCTTTAGAGTCTGTTTTATCTTTATTTTGCTTACAGTAGCTTAATGACGATCGGGTATCACCTGTAGCACATGATGCCCCCTACCGAACGAGGGTTTTCCATTGGAATCCCCCTTAACGTTGTTGTCGTTATTTCTATTGTTGTGGCGATTCATAATTGTACAAAGAAGTTACGACGGTGGTTTTCTGTTGCCTTCCGTCGGTTTGTTTACGGTTGGCTCCGCTAGCCTTTGACTAAAAAGTCTCACCCACAAGGCAGTGGGGTTGTTTTACTTCGGGGTACCCTCCCTTAGCCTTTCACTCTCCCGAGCTTACCTGCAAGGCAGCAGGACAGCCACATGTTGTACTGTGCATACAGTCGCAGGTAAAATTACCCGACCTGACACCAACCTTAATCACTGGAGTCTGTAGAAATGTGGTTTTACAGAAGAATGTTGAGAATACCATGGACAGCTAAGTAGAGTAATGAAAATGTTCTGAAAGAGGCCAAAGAGAAAAGAGAGCTAATTTCCAATACTAGAAAGAAACAATCATCATTTTGTGGCCATGTGATGAGAAGAGAACCGCTGGAATATATTGTAACAACTGGGAAAAATGAGGGACGAAGAGATAGAGGGAAGCAAAGAGAAAAAATACCAAACAGCTTAAGAGAATGGCTTGGCAGAAGGTCAACAACAGAAATGATAAATAACTGTCGAGATCGAAAGTTGTGGAGAGATATGATCACCTACGCCAGCAGGCCCGATACATAATGATGATGATGATGTATATCAGTTATATTTATGTATGAAAACATAATTTCCTTGGTGGAGTGATTCCTGGTGATTATCTCCCTTGTGTGCTCAATGAGATGGTAGCTGTCAACTAATAGAACCGCTGTGGCCTGCCTTCTGTGACCACGCTACCGCCAACTATGAATGCAGAGCGGTGGCAAGTCTTGTTAGTCATTGATTAGAGGATACATCTGGAGGCAGTCAACAAGGAATCATGGTAGTATAATATAACGGTGTCAGAACATAACAGCTTCCTATAACAAAGCTAGAACATAACAGCTTCCTATAACAAAGCTAGAACATAACAGCTTCCTATAACAAAGCTAGATCATAACAGCTTCCTATAACAAAACTAGAACATAACAGCTTCCTATAACAAAGCTAGAACATAACAGCTTCCTATAACAAAGAGAGAACATAACAGCTTCCTATAACAAAGCTAGATCATAACAGCTTCCTATAACAAATCTAGATCATAACAGCTTCCTATAACAAAGCTAGAACATAACAGCTTCCTATAACAAAACTAGAACATAACAGCTTCCTATAACAAAGCTAGAACATAACAGCTTCCTATAACAAAACTAGAACATAACAGCTTCCTATAACAAAACTAGAACATAACAGCTTCCTATAACAAAGCTAGAACATAACAGCTTCCTATAACAAAACTAGAACATAACAGCTTCCTATAACAAAGAGAGAACATAACAGCTTCCTATAACAAAGCTAGATCATAACAGCTTCCTATAACAAAGAGAGAACATAACAGCTTCCTATAATAATGACAGAACATAACAGCTTCCTATAATAATGACAGAACATAACAGCTTCCTATAATAATGACAGAACATAACAGCTTCATATAACAATGACAGAACATAACAGCTTCCTCTAATAATGACAGAACATAACAGCTTCATATAACAATGACAGAACATAACATGTTCCTATAACAATGACAGAACATAACGTGTTCCTATAACCATCCCAGAACATAACTTGTTCCTATAACCATGACAGAACATAACTTGTTCCTATAATAATGACAGAACATAACAGCTTCATATAACAATGACAGAACATAACAGCTTCCAATAACAATGACAGAACATAACTTGTTCCTATAACCATCCCAGAACATAACTTGTTCCTATAACCATGACAGAACATAACTTGTTCCTATAACCATGACAGAACATAACTTGTTCCTATAACCATGACAGAACATAACTTGTTCCTATAACCATGACAGAACATAACATGTTCTTATAACCATGACAGAACATAACTTGTTCCTATAACAATGACAGAACATAACGTGTTCCTATAACAATGACAGAACATAACTTGTTCCTATAACCATGACAGAACATAACGTGTTCCTATAACCATGAACGGAAGAACTGTAAGGTTTGTATACAGATCTAAATGAGAATAAAATCAGATCAGTATAAGAATGAAGATAATAACATATGCCATAATTGTGACATTTGAACATGATAAATGATTAAAGAATAATGGTGTACGGTGGGGGGGGGGGGGGGGGGTTGTCGTTCTGACGTCAACAAGCATATATCTGGTTAATATGCAACATTACAGTACACGTATCAGGTTAATATACAACATTACAGTACACGTATCAGGTTAATATGCAACATTACAGTACACGTATCAGGTTAATATGCAACATTACAGTACACGTATCTGGTTAATATACAACATTACAGTACACGTATCAGGTTAATATGCAACATTACAGTACACGTATCAGGTTAATATGCAACATTACAGTACACGTATCAGGTTAATATGCAACATTACAGTACACGTATCAGGTTAATATGCAACATTACAGTACACGTATCAGGTTAATATGCAACATTACAGTACACGTATCTGGTTAATATACAACATTGCAGTACACGTATCAGGTTAATATGCAACATTACAGTACACGTGTCTGGTTAATATGCAACATTACAGTACACGTGTCTGGTTAATATGCAACATTACAGTACACGTATCTGGTTAATATGCAACATACAGTACACGTGTCTGGTTAATATGCAACATTACAGTACACGTATCTGGTTAATATGCAACATTACAGTACACGTGTCTGGATAATATGCAACATTAAAGTACACGTGTCTGGTTAATATGCAACAGTACAGTACACGTATCTGGTTAATATGCAACATTAAAGTACACGTATCTGGTTAATATGCAACATTAAAGTACACGTATCTGGTTAATATGCAACATTACAAGTCTCTAGGTATAGTACATGTCTAGTATCCTTTTTTCTATAATATAACATTAATGTTTAGTAGTATGAAACGCAAAGTCTAGTTGGGACAAGAACTAAAGTCTAGTTGGTACAAGAACTAAAGTCTAGTTAGTATAAGAACTAAAGTCTAGTTAGTACAAGAACTAAAGTCTAGTTAGTACAAGAACTAAAGTCTAGTTAGTACAAGAACTAAAGTCTAGTTAGTACAAGAACTAAAGTCTAGTTAGTACAAGAACTCAAGTCTAGTTAGTACAAGAACTAAAGTCTAGTTAGTACAAGAACTAAAGTCTAGTTAGTACAAGAACTAAAGTCTAGTTAGTACAAGAACTCAAGTATAGTTAGTACAAGAACTAAAGTCTAGTTAGTACAAGAACTAAAGTCTAGTTAGTACAAGAACTCAAGTCTAGTTAGTGTAAGGACTAAAGTCTAGTTAGTATAACTCAAGTCTAGTTAGTACAGTATAAGGCTAAAGTCTAGTTAGTATAACTCAAGTCTAGTTAGTATAACTCAAGTCTAGTTAGTATAACTCAAGTCTAGTTAGTATAAGGACTAAAGTCTAGTTAGTATAACTCAAGTCTAGTTAGTATAACTCAAGTCTAGTTAGTATAAGGACTAAAGTCTAGTTAGTATAACTCAAGTCTCGTTAGTATAACTCAAGTCTAGTTAGTATAACTCAAGTCTAGTTAGTATAAGGACTAAAGTCTAGTTAGTACAACTCAAGTCTAGTTAGTATAAAGACTAAAGTCTAGTTAGTATAACTCAAGTCTAGTTAGTATAAGGACTAAAGTCTAGTTAGTACAACTCAAGTCTAGTTAGTATAACTCAAGTCTCGTTAGTATAACTCAAGTCTAGTTAGTATAAGGACTAACGTCTAGTTAGTATAACTAAAGTATAGTTAGTATAACTCAAGTCTAGTTAGTATAACTCAAGTCTAGTTAATATAACTCAAGTCTAGTTAGTATAACTCAAGTCTAGTTAGTATAACTCTAGTCTAGTTAGTATAACTAAAGTCTAGTTAGTATAACTCAAGTCTAGTTAGTATAACTCAAGTCTAGTTAGTATAAGGACTCAAGTCTAGTTAGCATAACTCAAGTCTAGTTAGTATAACTCAAGTCTAGTTAGCATAACTCAAGTCTAGTTAGTATAAGGACTAAAGTCTAGTTAGTATAACTCAAGTCTAGTTAGTATAAGGACTAAAGTCTAGTTAGTATAACTCAAGTCTAGTTAGTATAAGGACTAAAGTCTAGTTAGCATAACTCAAGTCTAGTTAGTATAACTCAAGTCTAGTTAGCATAACTCAAGTCTAGTTAGTATAAGGACTAAAGTCTAGTTATCATAACTCAAGTCTAGTTAGTATAAGGACTCAAGTCTAGTTAGTATGAACATCAGAGTAAAAATGTCAGGTTTTAGTATTTGTTTTTAATGCATTAAACAATTGAAATAAAGATGTGTCAGGTTTGTGAAGACGTTTCATTTTGGCGACAATTGAGAGGACATTTATATCCAAGCTGTTTTTTTCAATGGGCGACACACATTGTAGAATTAGCGTTCCTACTTGTTGTGGCTCCCATTTTCGTGTGAGTCCTGGCTATCCCCAACACACGGTAAACCTACTTTATACCATCCTCCATTCACTGGCACAGTTATCCCTTGCTCAAGTTAGAGACTAGGACCTGGCCAAGTTGAAGAACCATTTGATTCCGGATTTCAAATTCTCGAGAAAGAGAGTCCTTCTCTCGTTGAGGACTAGAAGAACTTTCTTGTGGACAAGTGACGGTTAATAGTGTGAGAAGAGCCTTTTAGAGCAGCCAATGGGAAGAGCTAGATCGAGCGGCCATGTTTGTACACGATAGCACAAAGATCTGGTTTTTGATGGGGTTTCAAGACTACGTTAATTGTCTATTTAGCCTGATAGAGAGTTCTAGAGTTGTAATCTTTGGTGGATACATTTCTCGCGGCGCTGAGAGGCGCAATCAATGGTCGTTGACATTGATACTTGTTTTTATTGTTGGAATTAAGAGGTCTCATCCCTGCTTCAGACTAGGATTGTCTTTTGACTGTCGTGTAATTCCAATTGTAGCCATTTTGTGTTTGTTTACTCGACGTTCTTGTGGGAGCGGCTGAGAGCGAGGTATATCTCTTTGTTGTTTCTGCTCTGATTGTGTATCATTATCTCGGGGCGCACGACGAGCACGTCAGGCCTTAGCCATTTTACTAGTGGGTATGGGTTGCCCTGGCGGAATAGTTGTCTGCGGGCAGTTTGTTTACTTGACATCAAACCACTGGAAACATGTCCTTGTGTTGTCTGTTGAGAGTTTGTTTACTTGATATCAAACCACTGGAAACATGTCCTTGTGTTGTCTGTTGAGAGTTTGTTTACTTGATATCAAACCACTGGAAACATGTCCTTGTGTTGTCTGTTGAGAGTTTATTTACTTGATATCAAACCACTGGAAACATGTCCTTGTGTTGTCTGTTGAGAGTTTGTTTACTTGATATCAAACCACTGGAAACATGTCCTTGTGTTGTCTGTTGAGAGTTTGTTTACTTGATATCAAACCACTGGAAACATGTCCTTGTGTTGTCTGTTGAGAGTTTATTTACTTGATATCAAACCACTGGAAACATGTCCTTGTGTTGTCTGTTGAGAGTTTGTTTACTTGATATCAAACCACTGGAAACATGTCCTTGTGTTGTCTGTTGAGAGTTTGTTTACTTGATATCAAACCACTGGAAACATGTCCTTGTGTTGTCTGTTGAGAGTTTGTTTACTTGATATCAAACCACTGGAAACATGTCCTTGTGTTGTCTGTTGGGAATGTGTTTACTTGATATCAAACCACTGGAAACATGTCCTTGTGTTGTCTGTTGAGAGTTTGTTTACTTGATATCAAACCACTGGAAACATGTCCTTGTGTTGTCTGTTGAGAGTTTGTTTACTTGATATTAAACCACTGGAAACATGTCCTTGTGTTGTCTGTTGAGAGTTTGTTTACTTGATATTAAACCACTGGAAACATGTCCGTCCTGGTGATGTCTCACTCCACAAAGACATTGTACTGTTGTCATATTCTTCTATCCTGAGTTTATCGAGTTTTCTGTGACACGACTCGCTAGAGATGTGCGCGTTCTCCAAGGAAATCTGTGACAATAAAATAACGAGACAAAACGTCGTTCTGGGAACGTTTAATAGCAATGGATGAGGGTAATTCTGACCGGAACATCTACACCGGACATGCAACCTTTATTCTCCCACCCTCCCCGGCAATGGGATAAGTACAATAAAGAGAGTATTGTTGGTGAGAAAAGCTGAGACATAACGTGACAACAGAAAAATTGTGGGGGAAAAAGATAAGCAGAAACTTCAAGGGTGTTGTATGTAAGAACATTTGTAAAACAGAAACGGTTCTAGAGATGGACATGAGACATGATCGCCTATGTTAACAGACCACATAACCTTTAACAATAGACCCCACGATGTCTATCATTGAACAGATTGTACAGCTGCTACATATTGTACAGATACTACAGATTGTACAGATACTACAGATTGTACAGATACTACAGATTGTACAGATACTACAGATTGTACAGATACTACAGATTGTACAGATACTACAGATTGTATAGATACTACAGATTGTAGAGCTACTACATATTGTACAGATACTACAGATTGTACAGATACTACAGATTGTACAGATACTACAGATTGTACAGATACTACAGATTGTACAGATACTACAGATTGTACAGATACTACAGATTGTATAGATACTACAGATTGTAGAGCTACTACATATTGTACAGATACTACAGATTGTACAGATACTACAGATTGTACAGATACTACAGATTGTACAGGTACTACAGATTGTACAGGTACTACAGATTGTACAGATACTACAGATTGTACAGGTACTACAGATTGTACAGGTACTACAGATTGTACAGATACTACAGATTGTACAGGTACTACAGATTGTACAGGTACTACAGATTGTACAGGTACTACAGATTGTACAGGTACTACAGATTGTACAGGTACTACAGATTGTACAGGTACTACAGATTGTACAGGTACTACAGATTGTACAGGTACTACAGATTGTACAGATACAATAGATTGTACAGCTACTACAGATTGTACAGGTACTACAGATTGTACAGATACAATAGATTGTACAGGTACTACAGATTGTACAGGTACTACAGATTGTACAGGTACTACAGATTGTACAGATACAATAGATTGTACAGGTACTACAGATTGTACAGGTACTACAGATTGTACAGGTACTACAGATTTTACAGGTACTACAGATTGTACAGATACAATAGATTGTACAGGTACTACAGATTGTACAGGTACTACAGATTGTACAGGTACTACAGATTGTAAAGGTACTACAGATTGTACAGATTCAGAGTTGAACGGCTAGAGAGACTAGAATCAAATGAAACAGAACCTTGACTTTTTTGCCTTGACTTCACATATCTATCTTGACTTCACATATTTATCTTGACTTCACATATTTATCATGACTTCACATATCTATCTTGACTTCACATATCTATCTTGACTTCACATATCTATCTTGACTTCACATATCTATCTTGACTTCACATATTTATCTTCACTTCACATATCTATCTTGACTTCACATATCTATCTTGACTTCACATATCTATCTTGACTTCACATATTTACTTTGACTTCACATATCTATCTTGGCTTCACATATCTATCTTGACTTCACATATTTACTTTGACTTCACATATCTATCTTGGTTTCACATATCTATATTGGCTTCACATATCTATCTTGACTTTACATATCTATCTTGGCGTCACATATTTATCTTGGCGTCACATATTTATCTTGACTTTACATATTTACCTTCACATATTTACTTTGACTTCACATATTTATCTTGGCTTCACATATCTATCATAGCTTCACATATCTATCTTGGCTTCACATATCTATCTTGGCTTTACATATCTATCTTGGCTTTACATATCTATCTTGGCTTCACATATTTATCTTGACTTTACATATTTACTTTCACATATTTACTTTGACTTCACATATCTACCTTCACATATCTAGCTTCACATATTTACTTTGACTTCACATATCTACCTTCACATGTTTACCTTCACATATTTACTTTGACTTCACATATCTACCCTCGCATATTTACTTTGACTTCACATATCTACCTTCACATATTTACTTTGACTTCACATATCTACCTTCATATATTTACTTTGACTTCACATAATCTACCTTCACATGTTTACCAAGAAAGATATGGGCCAGGCATGCAGATGCCGGGCAGCGAGGGCTAATACAGACATCTGTGTGGCCCAGCGTGAAGGACAACATAAGGGACAGCATAAGACAGCTCGCAGGGAGGCAAATTAGAAAACACATTGAAATCTGCCAGAACCACAGTATTGGGAGTGCACAAACTTATTTCATTACGGAGTAGGCCCTTAATTGACACAGTCTATTTGTGAAGACGACGGCCGGACTGGCATAACAATTCTATAGCAATTCCATTCCTTGGATGTGAAGTGGGGCCCGAGAGCGCGATAACTGTCCATCCAAAACTCTTCTCTCGGATTTTCTCCGACGCACTCCACCCTCACTCGTCGCTCGTGTCGGACGTGCACAGCTTCGAGGCGCCCATTTTGCTGGTCCAGATTTGCTGCTCGATGTAATGGTAATCAAATTTGACGGGGACGCCCTTAGAATTTGTCCTCGGAGAGGACAGGCGCGACCAGCGCTGTTTGAATCGCTCTTGAGGCGCCCGATGTTAGAACGGAACATCTGACCTGACTACAGCGACAACCTTCAACTATTACACAAACATGATTCATTCTATCATCGAGTCACTGCCCAATCACTTTCTCTCCCATCAAAATATGCGATCTTACTTGCATATGCTTTGCTACTTACAAACTGCTACTATCCTTTGCTACAAACTGTTACTAATACTTTACTACAAACTGCTACTAATACTTTACTACAAACTGCTACTAATACTTTACTACAAACTGCTACTAATACTTTACTACAAACTGCTACTATCCTTTACTACAAACTGCTACTAATACTTTACTACAAACTGCTACTAATACTTTACTACAAACTGCTACTAATACTTTACTACAAACTGCTACTAATACTTTACTACAAACTGCTACTAATACTTTACTACAAACTGCTACTAATATTTTACTACAATCTGCTCCTAATACTTTACTACAAACTGCTCCTAATACTTTACTACAAACTGCTACTAATACTTTACTACAAACTGCTAATATTTTACTACAAACTGCTACTAATACTTTACTACAAACTGCTAATACTTTACTACAAACTGCCATTAATACTTTACTACAAACTGCTATTAATACTTTACTACAAACTGCAACTAATACTTTACTACAAACTGCTACTAATACTTTACTACAGACTGCTATTAATACTTTACTACAAACTTCAACTAATACTTTACTACAAACTGCAACTAATACTTTACTACAAACTGCTATTAATACTTTACTACAAACTGCAACTAATACTTTACTACAAACTGCTACTAATACTTTACTACAAACTGCTACTAATACTTTACTACAAACTGCAACTAATACTTTACTACAAACTGCAACTAATACTTTACTACAAATTGCTACTAATACTTTACTACAAACTGCTACTAATACTTTACTACAAACTGCAACTAATACTTTACTACAAACTGCTACTAATACTTTACTACAAACTGCAACTAATACTTTACTACAAACTGCTACTAATACTTTACTACAAACTGCAACTAATACTTTACTACAAACTGCTGTTAATACTTTACTACAAACTGCAACTAATACTTTACTACAAGCTGCTAGTAATACTTTACTACAAGCTGCTAGTAATACTTTACTACAAGCTGCTAGTAATACTTTACTACAAACTGCTACTAATACTTTACTACAAGCTGCTAGTAATACTTTACTACAAATTGCTACTAATACTTTACTACAAACTATAGGGAAACGCTGGAAGTCTTGAACTACCAACATGATGGGTGGCAACAATGTCGAGAAGGTTTAACCTTGACCGTAGTAGGTCATTGGTGGGTGAAGGGGCGAGTGCTTCTCCTCGCTTTATTGCAAACTTTCTATTATTTTTTTATCTCCACATTAACAAGCGAAACAAACAGAAGACGACCCACATTAACAAGCGAAACAAACAGAAGACGACCCACATTAACAAGCGAAACAAACAGAAGACGACCCACATTAACAAGCGAAACAAACAGAAGACGACCCACATTAACAAGCGAAACAAACAGAAGACGACCCACATTAACAAGCGAAACAAACAGAAGACGACCCACATTAACAAGCGAAACAAACAGAAGACGACCCACATTAACAAGCGAAACAAACAGAAGACGACCCACATTAACAAGCGAAACAAACAGCAGACGACCCACATTAACAAGCGAAACAAACAGAAGACGACCCACATTAACAAGCGAAACAAACAGAAGACGACCCACATTAACAAGCGAAACAAACAGAAGACCCACATTAACAAGCGAAACAAACAGAAGACGACCCACATTAACAAGCGAAACAAACAGAAGATGACCCACATTAACAAGCGAAACAAACAGAAGACGACCCACATTAACAAGCGAAACAAACAGAAGACGACCCACATTAACAAGCGAAACAAACAGAAGACGACCCACATTAACAAGCGAAACAAACAGAAGACGACCCACATTAACAAGCGAAACAAACAGAAGACGACCCACATTAACAAGCGAAACAAACAGAAGACGACCCACATTAACAAGCGAAACAAACAGAAGACGACCCACATTAACAAGCGAAACAAACAGAAGACGACCCACATTAACAAGCGAAACAAACAGAAGACGACCCACATTAACAAGCGAAACAAACAGCAGACGACCCACATTAACAAGCGAAACAAACAGAAGACGACCCACATTAACAAGCGAAACAAACAGAAGACGACCCACATTAACAAGCGAAACAAACAGAAGACGACCCACATTAACAAGCGAAACAAACAGAAGACGACCCACATTAACAAGCGAAACAAACAGAAGACGACCCACATTAACAAGCGAAACAAACAGAAGACGACCCACATTAACAAGCGAAACAAACAGAAGACGACCCACATTAACAAGCGAAACAAACAGAAGACGACCCACATTAACAAGCGAAACAAACAGAAGACGACCCACATTAACAAGCGAAACAAACAGAAGACGACCTATCATTCCTCACTGTTTTTGTTTCCCGTTCTCAGAGTCCACTATTTTCTATGTTTTGTTTCCCGTTCTCAGAGTCCACTATTTTCTATGTTTTGTTTCCCATTCTCAGAGTCCACTATTTTCTATGTTTTGTTTCCCATTCTCCAAGTCCACTATTTTCTATGTTTTGTTTCCCATTCTCCAAGTCCACTATTTTCTATGTTTTGTTTCCCGTTCTCAGAGTCCACTATTTTCTGTGTTTTGTTTCCCGTTCTCAGAGTCCACTATTTTCTATGTTTTGTTTCCCGTTCTCCAAGTCCACTATTTTCTATGTTTTGTTTCCCGTTCTCAGAGTCCACTATTTTCTATGTTTTGTTTCCCGTTCTCAGAGTCCACTATTTTCTATGTTTGTTTCCCGTTCTCCAAGTCCACTATTTTCTATGTTTTGTTTCCCGTTCTCAGAGTCCACTATTTTCTATGTTTTGTTTCCCGTTCTCAGAGTCCACTATTTTCTGTGTTTTGTTTCCCGTTCTCAGAGTCCACTATTTTCTATGTTTTGTTTCCCGTTCTCAGAGTCCACTATTTTCTATGTTTTGTTTCCCGTTCTCAGAGTCCACTATTTTCTATGTTTTGTTTCCCGTTCTCAGAGTCCACTATTTTCTGTGTTTTGTTTCCCGTTCTCAGAGTCCACTATTTTCTATGTTTTGTTTCCCGTTCTCCAAGTCCACTATTTTCTATGTTTTGTTTCCCGTTCTCAGAGTCCACTATTTTCTATGTTTTGTTTCCCGTTCTCAGAGTCCACTATTTTCTATGTTTTGTTTCCCGTTCTCCAAGTCCACTATTTTCTATGTTTTGTTTCCCGTTCTCAGAGTCCACTATTTTCTATGTTTTGTTTCCCGTTCTCAGAGTCCACTATTTTCTATGTTTTGTTTCCCATTCTCAGAGTCCACTATTTTCTATGTTTTGTTTCCCATTCTCCAAGTCCACTATTTTCTATGTTTTGTTTCCCATTCTCCAAGTCCACTATTTTCTATGTTTTGTTTCCCGTTCTCAGAGTCCACTATTTTCTGTGTTTTGTTTCCCGTTCTCAGAGTCCACTATTTTCTATGTTTTGTTTCCCGTTCTCCAAGTCCACTATTTTCTATGTTTTGTTTCCCGTTCTCAGAGTCCACTATTTTCTATGTTTTGTTTCCCGTTCTCAGAGTCCACTATTTTCTATGTTTTGTTTCCCATTCTCAGAGTCCACTATTTTCTATGTTTTGTTTCCCATTCTCCAAGTCCACTATTTTCTATGTTTTGTTTCCCATTCTCCAAGTCCACTATTTTCTATGTTTTGTTTCCCGTTCTCAGAGTCCACTATTTTCTGTGTTTTGTTTCCCGTTCTCAGAGTCCACTATTTTCTATGTTTTGTTTCCCGTTCTCCAAGTCCACTATTTTCTATGTTTTGTTTCCCGTTCTCAGAGTCCACTATTTTCTATGTTTTGTTTCCCGTTCTCAGAGTCCACTATTTTCTATGTTTTGTTTCCCGTTCTCCAAGTCCACTATTTTCTATGTTTTGTTTCCCGTTCTCAGAGTCCACTATTTTCTATGTTTTGTTTCCCGTTCTCAGAGTCCACTATTTTCTGTGTTTTGTTTCCCGTTCTCAGAGTCCACTATTTTCTATGTTTTGTTTCCCGTTCTCAGAGTCCACTATTTTCTATGTTTTGTTTCCCGTTCTCAGAGTCCACTATTTTCTATGTTTTGTTTCCCGTTCTCAGAGTCCACTATTTTCTGTGTTTTGTTTCCCGTTCTCAGAGTCCACTATTTTCTATGTTTTGTTTCCCGTTCTCCAAGTCCACTATTTTCTATGTTTTGTTTCCCGTTCTCAGAGTCCACTATTTTCTATGTTTTGTTTCCCGTTCTCAGAGTCCACTATTTTCTATGTTTTGTTTCCCGTTCTCCAAGTCCACTATTTTCTATGTTTTGTTTCCCGTTCTCAGAGTCCACTATTTTCTATGTTTTGTTTCCCGTTCTCAGAGTCCACTATTTTCTATGTTTTGTTTCCCGTTCTCCAAGTCCACTATTTTCTATGTTTTGTTTCCCGTTCTCAGAGTCCACTATTTTCTGTGTTTTGTTTCCCGTTCTCAGAGTCCACTATTTTCTGTGTTTTTGACTTGTGAAGCGCTAGTCAATATGATAGAATAACGAGCCCGGAAAGATGGTGCGAGATGATGCCATCACAGTCAGACTGTTGTTCTTACATAGCCCCAGATCTCTCCTATTCTCTTTCAGGTCCATCTTTATGCCATTCGTAAGTGTTAATTCACCATAACTCTTTCATTGCCGTCATGTTGTTCCCTTGTCTGTCTCTCCTATTCTATTTCACACTCTCTGTCTATCTCTATATAAACAAGTTAATCATTTTGAGACAATCTTACAAGATAATTCGTCACACCTGAGGGTCCTAGGCTGCCCCAGCAATCCGTCAACACCCCCCCCCCCCCCACCACAAGCAATCCGACCTGAGATATGCCCTCGACCACCTCAAGCATACTCCTGTAAAGCAGGCCAGAGAGTGCCCCAGTCTCGTGAGGAGAGCGCCGCTCAAACGGTTCACGAGGGCCCTTACATAACGAGCTGCTGATAGAGTCCGAGGTACCCTCTAACCGAGCTGTTGACGAGTTCTGCTCCTGTTCTACGAGTGCAGCTCTACCACCACATCGGAATCGCTTCTGTGTTTATTTGGCGGCCTGCCGCCTGACACTTATTGCACAACAACAAATCAACAAATCCTGACACATATGTTGTTAAAGTTCTCTTATTTCTCTTCATCTATTTCTTCCAGTCTCGATTGCCTTCTAAATGTTCCATTTATATCCGTGTATCATTCTATCGTAGCACATTTTGATTTATTTATTAATTATATATTTGCATTCACTTCTATCCGTGTATCATTCTATCATAGCACATTTTGATTTATTTATTAATTATATATTTGCATTCACTTCTATCCGTGTATCATTCTATCATAGCACATTTTGAATTATATGTTGTTTTCATTCACTTCTATCCGTGTATCATTCTATCTTAACATTGTGAATGTTTGCTAAAGTAAGATGTGCCATAATGTAGTAGAAGAGTGAAGTATAACTCAAAGTATAACCAGCACGATTCTGACCATGGAAGCAGTTTCATTGAAGTCAGGAATCGGACACATCTACCACTTGTCACATTGAAATCAGGAATCGGACACATCTACCACTTGTCACATTGAAGTCAGGAATCGGACACATCTACCACTTGTCACATTGAAGTCAGGAATCGCCCACATCTACCACACATTTCCCAGATTGCTCTGACAAATTCTATTGACAAGGTTGCTCCGTGCAAGCCCTACTTGACTGCACTGATGAATCCATAGGTGCTCCGATATTCCCCTCGAGAATCTCGAGACAATCTGAGTGGAATTCTGACCCACATACACGAACTCCGTAGCACGACCTGTGGTCCATTTAATGGGCAGGTCCTTGTTGACATCGGACACGTTGATGACCTGATCTTTTCAATTGTACCTGTCAACGATTCTTTAACGTGCGCGAGTGCACGCGGGACCTCCTGATCATTGCCGTTATCCGAGAGGGCTAGAGATCTCACTAGCCAAGAGATCAAGGGAGTCATAAAGAAAGCAGGGATTTATTTTGTTCTATTCTGAATCAGCGTCTGTGGTGAGGTTTGACCTCGGGATTTCCTGCCCTGAGGCCGAGGTCGTAGATCTAAACTACCCAGCGTCCCCCTGCCCGTAGATAAGTTTATATTTGAACGTCATTGTATGACCTGGACAGTTGCACGAAATTGTGGAATATGTGATGAATATGTGTGCTGGTGATACCAGTCTTAATCGCTATGAGTGACAATGAGTTACAAGAAATGATAGACATTATAGTGAGAGGAAACAAAAATAAAGGACTCAGCCTTAATAGGTAAAAGACAGATAAAAAGACATCACCACAATGCACAATAAAGACAGGTGGAACAATATTGAAACATGTAAATTCATTTAAATATCTGGGAACAGTGTTAACATCAGATGGTAGATGCACAACAGAGGTAAGGTAAATGTAAAGTACGAGACTTGAATCGGCGTCTTAGCGCGCGTTTTCACCCATATATGCTCGGCCGCCTATCCAGAAGTGTTCGGAGACTTCTGGATAGTATCGCTTCAAGCATCGAAACTCACGATGCGAGGCGGCATTCCTCACCTTCCGAGAATACTACCCTGGTACCCATTTCTGCCAGCGGCTGGGTCTACTTCGGGGGTATTTTTGTTTTCAACCACGAGTACAATTCACAAACTGCTTCCAGCTGGAATCGAACACGAGTTGTTCGAAGGTCGGTAGCTCTGTCGGGTGGTTTTCCCAACTATGTCACCGAGGCCCCCAGTCAGGTGGTTTTCCCAACTATGTTACCGAGGCCCCCAGTCAGGTGGTTTTCCCAACTATGTCACCGAGGCCCCCAGTCAGGTGGTTTTCCCAACTATGTCACCGAGGCCCCCAGTCAGGTGGTTTTCCCAACTATGTCACCGAGGCCCCCAGTCAGGTGGTTTTCCCAACTATGTTACCGAGGCCCCCAGTCAGGTGGTTTTCCCAACTATGTCACCGAGGCCCCCAGTCAGGTGGTTTTCCCAACTATGTCACCGAGGCCCCAGTCAGGTGGTTTTCCCAACTATGTTACCGAGGCCCCTAATAAGAGGTGAGATGTAGAATGGCTCAGGTAAAGCAGCTTTGCAAAAAATGAGGAAGATACTTTGCAATCCATTTTTGACAAAAGAAACAAGGAAAAGAGTTATTAAATGCTATGCAGAGCCAGTCTGAACATATGGATGTGAATCATGGACAATAGGACAACAGACAAGAAAATCAATGGCGGCTGTAGAAATGTGGTTTTACAGAAGAATGTTGAGAATACCATGGACAGCTAAGAAGAGTAATGAAAATGTTCTGAAAGAGGTCAAAGCAAAAAGAGAGATAATTTCCAATATTAGGAAGAAACAATCATCATTTTTTGGCCATGTAATAAGAAGAGAACAGCTGGAATATATTGTAACAACTTGAAAAATTGAGGGACGAAGAGATAGAGGGAAGCAAGGAAGATACCAGACAGCTTAAGAGAATGGCTGTGCAGAAGGTGAACAACAGAAATGATAAATAACTGTCGAGGTCAGAAGTTGTGGAAAGACATGATGACCTACGCCAGCAGGCATGGTACTTGATGATGATGATGAATAGATGTAGACAGGATTTAATCGGCTGCTGGAAGGTTCTATTCTATCCATGGAACCAATTTCATTACAGGGAACAGGCAAATAATTGCAATGCTGCGGTAAAGCTGGTAGCAAGGAGCCAATGGTGGGGTGTGCGCAATGCTGCGGTAAATTGGCTCCTTGCTACCAGCTTTACCGCAGCATTGCAATTATTTGCCTGTTCCCTACTCAATTGATATCGCTGCTACTTTATGTTTGTTTAACGTCATTCATCTCTGTGTACTTTAGTTAGAACCATTTCCACTCCGTTCTTTCACCTATTATACATTTTTCTCTCTCTTTTTCTATTTTTTATATATTTTGACGCCTATCATACCTCTCATCATGTAAAATTCATTTCTCTCTTTTCTTATTTCTGCATCCTACTTTCCTCGCCCTCCACTTGATCATCTAACATGTAGTAATTGTGCTTCACCGCTTGTTGTCGTTGTCCCTGTATTCTGAAGAAGGCCACAGGCCGAAACGTCAGTATTGTGTTGTGTTCCTTATTTGTAAAGCTGTCACCATACCTTGGAGTGTTTAGCACACCCCACCATTGGCTCCAATTTCATTACAGTCCGGAGTCTCCCATATCCACCCCCACCACGCGTCACAGCAGTTTCCAAAGTGCATGGGAAAATTCTGTTGACAAGATCTCTTCGTGCACGCCCTTCTACACAGGCGACAGATTCAAACCTCCTTAGTTGCCTCTTGCTACATTCCTTTCTACTTCACTTAGTGGGACGCGACATTTATCTCAAATGTCTTCTATGATTGTAGTTTGAGGGGACGGGACACATATCGCGACATTTATCTCAAATGTCTCCTAGGGTTGTAGTTTGAGGTGACGGAACACATCGCGACATTTATCTCAAATGTCTCCTAGGGTTGTAGTTTGAGGTGACGGAACACATCGCGACATTTATCTCAAATGTCTCCTAGGGTTGTAGTTTGAGGTGACGGGACACATATCGCGACATTTATCTCAAATGTCTTCTAGAGTTGCAACATTGAAAGGCAGCGATGCTAGTTGCTGCACCATTGACCATGTTTCTAGCTCTGCTAATGCCTGCCGGTTTGTCTTCTCGTTTCTCATCCAGATAATTCGTAGACTTTGTCACTGGCTTCCTGACTTCTCCGCTTCACTTGCTCTCACTGATCGGTCACGCCTACAATATTCGATATTATTGCACAATTTTAGAATCGGTCGTAAGCGAACTGGAAACATAAACTTTAATTCGTGTCACTTGGAAATTCTCTTCATATCACCTTTTGTTTCCAGCTACTGAAACACAATGACGCGCGTGATCGTTTGTTCATATCCGGTGCGTGTTGCTATGAGACCGATAGTCTTGCTCCTATACGTCAACACCCGACGATCAAATCCTTTAAGAAAGACACGGATATCTGCCATTTCCTTCACATTTTTTAGTTTTTGAATTCTGCTGCCGTCATATTTGTAGCGCCAGTCTTTGAGCGAATTCTCCACGCAATTAGTGATTCTTTCTCGGCACCGTGGCTTCACAAATTGCGGGCAGTCGCTTGTGTTCAATGGTATTCTTCAACGAAATCCATGTTGTGCCTCTGACCTTTTCTGAGAGCTTTTGGGATTATCCGCAGTCAGCGGTCCCCACTACATCAAACCCCATTACCCTACTCATTTTGGTGCCTGACACATTTATTTGTCAATTCCATGAAGAGTCATCGACAGACACTTTTTCCGCCTAAATGCAAAGCGCCATAATCGTTTTTTGTTCTTGAGCTCGACATCATTGTGAAATCTGGCAAGGGCAATCTCTGACAATCTGTACACGTATCTTAAGACAACTCGGGAAACGTGTGTATAATGTCAGGCTTTTAGGGCCACGTACAGGTTAGCTGGCGGTAGACGGTAATCAATACAGGCTATTGCGGGCTGCTTTCTCCTTCCGGTGTGAGCTCTCGCCACAATGAGCTCCATAGTTCAGGGACATGGATGGGTATACATAATGTGTGTGTGTGTTTGTGTGTTGTTGGCGTGGGGTAGAAAGGTAAATGTGGATGTGTGCGTGGGAGAGGTGGTGGTGGCTTTATTTAAGTTGAGCAGAAAGATCAACTTTTGATGAGGTAGTGGGTTAAGTTTAGGAAAAGGGAAGGTAGGTACAGACATTGTGTTTGGAAGAAGGGAAGGTAGGTACAAACATTGTGTTTGGGAGAAGGGAAGGTAGGTACAAACATTGTGTTTGGGAGAAGGGAAGGTAGGTACAAACATTGTGTTTGGGAGAAGGGAAGATACCGAGATGTGTGAATGACTGAAGAATAGTTTGTGACGACGGGAAGCCAAGAATTTATCAGCCAGTTTTCCTGACCGGGCTGTGACGTCATAGGACTTGATATAAACAACGATATGAACATTTTGTTATGGAGGACATAGGACATTCTAGGGGGGGGGGGGGGGGCGACTCAAGCACGATATTTGTTTCCGAGAAGTGTACATCGTGGCCTTCACCCCAACTTTGATTTCTTCTTTTGCTATTTCCTCAGGAGGTCACTCAGGTCAAGGTTATGGTGGTCAAGGTTATTCCAACTCACGAGATAACTACCGGAACAGCCAAAGCTCCCAGGATTATGGGTAAGTCTTAATGACTCATTACCAGGATTATGGGTAAGTCTTAATGACTCATTACTAGGATTACGGGTAAGTCTTAATGACTCATTACTAGGATTATGGGTAAGTCTTAATGACTCATTACCAGGATTATGGGTAAGTCTTAATGACTCATTACCAGGATTACGGGTAAGTCTTAATGACTCATTACCAGGATTACGGGTAAGTCTTAATGACTCATTACCAGGATTATGGGTAAGTCTTAATGACTCATTACCAGGATTATGGGTAAGTCTTAATGACTCATTACCAGGATTACGGGTAAGTCTTAATGACGCATTACCAGGATTACGGGTAAGTCTTAACGACTCATTACCAGGATTACGGGTAAGTCTTAATCACTCATTACTAGGATTATGGGTAAGTCTTAATGACTCATTACCAGGATTATGGGTAAGTCTTAATGACTCATTACCAGGATTATGGGTAAGTCTTAATGACTCATTACTAGGATTATGGGTAAGTCTTAATGACTCATTACCAGGATTATGGGTAAGTCGTAATGACTCATTACCAGGATTATGGGTAAGTCTTAATGACTCATTACCAGGATTATGGGTAAGTCGTAATGACTCATTACCAGGATTACGGGTAGTTAGTCATGACCGTCACGTATTCAACAGGGAGCGTAGTTTTGAGAGTTCAACTTAACTATTATCATTTTCAACCCTCGTTTTAGTGTCGTGTCAAGTCAAGGTGGGCGAGTGGATTTTTGCTGACCAGTCTGTTGGACATGTGTCGCGTAGTAAATGGCCGCTGGTTTATTCCAGTGTAACATGGAAATAACTTGCGTCAAAGAATGCCAACAACGGTCATGAACAGCACCAATGTGATGTAAAGCGCAGATCAAGTCCAGACGGTGGAAGGTCTCACTCACCACTTGATTTGTCAAAAACGGACTGTTGTCGGCCTACGACCTCGCTTTTGCGACACAGATGTATTGAGTATATCATCATTTTGACTTTAACGCAGAAAAGTGCTAAGGAAATCCGAAATTAATCAGACCCTGGGTGAACTTTCTGCAGCGATCGAGAGGACGTGGACTAGATCCGCCATCTTGGAGACGGAAGTCCACATTTGACGCTGCTGATCGATCGTTTGATGGAAATGCTATTTTATCCCATTTCTGGAAACATCGACTGGCCTTTTGGATTAGATCAACGCTGGTAGCGTTGATAAACTCAATCTCTGTATAATGTATACATTGTAATGTTTCATTGTTTGTTTATGTGTGGAGGTATTATTGTTTGTTTATGTGTGGAGGTATTATTGTTTGTTTATGTGTGGAGGTATTATTGTTTGTTTATGTGTGGAGGATTATTGTTTGTATATGTTTGGAGGTATTGTTTGTTTATGTGTGGAGGTATTGTTTGTTTATGTGTGGAGGTATTATTGTTTGTTTATGTGTGGGGGTATTATTGTTTGTATATGCGTGGAGGTATTATTGTTTGTTTATGTGTGGAGGTATCATTGTTTGTTTATGTGTGGAGGTATTATTGTTTGTTTATGTGTGGAGGTATTATTGTTTATGTGTGGAGGTATTATTGTTTGTTTATGTGTGGAGGTATTATTGTTTGTTTATGTATGGAGGTATTATTGTTTATGTGTGGAGGTATTATTGTTTGTTTATGTGTGGAGGTATTATTGTTTATGTGTGGAGGTATTATTGTTTGTTTATGTGTGGAGGTATTATTGTTTGTTTATGTGTGGAGGTATTATTGTTTATGTGTGGAGGTGTTATTGTTTGTTTATGTGTGGAGGTATTATTGTTTGTTTATGTGTGGAGGTATTATTGTTTATGTGTGGAGGTATTATTGTTTGTTTATGTGTGGAGGTATTATTTGTTTATGTGTGGAGGTATTATTGTTTATGTGTGGAGGTATTATTGTTTATGTGTGGAGGTATTATTTGTTTATGTGTGGAGGTATTATTGTTTATGTGTGGAGGTATTATTGTTTATGTGTGGAGGTATTATTGTTTATGTGTGGAGGTATTATTTGTTTATGTGTGGAGGTATTATTTGTTTATGTGTGGAGGTATTATTGTTTATGTGTGGAGGTATTATTGTTTATGTGTGGAGGTATTATTGTTTATGTGCGGAGGTATTATTGTTTATGTGCGGAGGTATTATTGTTTATGTGTGGAGGTATTATTGTTTATGTGTGGAGGTATTATTGTTTATGTGTGGAGGTATTATTGTTTATGTGTGGAGGTATTATTGTTTATGTATGGAGGTATTATTATTTATATGTGGAGGTATTATTGTTTTTATGTTAGACAAAACAACACAGTCGTTATGTGCTTGGATATAGTTCATCATCATCATGTGCCATACCGGTTGCGTAGGCGTTCATGTCCTTCCACAGTCTTCTATCCACAGTACATTGTATCAGTTCTGTTGTTGACTGTTTTCCATGCCATGACACGAAGCTATCCAGTATCTGCTCTCTTTGTCACCCGTGATCTCTCTTTCCTCTATTTTGCCAGTTGTAACCAAGTATTCCAACTGTCCAGTTCTCATGATGTTCCCGAAAAATGTTCATTGTTTCTTTCTGATGTTTTTTTAGAAGCTCTCATTTTTGTGTTGGCTTCTTTGAGAATGTCCTCGTTTATTCATTTTTAGCTGACCAGAGAACTCTCAACATTCTTCTGAGAAATCCCATCTCTGTGACCTCTAATCGTCTTTTCATTTGCTTGTTTACTGTGACATAGATTTGTTGCATAAGATATTTTTCATTTTCTGAAATGCTATTTTGGCCTGAGCTATTCTGCTGTTTATTTCTGTGGTGCATCTCCCATCTGATGTTATTATTGTGTCCAAGTATTTGACGCTCTCCACTTGTTTCACATTTGTTCCGTTTCTTTTTAAATCGCTTGGTGATGATGAAGATAATTAATGTAAATGATAAAAAACTCGACCCTGGAGTTCATGAGTCGATCTCTCCGACGTGTATTCGCTGAAGCAAGTGTAATTTAATGACGCGCCAAGCGATCAACGAACACAACCCTGAACGGACTAGCAGTTAATATACAGCTCCAAGGAGTGCTCTCCACAATTTATATACTTGTATCAAGAGCTAGCTGTCAGGATGGCTTTCATCAGCTACTTCTTCCCACACCTGACTTCCTCCCTTGGTATCCCGCAGTCTGGTAGGAAGGATAATGCACAACAGGTGAATGCTAGCTGAAATTGCCTTATTGTCGGCGCTACCCCCTGGTGAGACCAGGTGACAGTTATTTGTCACTTCCCAAATTCCGAGGCCGACGCGAGAGCAGTGACACCGCTGAGTCGTATTTAATAAATGAACTGGCCCTATTCTTGCCAGTCTTGAATTAGCCACAAACTCGTCTTTTAGCACTTTACGGGCTTTCACCGAGTAGTATCGCCGAGAAATCCGGAGGGCGTGAGCGCCTCATGGTGTGGCAATCACGCGATATAATAGACGTCTCCTGGAGGATTCTGTCCGCCCTTTCACAATTCAGGTGTCCACTCCGCTCTCCCATTTTTGTGGACACACCTGTGCTACCTGCGGCGGTTTACCTGGAGCAAGTTTGGTGCATTTGAGCCACGCCTACTTGTGATTTTTTAGTCAAATTTGATACTGGGATAAGGAGGATTGGCGTGTTGCTGGACATTTAAACATGTAAATAAATGTAATAATGGAGACGGCTGGACATATAAACACATAAATAAATGTAATAATGGAGGCAGCTGTACATATAAACATAGAAATAAATGTAATAATGGAGACGGCTGGACACATAAATACAGAAATAAATGTAATAATGGAGACGGCGGGACATATAAACAAAAGGACAGAAAACTCGATGAGATTAATTCAGGCCTCTATTCCCTCCAGTGGAGGCCAAGAATTGCGTGTAACATTGGAGGCAATAGAGACCAGGAAATACTTCGCTTTTGTAGAGATTTGATTCATCATCATCAAGCACCGGACCTGCTGGCCTAGGTGATCATGACTCTCCACAACTTTCTATCTCGACTGTTATCTATCATTTCTGTTTTTGACCTGCCAAGCCATTCTCTTAAGCTGTCTGGTGGATTTTCTCTTTGCTTCCCTCTATCTCTTCGTCCCTCAATTTTCACAGTTGTTACATTATATTCCAGTTGTTCTCTTCTTATTACATGGCCAAAAAATGATGATTGTTTCTTCCTAATATTGGAAAATAGCTCTCTTTTTGCTTTGACCTCTTTCAGAACATCTTCATTACTCTTCTTAGCTGTCCATGGTGTTCTCAACATTCTTCTGTAAAACTACATTTCTACAGACTCCAGTGATTTTCTTGTCTGTTGTCCTATTGTCCATGATTCACATCCATATGTTAAGACGGGCTCTACATAGCAATTAATAACTCTTTTTCTTGTTTCTATTGTCAAAAAAAAAGAGTGCAAAACAAAATCAGTCCAGAAATTAGTGATGAACAGTGTGGTTTTGTTGGAGGTAAAGAAACGAGCAATGACATATATATATCATAAGATCTTTAGTAGAAAGAGCCATAGAGGTGAAAACAGATCTATACCTATGTTTCATAGATTACACCAAGGCATTTGACAAAGTAAAGCACCGAGAAATAATCAACATTTTAGAAAGCATAAACATAGACAGCAAAGATCTAAGAATAATAAAGAACATGTACTGGCAACAAACAGCGGCCATAAGAACTGGAAACCAATTAGGAATGTTTCAACAAATAAAACAGGGTGTTAGACAAGGTTGTGTGCTGTCACCAGATTTGTTTAATATTTATAGTGAGATTATTTTAAGATCCATAAGGGGCATGCCTGGAATAACAATAATGGAGGTCATAATGTAAATAATCTAAGGTATGCTGATGATACAGTCTTAATCGCTAAGAGTGAAAATGGGTTACAAGAAATGTTGGACTTTATAGTGAAAGAAAGCAAAAAATAAAGGACTCAGCCTTAATAGCAAAAAGGCAGAGGTAATGGTAACAACAAAGAAAAAGACATCACCTCAGTGCAAAATAAAGACAAGTGGAACAATATTAAAACAGATAAATGAATTTAAATATTTGAGAACTTTGTTAACCTCAGACGGAAGATGTACAAAAGAGGTGAGATACAGAATGGCTCAGGCAAAAGCAGCTTTCCAAAAAATGAGGAATATACTGTGCAATTATTTTTGACAATAGAAACAAGAAAAAAAATTCTTAAATGTTATGTAGAGCCAGTCATAACATATGGATGTGAATGATGGACAATAGGACAACAGACAAGAAAATCACTGGAGTCTGTAGAAATGTGGTTTTACAAAAGAATATTGAGAACACCATGGACAGCTAAGAAGAGTAATGAAGAGGTTCTGAGAGAGGTCAAAGCAAAAAGAGAGCTAATCTCCAATATTAGGAAGAGACAATCATCATTTTTTGGCCATGTAATGAGAAGAGAACAACTGGAATATATTGTAACAACTGGAAAAATTGAGGTACGCAAAGAGAAAAAATAACAGGCAGCCTAAGAGAATGACTTGGCAGAAGGTCAACAACAGAAATGATAAATAGCTGCCGAGGTCGAAAGTTGTGGAGAGACATGATCACCTACGCCAGTAGGCCCGGTACTTGATACTTGATTGTCAAAAATGGATTGCACAGTTTCTTTCTCATTCATTGCCTGAGCCATATCTGCATCTCACCTTTGTTGTAGCTCTACCATCTGAAGTTAGCAATGTTCCCAGATATTTAAATTCAATTACCCAGAGATTAGATAAATGCACATCAGAAGGAAACAAGCATGACTTCTTCAGTCAATGGCCTTTATCCCTCTGGTTCTATCGTTGCCCCCCGTCATACACCAGCAATGGTACTATGTGACGTAAAGATAGTTTTTTTTTAACCAGGCGGTTGTTTTTGAAGGAGTGGTTGTTGCCCGGGTAATTGCTGCCTGTGTTCAGTAAATATCTGCCGTGTCCCCCAGCAGTTTGTATGAAACCACCGTCTCCATCTTTCCTTTATAACGCTCTCCAGTCTTCAAGCAAAGGTAGTGTCAAGAAAATGTGCGGCTCTTGTCCATCGTTTGTTTGGTTGTTGTTGTTGTTGTTGCTGGTGTTGTTGTTGTTGTTGTTGCTGCTGCTGGTGCTGTTGTTGTACTAGAGGTGACCAAATGTTGCAACAAATCAGCTGTTTCACTTCAATGTTGACCTAATTTCTGAAGTCATTTTGGACCTGCAAATTCTAATTAGGAAAGGTCTCAGTCTAAATAGTAAGAAAACAGAAGTAATGGTCACATCGACATAGAATGGTCATAGAAAGAATCATCACCATCATGCAGCATAAAAATAAATAGAACAAATCTGAAACAAGTGCAACGCGTCAAATACTTGGCCACAATAATAACATCAGATGGAAGATGCACCACAGAAATAAAAGGCAGAATAGCTCAGGCTAAAATAGCATTTCAGAAAATGAAAAACGTCTTATGCTACAAGTGTATATCAATAGAAGTGAGACCTGCAGCTCATCATTGCTACATAGAACCAATTCTGATCTATGGAAGCGAATCATGGACAGTAGACAAATAAAAAGATTAGAGGCCACAGAGATGGGATTTCTCAAAAGAATGTTGAAAGTTCCCTGGACAGCTAAAAAGACCAATGATGACATTCTCATAGAAGCCAACACAAAAAGGGAGCTCCTAATAACATCAGAAAGAAACAATCAACATTGGTCGAGCACATCATGAGAACTGGAAAGTTGGAATACTTGGTTACAACTGGCAAAATAGAGGAAAGAGATATCGGGGACGACAAAGAGAGAATATACTGGATAGCTTGGGTTCGTGGCATGGACAACAGTCAACAACAGAACTGATGCGATGTGCTTTGGAGAGAGATTTGTGGAAGGACATGATAGTCTTCGTCAACCGGTATGGCACATGATGATGATGAGTACTAATTAGTTACTATAACCATCGATTGTAGAATGGACGTGGTCAATTGTTCGGTCGTTGACTGTTTCCGTTCCCCGCCCACACACGTAGCAGCGGTCAGTCCCAGGTGCGGGGAAACCCGCAGGGAGAGGTCTCTAACAAGAATTGACCACGGTTGTTGGACTCGCGGGCCACCTGGGGCGTCAGTGCCCGCCAACTAATTGTGCAGGACAAGCCCACATGATCACCTTTCTCAAGAGGAACAAGACCTCAGTTAGCAGGTACATACCCGGCAGTTACCCAACCACAGTTAACATGTCCACACCCGACGGTTACCCAAAACAATGTTGATGGCTTCATCTGTTTTCTACCCTTCTCTCTATCTCTCTGTATCTCTATCTCTATCTCTCTCTCTCTATATATATATATATATTTTCTCTTTGTCTTTCTCTCACTCCCTCGCTTACATTGTCTATTTCTTTTAACCGTTCATTACCTTTTCTCTTTCTTTCATTCTTTCTTTCTATTTTATTTTATTTGCTTTTTCCTTCTCTCCCATGCATTATTTCTCCTTTCTTTATTTTTATTTGTCCTCCATTTTCTCTTTAAGTCTCTCATTTTACTCCGTCTGTCTGTCTGTTATGCCTATCTGTCTGTATATATGTCTGTCTGATCAGTAGTTTATCTATATATTTATGTTTGAATGTCTGTCTAATCAGTATATATATATATATATGTCTTACTGTATGTTTTTTTTTTGCTGTCACAGTCTCTAGCCCATTCTTTCTCTATCACACACATACAGTATCACCGTCCATCTTGTCATCCCTACCTGTTTCTACATTTCTTTCTCCGTGTTCCGGGTATGTGACGATCATTACACTTGTCTATGTCCTGGTGTATGTGACGATCATTACACTTGTCTATGTCCTGGTGTATGTGACGATCATTACACTTGTCTATGTCCTGGTGTATGTGACGATCATTACACTTGTCTATGTCCTGGTGTATGTGACGATCATTACACTTGTCTATGTCCTGGTGTATGTGACAATCATTACACTTGCCTATGTCCTGGTGTATGTGACGATCATCACACTTGTCTATGTCCTGGTGTATGTGACAATCATTACACTTGTCTATGTCCTGGTGTATGTGACGATCATTACACTTGTCTATGTCCTGGTGTATGTGACGATCATTACACTTGTCTATGTCCTGGTGTATGTGACGATCATTACACTTGTCTATGTCCTGGTGTATGTGACGATCATTACACTTGTCTATGTCCTGGTGTATGTGACGATCATTACACTTGTCTATGTCCTGGTGTATGTGACAATCATTACACTTGTCTATGTCCTGGTGTATGTGACGATCATCACACTTGTCTATGTCCTGGTGTATGTGACAATCATTACACTTGTCTATGTCCTGGTGTATGTGACAATCATTACACTTGTCTATGTCCTGGGGTATGTGACGATCGTTACACTTGTCTATGTCCTGGTGTATGTGACGATCATTACCCTTGTCTATGTCCTGGGGTATGTCGCTCATCACACTTGTCTATGTCCTGGTGTATGTGACGATCATTACCCTTGTCTATGTCCTGGTGTATGTGACGATCATCACACTTGTCTATGTCCTGGTGTATGTGACGATCATCACACTTGTCTATGTCCTGGTGTATGTGACGATCATTACACTTGTCTATGTCCTGGGGTATGTGACGATCATTACACTTGTCTATGTCCTGGTGTATGTGACGATCATTACACTTGTCTATGTCCTGGTGTATGTGACGATCATTACACTTGTCTATGTCCTGGGGTATGTGACGATCATTACACTTGTCTATGTCCTGGTGTATGTGACGATCATTACACTTGTCTATGTCCTGGTGTATGTGACGATCATTACACTTGTCTATGTCCTGGTGTATGTGACGATCATTACACTTGTCTATGTCCTGGGGTATGTGACGATCATTACACTTGTCTATGTCCTGGTGTATGTGACGATCATTACACTTGTCTATGTCCTGGTGTATGTGACGATCATTACACTTGTCTATGTCCTGGTGTATGTGACGATCATTACCCTTGTCTATGTTCTGTTCACAAGTTTATGAAGTCTCTGTCGAGTAAAAAAACATAGTCGTTGTTGCTAAGGAAAACATGTTTACATTCTGTTCAATATGTGTTCATGTTAGTGAACCTGTCTCCATCATTACAAATGTTAGTGAACCTGTCTCCATCATTACAAATGTTAGTGAACCTATCTCCATCATTACAAATGTTAGTGAACCTGTCTCCATCATTACAAATGTTAGTGAACCTGTCTCCATCATTACAAATGTTAGTGAACCTGTCTCCATCATTACAAATGTTAGTGAACCTATCTCCATCATTACAAATGTTAGTGAACCTATCTCCATCATTACAAATGTTAGTGAACCTATCTCCATCATTACAAATGTTAGTGAACCTGTCTCCATCATTACAAATGTTAGTGAACCTGTCTCCATCATTACAAATGTTAGTGAACCTATCTCCATCATTACAAATGTTAGTGAACCTGTCTCCATCATTACAAATGTTAGTGAACCTATCTCCATCATTATAAATGTTAGTGAACCTGTCTCCATCATTACAAATGTTAGTGAACCTGTCTCCATCATTACAAATGTTAGTGAACCTTTCTCCATCATCAATCATCACTCGGTCCTTAATGAAGAATGATCTTTTCTCTTGGTTTTCCTTTGCTGTTCTTCCTTTCATTCTTTCCCATTGTTATAGTATTCTCAATGCCTTCTTTCCTTTCATTCTTTCCCATTGTTATAGTATTCTCAATGCCTTCTTTCCTTTCATTCTTTCCCATTGTTATAGTATTCTCAATGCCTTCTTTCTATTCATTCTGCCTGTTGTTATAGTATTCTCAATGCCTTCTTTCTATTCATTCTGCCTGTTGTTATAATATTCTCAATGCCTTCTTTCTATTCATTCTGCCTGTTGTTATAGTATTCTCAATGCCTTCTTTCTATTCATTCTGCCTGTTGTTATAGTATTCTCAGTGCCTTCTTTCTATTCATTCTGCCTGTTGTTATAGTATTCTCAGTGCCTTCTTTCCATTCATTCTGCCTGTTGTTATAGTATTCTCAATGCCTTCTTTCCATTCATTCTGCCTGTTGTTATAGTATTCTCAGTGCCTTCTTTCCATCCATTCTGCCTGTTGTTATAGTATTCTCAATGCCTTCTTTCCATTCATTCTGCCTGTTGTTATAGTATTCTCAGTGCCTTCTTTCCATCCATTCTGCCTGTTATGGTATTCTCAGTGCCTTCTTTCCATCCATTCTGCCTGTTGTTATAGTATTCTCAGTGCCTTCTTTCCATCCATTCTGCCTGTTGTTATAGTATTCTCAATGCCTTCTTTCCATCCATTCTGCCTGTTGTTATAGTATTCTCAGTGCCTTCTTTCCATCCATTCTGCCTGTTATGGTATTCTCAGTGCCTTCTTTCCATCCATTCTGCCTGTTGTTATAGTATTCTCAGTGCCTTCTTTCCATCCATTCTGCCTGTTGTTATAGTATCCTCAGTGCCTTCTTTCCATTCATTCTGCCTGTTGTTATAGTATTCTCAAAGCCATCTTTCTATTCATTCTGCCTGTTGTTATAGTATTCTCAATGCCTTCTTTTCGCATGACATGTCCAATAAATGTAGATTGTCTCTTCCTTATGATTTTGATGATATTTCTGGTTTCTCCAGCTCGTTTTAAACATTCTTCATTTGTCATTTTTGCTATCCATGGAATTCATAGCATTCTTCTGATAAACCACATCTCAGCTGTCTCTAATGTTCTCTGTGTTGTCTTACTTATCGTCCATGACTCACTTCTGATAAACCACATCTCAGCTGTCTCTAATGTTCTCTGTGTTGTCTTACTTATCGTCCATGACTCACTTCTGATAAACCACATCTCAGCTGCCTCTAATGTTCTCTGTGTTGTCTTACTTATCGTCCATGACTCACTTCTGATAAACCACATCTCAGCTGCCTCTAATGTTCTCTGTGTTGTCTTACTTATCGTCCATGACTCACTTCTGATAAACCACATCTCAGCTGCCTCTAATGTTCTCTGTGTTGTCTTACTTATCCTCCATGACCCACTTCTGATAAACCACATCTCAGCTGCCTCTAATGTTCTCTGTGTTGTCTTACTTATCGTCCATGACTCACTTCTGATAAACCACATCTCAGCTGTCTCTAATGTTCTCTGTGTTGTCTTACTTATCGTCCATGACTCACTTCTGATAAACCACATCTCAGCTGCCTCTAATGTTCTCTGTGTTGTCTTACTTATCGTCCATGACTCACTTCTGATAAACCACATCTCAGCTGCCTCTAATGTTCTCTGTGTTGTCTTACTTATCCTCCATGACCCACTTCTGATAAACCACATCTCAGCTGCCTCTAATGTTCTCTGTGTTGTCTTACTTATCCTCCATGACTCACTTCTGATAAACCACATCTCAGCTGCCTCTAATGTTCTCTGTGTTGTCTTACTTATCGTCCATGACTCACTTCTGATAAACCACATCTCAGCTGCCTCTAATGTTCTCTGTGTTGTCTTACTTATCGTCCATGACTCACTTCTGATAAACCACATCTCAGCTGCCTCTAATGTTCTCTGTGTTGTCTTACTTATCGTCCATGACTCACTTCTGATAAACCACATCTCAGCTGCCTCTAATGTTCTCTGTGTTGTCTTACTTATCGTCCATGACTCACTTCTGATAAACCACATCTCAGCTGTCTCTAATGTTCTCTGTGTTGTCTTACTTATCGTCCATGACTCACTTCTGATAAACCACATCTCAGCTGCCTCTAATGTTCTCTGTGTTGTCTTACTTATCGTCCATGACTCACTTCTGATAAACCACATCTCAGCTGCCTCTAATGTTCTCTGTGTTGTCTTACTTATCGTCCATGACTCACTTCTGATAAACCACATCTCAGCTGCCTCTAATGTTCTCTGTGTTGTCTTACTTATCGTCCATGACTCACTTCTGATAAACCACATCTCAGCTGCCTCTAATGTTCTCTGTGTTGTCTCTCTCTCTCTCTCTCTCTGCGATCAGGACCCAATCAGAGTAGAATTCCAGCTCCTCACATGAACTCAGCTGTCAGGTTAGGTGTGTTACAAACAGAACATCACAATTAGAGTCTGCCAGATCCACTCTGATTGAACACCCGTTAAAAACGTTGCACTGTGTTCTGCGCCAGTGGCCCAGTGCATCCGATTTCAGCCAGCATTTTTTTCAGGTTTGCTTTCCCTAGCCTTTGATTGTCCCCAATCTTCCTGCAAGGCAGCAGGTGATCTTTTCTGTAGGGGGATTCTGCCCTTAGATGGTCGGCCCTCCCAGGTTTACGAGCACCATCTGCCCGAGTCACTAGAGGTGACTAACACAGACATGCACACACAAAGATATGAGATGTGACAAACACATACATGCACATAGCGATACGAGGCATGACTAACACTGATATGCATCAAGATATATGACACATGACTAACATAAACATACACATAAAGATTTGAGATATGACTGACATAGACATGCACCCACAAAGAAATTACACATGTCTAACATGGACATGCACACAAAGATATGAGATATGACCAACATAGATAGGCACACACAATGATATGAGATGTGACTAGCATAGCCGTGCAAACACAAGGATATGAGATGTGACATACACAGACATGCACACACAAAGATATGAGATATGACTAACATAAACATACACACAGAGATATGAGATATCACTAGCCCAAACACAAAGATATGACATATGACTAACACAGATACACACTAAGATATGAGATATGACTAAACACATACACACAGTTGTCTGTGTTGTCTTACTTATCGTCCATGACCCACTTCTGATAAACCACATCTCAGCTGCCTCTAATGTTCTCTGTGTTGTCTTACTTATCGTCCATGACTCACTTCTGATAAACCACATCTCAGCTGCCTCTAATGTTCTCTGTGTTGTCTTACTTATCCTCCATGATTCACTTCCACATAATAAGACTGGTTTGATGTAACAACATTGTTGGGATTGAAACGAAAATGCCACTTTAAGATTAAAAGAAACAGCCGTGTAGAACGCACACCTTGCTGTTGTTGCTATTTTTTGTTGATCTTGCTGTTATTGTTGTTGTTCTTGCTGTTGTTGTTGCTGTTCTTGCTGTTGTTGTGCGTAATGCATCTCTTCATCATTGTGTGTGGCACAGGCGGAGACAGCAGCAACAACAGCACTGGGACAACAGTGGCAGCCAGTACCGAAATGATGACAGAGGCTATCAGTCATATCCGCCAGGTCAATCAAGTCATCGTGGCGGCTACTATCAGAGCAGTGGGCAGCACAACGCCAGGGTTAGTATTAGGTCATTGTGGCAATACTGTCTTAGGCACTAGTAGTTCTTCATGTTCTTCATGTGACTTACACTTTTATAGAAGTCAATAGTTCTACATGTGACTTACACTTTTATAGAAGTCAATAGTTCTACATGTGACTTACACTTTTATAGAAGTCAATAGTTCTACATGTGACTTACACTTTTATAGAAGTCAATAGTTCCTCATGTGACTTACACTTTTATAGAAGTCAATAGTTCCTCATGTGACTTACACTTTTATAGAAGTCAATAGTTCCTCATGTGACTTACACTTTTATAGAAGTCAATAGTTCTACATGTGACTTACACTTTTATAGAAGTCAATAGTTCTACATGTGACTTACACTTTTATAGAAGTCAATAGTTCCTCATGTGACTTACACTTTTATAGAAGTCAATAGTTCTACATGTGACTTACACTTTTATAGAAGTCAATAGTTCTACATGTGACTTACACTTTTATAGAAGTCAATAGTTCTACATGTGACTTACACTTTTATAGAAGTCAATAGTTCCTCATGTGACTTACACTTTTATAGAAGTCAATAGTTCTACATGTGACTTACACTTTTATAGAAGTCAATAGTTCCTCATGTGACTTACACTTTTATAGAAGTCAATAATACTTCATGTGACTTACACTTTTATAGAAGTCGGTAGTTCTTTGTTAATGTGACTTTTATTTAATTTTCATTTCTTTTAAAGAACATTTCAGTTTGTTTCTTTTTATTGTCTACATTTGATGATTTCTCTAGAAGACACGTGGAACTAGAATTGTCAGTCCAGATGTTCTTTATTCATAGCTCAGTTGAGTTTATGGAGAGCAGATGTTCTTTATTCATAACTCGGTTGAGTTTATGGAGAGCAGATGTTCTTTTCTAGCGCTGATTTTATAGAACATAGTTCTTTGTACATAGTTCTACTTTAATAGAACATAGTTCTTTGTGTGTAGTTTTACTTTTATAGAACATAGTTCTTTGTGTGTAGTTTTACTTTTATAGAACATAGTTCTTTGTGTGTAGTTATTCTTTAATAGAACATAGTTCTTTGTGCGTAGTTTTACTTTTATAGAACATAGTTCTTTGTGTGTAGTTCTTATTTACTAGAACATAATTCTTTGTGTGTAGTCCTTCTTTACTAGAACATAGTTCTTTGTGTGTAGTTTTACTTTTATAGAACATAGTTCTTTGTGTGTTGTTTTACTTTTATAGAACATAGTTCTTTGTGTGTTGTTTTACTTTATAGAACATAGTTCTTTGTGTGTAGTTTTACTTTCATAGAACATACTTCTTTGTCTGTAGTTTTACTTTCATAGAACATAGTTCTTTGTGTGTAGTTTTACTTTCATAGAACATAGTTCTTTGTGTGTAGTTTTACTTTTATAGAACATAGTTCTTTGTGCATAGTTATTCTTTAATAGAACATAGTTCTTTGTGCATAGTTTTACTTTTATAGAACATAGTTCTTTGTGTGTAGTTTTACTTGTATAGAACATAATTCTTTGTGTGTTGTTTTACTTTTATAGAACATAGTTCTTTGTGTGTAGTTTTACTTTTATAGAACATAGTTCTTTGTGTGTAGTTTTACTTTATAGAACATACTTCTTTGTGTGTAGCTTTACTTTCATAGAACATTGTTCTTTGTGTGTAGTTTTACTTTTATAAAACATAGTTCTTTGAGTGCAGTTGTACTTGTATAGAACAAAGTTCTTTGTGTGTTTTACTTTTATAGAACATAGTTCTTTGTGTGTAGTTTTACTTTTATAGAACATAGGTCTTTGTGTGTAGTTCTTCTTTACTAGAACATTATTCTTTGTGTGTAGTTCTTCTTTTATAGAACATAGTTCTTTGTGTGTAGATCATTCGTTCCTGTGTGGCTTCAGATCTGTTTCAAATTGTTAATTTCTATGTGACCTGTCATTTATTTTGTATTAATTATTAATTTCTATGTGACCTGTCATTTTTTTGTAATAATTGTTAATTTCTATGTGACCTGTCATTTATTTTGTAGTAATTGTTCATTTCGGTGTGACCTGTCATTTATTTTGTAGTAATTGTTCATTTCTATGTGACCTGTCATTTATTTTGTAGTAATTGTTCATTTCTATGTGACCTGTCATTTATTTGGTAGTAATTGTTCATTTCTATGTGACCTGTCATTTGTCATAACATAGACTAACTGTCCTTTGTATGCAGCAATATGATGCCAACAGAGGCAGACAGCAGCAGGACCATGGACAGAAGGAAAGATACAGACCTTATTAACTGGAATTCTGTCCCGACATCATCGGTTGCTGTTGTTTGTTGTGGCACATTCTCCTGTCCAGCGGAGACTCTGAACTAAATAAAGTCGGTTTTTATTTCTTTTAGTTTGAGAGTCGAAGTTTGTGGTATATTTGTCCATTTTTTGTAATAAATGAATATGATTGTGTTATGTTTTGTTGAATGATTCTGGCAGCCAGGATGATTGAGCGTTGTGTGTGAATGATTGTTGTATCGGTTAAGGTCTAATGGTTTTATTGCGTTGTCTCAGTATGCTATGGTTTATGTATCTAGTAGGTTTGTTTGTGCCTGATAAGTAGGGTTGAGGTAGTAGGAGTAGAGTGGAGCCAGAGACTCTGTTATCTGTGGAGTCAGAGACTGTTATGTGTGGAGTCTTAGAGTCCAGTTATGGTAAAAGGTAAAATCTTTGTCTGAGGCAATTATGGGATGGGTGGAGGTCATCAGCAGTTAGGGGAAATGGGGGTCTGTATGAAGCAAGGATTGTCCGAGGTCAAAGGTCTGTTGAAATGAACCACCTTCAGTGTTTGTCTGTTCCCTCATTTGTCCATTAGAATGTCTGTCTGTGTCTTCTTTTAATAAAATTGATAAATACAGAGAGCCCTGTAATAGATAATTGAGCAGTAGATAAATACAGAGAGCCCTGTAATAGATAATTGAGCAGTAGATAAATACAGAGAGCCCTGTAATAGATAATTGAGCAGTAGATAAATACAGAGAGCCCTGTAATAGATAATTGAGCAGTAGATAAATACAGAGAGCCCTGTAATAGATAATTGAGCAGCAGATAAATACAGAGAGCCCTGTAATAGATAATTGAGCAGTAGATAAATACAGAGAGCCCTGTAATAGATAATTGAGCAGTAGATAAATACAGAGAGCCCTGTAATAGATAATTGAGCAGTAACTCGTTTACCTAGAAGTTCTGTTTCTACTGACATGTTAGTGTACAGGTCTTATGGTGAAGGGTGGCTAGGGGTAGAGAAGGGTGGCCAAGTCTGTCAATGGTGCCCCAATGACCCCTGGGTTGACTAACTCTGTCAGTAGTGCTCCAATGACCCCCGGGTTGACTAAGTCTGTCAGTAGTGCCTCAATGACCCCCGGGTTGAGTAAGTTTGTCAGTAGTGCTCCAATGACCCCCGGGTTGACTAAGTCTGTCAGTAGTGCTCCAATGACCCCCGGGTTGACTAAGTCTGTCAGTAGTGCTCCAATGACCCCCGGGTTGACTAAGTCTGTCAGTAGTGCCTCAATGACCCCCGGGTTGAGTAAGTTTGTCAGTAGTGCTCCAATGACCCCCGGGTTGACTAAGTCTGTCAGTAGTGCTCCAATGACCCCCGGGTTGACCAAGTCTGTCAGTAGTGCCCCAATGACCCCCGGGTTGAGTAAGTCTATCAGTAGTGCCTCAGTGACCCCCGGGTTGAATAAGTCTGTCAGTAGTGCCCCAATGACTCCCGGGTTGAATAAGTCTGTCAGTAGTGCTCCAATGACTCCCGGGTTGAGTAAGTTTGTCAGTAGTGCTCCAGTGACCCCCGGGTTGAATAAGTCTGTCAGTAGTGCCTCAATGACCCTCTGGTTGAGTAAGTCTATCAGTAGTGCTCCAATGACCCCTGGGTTGACTAAGTCTGTCAGTAGTGCTTCAATGACCCCTGGGTTGACTAAGTCTGTCAGTAGTGCTCCAATGACCCCTGGGTTGACTAAGTCTGTCAGTAGTGCCTCAATGACTCCCGGGTTGAGTAAGTCTGTCAGTAGTGCCTCAATGACTCCCGGGTTGACTAAGTCTGTCAGTAGTGCCCCAATGACCCCTGGGTTGACTAAGTCTGTCAGTAGTGCCCCAATGACCCCTGGGTTGACTAAGTCTGTCAGTGGTGCCCCAATGCCCATGGGTTGACCAAGTCTTGTCAGTAGTGCCTCAATGACCCCTGGGTTGACTAAGTCTGTCAGTAGTGCCCCAATGACCCCGGGTTGACTAAGTCTGTCAGTAGTGCTTCAATGACCCCTGGGTTGACTAAGTCTGTCAGTAGTGCCTCAATGACCCCCGGGTTGACTAAGTCTGTCAGTAGTGCCTCAATGACCCCTGGGTTGAGTAAGTCTTGTCAGTAGTGCCTCAATGACCCCTGGGTTGAGTAAGTCTTGTCAGTAGTGCCTCAATGACCCCTGGGTTGACTAAGTCTTGTCAGTAGTGCCTCAATGACCCCTGGGTTGACTAAGTCTGTCAGTAGTGCCTCAATGACCCCTGGGTTGAGTAAGTCTTTCAGTAGTGCTCCAATGACCCCCGGGTTGACTAAGTCTGTCAGCAGTGCTCCAATGACCCCCGGGTTGACTAAGTCTGTCAATGGTGCCCCAATGACCCCTGGGTTGACTAACTCTGTCAGTAGTGCTCCAATGACCCCCGGGTTGACTAAGTCTGTCAGTAGTGCCTCAATGACCCCTGGGTTGAGTAAGTTTGTCAGTAGTGCTCCAATGACCCCCGGGTTGACTAAGTCTGTCAGTAGTGCTCCAATGACCCCCGGGTTGACTAAGTCTGTCAGTAGTGCTCCAATGACCCCCGGGTTGACTAAGTCTGTCAGTAGTGCCTCAATGACCCCCGGGTTGAGTAAGTTTGTCAGTAGTGCTCCAATGACCCCGGGTTGACTAAGTCTGTCAGTAGTGCTCCAATGACCCCCGGGTTGACCAAGTCTGTCAGTAGTGCCCCAATGACCCCCGGGTTGAGTAAGTCTATCAGTAGTGCCTCAGTGACCCCGGGTTGAATAAGTCTGTCAGTAGTGCCCCAATGACTCCCGGGTTGAATAAGTCTGTCAGTAGTGCTCCAATGACTCCCGGGTTGAGTAAGTTTGTCAGTAGTGCTCCAGTGACCCCTGGTTGACTAAGTCTGTCAGTAGTGCCTCAATGACCCTCTGGTTGAGTAAGTCTATCAGTAGTGCTCCAATGACCCCTGGGTTGACTAAGTCTGTCAGTAGTGCTTCAATGACCCCCGGGTTGACTAAGTTTGTCAGTAGTGCTCCAATGACCCCTGGGTTGACTAAGTCTATCAGTAGTGCCTCAGTGACCCCCGGGTTGAGTAAGTCTGTCAGTAGTGCTTCAATGACCCCCGGGTTGACTAAGTTTGTCAGTAGTGCTCCAATGACCCCTGGGTTGACTAAGTCTATCAGTAGTGCCTCAGTGACCCCTGGGTTGACTAAGTCTATCAGTAGTGCCAATGACCCCGGGTTGAGTGTCAGTAGTGCTCCCCGGGTTGACTAAGTCTATCAGTAGTGCTCAGTGACCCCCGGGTTGAGTAATTCTGTCAGTAGTGCTCCAATGACCCCCGGGTTGACTAAGTCTTTCAGTAGTGCTCCAATGACCCCCGGGTTGACTAAGTCTGTCAGCAGTGCTCCAATCACCCCGGGTTGACTAAGTCTGTCAGTAGTGTCCCAATGACCCCCGGATTGACTAAGTCTGTCAGTAGTGCCCCAATGACCCCTGGGTTGACTAAGTCTGTAAGTAGTGCCCCAATGACCCTGGGTTGACTAAGTCTGTAAGTAGTGCCACAATGACCCCCGGGTTGACTAAGTCTGTCAGTAGTGCCCCAATGACCCCTGGGTTGACTAAGTCTGTAAGTAGTGCCCCAATGACCCTGGGTTGACTAAGTCTGTCAGTGGTGCCCCAATGCCCATGGGTTGACCAAGTCTTGTCAGTAGTGCCTCAATGACCCCCGGGTTGACTAAGTCTGTCAGTAGTGCCTCAATGACCCCCGGGTTGACCAAGTCTGTCAGTGGTGCCCCAATACTCATGGGTTGACCAAGTCTTGTCAGTAGTGCCTCAATGACCCCCGGGTTGACTAAGTCTGTCAGTAGTGCCCCAATGACCCCTGGGTTGACTAAGTCTGTCAGTAGTGCCTCAGTGACCCCAGGTTGAGCAACTCTTGTCAGTAGTGCCTCAATGATCCCCAGGTTGACTAAGTCTGTCAGTAGTGCCCCAATGACCCCCGGGTTGACTAAGTCTGTCAGTAGTGCTCCAATGACCCCCGGGTTGACTAAGTCTGTCAGTAGTACCCCAATGACCCCCGGGTTGACTAAGTCTGTAAGTAGTGCCCCAATGACCCCTGGGTTGACTAAGTCTGTCAGTAGTGCCCCAATGCCCATGGGTTGACCAAGTCTTGTCAGTAGTGCCTCAATGACCCCTGGGTTGACTAAGTCTGTCAGTAGTGCCTCAATGACCCCCGGGTTGACCAAGTCTGTCAGTGGTGCCCCAATACTCATGGGTTGACCAAGTCTTGTCAGTAGTGCCCCAATGACCCCTGGGTTGACTAAGTCTGTCAGTAGTGCCCCAATGCCCATGGGTTGACCAAGTCTTGTCAGTAGTGCCTCAATGACCCCTGGGTTGACTAAGTCTGTCAGTAGTGCCTCAATGACCCCCGGGTTGACCAAGTCTGTCAGTGGTGCCCCAATACTCATGGGTTGACCAAGTCTTGTCAGTAGTGCCTCAATGACCCCCGGGTTGACTAATTCTGTCAGTAGTGCCTCAATGACCCCCGGGTTGACTAAGTCTGTCAGTAGTGCTCCAATGACCCCCCGGTTGACTAAGTCTGTCAGTAGTGCCCCAATGACCCCCAGGTTGACTAAGTCTGTCAGTGGTGACCCAATGACCCTCTGGTTGACTAAGTCTGTCAGTAGTGCCCCAATGACCCCCGGGTTGACTAAGTCTGTCAGTAGTGCCCCAATGACCCCCGGGTTGACTAAGTCTGTCAGTAGTGCCTCAATGACTCCCGGGTTGACTAAGTCTGTCAGTAGTGCCCTAATGACCCCCGGGTTGACTAAGTCTGTCAGTAGTGCCCCAATGACCCCCGGGTTGACTAAGTCTGTCAGTAGTGCCCCAATGACCCCTGGGTTGACTAAGTCTGTAAGTAGTGCCACAATGACCCCCGGGTTGACTAAGTCTGTCAGTAGTGCCCCAATGACCCCTGGGTTGACTAAGTCTGTCAGTAGTGCTCCAATGACCCCCGGGTTGACTAAGTCTGTCGGTAGTGCTCCAATGACCCCCGGGTTGACTAAGTCTGTCAGTAGTGCTCCAATGACCCCCGGGTTGACTAAGTCTGTCAGTAGTGCCTCAATGACCCCCGGGTTGAGTAAGTTTGTCAGTAGTGCTCCAATGACCCCCGGGTTGACTAAGTCTGTCAGTAGTGCTCCAATGACCCCCCGGGTTGACCAAGTCTGTCAGTAGTGCCCAATGACCCCCGGGTTGAGTAAGTCTATCAGTAGTGCCTCAGTGACCCCCGGGTTGAATAAGTCTGTCAGTAGTGCCCCAATGACTCCCGGGTTGAATAAGTCTGTCAGTAGTGCTCCAATGACCCCCGGGTTGACTAAGTCTGTCAGTAGTGCTTCAATGACCCCTGGGTTGACTAAGTCTGTCAGTAGTGCCTCAATGACCCCTGGGTTGACTAAGTCTGTCAGTAGTGCCCCAATGACCCCTGGGTTGACTAAGTCTGTCAGTAGTGCCCCAATGACCCCTGGGTTGACTAAGTCTGTCAGTGGTGCCCCAATGCCCATGGGTTGACCAAGTCTTGTCAGTAGTGCCTCAATGACCCCTGGGTTGACTAAGTCTGTCAGTAGTACCTCAATGACCCCCGGATTGACTAAGTCTGTCAGTAGTGCCCCAATGACCCCCGGGTTGACTAAGTCTGTCAGTAGTGCTTCAATGACCCCTGGGTTGACTAAGTCTGTCAGTAGTGCCTCAATGACCCCTGGGTTGACTAAGTCTGTCAGTAGTGCCTCAATGACCCCTGGGTTGAGTAAGTCTGTCAGTAGTGCTCCAATGACCCCCGGGTTGACTAAGTCTGTCAGCAGTGCTCCAATGACCCCCGGGTTGACTAAGTCTGTCAGTAGTGTCCCAATGACCCCCGGATTGACTAAGTCTGTCAGTAGTGCCCCAATGACCCCTGGGTTGACTAAGTCTGTAAGTAGTGCCCCAATGACCCTGGGTTGACTAAGTCTGTAAGTAGTGCCACAATGACCCCCGGGTTGACTAAGTCTGTCAGTAGTGCCCCAATGACCCCTGGGTTGACTAAGTCTGTAAGTAGTGCCCCAATGACCCTGGGTTGACTAAGTCTGTCAGTGGTGCCCCAATGCCCATGGGTTGACCAAGTCTTGTCAGTAGTGCCTCAATGACCCCCGGGTTGACTAAGTCTGTCAGTAGTGCCTCAATGACCCCCGGGTTGACCAAGTCTGTCAGTGGTGCCCCAATACTCATGGGGTGACCAAGTCTTGTCAGTAGTGCTCCAATGACCCCCGGGTTGACTAAGTCTGTCAGTAGTGCCCCAATGACCCCCGGGTTGACTAAGTCTGTCAGTAGTGCTCCAATGACCCCCGGGTTGACTAAGTCTGTCAGTAGTACCCCAATGACCCCCGGGTTGACTAAGTCTGTAAGTAGTGCCCCAATGACCCCTGGGTTGACTAAGTCTGTCAGTAGTGCCCCAATGCCCATGGGTTGACCAAGTCTTGTCAGTAGTGCCTCAATGACCCCTGGGTTGACTAAGTCTGTCAGTAGTGCCTCAATGACCCCCGGGTTGACCAAGTCTGTCAGTGGTGCCCCAATACTCATGGGTTGACCAAGTCTTGTCAGTAGTGCCCCAATGACCCCTGGGTTGACTAAGTCTGTCAGTAGTGCCCCAATGCCCATGGGTTGACCAAGTCTTGTCAGTAGTGCCTCAATGACCCCTGGGTTGACTAAGTCTGTCAGTAGTGCCTCAATGACCCCGGGTTGACCAAGTCTGTCAGTGGTGCCCCAATACTCATGGGTTGACCAAGTCTTGTCAGTAGTGCCTCAATGACCCCCGGGTTGACTAATTCTGTCAGTAGTGCCTCAATGACCCCCGGGTTGACTAAGTCTGTCAGTAGTGCTCCAATGACCCCCCGGTTGACTAAGTCTGTCAGTAGTGCCCCAATGACCCCCAGGTTGACTAAGTCTGTCAGTGGTGACCCAATGACCCTCGGGTTGACTAAGTCTGTCAGTAGTGCCCCAATGACCCCCGGGTTGACTAAGTCTAAAAGTAGTGCCCAATGACCCCCGGGTTGACTAAGTCTGTCAGTAGTGCCTCAATGACCCCCGGGTTGACTAAGTCTGTCAGTAGTGCCCCAATGACCCCCGGGTTGACTATGTCTGTCAGTAGTGCCCCAATGACCCCCGGGTTGACTAAGTCTGTCAGTAGTGCCCCAATGACCCCTGGGTTGACTAAGTCTGTAAGTAGTGCCACAATGACCCCCGGGTTGACTAAGTCTGTCAGTAGTGCCCCAATGACCCCTGGGTTGACTAAGTCTGTAAGTAGTGCCCCAATGACCCTGGGTTGACTAAGTCTGTCAGTGGTGCCCCAATGCCCATGGGTTGACCAAGTCTTGTCAGTAGTGCCTCAATGACCCCCGGGTTGACAAGTCTGTCAGTAGTGCCTCAATGACCTCCGGGTTGACCAAGTCTGTCAGTGGTGCCCCAATACTCATGGGTTGACCAAGTCTTGTCAGTAGTGCCTCAATGACCCCCGGGTTGACTAAGTCTGTCAGTAGTGCCCCAATGACCCCTGGGTTGACTAAGTCTGTCAGTAGTGCCTCAGTGACCCCCAGGTTGAGCAACTCGTCAGTAGTGCCTCAGTGACCCCCGGGTTGACTAAGTCTGTCAGTAGTGCCTCAATGACCCCCGGGTTGACTAAGTCTGTCAGTAGTGCCCCAATGACCCCCGGGTTGACTAAGTCTGTCAGTAGTGCTCCAATGACCCCCGGGTTGACTAAGTCTGTCAGTAGTACCCCAATGACCCCCGGGTTGACTAAGTCTGTAAGTAGTGCCCCAATGACCCCTGGGTTGACTAAGTCTGTCAGTAGTGCCCCAATGCCCATGGGTTGACCAAGTCTTGTCAGTAGTGCCTCAATGACCCCTGGGTTGACTAAGTCTGTCAGTAGTGCCTCAATGACCCCCGGGTTGACCAAGTCTGTCAGTGGTGCCCCAATACTCATGGGTTGACCAAGTCTTGTCAGTAGTGCCCCAATGACCCCTGGGTTGACTAAGTCTGTCAGTAGTGCCCCAATGACCCCCGGGTTGACTAAGTCTGTCAGTAGTGCCTCAATGACCCCCGGGTTGACTAAGTCTGTCAGTAGTGCCCCAATGACCCCCGGGTTGACTAAGTCTGTCAGTAGTGCCCCAATGACCCCCGGGTTGACTAAGTCTGTCAGTAGTGCCCCAATGACCCCCGGGTTGACTAAGTCTGTCAGTAGTGCCCCAATGACCCCCGGGTTGACTAAGTCTGTCAGTAGTGCCCCAATGCCCATGGGTTGACCAAGTCTTGTCAGTAGTGCCCCAATGACCCCTGGGTTGACTAAGTCTGTCAGTAGTGCCCCAATGACCCCCGGGTTGACTAAGTCTGTCAGTAGTGCCCCAATGACCCCCGGGTTGACTAAGTCTGTCAGTAGTGCCCCAATGACCCCCGGGTTGACTAAGTCTGTCAGTAGTGCCCCAATGACCCCCGGGTTGACTAAGTCTGTCAGTAGTGCCTCAATGACCCCCGGGTTGACTAAGTCTGTCAGTAGTGCCCCAATGACCCCCGGGTTGACTAAGTCTGTCAGTAGTGCCCCAATGACCCCCGGGTTGACTAAGTCTGTCAGTAGTGCCCCAACGACTCCTGTTGTTATGTGAAGAAGAAGGTATAATGATTGTAAGGCCTAACTGTGTGTGTGGTCAAGAGCTCTATAAGAGAAGTGTTGATTGATCTGTTATGTAGATGTCATGGCTCGTACAGAATATGTGAGGCTATTTGAATTGTTGCTGATATGTATGACATGTATTCTGACAACACACAAAGTACTTCAAACTGCTTATGTCTAAAGATAATAATAGTCTGACCAGAGTTAGGGACATCAGCATACAAGTTGTCCAGAAATGGCACTGATGATGGCCACATGAACTTTCTATATTCATCATTTGCTTGACATAGCAGGTATTTAGCAGTCTTCTCATATCTGTATGTTGTGTGAAAGCTGGGAAACAACACAGAATGTCTCTCTGAACAATGTTTGGTCATACACTCATATGTGCTCATGTTCCCTTCAAAATAGAATATTGGTCAGAGTCCCAACTGGAAAATAGGTCATGGCATAACATGGTTAAATCAGCACTTTTGATAAACCAAAAAGTGCCCAGTCAATTTTATCATTTGATGAGATATTTACACATTGGTTCCAGTAGCTCACAGGCTGTCATTCAATATTATATTGCAGTTTGTCATAATGTCAAGTATACGTCCTTACTAAAGGATTATTGAGGAGGCACCATCCCGTACGGCTGTTAGTCATGCCTCTTGTATACCAAGTACATCATCATTAGGTGCCAGATATATATGTACGAGGCGTATGTTGAAATAGCCATAACAAATACACGCCATCTCCATATGTGTTTTCTGCACTTGAAATCTTCATGCTAATGTCACTCACATATAGCAAGTTTCTTGTATACCAAGACATGCTTGAAGTTGTGCTGACCAACATCTATGGACATGTACCTCCTTAACTCCAAAAGTTTGTTCAGGTCAAGGCAACCTGTTTCTGGGGATGCTCTCATCAGTTGGAGGCCATGTCAGTAACAACAAAGTAGGTCACGAGATGTCCATCGCAGCAGTCAAACGATGGAGCTGGCTACATCAGAGAGCACGTCCAATAATGTCAATCACAGATACAGTAACATCAATCACAGATCCAGTAATGTCAATCACAGATCCAGTAATGTCAATCACAGATCCAGTAACATCAATCACAGATCCAGTAATGTCAATCACAGATCCAGTAACATCAATCACAGATGCAGTAATGTCAATCACAGATCCAGTAATGTCAATCACAGATCCAGTAATGTCAATCACAGATCCAGTAACATCAATCACAGATCCAGTAATGTCAATCACAGATCCAGTAACATCAATCACAGATCCAGTAATGTCAATCACAGATCCAATAACATCAATCACAGATTCCATGGACTTTAGAGGGAAGTTGAAAGAGAGGTGGAACGCAGGCACCCATAGTGAGCAGGTCAGAGAGATTTTGTTGTTTCCCTCCAGAACTCCTCAAAAGGCATTGCAGCTGTTTCAACAGTGCACAGTTAGAGCAAGAAGATGAAACATCTGTCAGTGCACAGCTTAGAGCAAGAAGATGAAACATCTGTCAGTGCACAGCTTAGAGCAAGAAGATGAAACATCTGTCAGTGCACAGCTTAGAGCAAGAAGATGAAACATCTGTCAGTGCACAGCTTAGAGCAAGAAGATGAAACATCTGTCAGTGCACAGCTTAGAGCAAGAAGATGAAACATCTGTCAGTGCACAGCTTAGTGCAAGAAGATGAAACATCTGTCAGTGCACAGCTTAGTGCAAGAAGATGAAACATCTGTCAGTGCACAGCTTAGTGCAAGAAGATGAAACATCTGTCAGTGCACAGCTTAGTGCAAGGATATGAAATATCTTCAAGATTTGATGAAAACTTCTGTCAGCGACAGCTGGAAGATGACCAGAGCAAGCACAAAGCACCAACTAAATTGTGTAGGAAAGCACTTCTATGAGAGGAAAGATCTCTAAGACACTTCCATTTGATACATCAACTATGGCCAGCATACATCAACTATGGCCAGCATACATCAACTATGGCCAGCATACATCAACTATGGCCAGCATACATCAACTGTGGCCAGCATACATCAACTGTGGCCAGCATACATCAACTATGGCCAGCATACATCAACTATGGCCAGCATACATCAACTATGGCCAGCATACATCAACTATGGCCAGCATACATCAACTATGGCCAGCATACATCAACTGTGGCCAGCATACATCAACTATGGCCAGCATACATCAACTGTGGCCAGCATACATCAACTGTGGCCAGCATACATCAACTGTGGCCAGCATACATCAACTATGGCCAGCATACATCAACTATGGCCAGCATACATCAACTGTGGCCAGCATACATCAACTGTGGCCAGCATACATCAACTATGACCAGCATACATCAACTATGGCCAGCATACATCAACTATGGCCAGCATACATCAACTATGGCCAGCATACATCAACAAATGATATGCTTTTTGGTTGTTAGTTATTTTAATGTTGAAACTGAATATGTTGTAGTACAACTTGTGTGTTGATGCCATTGTTGTTGTCTTGTAACATTTGATTGTACTTCCTGATCACAGACTGGTGTCAGCATATCTCAGCAATGAGAACTAGCTTGTATGGGCTTTCTATGGAAGTGTTTATTGAGGTGTTTTTTTTTTTTTGGGGGGGGGGGGGGAGGGGCGGGTTTGATGTGGGTGTGGACTGTGTTTAATGTGCTAGGTTTGTGTATGGTGCCAATTGTGAATATCTTCACAACATGGGGAATACCTTCACAACATGGGAAATACCTTCATAACATGAAGATGTCTTCACAACATGGGGAATACCTTCACAACATGGACACTAGTTTAGGGAGGAAGTGACGTCATTTAGGATAATGTTTGAGCAGCCCCTCATTTTCTTGTATCAGCTCATCTCTGTGAACATTATTTGACAATAAATTTACAACATCTCGTTGTCTTCTCTTTGTTTATCTCATCATAGGATTGTTGAGTCAGTGAAACTGTTGAGTCAGTGAATGTGTGGAGCCAGCCAGTTTGCTAATAGAAATCTTGTATAGAAACAACTATAGATGATGTGTGAGAGCATTCTACCAGACAGCCAGTTAGTCCATGTGTTACTTCAGCCTGGTTTAACCTTATGTAGCCTGCGGGCCTTGAGTTGGACCATGATGGGTTGCCTGCGGGCCTTGAGTTGGACCATGATGGGTTGCCTGCAGACCTTGAGTTGGACCAAGATGGGTTGCCTGAGGGCCTTGAGTTTGTTTGACTGATGGGTTCACTGCGGGCCTTGGTTTTTACCACGATGGGTTGCCTGCGGGCCTTGAGTTGGACCAAGATGGGTTCACTGCGGGCCTTGGTTTTTACCACGATGGGTTGCCTGCGCGCCTTGAGTTGGACCACGATGGGTTTGCTGCAGACCTTGAATTGGACTATGATGGGTTGCCTGCAGGCCTTGAGTTGGTTTGACTTTGATGGGTTTACTGCGGGCCTTGCTTTTTAACCACGATGGGTTGCCTGCGGGCCTTAGGTTGGACTACGATGGGTTGCCTGCAGGCCTTGAGTTGGACTTTGATGGGTTCCCTGCAGGTCTTGAGTTTGTTTGACTTTGATGGGTTCCCTGCAGACCTAGAGTTGGACCACGATGGGTTGCCTGCAGGCCTTGAGTTGGACTTTGATATGTTCCCTGTGGGCCTTGGTTTGGACCACGATGGGTTTCCTGCAGGCCTTGAGTTTGTTTGACTTTGATGGGTTGCCTGCAGGCCTTGAGTTGGACTTTGATATGTTCCCTGTGGGCCTTGAGTTGGACCACAATGGGTTGCCTGCGGGCCTTGAGTTGGACCACGATGTATTACTTTGTTTGTTAATTCCAGAGCAAGCATTTCTCTCATACTTGGCACAAAGTGACAGAGATATGCCCTTCTCTCAGACTTGGCACAAATGACAGAGATATGCCCTTCTCTCAGACTTGGCACAAAATGACATATATGCCCTTCTCTCAGACTTGGCACACAATAACAGAGATATGTCCATCTCTCAGACTTGGCACAAAATGACAGATATATGCCCTTCTCTCAGACTTGGCACACAATAACAGAGATATGTCCATCTCTCAGACTTGGGACAAAATGACAGATATATGCCCTTCTCTCAGACTTGGCACACAATAACAGAGATATGTCCTTCTCTCAGACTTGGCACACAATAACAGATATATGCCCTTCTCTCAGACTTGGCACACTATAACAGAGATATGTCCATCTCTCAGACTTGGCACAAAATGACAGATATATGCCCTTCTCTCAGACTTGGCACACAATGACAGAGATATGCCCTTCTCTCAGACTTGGCACACAATAACAGAGATATGCCCTTCTCTCAGACTTGGCACACAATGACAGATATATGCCCTTCTCTCAGACTTGGCACGAAATGACAGAGATATGTCCATCTCTCAGACTTGGCACACAATGACAGATATATGCCCTTCTCTCAGACTTGGCACAAATTTACAGATATATGCCCTTCTCTCAGACTTGGCACACAATGACAGATATATGCCCTTCTCTCAGACTTGGCACACAATGACAGATATATGCCCTTCTCTCAGACTTGGCACACAATAACAGATATATGCCCTTCTCTCAGACTTGGCACACTATAACAGAGATATGTCCATCTCTCAGACTTGGCACACAATGACAGATATATGCCCTTCTCTCAGACTTGGCACACAATGACAGAGATATGTCCATCTCTCAGACTTGGCACACAATAACTGAGATATGTCCTTCTCTCAGACTTGGCACAAAATGACAGATATATGCCCTTCTTTCAGACTTGGCACACAATAACAGATATATGCCCTTCTCTCAGACTTGGCACACAGTAACAGAGATATGCCCTCTCTCAGATTTGGCACACAATAACAGAGATATGTCCATCTCTCAGACTCGGCACACAATGACAGAGATATGTCCATCTCTCAGACTTGGCACACAATGACAGATATATGCCCTTCTCTCAGACTTGGCACAAAATGACAGATATATGCCCTTCTCTCAGACTTGGCATACAATGACAGATATATGCCCTTCTCTCGGACATGACACACAATGACAGATATATGCCCTTCTCTCAGACTTGGCACACAATAACAGAGATATGCCCTCTCTCAGACTTGGCACACAATGACAGAGATATGCCCATGCCCTCTCTCAGACTTTGCACACAATGACAGAGATATGCCCTCTCTCAGACTTGCCCTAAAATGACAGATATATGCCCTTCTCTCAGACTTGGCATACAATGACAGAGATATGCCTTTCTCTCAGACATGACACACAATGACAGAGATATGCCCTTCTCTCAGACTTGGCACACAATAACAGAGATATCCCTCTCTCAGACTTGACACACAATAACAGAGATATGCCCTTCTCTCAGACTTGGCACAAAATGACAGAGATATGCCTTTCTCTCAGACTTGGCACAAAATGACAGAGATATGCCCTTCTCTCAGACTTGGCACAAAATGACAGAGATATGCCCTTCGCTCAGACTTGGCACAAAATGACAGATATATGCCCTTCTCTCAGACTTGGCACAAAATGACAGAGATATGCCCCTCTCTCAGACTTGGCACACAATGACAGAGATATGTCCATCTCTCAGACTTGGCACAAAATGACAGAGATATGCCCTTCTCTCAGAGTTGGCACACAATAACAGAGATATGCCCTTCTCTCAGACTTGACACACAATGACAGAGATATGCCCTTCTCTCAGACTTGGCACACAATGACAGAGATATGCCCTTCTCTCAGACTTGGCACACAATGACAGAGATATGCCCTTCTCTCAGACTTGGCACACAATGACAGAGATATGCCCTTCTCTCATTCTTGGCACACAATGACAGAGATATGCTCTTCTCTCAGACTTGACACACAATGACAGAGATATGCCCTCTCTCAGACTTGGCACACAATGACAGAGATATGCCCTTCTCTCAGACTTGGCACACAATGACAGAGATATGCCCTCTCTCAGACTTGGCACAAAATGACAGAGATATGCTCTTCTCTCAGACTTGGCACACAATGACAGAGATATGCCCTCTCTCAGACTTGACACACAATGACAGAGATATGCTCTTCTCTCAGACTTGGCACACAATGACAGAGATATGCTCTTCTCTCAGACTTGGCACACAATAACAGAGATATGCCCTCTCTCAGACTTGACACACAATGACAGAGATATGCCCTCTCTCAGACTTGACACACAATGACAGAGATATGCTCTTTTCTCAGACTTGGCACAAAATAACAGAGATATGCCCTTCTCTCAGACTTGGCACACAATGACAGAGATATGCCCTTCTCTCAGACTTGGCACACACTGACAGAGATATGCCCTCTCTCAGACTTGGCACACAATGACAGAGATATGCCCTTCTCTCAGACTTGGCACACAATGACAGAGATATGCCCATCTCTCAGACTTGGCACACAATGACAGAGATATGCCCTCTCTCAGACTTGACACACAATAACAGAGATATGCCCTTCTCTCAGACTTGGCACACAATGACAGAGATATGCCCTTCTCTCGGACATGACACACAATGACAGAGATATGCCCTTCTCTCAGACTTGGCACACAATGACAGAGATATGCCCTTCTCTCGGACATGACACACAATAACAGAGATATGCCCTTCTCTCAGACTTGACACACAATAACAGAGATATGCCCTTCTCTCAGACTTGGCACACAATGACAGAGATATGCCCTTCTCTCAGACTTGGCACACAATGACAGAGATATGCCCTTCTCTCAGACTTGGCACACAATGACAGAGATATGCCCTTCTCTCAGACTTGGCACACAATGACAGAGATATGCCCTTCTCTCAGACCTGACTTAAATATTACTGGATATTTATAGGGACGGAACTGACGTCATGCTCATCACCTAAAAAAATGAAGTGTAGAAGGTCAACGAATGTAGGCACTATCATCAGGTGGAGTGGCCACGGCGCTCTCATTTCTTTCTTCTCGCACGAGAATCAGGAAGTGACGTCTGTAGGTCAGTTTCTGAGAGCAGGAGGAGGGAATGAAGGGAGAAATTGGAAGAAATGTGAGGAGGAGGCAGGCATAATGGAAGAATTGGGTGAGGAGGAGGAGGCAGAAATAATGGAAGAATTGGGGGTGGAGGAGGAGGCAGAGAAATAATGGAAGAATTGGGGGAGGAGGCAGAAATAATGGAAGAATTGGGGGAGGAGGAGGAGGCAGAAATAATGGAAGAATTTTGGGGGAGGAGGAGGAGGCAGAAATAATGGAAGAATTGGGGAGGAGGAGGAGGCAGAAATAATGGAAGAATTGGGGGAGGAGGAGGAGGCAGAAATAATGGAAGAATTGGGGGAGGAGGAGGCAGAAATAATGAGAGAATTGGGGGGCAGGAGGAGGCAGTAATAATGAGAAAATTGGGGGGGGGGGCAGAAATAATGGAAGAATTGGGGAGGGGGGCGGCAGCAATAATGAGAGAATTGGGGGGGCAGTAATAATGAGAGAATTTGGGGGAGGAAGAGGAGGCAGTCATGAGAGAATTGGGGAGGAGGGGCAGTAATAATGAGAGAATTGGGTGGATGAGGCAGTAATAATGAGAGAATTATGGGCGGGCAGAAATAATGAAACAATTGTGGGGTAGGAGGAGGCAGTAATAATGAGAAAATTGGGGGGAGGAGGAGGAGGCAGTAATAATGGAAGAAATGGGGGAGGAGGAAGAGGCAGTAATAATGAGAGAATTGGGGAGGAGGCAGAAATAATGTAAGAAGTGAGGGAGAAGAAGGAGGCAGAAGTAATGGGAGAATTGGGAGAGGGGGAGGAGGCAGTAATAATGGGAGAATTGGAGGAGGAGGAGGCAGAAATATTGGAAGATTTGGGGGCTGGGGCAGGCAGAAATAATGGAAGAATTTGGGAGGAGGAGGAGGCAGAAATAATGGAAGAATTGGGGGGGGAGGAAGAGGCAGTAATAATGGAAGAATTGGGGGAGGAGGAGGAGGAGGCAGAAATAATGGAAGAATTGGGGGAGGAGGAGGAGGCAGAAATAATGGAAGAATTGGGGGAGGAGGAGGAGGAGGCAGAAATAATGGAAGAATTGGGGGAGGAGGAGGAGGCAGAAATAATGGAAGAATTGGGGAGGGGGAGGAGGAGGCAGAAATAATGGAAGAATAAGGGGGAGGAGGAGGAGGCAGAAATAATGGAAGAATTGGGGGAGGAGGAGGAGGCAGTAATACTGAGAGAATTGGGGGAGGAGGATGAGGCAGTAATAATGGAAGAATTGGGGGAGGAGGAGGTAGCAGTAATAATGAGAGAAATGGTGGAAGGAGGCAGAAATAATGGAAGATTTGCGGGTAGGAGGCAGTAATAATGAGAGAATTGGGGGAGGGTGAAGAGGAGGCAGAAATACTGGAAGAATTGGGGGAGGATCTAGAAATACTGGAATAATTGGGAGGAGGAGGCAGAAATACTGGAAGAATTGGGCGGAGGAGGAGGCAGAAATACTGGAAGAATTGGGCGGAGGAGGAGGCAGAAATACTGGAAGAATTGGGGGGAAGGGGAAGACAGAAATAATGGAAGGGGAGGGGGAGGCAGAAATAATGGAAGAATTGGGGGAGGAGGAGGAGGCAGAAATAATTGAAGAATTAGGGGAGTAGTAGAAGGCAGAAGTAATGGAAGAATTGGAGGGAGGAGGCAGAAATAATGGAAGAATTGGAGGGAGGAGGCAGAAATAATGGAAGAATTGGGGGGAAGGGGCATACAGAAATAATGGAAGAATTGGGGGAAGGGGAACACAGAAATAATGGAAGAATTGGGGGAAAGGGGAATACAGAAATAATGGAAGAATTGGGGGAAGACAGAAATAATGGAAGAATTGTGGGGAAGGGCAAGACAGAAATAATGGAGGGTTGGGGAAGGCAGAAATAATGGAAGAATTGGAGGAGGAGGAGGAGGAGGAGGAGGAGGCAGAAATAATGGAAGAATTGGAAGGAGGAGGCAGAAATAATGGAAGAATTGGGGGGAAGGGGAAGACAGAAATAATGGAAGGTTAGGGGAGGGGGGAGGCAGAAATAATGGAAGAATTGGGGGAGGAGGAGGAGGCAGAAATAATTGAAGAATTAGGGGAGTAGTAGAAGGCAGAAATAATGGAAGAATTGAATGGAGGAGGCAGAAATAATGGAAGAATTGGGGGAAGGGGAATACAGAAATAATGGAAGAATTGGGGGAAGGGGAAGACAGAAATAATGGAAGAATTGGGGGAAAGGGGAATACAGAAATAATGGAAGAATTGGGGGAAGGGGAAGACAGAAATAATGGAAGAATTGTGGGGAAGGGGAAGACAGAAATAATGGAAGAATTAAGGGAGTAGTAGAAGGCAGAAATAATGGAAGAATTGGGGGGGCAGAAATAATGGAAGAATTGGGGTGGGGGGACAGAAATAATGGAAGAATTAAGGGAGGAAACGAAAGTAATGATAGGATTATGGGGAGGAAGCAGAAACAAGAATTAGAATGAGGGAATGAGATCCAGTTACAACACTAACACAACTAACTTAGTCACTGACTCCAGTAACAACACTAACACAACTAACTTAGTCACTGACTCCAGTAACAACACTAACACAGCTAACTTGGTCAATGACTCCATTAACAACACTAACACAACTAACTTAGTCACTGACTCCAGTAACAACACTAACACAACTAACTTGGTCAATGACTCCATTAACAACACTAACACAGCTAACTTGGTCAATGACTCCATTAACAACACTAACACAGCTAACTTGGTCAATGACTCCAGTAACAACACTAACACAACTAACTTAGTCACTGACTCCAGTAACAACACTAACACAACTAACTTGGTCAATGACTCCATTAACAACACTAACACAACTAACTTGGTCAATGACTCCATTAACAACACTAACACAGCTAACTTGGTCAATGACTCCATTAACAACACTAACACAACTAACTTGGTCAATGACTCCAGTAACAACACTAACACAACTAACTTGGTCACTGACTCCAGTAACAACACTAACACAACTAACTTGGTCAATGACTCCAGTAACAACACTAACACAACTAACTTAGTCACTGACTCCAGTAACAACACTAACACAACTAACTTAGTCACTGACTCTATTAACAACACTAACACAGCTAACTTGGTCAATGACTCTATTAACAACACTAACACAACTAACTTGATCAATGACTCCAGTAATAACACAAACACAAATAACTTGGTCAATGACTCCAGTAACAACACTAACACAACTAACTTGGTCACTGACTCCAGTAACAACACTAACACAACTAACTTAGTCACTGACTCCAGTAACAACACTAACACAACTAACTTGGTCAATGACTCCAGTAACAACATTAACACAACTAACTTAGTCACTGACTCCAGTAACAACACTAACACAACTAACTTAGTCACTGACTCCAGTAACAACACTAACACAACTAACTTAGTCACTGACTCCAGTAACAACACTAACACAACTAACTTGGTCAATGATTCCATTAACAACACTAGCACAACTAACTTGGTCACTGACTCAAATAACAACACACTAACTTGTTCAATGACTCCAGTAACAACACAACTAACTTGTTCAATGACTGCAGTAACAACACAACTAACTTGTTCAATGACTCCAGTAACAGCACAACTAACTTGTTCAATGACTCCAGTAACAGCACAACTAACTTGTTCAATGACTCAAATAACAACACAACTAACTTGTTCAATGACTCCAGTAACAACACAACTAACTTGTTCAATGACTCCAATAACAACACAACTAACTTGTTCAATGACTCCAATAACAACACAACTAACTTGTTCAATGACTCAAACATGGAGCTAGACAACAGGAATGCAATATTAACTACCATCAAGTCGTTTCTAAAGACAATGTCAAGTTTGGGAGAGGTGTCCAAGGACAAGACACACACACACACAAACAAAGTGGGACGTACCTCCACCCGCCCCACCTCAACAAACACCAAGACTTGTGTATCGCCATCAACAAATACTTCTATAGTCCCAGCAACTCAGCTCAAACACAAGGAACCTACTTGTTGACTGTCAAACTCAGCTCAAACACAAGGAACCTACTTGTTGACTGTCAAACTCTGCTCAAACACAAGGAACCTACTTGTCGACTGTCAAACTCTGCTCAAACACAAGGAACCTACTTGTCGACTGTCAGTGAATTGTTTTTGTGCTTTCCAAACTTGAGCAAGAATCTTCTGGAGGTGTGCCACACACCCCCCCCCCCCCCCCCCCCTTCTTTCTCTCCCTGCTTTTAACGAACAGTCTGTAACTGGATAAATATTGAGTACGCATGCGCGAATTGTCAAGCGCTGATAGCGAAAATGAAAAGTCAACGTAGCGAGATAATGCATTTGGCTGTGAAATCGAAGGTTGAAATTAACACAAAAAAAGGCTATGTCTTCGTTTTAACGTCTATAAAAGGGAGGTAATTGTGCAAAAGGAGGCAGTTATTTCTGTTGATTTCGTTTTCTTTTAATTGCTGAAAGCTCGGATGTGCCAAGGAAGGCAAACTAGGAATGAATGGAAAGCTGAAAGTGTAGAGCTTCCGCGCCTTTTGTAACAGACGTTAATAACAGTGGCATTTTCTTTACACTCGCCCCCTATCAGACATGGATAAGAAATGAGAGAAGAGGAGAAGGAATGAAAACATAAGGAAAGTGTCAACGGGAGAAGGAAGAATACAAAAATCCGGATTCGAATGAACGGTTTGTAGCGATTCTCGCGGGCTTCGATCGTCCGGGCTTTTCGAGTGTCCTTCAAGTGATCGTCTGGAGGGACGAGGCCTGCGTCGACGAGGGTCAAGAAGATAGTTGTCATGGTGACGTGAGATTTGAGGATTCCCAGGTCTATTCAGCTGGAAGTCTTCAAATAAACTCGCACACGCATGCGCAAGCTGCTAAAACAAAGATTGCATTTCCTTCCGGTAGGGGTTGGTCCCTATTTTACTTCCGACGAAGTGTCCATGCCCGCGAGTGTCTGCCACATTGTACGCAACTGACAATTTTAATATTGTTATTATCCCAGAACTTAGAATATTTCATTTTCTTCATTCCCACTTTTCAGCAATTACAAGACATGTTAGACATCTTAGTTAAGAAAGTAAAACAAAGGACTCAGTCTAAAAAGACAGAAGTAATGCTAACAACAAAGAAAAAGACATCGTCTCAATGCACAATAAAGACAGGCGCAACAATATTAAAACAGGTAAATGAATTGAAATATATGGGAACTTTGTTAACCTCAGACGGAATATGTACAAAAGAGGTGAGATGCAGAATGGCCCAAACAAAAGCAGCTTTCCAAAAAATCAGGAAGATACTATGCAATCCATTTTTGACGATAGAAACTAGAAAAAGAGTTCTTAAATGTTATGAGGGCCAACCATCTAAGGGCAGAATTCCCCTACAGAAAAGACAATCTGCTGACTTGCAAGAAGATTGGGGACAATCAAAGGCTAAGGAAAGCAAACCTGAATAAAATGCTGGCTTAAATCGGATGCACTGTGCCACTGGCGCAGAACACAGAGCAACGTTTTAACAGGTACTCAATCAGAGTAGATCTAACAGACTCTAATTATGATGTTCTGTCTGTGGGGTCGATCAAACAGACAGCTGTCTTCATGTGAGAGTCTGTAATCTTACTCTGATTGAGTCTTGATCGCAGAGAGAGAGATATATATCTACTCAACACTTGTATAGTGCAGAAACATGGACACTGACAGTATGTATATCTACTCAACACCTGTATGGTGCAGAACATGGACACTGACATTATATATATCTACTCAACACGTGTATGGTGAAGAAACACGGACACTGACATTATATATATCTACTCAACACTTGTATGGTGAAAAATCATGGACACTGATATTATGTATATCTCTACTCAACAATGTATGGTGAAGAAACATGGACAGTAAGTGTGAGGGAGAGAAAAGAAGAAAAGCTTGTCGGTTTATAGAAGAATGAGGAGAGCGGCTGCTCGAGTCGATAACTTGTCGGGCCCCCAACCAAGACAACGTGGGTTCGAACTCCAGAAGAGTGAAAAGTTGATTCTATCGGGGGGGGGGGGGGGGAGTGAGATAATAAATCTTATACGCACACCTCGCAGCGACAACCGCACTGAACATGCGGCCTTTATTCTCCGGTCCTACAACACCGACCCCTGACAGACCCCAGTAATGGGAACAAGCGGTAAGATATTTTTATTTTTATTTTTTAAAATAGAAGAATGGCGGGGGGGGGGGGGGGGGGCGCTGAGGGTGGAGTAAATAATAACGTTTTGTTGAAGATGACGTTTTGTTGAAGATGACGTTTTGTTGAAAATGACGTTTTGTTGAAGATGAAGAGAGAATTAGTTGACATCTGACTATCTTACCCTATAAGATATGACTATTCTCCATTCTCGTCTGACTATCTTACCCTATAAGATATGACTATTCTCCATTCTTATCTGACTATCTTACCCTATAAGATATGACTATTCTCCATTCTCGTCTGACTATCTTACCCTATAAGATATGACTATTCTCCATTCTTATCTGACTATCTTACCCTATAAGATATGACTATTCTCCATTCTTATCTGACTATCTTACCCTATCAGATATGACTATTCTCCATTCTTATCTGACTATCTTACCCTATATAAAAACACACTGTAAAGTTTTATCCGATTGTCATGTGTTATCTTTATTTGTTAGATTTTTCTACTTCTACCTTTCAGCTCCCTGTGGAGCATAGGTCTTCAACAAATACTCTCAGCTCCCTGTGGAGCATAGGCCTTCAACAAACACTTTCAGCTCCCTGTGGAGCATAGGTCTTCAACAAATACTCTCAGCTCCCTGTGGAGCATAGGCCTTCAACAAACACTTTCAGCTCCCTGTGGAGCATAGGTCTTCAACAAACACTTTCAGCTCCCTGTGGAGCATAGATCTTCAACAAACACTTTCAGCTCTCTGTGGAGCATAGGTCTTCAACAACGCTTTCAGCTCCCTGTGGAGCATAGGTCTTCAACAAACACTTTCAGCTCCCTGTCGAGCATAGGTCTTCAACAAACACTTTCAGCTCCCTGTGGAGCATAGGTCTTCAACAAACACTTTCCAAACCATTCTGTTTCTTGTCATTTCTTTAAGATCATTCCATGTCTTCCCCATTATCTTCATCTCTGTTTCCGCATGTCTTCTCTAAGAATATTTTAGGATTCCTCTTTGTCTCCTCCCCTGGGGATTCCAAAGAAGGTCCCGATCGTTATGCGCTGTCCTGTTGTGTAAGACCTTTCATTGGACCACATTTCTATGGTCATAATCTTTCAAAGTAAACCGGAAAGGAGTTCATGTTTTGGTTGGGTTGGTTGCGTTCCCCGATGACTGAAGTATTCTAGAGTATCGTGGTAGACTAGAATATTCCTCTTCATCATCCGCCCTTACAAGGACGTAGTGGACGTGTCTGCGTTGTGTTGTGGTTTGCAGTATAACTGTTATCAAAACTGTGCATGAGAAATGGCGGGTGTCAGTGGACGATCTAGTTCATTGGAGGTTATCATTCATGATTGCTGAGTGTTTGTTGTGACAATGATTGTTTAGATCTTAACATTGTTAATGTTACATCAGTGATGGAGCTAGCTGTGATGTTTGTTGCTGGTCGGCGTCAGCGAACAGACGCAACAAGTCGGCCCAAGTCGTGTTTTCATGGACACAGCAAAGGTATGTTCACATATATTGTTATGTACATTCTTCAAACATGTTTGTTCAAATGAAAACCGCAGATTTTCATTTGTTTGTTTATGGGTCGATGAAACCAGTCGGGCCCGACAACTTGTCACGTGATATTGGCTGTCCACGGAAGGTCGGGTGTAAACAAACAGCAACCTTGACCCCCATTCAAAGTGATGTACCAATCATGGCTTCCACTCATCGAATCAAATTATTGAATGAGTGGTCTTGTCGATTCTGTTTGAATGATTCCGAGATTTATTATCTATTAGAATGATCAAACATTAATTATCTATTAGAATGATCAAACATTAATTATCTATTAGAATGATCAAACATTAATTATCTATTAGAATGATCAAACATTAATTATCTATTAGAATGATTCAAACATTAATTATCTATTAGAATGATTCAAACATTTATTATCTATTAGAATGATCAAACATTTATTATCTATTAGAATGATCAAACATTTATTATCTATTAGAATGATCAAACATTTATTATCTATTAGAATGATCAAACATTTATTATCTATTAGAATGATCAAACATTTATTATCTATTAGATTGATCAAACATATTATCTATTAGAATGATCAAACATTTATTATCTATTAGATTGATCAAACATTAATTATCTATTAGAATGATCAAACATTATTATCTATTAGAATGATCAAACATTTATTATCTATTAGAATGATCAAACATTTATTATCTATTAGATTGATCAAACATGAATTATCTATTAGAATGGTCAAACATTTATTATCAATTAGAATGATCAAACATTTATTATCTATTAGAATGATCAAACATTTATTATCTATTAGAATGATCAAACATTTATTATCTATTAGAATGATTCAAACATTTATTATCTATTAGAATGATCAAACATTTATTATCTATTAGAATGATTCAAACATTTATTATCTATTAGAATGATCAAACATTTATTATCTATTAGAATGATCAAACATTTATTATCTATTAGAATGTTCCAAACATGTATCATCTATTAAAGTGACGCAAATATTGTAAAATTGAATAGAATGATCGAGGCATTTATTATCCACTAGAACAATCCAATGATGTATGAGACAACAATCTTGGCAGTTACTTCAAGAAAGTAAGAGCCATCTAGCTCTCATTGAGTGTCCGTGGCAGTTTTTTGGTAGAAGCGTTCAATATAACCGATGGTCGTTGAGTGTGGTAGAAGCGTTCAATATAACCGATGGTCGTTGAGTGTGGTAGAGGCTTTCAATATAACCGATGGTCGTTGAGTGTGGTAGAGGCTTTCAATATAACCGATGATCGTTGAGTGTGGTAGAAGCGTTCAATATAACCGATGGTCGTTGAGTGTGGTAGAGACTTTCAATATAACCGATGGTCGTTGAGTGTGGTAGAGACTTTCAATATAACCGATGGTCGTTGAGTGTGGTAGAGGCGTTCAATATAACCGATGGTCGTTGAGTGTGGTAGAAGCATTCAATATAACCGATGGTCGTTGAGTGTGGTAGAGGCTTTCAATATAACCGATGGTCGTTGAGTGTGGTAGAGGCGTTCAATATAACGATGGTCGTTGAGTGTGGTAGAAGCGTTCAATATAACCGATGGTCGTTGAGTGTGGTAGAAGCGTTCAATATAACCGATGGTCGTTGAGTGTGGTCGTTGAGTGTGGTAGAGGCTTTCAATATAACCGATGGTCGTTGAGTGTGGTCGTTGAGTGTGGTAGAAGCGTTCAATATAACCGATGGTCGTTGAGTGTGGTAGAGACTTTCAATATAACCGATGGTCGTTGAATGTGGTAGAGGCGTTCAATATAACCGATGGTCGTTGAGTGTGGTAGAAGCATTCAATATAACCGATGGTCGTTGAGTGTGGTAGAGGCTTTCAATATAACCGATGGTCGTTGAGTGTGGTAGAGGCGTTCAATATAACCGATGGTCGTTGAGTGTGGTAGAGGCTTTCAATATAACCGATGGTCGTTGAGTGTGGTAGAGGCGTTCAATATAACCGATGGTCGTTGAGTGTGGTAGAGGCGTTTAATATAACCGATGGTCGTTGAGTGTGGTAGAGGCGTTTAATATAACCGATGGTGGTGGAAGCGGGAGCCCCGCGACAAGACAGCTTTGATAATCTTCGAGATATGGTCGGATCGGTCGTTGAACGAGTCCAGGGATAGCAGTTCATACATCAGCTGCTGAGGCGGGGGGGGGGGGGGTGTTCTTGTCAGGGTTAGGTATGATGGCGACGGGTTTTCTGGGATAGGACCATTTCTTGCTATCCCTTTACATTGGCGTACCGGTGATTGAAAGTGATTCGCCCTGGGTGGCTAGCGATAAAGCCAAATCCTAAAATGAGGATATTTGGAAAAGCGAATGGGATGAAAGGGGGGGGGGTTGATAAGACGTTGTGGGGGAGGAGTGTTGATAAGACGTTGTGGGGGAGGAGTGTTGATAAGACGTTGTGGGGGAGGAGTGTTGATAAGATGTTGTGGGGGAGGAGTGTTGATAAGACGTTGTGGGGGAGGAGTGTTGATAAGACGTTGTGGGGAAGGAGTGTTGATAAGACGTTGTGGGAGGAGTGTTGATAAGACGTTGTGTGGGAGGAGTGTTGATAAGACGTTGTGGGGAAGGAGTGTTGATAAGACGTTGTGGGGGAGGAGTGTTGATAAGATGTTGTGGGGGAGGAGTGTTGATAAGATGTTGTGTGGGAGGAGTGTTGATAAGATGTTGTGGGGGAGGAGTGTTGATAAGATGTTGTGTCACGTTTACAGCCCACCAATAAATTCTGGTTCAGTCTGTCTAGGAAAAAGGTTATGGGGGAGGGGGGGGTGTAAATTAGTGATTTGATCTTTTCTGTTTAGGAAGTTGATGATGTGGGGAAGGTGAAATAAAGATGTGATCTCTTTTAATATAAAGTTGATGATGTGGGGAAGGTGAAATAAAGATGTGATCTCGTTTAATATAAAGTTGATGATGTGGGGAAGGTGAAATAAAGATGTGATCTCTTTTAATATAAAGTTGATGATGTGGGGAAGGTGAAATAAAGATGTGATCTCTTTTAATATAAAGTTGATGATGTGAAGGAGATGATATTTATGATTCAACAATCATATAATCTCGTTTCATGTCTTTATATTTGTTTGTACACGAATTGTTAAACTTCAATTCTAATCTTCAAATTGCATTGTAATTTTCCATGTTTCGCAACTATACGATGTAGGACGTCGTTCAGGCAGTTAATTTGTGTTACAATCATAACATTTGTCTTACAATCATAACATTTGTCTTACAATCATAACATTTGTCTTACAATCATAACATTTGTCTTACAATCATAACATTTGTCTTACAATCATAACATCTAAGTTCTTGAACTCAACTCATTTCTACAGACTCCAGTGATTTTCTTATCTGTTGTTTTATTGTCCATGATTCACATCCATATGATAAGACTAGCTCTACGTAATATGTCAGAACTGCTATTCTTGTTCCCATTGTCAAAAATGGAAAATAGGTAGTTCCGGCATCAACTGAAATCATGCAACAAGAGAAGATGAGACAATCCGTTTATGAATGGTAAGCTCTTCATAGGTTGACATTCTGTGACCTCGCTAATATGATTGCTGGACACTGATGCTCGGCAATCTGACACGATGTCTCAATTGACGTGAAACTAATCCCATCATTACTCAGACTGACCAGTGGCCGCCTGCTTGCTGGTCCTGTCAGATGACCGCCACTAACTTGGATCAAAGTGCTTCACATTTCTTCTCTTCTATACTCTTCTGCCTCTCAGCGTCGAGGAAAAATAGAGTTATAGACAAAGCCGTGCAGTGTGCTCGATGTCACGTGACATCGGAGCTACTTTCATGAAAATATCAGTGTCAGGGTCTGTACTTTCTTTCATTTCCTGTCATATTTTGTTGACATCAACACTTTCTGTGGTGTTTTGTCCGGATATAGACTTGTTATATAGTCCTGTAGTTGAGATCAACACTTTCTGTGGTGTTTTGTCCGGATATAGACTTGTTATATAGTCCTGTAGTTGAGATCAACACTTTCTGTGGTGTTTTGTCCGGATATAGACTTGTTATATAGTCCTGTAGTTGAGATCAACACTTTCTGTGGTGTTTTGTCCGGATATAGACTTGTTATATAGTCCTGTAGTTGAGATCAACACTTTCTGTGGTGTTTTGTCCGGATATAGACTTGTTATATAGTCCTGTAGTTGAGATCAACACTTTCTGTGGTGTTTTGTCCAGATATAGACTTGTTATATAGTCCTGTAGTGAGATCAACACTTTCTGTGGTGTTTTGTCCGGATATAGACTTGTTATATAGTCCTGTAGTTGAGATCGACACTTTCTGTGGTGTTTTGTCCGGATATAGACTTGTTATATAGTCCTGTAGTTGAGATCAACACTTTCTGTGGTGTTTTGTCCGGATATAGACTTGTTATATAGTCCTGTAGTTGAGATCAACACTTTCTGTGGTGTTTTGTCCGGATATAGACTTGTTATATAGTCCTGTAGTTGAGATCAACACTTTCTGTGGTGTTTTGTCCGGATATAGACTTGTTATATAGTCCTGTAGTTGAGATCAACACTTTCTGTGGTGTTTTGTCCAGGTATAGACTTGTTATATAGTCCTGTAGTTGAGATCAACACTTTCTGTGGTCTTTTGTCCGGATATAGACTTGTTACGTGATCCTGCCCTTTGATGTCCTATTGCTTAACGGCACCTAGCTCTTCCACTCGTTTCCTCATGTTCTCTATTCTGATTTGACCTCTTTGATTTTAAGTTCAATTTCTGATTTTCATTGACGCCTAACGTGACCGATCCAGCTCCATCTTCTCATTACAATTTTCAGTGATACTTTTAGTGAAGATTTCCTTATGGAGATCTCTGTATGTGAAGATAGTTTAATAGTCTTTGAATATTCAGACGATCACAAGTGGCGCTATAACTTGCATGTGTGGTTAAATGAAGATTATTTGGCCCTAGCAAGGATTACGTTTGTCTAATTTGATCAATTTAATGTCATCAACATTATTGGACTAAAATATCAAAAATGTAAAACGGAACTATTTTAGAATATTCTTATTTTTGTTCAGTGTCGCAAGTTTGAACCACTCCAATCAAATATTAATCTCAAGAATAAGAGGAGTGTACATTCCTCAAGTCATCTTTATTCATACATTTAAATACATCTGTTATGGTTATAACAAAACACCACGTTAAGACTAAAAGTCAACAACCGTGTGTAATCTTGTCTATCCGATCTGTCTATTCAATATTGGCAGATTCAGCCACGGGAGAAGCTGTGCAGAAAAACAACATCCAACATAAGACACTAATATTTGACCAAACTACTGACTTATCATGATTACTTGCTACCAACCGTCTGTTAAGATGCCAAAGGCTATGTATATATAAAAGTAAAAAAAAAAGTAAAGTACCCCCGTCATGCCAAATGGCGTATAGCGAATATGGTGTTAGTGACCATATATTTTACAGACCTTTAGCACATTATTTTTGGGGTAATGTGGTCGGTATTACGCCCGTGCCGCTTTACTTTCCCAGAAAAAAATCCGGTACCCATTAAATGCTGAGTGAACCCGGAAGCCGTCGGTTGGGATCGAACCCTACCTCTTGTCCTTTGTAGTCCAGTTCACTAACCACTGAGCTATCGTGGCTCCCTGTGTGTGTGTATATATATATATATATATATATATATATATATATATGTGTGTGTGTGTGTGTGTGTATGTGCGCACATGAGTGTGTGTGATATTATTGTTATTATGTTATCTACTTGTATTATTGTTAACTTAGCAACTTGTTATGTTATCATATTATCTACAACTCTCATATATTTGATTGTGTGTGACTATGTTTTCTCATATATTTGATTGTGTGTGACTATGTTTTCTCATATATTTGATTGTGTGTGACTATGTTTTCTCATATATTTGATTGTGTGTGACTATGTTTTCTCATATATTTGATTGTGTGTGACTATGTTTTCTCATATATTTGATTGTGTGTGACAATGTTTTCTCATATATTTGATTGTGTGTGACTATGTTTTCTCATATATTTGACTGTGTGTGACTATGTTTTCTCATATATTTGACTGTGTGTGACTATGTTTTCTCATATATTTGATTGTGTGTGACTATGTTTTCTCATATATTTGATTGTGTGTGACTATGTTTTCTCATATATTTGATTGTGTGTGACAATGTTTTCTCATATATTTGATTGTGTGTGACTATGTTTTCTCATATATTTGACTGTGTGTGACTATGTTTTCTCATATATTTGACTGTGTGTGACTATGTTTTCTCATATATTTGACTGTGTGTGACTATGTTTTCTCATATATTTGATTGTGTGTGACTATGTTTTCTCATATATTTGATTGTGTGTGACTATGTTTTCTCATATATTTGATTGTGTGTGACTATGTTTTCTCATATATTTGATTGTGTGTGACTATGTTTTCTCATATATTTGATTGTGTGTGACTATGTTTTCTCATATATTTGATTGTGGGTGACTATGTTTCCCCCCGAATCGTTCTTTGACATTTAGACAGTTCCAGTTTTGTATTTTCTTGGACAAAATTTGTTGTCTGTAAGTTGTTACCAGTAAAACTTACCCACGAGTTGACCACATGCTGCCTTCTAATGCCCGAGGTCTGCCCGTCAAGACTAACGGAGAAGAAACAAACTTGGACTGGAGAGGAATTGAAAATATAAAGAAAACGGCATAAAAAGTGTGGCTGAAATGTGCTCAAACTCGGTATCAGTGTACGAAGACGGTTAGGGCAACTCAGATCAGGCCCAAAGAAACTAGCTAAGCTGATCATTAGCGGAGAAAGCAGGCGCGCTTTTCGCATGCGTGCTAAAATAGAGCTACTGAAAACGTTACAGTAAATATGCTTGAGCGCGCGATTGACCTAATTAACTGGTTTGTGGGCGCTCTGTTGCCCTGGGCAACTGCCTGAAGACCTTGCGTTTGTTCAGCGACAGCGAAGGAAGTGCTCTTCAGCCTCCACCGGCTTGGAGGCAGCAAAGACCGAATCAGGCATTGCCACGGGCCGTGGGAGCTTGTCTTTAGCCTCGGCATTTGGTTGGAGTCGGGGATAGACAGGGATGTCGTGTCTAAACGAGACTGAGTTACATGGGTGTTCATGAGAGTGGCACGGCGGTACACAGATATAATTAAAATATGTTGTTTTTGTGTGTGTGTTCTACATTTGGAGGATAGTGAGGACACACGGATACAGGGATTATAATTTTGGAAATAATTAATATGTTGAGTGAACAAAGAAATAATTAATATGTGGAGGGAACAAGGAAATAATTAATATGTGGAGGGAACAAGGAAATAATTAATATGTGGAGTGAACAAGGAAATAAGTAATATGTGGAGTGAACAAGGAAATAATTAATATGTGGAGTGAACAAGGAAATAAGTAATATGTGGAGTGAACAAGGAAATAATTAATATGTGGAGTGAACAAGGAAATAAGTAATGTGTGGAGCGAACAATGAAATAAGTAATATGTGGAGTGAACAATGAAATAAGTAATATGTGGAGTGAACAATGAAATAAGTAATATGTGGAGTGAACAAGGAAATAAGTAATATGTGAAGTGAACAAGGAAATAAGTAATATGTGGAGTGAACAAGGAAATAAGTAATATGTGGAGTGAACAAGGAAATAATTAATATGTGGAGTGAACAATGAAATAAGTAATGTGTGGAGCGAACAATGAAATAAGTAATATGTGGAGTGAACAATGAAATAAGTAATATGTGGAGTGAACAAGGAAATAAGTAATATGTGGAGTGAACAAGGAAATAAGTAATATGTGGAGTGAACAAGGAAATAAGCAATATGTGGTGTGAACAAGGAAATAAGTAATATGTGAAGTGAACAAGGAAATAAGTAATGTGTGGAGCGAACAATGAAATAAGTAATATGTGGAGTGAACCATGAAATAAGTAATATGTGGAGTGAACAAGGAAATAAGTAATATGTGGAGTGAACAATAAAATAAGTAATATGTGGAGCGAACAAGGAAATAAGTAATATGTGGAGTGAACAATCAAATAAGTAATATGTGGAGCGAACAATGAAATAAGTAATATGTGGAGTAAACAAGGAAATAAGTAATATGTGGAGTGAACAAGGAAATAAGTAATATGTGGAGTGAACAATGAAATAAGTAATATGTGGAGTGAACAATCAAATAAGTAATATGTGGAGCGAACAAGGAAATAAGTAATATGTGGAGTGAACAATCAAATAAGTAATATGTGGAGTGAACAAGGAAATAAGTAATATGTGGAGTGAACAAGGAAATAAGTAATATGTGGAGTGAACAAGGAAATAAGTAATATGTGGAGTGAACAAGGGAATAAGCAATATGTGGTGTGAACAAGGAAATAAGTAATATGTGAAGTGAACAAGGAAATAAGTAATGTGTGGAGCGAACAATGAAATAAGTAATATGTGGAGTGAACAATGAAATAAGTAATATGTGGAGTGAACAATGAAATAAGTAATATGTGGAGTGAACAATGAAATAAGTAATATGTGGAGCGAACAAGGAAATAAGTAATATGTGGAGTGAACAATCAAATAAGTAATATGTGGAGCGAACAATGAAATAAGTAATATGTAGAGTGAACAAGGAAATAAGTAATATGTGGAGTGAACAAGGAAATAAGTAATATGTGGAGTGAACAATGAAATAAGTAATATGTGGAGTGAACAATCAAATAAGTAATATGTGGAGCGAACAAGGAAATAAGTAATATGTGGAGTGAACAATGAAATAAGTAATATGTGGAGTGAACAAGGAAATAAGTAATATGTGGAGTGAACAAGGAAATAAGTAATATGTGGAGTGAACAAGGAAATAAGTAATATGTGGAGTGAACAATGAAAAAGTAATATGTGGAGCGAACAAGGAAATAAGTAATATGTGGAGTGAACAAGGAAATAAGTAATATGTGGAGTGAACAATCAAATAAGTAATATGTGGAGCGAACAAGGAAATAAGTAATATGTGGAGTGAACAATCAAATAAGTAATATGTGGAGTGAACAAGGAAATAAGTAATATGTGGAGTGAACAAGGAAATAAGTAATATGTGGAGCGAACAAGGAAATAAGTAATATGTGGAGCGAACAACCAAATAAGTAATATGTGGAGCGAACAAGGAAATAAGTAATATGTGGAGTGAACAATGAAATAAGTAATATGTGGAGTGAACAATCAAATAAGTAATATGTGGAGCGAACAATCAAATAAGTAATATGTGGAGTGAACAAGGAAATAAGTAATATGTGGAGCAAACAATCAAATAAGTAATATGTGGAGCGAACAAGGAAATAAGTAATATGTGGAGTGAACAAGGAAATAAGTAATATGTGGAGTGAACAATGAAAAAGTAATATGTGGAGCGAACAAGGAAATAAGTAATATGTGGAGTGAACAAGGAAATAAGTAATATGTGGAGTGAACAATCAAATAAGTAATATGTGGAGCGAACAAGGAAATAAGTAATATGTGGAGTGAACAATCAAATAAGTAATATGTGGAGTGAACAAGGAAATAAGTAATATGTGGAGTGAACAAGGAAATAAGTAATATGTGGAGCGAACAAGGAAATAAGTAATATGTGGAGCGAACAACCAAATAAGTAATATGTGGAGCGAACAAGGAAATAAGTAATATGTGGAGTGAACAAGGAAATAAGGAAAATGTGGAGTGAACAATCAAATAAGTAATATGTGGAGTGAACAATCAAATAAGTAATATGTGGAGTGAACAAGGAAATAAGTAATATGTGGAGTGAACAATGAAATAAGTAATATGTGGAGTGAACAATCAAATAAGTAATATGTGGAGCGAACAAGGAAATAAGTAATATGTGGAGTGAACAATCAAATAAGTAATATGTGGAGTGAACAAGGAAATAAGTAATATGTGGAGTGAACAAGGAAATAAGTAATATGTGGAGTGAACAAGGAAATAAGTAATATGTGGAGTGAACAATGAAAAAGTAATATGTGGAGCGAACAAGGAACTAAGTAATATGTGGAGTGAACAAGGAAATAAGTAATATGTGGAGTGAACAATCAAATAAGTAATATGTGGAGCGAACAAGGAAATAAGTAATATGTGGAGTGAACAATCAAATAAGTAATATGTGGAGTGAACAAGGAAATAAGTAATATGTGGAGTGAACAAGGAAATAAGTAATATGTGGAGCGAACAAGTAAATAAGTAATATGTGGAGCGAACAACCAAATAAGTAATATGTGGAGCGAACAAGGAAATAAGTAATATGTGGAGTGAACAAGGAAATAAGTAATATGTGGAGTGAACAATCAAATAAGTAATATGTGGAGCGAACAATCAAATAAGTAATATGTGGAGTGAACAAGGAAATAAGTAATATGTGGAGCAAACAATCAAATAAGTAATATGTGGAGTGAACAATGAAAAAGTAATATGTGGAGCGAACAAGGAAATAAGTAATATGTGGAGTGAACAAGGAAATAAGTAATATGTGGAGTGAACAATCAAATAAGTAATATGTGGAGCGAACAAGGAAATAAGTAATATGTGGAGTGAACAATCAAATAAGTAATATGTGGAGTGAACAAGGAAATAAGTAATATGTGGAGTGAACAAGGAAATAAGTAATATGTGGAGCGAACAAGGAAATAAGTAATATGTGGAGCGAACAACCAAATAAGTAATATGTGGAGCGAACAAGGAAATAAGTAATATGTGGAGTGAACAAGGAAATAAGGAAAATGTGGAGTGAACAATCAAATAAGTAATATGTGGAGCGAACAATCAAATAAGTAATATGTGGAGCGAACAATCAAATAAGTAATATGTGGAGCGAACAATCAAATAAGTAATATGTGGAGCGAGAAGTATAAATGAGAAATAATTAAAATAATTATTTTCCTTTAATCTGACATTGAAGAGAGAGAAAAGGGGGGGGGGGGGGGGGGGGGTTCCACTAAAAGGGTTGCTTTACGACAAGTGAGCATATCTCATGAGCGATTGTAAAACAGTTGACAACAAATTGACGATATGAGAGTTTCCATCTTCCCTTCCTCATTTCCCTTTCAGCGTCGAGGGGAGATATAATTTGCGGTGTTTTGCTCTTCTGTTCGCCTCTGCTGCTGTTATGTTTCCTAGTGTTTCTAGTATTCCATCGACCCATCTTTTTCGAGGTCGACCCTTGGGTCTGGTGTTCTCACGTTTGTTGAAGGCTCGTTGTGCTGTGTTTTGGTCACCTTGCCTTTTCACGTGGCCAAACTATTTTATCTGTTGTTTTTTTATATATTCTATGGCGGGGGTTATTCCTAGCTTTTTTCTTAGTTCTTCATTTCTGATCTTATCTCTCAGACTGTATCCTGCCATTCGTCTAACACATTTCATCTCTGTAGAGGTTATTTTATCTTATTGTTCTTGAGACTAGAGTCAATGACTGGCATTGGTAGCTCAACGTTGGGATGAAGATTATATTGTAGAGTGCCCGTTTTGCCTCTAGAGTTATTTCCTTGTTGGACAATAGTGGTGATAGCTGTCCAATGATTTGACAAGTTTTGTTGCATCTTGAGTCTATCTCTGCTGTTTGTGAATTGTCGTTTGTCACTAAACTTCCTAGGTATTTGAATTCCTCCACTTGTTTTAGTTGTCTACCGTCTATAGTTAGGTTGATGTTCTGTTTCTCTTTTGCGACATTCATAACTTCTGTGTTGTTGATATTGATTTTCATGTTGTATGTTGTGCCTTTGCTGTTGAGTCTATTTAAGTGTTCTTGTAGGTCTTCTATTGTTTCATGCATTAGTGCCTGATTGTCTGCAAATAGAAGCTCGTTGATCTCCTCTGTCTCTGATGGGTTGGCTAACCATTTAACCGTGTTGCATATACAGTCCATGTACGCAATAAACAGTTAGGAGGGGGGGGGATGGTACGCAACCCCTGTCTTAGTTTCCGTGTCCTGAGTTTCCTGTATTGTGGATATTTCCTGACATTTCTGTTTATGACATGTTGCTTGTTCTGTTTATGACATGTTGCTTGTTATGTTTATGACATGTTGCTTGTTCTGTTTATGACATGTTGCTTGTTCTGTTTATGACATGTTGCTTGTTCTGTTTATGACATGTTGCTTGTTCTGTTTATGACATGTTGCTTGTTCTGTTTATGACATGTTGCTTGTTCTGTTTATGACACGTTGCTTGTTCTGTTTATGACATGTTGCTTGTTCTGTTTATGACATGTTGCTTGTTCTGTTTATGACATGTTGCTTGTTCTGTTTATGACATGTTGCTTTTTCTGTTTATGACATGTTGCTTGTTCTGTTTATGACATGTCGCTTGTTCTGTTTATGACATGTCGCTTGTTCTGTTTATGACATGTCGCTTGTTCTGTTTATGACATGTCGCTTGTTCTGTTTATGACATGTCGCTTGGTCTGTTTATGACATGTCGCTTGTTCTGTTTATGACATGTCGCTTGGTCTGTATATGACATGTTGCTTGTTCTGTTTATGACATGTTGCTTGGTCTGTTTATGACATGTTGCTTGTTCTGTTTATGACATGTTGCTTGTTCTGTTTATGACATGTTGCTTGTTCTGTTTATGACATGTTGCTTGTTCTGTTTATGACATGTTGCTTGTTCTGTTTATGACATGTTGCTTGTTCTGTTTCAAATCTGATATCATTGATGAAGTGGATAGAACAGTAGAGACTTGCAGTGACGTCACAGGGGCTGGGACTAGCGCAGGCGCTGGTGTCCGGGTTGTTGGTAGACACTAGTGTCCGGGTTGTTTGTAGACGCTGGTGTCCGGGTTGTTGGTAGACACTGGTGTCCGGGTTGTTGGTAGACACTGGTGTCCGGGTTGTTTGTAGACGCTGGTGTCAGGGTTGTTGGTAGACACTGGTGTCCGGGTTGTTGGTAGACACTGGTGTCCGGGTTGTTTGTAGACGCTGGTGTCCGGGTTGTTGGTAGACGCTGGTGTCCGGGTTGTTGGTAGACACTGGTGTCCGGGTTGTTTGTAGACGCTGGTGTCAGGGTTGTTGGTAGACACTGGTGTCCGGGTTGTTGGTAGACACTGGTGTCCGGGTTGTTTGTAGACGCTGGTGTCAGGGTTGTTGGTAGACGCTGGTGTCCGGGTTGTTGATAGACACTGGTGTCCGGATTTTTTGTAGACGCTGGTGTCCGGGTTGTTGGTAGACACTGGTGTCTGGTTTGTTTGTAGACGCTGGTGTCCGGGTTGTTGGTAGACACTTTTGTCCGGGTTGTTGGTAGACACTGGTGTCCGGGTTGTTTGTAGACGCTGGTGTCCGGGTTGTTGGTAGACGCTGGTGTCCGGGTTGTTGGTAGACGCTGGTGTCCGGGTTGTTGGTAGACACTGGTGTCCGGGTTGTTTGTAGACGCTGGTGTCCGGGTTGTTGGTAGACGCTGGTGTCCGGGTTGTTGGTAGACACTGGTGTCCGGGTTGTTGGTAGACGCTGGTGTCCGGGTTATAGGTAGACACTGGTGTCCGTGTTGTTGGTAGACACTGGTGACCAGGTTGTTGGTAGACGCTGGTGTATGGGTTGTTGGTAGACACTGGTGTCCGAGTTATTGGTACACGCTGGTGTCCGGGTTATGGTAGACGCTGGTGTCCTGATTGTTTGTAGACACTGGTGTCCGGGTTATTGGTACTCGCTGGTGTCCGGGTTATTGGTAGACGCTGGTGTCCGGGTTGTTGGTAGACACTGGTGACCGGTTTGTTGGTAGACGCTGGTGTCCGGGTTGTTGGTAGACGCTGGTGTCGGGGTTGTTGGTAGACACTGGTGTCCGGGTTATTGGTAGACGCTGGTGTCCGGGTTGTTGGTAGACACTGGTGACCGGGTTGTTGGTAGATGCTGGTGTCTCGGTTGTTGGTAGACACTGGTGACCGGGTTGTTGGTAGATGCTGGTGTCTCGGTTGTTGGTAGACACTGGTGACCGGGTTGTTGGTAGATGCTGGTGTCCAGGTTGTTGGTAGAAGCTGGTGTCCGGGTTGTTGGTAGACGCTGGTGTCCGGGTTGTTGGTAGACACTGGTGACCGGGTTGTTGGTAGACGCTTGTGTCCGGGTTGTTGGTAGACACTGGTGACCTGGTTGTTGGTAGACGCTGGTGTCCGGGTTGTTGGTAGACGCTGATGTCCGGTTTGTTGGTAGACACTGGTGACCTGGTTGTTGGTAGACGCTGGTGTCCGGGTTGTTGGTAGACGCTGATGTCCGGTTTGTTGGTAGACGCTGGTGTCTGGGTTGTTGGTAGACGCTGGTGACCGGGTTGTTGGTAGACACTGGTGACCGGGTTGTTGGTAGACGCTGGTGTCCGGTTTGTTTGTAGACGCTGGTGTCCGCGTTATTGGTAGACGCTGGTGTCCGGTTTGTTGGTAGACGCTGGTGAGCGGGTTGTTGGTAGACGATGGTGACCGGGTTGTTGGTAAACGCTGGTGACCGGGTTGTTGGTAGACGCTGGTGACCGGTTTGTTGGTAGACGCTGGTGATTGGGTTGTTGGTAGACGCTGGTGTCCGTGTTGTTGTTAGACGCTGGTGTCCGGTTTGTTGGTAGACGCTGGTGTCCGGGTTGTTGGTAGACGCTGGTGTCCGGGTTGTTGGTAGACGCTGGTGTCCGGTTTGTTGGTAGACACTGGTGACCGGGTTGTTGGTAGACACCTGGTGTCCGGGTTGTTGGTAGACGCTGGTGACCGGGTTGTTGGTAGACACTGGTTACCGGGTTGTTGGTAGACGCTGGTGTCCGGGTTGTTGGTAGACACTGGTGACCGTGTTGTTGGTAGACGCTGGTGTCCGGGTTGTTGGTAGACGCTGGTGTCCGGTTTGTTGGTAGACGCTGGTGTCCGGTTTGTTGGTAGACGCTGGTGTCCGGTTTGTTGGTAGATGCTGGTGACCGGGTTGTTGGTAGACGCTGTTGACCGGGTTGTTGGTAGACACTGGTGTCCGGGTTGTTGTAGACACTGGTGTCTCGGTTGTTGGTAGACACTGGTGTCCGGGTTGTTGGTAGACACTGGTGTCTCGGTTGTTGGTAGACACTGGTGTCTCGGTTGTTGGTAGACACTGGTGTCCGGTTTGTTGGTAGATGCTGGTGTCCGGGTTGTTGGTAGACACTGGTGTCTCGGTTGTTGGTAGACACTGGTGTCTCGGTTGTTGGTAGACACTGGTGACCGGGTTGTTGGTAGACACTGGTGTCCGGGTTGTTGGTAGACACTGGTGTCTCGGTTGTTGGTAGACACTGGTGTCCGGGTTGTTGGTAGACACTGGTGTCTCGGTTGTTGGTAGACACTGGTGTCCGGGTTGTTGGTAGACACTGGTGTCTCGGTTGTTGGTAGACGCTGGTGTCTCGGTTGTTGGTAGACGCTGGTGTCTCGGTTGTTGGTAGACGCTGGTGTCTCGGTTGTTGGTAGACGCTGGTGACCTGGTTGTTGGTAGACGCTGGTGTCTCGGTTGTTGGTAGACGCTGGTGACCTGGTTGTTGGTAGACGCTGGTGTCTCGGTTGTTGGTAGACGCTGGTGTCTCGGTTGTTGGTAGACGCTGGTGACCTGGTTGTTGGTAGACGCTGGTGTCTGGGTTGTTGGTAGACGCTGGTGTCTCGGTTGTTGGTAGACACTGGTGTCTCGGTTGTTGGTAGACGCTGGTGTCTCGGTTGTTGGTAGATGCTGGTGTCTCGGTTGTTGGTAGACGCTGGTGTCTCGGTTGTTGGTAGACGCTGGTGTCTCGGTTGTTGGTAGACGCTGGTGTCTCGGTTGTTGGTAGACGCTGGTGTCTCGGTTGTTGGTAGACGCTGGTGTCTCGGTTGTTGGTAGACGCTGGTGTCTCGGTTGTTGGTAGACACTGGTGTCCGGGTTGTTGGTAGACGCTGGTGTCTCGGTTGTTGGTAGACGCTGGTGTCTCGGTTGTTGGTAGACGCTGGTGTCTCGGTTGTTGGTAGACACTGGTGTCCGGGTTGTTGGTAGACGCTGGTGTCTCGGTTGTTGGTAGACGCTGGTGTCTCGGTTGTTGGTAGACACTCAGGCAGGGAAAGCTTCATTGACTTATAACGGACTCATCTTATTGTAGCTGTGACGGCACGTTTGTGACGGACTCACTTTATTGTAGCTGTGACGGCATGTTTGTGACGGACTCACTTTATTGTAGCTGTGACGGCATGTTTGTGACGGATTCACTTTATTGTAGATGTGACGGCATGTTTGTGACGGACTCACTTTATTGTAGCTGTGACGGCACGTTTGTGACGGACTCACTTTATTGTAGCTGTGACGGCACGTTTGTGACGGACTCACTTTATTGTAGCTGTGACGGCACGTTTGTGACGGACTCACTTTATTGTAGCTGTGACGGCACGTTTGTGACGGACTCACTTTATTGTAGCTGTGACGGCATGTTTGTGACGGACTCACTTTATTGTAGCTGTGACGGCATGTTTGTGACGGACTCACTTTATTGTAGCTGTGACGGCATGTTTGTGACGGACTCACTTTATTGTAGCTGTGACGGCATGTTTGTGACGGACTCACTTTATTGTAGCTGTGACGGCACGTTTGTGACGGACTCACTTTATTGTAGCTGTGACGGCACGTTTGTGACGGACTCACTTTATTGTAGCTGTGACGGCACGTTTGTGACGGACTCACTTTATTGTAGCTGTGACGGCACGTTTGTGACGGACTCACTTTATTTTGCCTTTAGAGCTGTTTCTTTGTTGGAGAAGACTTGTTCTGTGTTGTTGGACGTGTTCATGGACGTGTTTATGGACGTGTTCATGGACGTGTTCATGGACGTGTTCATGGACGTGTTCATGGACGTGTTCATGGACGTGTTCATGGACGTGTTCATGGACGTGCTCATGGACGTGTTCATGGACGTGTTCATGGACGTTTTCATGGACGTGTTCATGGACGTGTTCATGGAAGTTTTTAGTCGGGAGTCAATCCACAGCCTCAGTGGGCCCTATGTTGTGATAGCTCTAACCTCAGTGGGCCCTATGTTGTGATAGCTCTAACCTCAGTGGGCCCTATGTTGTGATAGCTCTAACCTCAGTGGGCCCTATGTTGTGATAGCTCTAACCTCAGTGGGCCCTATGTTGTGATAGCTCTTACCTTAGTGGGCCTCTATGTTGTGATAGCTCTAGCCTCAGTGGGCCCTATGTTGTGATAGCTCCAGCCTCAGTGGGCCCTATGTTGTGATAGCGCTAACCTCAGTGGGCCCTATGTTGTGATAGCTCTAGCCTCAGTGGGCCCTATGTTGTGATAGCTCTAACCTCAGTGGGCCCTATGTTGTGATAGCTCTAACCTCAGTGGGCCCTATGTTGTGATAGCTCTAGGCTCTCAGTGAGCCCTATGTTGTGATAGCTCTAGCCTCAGTGAACCCTAAGTTGTGACAGCTCTAGCCTCAGTGGGCCCTATGTTGTGACAGCTCTAGCCTCAGTGGGCCCTATGTTGTGACAGCTCTAGCCTCAGTGAGCCCTATGTTGTGACAGCTCCTTGCGCTGTTTCATGACAGCTGTAAAGCTAATAAATTCTATTTCTCTTGAAGTTATCGATAACTCCTCCCGACTGCTGTTATCGTTAAAACCATTTCCTGTTCCCATCTTTTCTAGAACTATCCCATGAACTCCTTCTCGCCATCAATTTCTAGCTTCCCAATGACGTAATGTCACGTTCGTGACCTCGGGGTATGGCGGGATAACAGCGCCACGTGCGCGTCGTCTTCGTGTAACGTCTCGTAACGAGCTGTGATTCAGGTGTGAAAATACGTTCTGTGACTTCCGCTTGTTTCTAACGAAGCCTCAGCCGAGGGCTGTGAAGTAGAAAACCAAAACCGAGGGATGTTTTCGTGTCGAAGGACGTTCTTCACTTCCGGTTATAATCCTTTGGGTATCAAGTGAGACAGTCGGTCACTAAAAGTAGAAATATTTCGAAATGACAAGATTCTGAAATCAAAGCGAACAATTTTTGATCGTTCTGGTGTTGATGTGTTGAGTTGCGTTGATGTTGTGGTGTGGTGTGTTGTGTTGTGGTGTGTTGTGTTGGCTTACAACATAGCAGGTTCGAATTCTATGCTAAACCTCGGCCCGCCACCCCCGTCCATCTTCTCCGTTGTTTGTTCCAGTGAAATAAAGTGCCTAGCCCTATAGAAGAAGGAGGATAATTCGTGGTTAAAGTTGAGCTAGGGAGAAGACTCTGACTGTTAAATATGTGAAACAGCAGGCATAATGCTGCTGCCAGGGTAAAATTTAAAACGGAAACCGAGTGAGAGAGGACGAAGATAACGTGTTTGTCATTGAGAAGATAAAGATATCTGTGCTGGAGGTCACGTGATCAACACATCTAGGTCATAGTTGCAACTCATAGGTGACTGAGATCAGTGAACTACAAGTCCAAACAACATTCCATCTTCCAGCGGTGGGTCTGTACACCAGACTACCCGGGGCTTGTACACCAGACTACCCGGGGCTTGTACACCAGACTACCCGGGGCTTGTACACCAGACTACCCGGGGCTTGTACACCAGACTACCCGGGGCTTGTACACCAGACTACCCGGGGCTTGTACACCAGACTACCCGGGGCTTGTACACTAGACTACCCGGGGCTTGTACACCAGACTACCCGGGGCTTGTACACCAGACTACCCGGGCTTGTACACCAGACTACCCGTGGCTTGTACACCAGACTACCCGGGGCTTGTACGCCAGACTACCCGGGGCTTGTACACCAGACTACCCGGGGCTTGTACACCAGACTGCCCGGGGCTTGTACACCAGACTACCCGGGGCTTGTACACCAGACTACCCGGGGCTTGTACACCAGACTAGCCGGGGCTTGTACACCAGACTACCCGGGGCTTGTACACCAGACTACCCGGGGCTTGTACACCAGACTACCCGGGGCTTGTACACCAGACTACCCGGGGCTTGTACACCAGACTAGCCGGGGCTTGTACACCAGACTACCCGGGGCTTGTACACCAGACTACCCGGGCTTGTACACCAGACTACCCGGGGCTTGTACACCAGACTAGCCGGGGCTTGTGCACCAGACTACCCTGGGCTTGTACACCAGACTAGCCGGGGCTTGTACACCAGACTACCCGGGGCTTGTACACCAGACTAGCCGGGGCTTGTACACCAGACTAGCCGGGGCTTGTGCACCAGACTAGCCAGGGCTTGTACACCAGACTAGCCGGGGCTTGTGCACCAGACTACCCGGGGCTTGTACACCAGACTACCCGGGGCTTGTACACCAGACTACCCGGGGCTTGTACACCAGACTAGCCGGGGCTTGTACACCAGACTAGCCGGGGCTTGTACACCAGACTACCCGGGGCTTGTACACCAGACTACCCGGGGCTTGTACACCAGACTAGCCGGGGCTTGTACACCAGACTACCCGGGGCTTGTACACCAGACTACCCGGGGCTTGTACACCAGACTACCCGGGCTTGTACACCAGACTACCCGGGGCTTGTACACCAGACTACCCGGGGCTTGTACACCAGACTACCCGGGGCTTGTACACCAGACTAGCCGGGGCTTGTACACCAGACTACCCGTGGCTTGTACACCAGACTACCCGTGGCTTGTACACCAGACTACCCCGAACCTGTACACCAGACTACCCGGGGCTTGTACACCAGACTACCCGGGCTTGTACACCAGACTACCCGTTGCTTGTACACCAGACTATTCCGAACCTGTACACCAGGCTACCAAAGATCTTTATCCCAGGCTACCACGGACCTGTACACCGGACTAGCCAGGGCCCGTACATCAGACTATCCAGGATATGTACACCAGGCTACCCTGGGCTTGTACACCAAGTTCTCCCAAACCTGTACACCAGGATACTCCAGACCTGTACACCAGGCTACCCCGAACCTGTACACCAGTCTACCTGGGGTTTGTACACCAGACTACCCCGAACCTGTACGCGAGACTACCCCGGACCTGTACACCAGACTACCCTGAACTTGTACGCCAGACTACCCCGGACCTGTACACCAGACTACCCCGTTCACCAGGCTACCTCGAACCTGTACACCAGACCACTCCATACCTGTACTCCAGACTACCCCTGACCTGTATACCAGGCTAACCGGGGCATGTACACCAGACTACCCCGGACCTGTGCACCAGGCTACCCGGTGCGTGTACACCAGACTACCTCGGACTTGTACATCAGACTATTCCAGACCTGTACACCACACTACCCCGGACCTGTACACCAGTCCACCCCGGACCTGTACACCAGGCCACCCCGGACCTGTGCACCAGGCTACCCGGGGCGTGTACACCAGACTACCTCGGACTTGTACATCAGACTATTTCAGACCTGTACACCACACTACCCCGGACCTGTACACCAGTCCACCCCGGACCTGTACACCAGGCCACCCAGGATCTGTACACCAGACTACCCCGGACCTGTTCACCAGACTACCCCTGACCTGTGCACCACGCTACCCGGGGCTTGTACACCAGACTACCACGGACTTGTACATCAGACTATTCCAGACCTGTACACCAGACTACCCCGGACCTGTACACCAGACTACCCCGGACCTGTACACCAGGCCACCCCGGACCTGTACACCAGGCCACCCCGGACCTGTACACCAGATTACCCCGGACCTGTACACCAGACCACCCCGGACCTGTACACCAGGCCACCCTGGACCTGTACACCAGACTACCCCGGACCTGTACACCAGACTTCCCCGGACCTGTACACCAGACTACCCGGACCTGTACACCAGACTACCCCGGACCTGTACACCAGACTACCCCGGACCTGTACACCAGACTACCCCTTACCCAGGCTCTAGTGAGTAGGGACCTAGTGTGGAAGATAACTCAGTGCCACATATCTTTGTTGGGGAGCCGCGATAGCTCACTGGTTAGTCAACTGGACTAGAAAGGACAAGGGGTAGGGTTCGATCCCAACCGATGGCTTCCGGGTTCACTCAGCCTTTAATGGGCACCTGATTTTTTTCTGGGAAAGTAAAGCGGCGTAATACCGACCACATTACCCCAAAAATCATGTGCCGAAGGTCTGTAAAATGTATGGTCACTAACACCATATTCCCTATACGCCACTTGGCGGGACGGGGGCTCTTTCCTTTTTTTTTACTTTTACATATCTTTGTTGCTGGTGTGTGTGTGTGTGATTGTGTGTGTATGTATGCGCGCGCGCGCGATATTTCGCTACTTTCGTAAATTACAACCGGAGCATTTACGCCCAAATCACGCCCTTGTGAAGGACGGTGATGACAAGCAGTCGTTGTTGGAGCGCAGAAAATGAAGCATCGCTAAACGAGATCTCAATTAACGCCACTTCATAGCGAATATTGACGCAAATTGTTTGTGTGTCTCTTCCTTGATTTTTAGAACCTTGTCAGTTAGTGTTTTAGACTTGTATCAGTGTTTTGGACTTGGTCTTGTTTATGTTTTAGATTATTGTCTCTTTAGTGTTCTATATCCTTACCTTCTTAGTGTTTTAGACTCTTGTCTTGTTAGTGTTTTAGACTCTTGTCTTGTTAGTGTTTTAGACTCTTGTCTTGTTAGTGTTTTAGACTCTTGTCTTGTTAGTGTTTTAGACCCTTGTCTTGTTAGTGTTTTAGACTCTTGTCTTGTTAGTGTTTTAGACTCTTGTCTTGTTAGTGTTTTAGACTCTTGTCTTGTTAGTGTTTTAGACTCTTGTCTTGTTAGTGTTTTAGACTCTTGTCTTGTTAGTGTTTTAGACCCTTGTCTTGTTAGTGTTTTAGACCCTTGTCTTGTTAGTGTTTTAGACTCTTGTCTTGTTAGTGTTTTAGACTCTTGTCTTGTTATTGTTTTAGACTCTTGTCTTGTTAGTGTTTTAGACTCTTGTCTTGTTACTGTTTTAGACTCTTGTCTTGTTAGTGTTTTAGACTCTTGTCTTGTTAGTGTTTTAGACTTGTCTTGTTAGTGTTTTAGACTCTTGACTTGTTAGTGTTTTAGACTCTTGTCTTGTTAGTGTTTTAGACTCTTGTCTTGTTAGTGTTTTAGACTCTTGTCTTGTTAGTGTTTTAGACTTGTCTTGTTAGTGTTTTAGACTCTTGACTTGTTAGTGTTTTAGACTCTTGTCTTGTTAGTGTTTTAGACTTGTCTTGTTAGTGTTTTAGACTCTTGACTTGTTAGTGTTTTAGACTCTTGTCTTGTTAGTGTTTTAGACTCTTGTCTTGTTAGTGTTTTAGACTCTTGTCTTGTTACTGTTTTAGACTCTTGCCTTTTAGTGTTTTAGACTCTTGCCTTTTAGTGTTTTAGACTCTTGTCTTGTTAGTGTTTTAGACTCTTGTCTTGCTATTGTTTTCTCTTCCTTTCTTTCACTGGAAAGCTTGTATCTGCTATTCCTTGCCTCGTCGTCACCGCTATCATCGGGCAACACATCGACTCTGTGTCGTCACCCCATCTGGGCCTCATCTACGAATCAGCCAATCAAAAAAGGGATGCTTTTGTGAGAGTATTTTATTGTGCCTGGGAAGCAGCAGATTGGACAAATAAAGAATGTTGTGATGACGTGGTTTCTTGTATCGGGGTACCAGCGAGGGTGTGGTCACGAGCAGTAATAAGGAGATCCTGAAATTGTGACCAGCAATTGACGATGTTAAGTTGAAGGTGATAATGAAGGACAGGGTCGACTCAAAGTACTGGCAACTCGGGCGGTTGTCCAGGGCACATCATGTGATTTGAGGCGCCATCCAGGATGTTTCACAATTTGTAGTTTTTTATTTGTGAAAATTGTTAAGCTTAAAAAGGGCCCCGAAGTTCAACTTGCCCGGGGCACCAGCAACCATAGGGCCGACACTGATGAAAGATATGAAGGTAATGAACTGGAACATGTTTTACAGGTAAAATATACTTGTTCTTGTACAACAATAGTCACCTTCAACTTAGTGGAAGGTGATCTGTAAACGATCTGACAACCGCCATCGAAAACGTCACCATGAACGTCAGAGAACTGGCTGCGGCGATGATCACCGAGGCACGACTGCCGGGACTAACTCCGCGGACCGATATGGCTTCTGTCAGAACAAACTAGTCCATCATAATTAAAGCAATTAACTAGTTATTCTGATTCCACAATTAGAGGGAACTTGGAGAGAAAATTCTCGAGTGCTCTTGTCGTCACTGACTGGGACGAGCATTTTTTCCAGCCGCCATTGTTACCACGGCAACGACAGAATAGTCATCTCCATCTTGCAGCTTCTCCGGCTGCTCGTCTATTGTGTGGGCCTGGGCCTGTGTTTCGGTCGTTGGGGGGAATAGAGTACTCCCTTGCCGGAAATGAAAACGCCAGCCTGGTTGGACTTGACTAATAACGTCTTAAAAATCATGAATGTTTGATTCGGTGAAACTTCCCATACCAAGATGGCGTTAATGGATGTCCTATCCGCCATCACAGGAAGGCGATGTGAGAGTTACCCAGCCTGCAGATGTGTCAAAGTATGGGTTATTTCCGGAGATAATCTACAAGCAAGCAAGTTACTTGATCACTTGTCCAGGAGACATTTAAGCTGTCATCTTTGAATGACATACATGGTGAATGATTTGTATTTAGGCTTTTTTTTAAAATACATTTGATGCAAAAGGCGAAGTAGGAAAAGATATTTCTGACAGAAGATGCAAGACAATCGGCAAACATACAGACTTGGAAACAGACACATGTATTTGTGTTTATGTTTTATATGTTTATGTTGTTGTGGGTGCCTGTCAGTCTATTTAAATGTTCTTGTAGGTCTTCTATTTAAATGTTCTTGTAGGTCTTCTATTTAAATGTTCTTGTAGGTCTTCTATTTAATTGTTCTTGTAGGTCTTCTATTTAAATGTTCTTGTAGGTCTTCTATTTAAATGTTCTTGTAGGTCTTCTATTTAATTGTTCTTGTAGGTCTTCTATTTAAATGTTCTTGTAGGTCTTCTATTTAAATGTTCTTGTAGGTCTTCTATTTAAATGTTCTTGTAGGTCTTCTATTTAAATGTTCTTGTAGGTCTTCTATTTAAAGGTTCTTGTAGGTCTTCTATTTAAATGTTCTTGTAGGTCTTCTATTTAAAGGTTCTTGTAGGTCTTCTATTTAAATGTTCTTGTAGGTCTTCTATTTAAATGTTCCTGTAGGTCTTCTATTTAAATGTTCTTGTAGGTCTTCTATTTAAATGTTCTTGTAGGTCTTCTATTTAAATGTTCTTGTAGGTCTTCTATTTAAAGGTTCTTGTAGGTCTTCTATTTAAATGTTCTTGTAGGTCTTCTATTTAAATGTTCTTGTAGGTCTTCTATTTAAATGTTCTTGTAGGTCTTCTATTTAAATGTTCTTGTAGGTCTTCTATTTAAATGTTCTTGTAGGTCTTCTATTTAAATGTTCTTGTAGGTCTTCTATTTAATTGTTCTTTTAAATGCTCCCGTTTAGCCTCCCCCCCCCCTATCAGGGTTATGTGAAGCCATTGGAGCAGGTGGTGGATGGTGTTGTGGGAGCAGCCGACAAGTAGTGCCAGTTATGGTCCCCACACCGCGATGGCAGGCAGAGGATCTCATGTATAGAGACAATGGCTGCGATCTCCGACTAGTACAGTCACTGCCAAGAAGGAAAGGAATGGCAAACTACCTTCTTATATTGCCTAGACTAATCATGACAAATCACAACTTTATATTTACAGCTAACGACGTTAATGGGGGCTTCACAGCCACCTCGTCCGGTAGGGAGCGTCATGTACTACAGGTCGTCATCGACTTCAAGCAACTGTATAATAAAAAAAAGTAAAGTACCCCCGTCACGCCAAGTGGCGTATAGGGAAATATGGTGTTAGTGACCCTATATTTTACAGACCTTCAGCACATGATTTTTGGGGTAATGTGATCGGTATTACGCCCGTGCTGCTTTACTTTCCCAGAAAAAAACCGGGTACCCATTTAAGGCTGGGTGAACCCGGAGGCCGTCGGTTGGGATCGAACCCTACCCCTTGTCCTTTGTAGTCCAGTTCACTAACCACTAGGCTATCGTGGCTCCCCAAGCAACTGTATGCAAGATCAAAAATAAAGAGACACTAGCAATAATAACTTGGAACATTAGATCAGCATTCCAGGTTGGAAAACTAGAAAACATCAGTCAAGAGATGAAGAGAAAGAAATTGAACATCTTGGGACTATGTGAAATGAGATGGACATGGGCAGGATTATAACAACGCGACAGTGGAAATGTATTTACTCTGGGGGAACCACACACGAAAGAGGAGTAGGCATCATGTTAGATAGAGAAAGAAGCAAAACAGTGAAAGGATTTTGGCCAGTATCAGACACAATTCTGTTAGTAAAATTGAGAGGCAGACCAATGGATATCAACATAATTCAAGTTTATGCACCAACAAGTAATAACGAAGAAGAAGACATTGACACTTTTTATAATGAGCTAGAGGCAACCATAGAACAGTGTAAACCCCATGAAATAACTATTATATTAGGGGATTTCAATGCAAAGGTAGGAACAGCTAAAGTGCAAAATGTGACGGGGGGCATGGCCTTGGAGAGACGAATGACAGAGGGGACAGATTGATAGATTGGGCAAATACACATGAAATGATTATAGGTAACACCTGGTTCAAACAACACCCTAGGCGACTATGGACATGGCAAAGCCCAGACAAAAAAGTACACAATCAAATTGATTTTATACTGGTACAGAGAAGATTCAGGAATGGGCTAACATCGGTTAAAACAAGGCCAGGGGCAGATTGCAATAGTGACCATGTACCAGTAGTTGGAAAGATAAGAATAAAACTGCGGAAGGCACAGAAATCACCAAGAAATATAAAGTTAGAACTAGATATGCTAAGAGTAGATAAACAGATGAGTGATAAGTACAGCACGATAGTACAAAATATATATAATGCTATTGAGAAAATACAGGACATCCAGGAGCAGTGGAAAATGCTCAAACAATCGATTCAGCAAACATCAAAAGAAGTAATACCAGTGACTAAAAGAATCAACAAAAAGAAATGGATGACAGAAGAAATATTACAACTAATGGACGAAAGAAGAAAACATAAGAAAGAAGAACGAGCATACAAAATATTGCACAAAGAGATCCAAAACAAGTGCAGAGAAGCAAAGGAAGGATGGTTAAAACAGAAATGTGAAGAAATGGAAAAACAACAAAAGAAAGACCCAAAATGTATGCACAATCAGTTAAATGAGTTAACAGGAAGAAAAGAAGTCAAAGTTTCAGGATGTGTGAAATAAAAGGAAGGAAATATAATAATGGGACAGGAGAAGATAATGGAAAGATGGACAGATTATATCAGTAAACTCTATAATGATGAAAGACCAGAATTAAACAATTCAAATGAAGACACAGGACCACCAATAATGCAGAGTGAAGTGGAGGACGCAATTCAACACATGAAAAGAGGCAAAGCTCCAGGTCCTGACAATATAACAATCGAAGAGATAAATGCATTAGGAGAGCTGGGAGTACAAGTCATAACAAAATTACTCAATGACATATATAACACAGGACACATACCCGAGGATCTACTAAAATCTATCTTTGTAGCCATACCGAAGAAGTCAGGAGCCACTGATTGTGAAGACCATCACACTATTAGACTCATGAGCCATATGACTAAAATATATATATATGGCCCTTTTCGTCTTGTCAGACGGTCTAGTGGAGGCTATTGCGTATTTTTTTGAGGTATTGTTTTTGCCGAACAGCTTCTCTCGTGGCTAATTCTACCAATGTTTGACAAACACACGCGGTCACATAATGAACAGGTCAGGCTCGCTGGTCCACAGGGTTTACCATCCTTTTTCATGAGTCTCTTCTCTTCTAAGTCCTGTCTTAGCACAGTCTCAAATGTTGTTATACCGTTCCTTATACGTGCTCTCCATGATGTGCGATCACTTGCCAGATGTTGCCAGTCGTTTTCACAGATGGAGAAGTCTTTCAGAGATGATTTCCAGATATCTCTATATCGTAGTTTAGGTCTGCCGATTTGTCGTTTTCCGTGTTTTAGCTCGCCATATAGTATTTGCCTAGGAATGCGTTTTTCTTCCATCCGTTGGACATGCCCCAGCCATCTTAGCCTTCGACTTCTGAGCATCGACATGATTGTTAGGGTCTTAGCACGTTGCAGGACAGTTAAGTTGGTTATTTTGTCCTGCCATTTGATGTGCATTATTTTGCGGAGACATCGCATGTGGAAGACATTTAGTCTTTTTTCCTGGTTTGAGTATGTTGTCCAGGTTTCGGATCCATATAGTAGTGTGCTAAGCACACAAGTTTGATATATTAAGAGTTTAGTCTTTTGAGTTAGTTTCGTGTTGTTCCATGCCCTTTTTGTGAGTTTGCCGAAGGTCGTAGCTGCCTTACCAATTCGACAGTTTATTTCTTCATCAAGAGAGATGGTTTGCGTAACTGTGGATCCAAGATATGTAAATTTCTGTACTGATTCTAGTGGGCAGTCTTTTAGAGTAATAGATATAGGTTTGAAGTCACCTTGATTTAGTATTACTGTCTTCTGAACATTAATTGACAGTGAAAAAAGGTCGCATGCTTTAATGACTAAAATATTACTAAGAATAATCATGAGACGTGTAAGGAACAAAATAAAACCAGAAATAAGTGAGGAACAATGTGGATTTGTGGAAGGAAAGGGCACCAATAATGCAATATACATCTTTAGAACATTGATAGAAAGATCTATAGAGGTAAAGAAAGATCTATATATGTGCTTTATACACTACACGAAAGCATTTGACAAAGTAAAGCACGTGGAAATAATCAATATGCTGGAGAAATTAAACATTGATGGCAAGGATCTGCGAATTATAAAAAAAACATGTATTGGCAACAAACAGCAGCTATACGAATTAACAACCAAACAGGACAATTCCAATATATAAAACAAGGAGTCAGACAAGGCTGTGTTCTGTCACCGGATTTGTTTTCACTTTACAGCGAATATATTATGAGATCAATAGTAGACAAAAAAAGGAATTGAAGTCAACGGTCACAACATAAATAATTTGCGATATGCGGATGACACAGTCTTAATAGCAGAGACAGAGAATGAGCTACAAGAAATGATAGACATAATAGTAAAAGAAAGCAACAAGAAAGGTCTCAGTCTGAATAGTAAGAAAACAAAAGTAATGGTTATATCGAAGAAACAATCATCACCATCATGCAGCATACAAATAAACGAGACAAATCTGAAACAAGTGCAACGTTTCAAATACTTGGGCACAATAATAACATCAGATGGGAGATGCAACACAGAAATAAAAAGCAGAATAGCTCAGGCCAAAATAGCATTTCAGAAAATGAAAAATATCTTATGCAACAAATCTATGCCAATAAAAATGAGAAAGAGAGTTCATCGGTGCTATATAGAACCAATTCTGACCTATGGAAGCGAATCATGGACAGTAGACAAACAAATGAAAAGACGATTAGAGGCCACAGAGATGGGATTTCTCAGAAGAATGTTGAAAGTTCCCTGGACAGCTAAAAAGACCAATGAGGAAATTCTCAAAGAGGCCAACACAAAAAGGGAGCTCGTAGGAAAACATCAGAAAGAAGCAATCAACATTTTTCGGGCACATCATGAGAAGAGGAAAATTGGAATACTTGGTTACAACTGGCAAAATAAAAGGAAAGAGAGATCGCGGACGACAAAGAGAGAAAATACTGGATGGCTTGGTGTCATGGCATGGAAAACAGTCAACAACAGAACTGATACGATGCACGGTAGATAGAAGATTGTGGAGGGACATGATCACCTACGCCAACCGGTATGGCACATGATGAGGATGTAGGTCTTCTATTTAAATGTTCTTGTATGTCTTCTATTTAAATGTTCTTGTATGTATTCTATTTAAATGTTCTTGTGGGTCTACTATTTAAATGTTCTTGTATGTCTTCTATTTAAATGTTCTTGTGGGTCTACTATTTAAATGTTCTTGTATGTCTTCTATTTAAATGTTCTTGTAGGTCTTCTTTTTAAATGCTCTTATGTCTTCTATTTAAATGTTCTTGTATATCTTCTATTTAAATGTTCTTGTATGTCTTCTTTTTAAATGTTCTTGTAGGTCTTCTTTTTAAATGCTCTTATGTCTTATATTTAAATGTTCTTATATGTCTTCTATTTAAATGTTCTTGTATGTCTTCTATTTAAATGTTCTTGTATATCTTCTATTTAAATGTTCTTATATGTCTTCTATTTAAATGTTCTTGTATATCTTCTATTTAAATGTTCTTATATGTCTTCTATTTAAATGTTCTTGTATATCTTCTATTTAAATGTTCTTGTATATCTTCTATTTAAAAGTTCTTGTAGGTCTTGTTTTTCCCCATGGTTGATCGTCTTAAATAAAAGCTCGTTGATCTCCCTTGTCTCTGATAGGTTGGCTAACTTACATATATAGTCCAGGTATGTAATAAACAGTAGGGGGGGGGATAGTACGCTCCCTTGTCTATGATAGGTTGGCTAACTTACATACATAGTCCAGGTATGTAATAAACAGTAGGGGGATAGTACGCTCCCCTGTCTATGATAGGTTGGCTAACTTACATACATAGTCCAGGTATGTAATAAACAGTAGGCGGGATAGTACGCTCCCCTGTCTATGATAGGTTGGCTAACTTACATACATAGTCCAGGTATGTAATAAACAGTAGGCGGGATAGTACGCTCCCCTGTCTATGATAGGTTGGCTAACTTACATACATAGTCCAGGTATGTAATAAACAGTAGGCGGGATAGTACGCACCCTTGTCTATGATAGGTTGGCTAACTTACATACATAGTCCAGGTATGTAATAAACAGTAGGGGGATAGTACGCACCCCTGTCTTACACCTGATTTAGCTTTAAAATGATTTGTGTAGCCTGCTGCTGTTCTGACTGTGCAGCCTGCTGCTGTTATGACTGTGTAGGCTGCTGCTGTTCTGACTGTGTAGCCTGCTGCTGTTCTGACTGAGTAGCCTGCTGCTGTTCTGACTGAGTAGCCTGCTGCTGTTCTGACTGTGTAGCCTGCTGCTGTTCTGTCTGTGCTGCTGCTGTTGATGTAGACTTTCATTATAAGTGGTTTCAATACACAACAACATAACGATTGATTATCTTATCTTATCTTATCTTATCTTATCTTATCTTATCTTATCTTATCTTATCTTATCTTATCTTATCTTAGCTTAGCTTAGCTTAGCTTAGCTTAGCTTACCTCATCCCAAAATGTGTAGTGGGGAGTTATTTCGTCCGGAACCACTATAAAACAGTCAACAACAGAATTGGCACGATGTCGATAGAAAATTGTTTAAGTACATAGTTGCCTACGCCAACCGATAAGGCACACGATGATGATGAACTACATTTATCTCACAAACAGTTGTTAGTCCTCGCAGCTGCGGGATTTCTCTGAAACTGCCACTTTCTCGAACTTCCTTGAGCCCTAAGCCAGTGTTTAATCCTCTAGACCTGGAGCCATTGATGCAGTGTTTAATCCCCTAGACCTGGAGCCATGGAGCCCCTAGACCTCGAGCCATGGAGCCAGTGTTTAATCCCCTAGACCTCCAAACCTGGAGCCGGTGTTTAACCCCCTAGACCTCCAACCCTGGAGCCAGTGTTTAATCCCCTAGACCTCGACACATGGAGCCAGTGTTTTAATTCCCTAGACCTCGACCCATGAAGCCAGTGTTTTAATTCCCTAGACCTCGACCCATGGAGCCAGTGTTTTAATTCCCTAGACCTCGACCCATGGAGCCAGTGTTTTAATTCCCTAGACCTCGAGCCATGGAGCCAATGTTTAATCCCCTAGACTTCGAGCCATGGGGCTAGTGTTTAATCCCCTAGACCTCGACCCATTGGGGCCAGTGTTTTAATCTCCTAGACCTCGACCCATGGAGCCAGTGTTTAATCCCCTAGACCTCGACCCATGGAGCCAGTGTTTAATCCCCTAGACCTCGACCCATGGAGCCAGTGTTTAATCCCCTAGACCTCGACCCATGGAGCCAGTGTTTTAATTCCCTAGACCTCGAGCCATGGAGCCAATGTTTAATCCCCTAGACTTCGAGCCATGGGGCCAGTGTTTAATCCCCTAGACCTCGACCCATGGGGCCAGTGTTTAATCCCCTAGACCTCGACCCATGGAGCCAGTGTTTTAATTCTCTACACCTCGAGCCATGGAGCCAATGTTTAATCCCGTAGACTTCGATCCATGGGGCTAGTGTTTAATCCCCTAGACCTCGAACCATGGGGCCAGTGTTTTAATTCCCTACACCTCGAGCCATGGAGCCAATGTTTAATCCCGTAGACTTCGATCCATGGGACGAGTGTTTAATCCCCTAGACCTCGAACCATGGGGCCAGTGTTTAATCCCCTAGACCTCGACCCATGGAGCCAGTGTTTTAATTCCCTACACCTCGAGCCATGGAGCCAATGTTTAATCCCGTAGACTTCGATCCATGGGGCTAGTGATAATCCCCTAGACCTCGACCCATGGAGCCAGTGTTTAATCCTCTAGACCTCGTGTTCATCAGCCACGTGCTTAATCAGACCTGATCAACGGAAGGCGAGCTTCGGGGGACGATCAGACATGGACAACTAGAGGACCTACACGAACATTTCAATAGAAGATCTATAGAACACTTGAATAGAAGATTTACAAGAATACTTAAATAGAATAATTATAGAACACTTAAATAGAAGATCTATAGAACACTTAAATAAAAGATCTATAGAACATTTAAATAGAAGACCTACACGAATATTAAAATTGAAGACTTATGGAACACTTAAATAGAAGACCTACAAGAACATTTAAATAGAAGACCTACAAGAACATTTAAATAGAAGACCTACAAGAACATTTAAATAGAAGACCTACAAGAACACTTAAATAAAAGACCTACAAGAACTCTTAAATAGAAGTCCTACAAGAACACTTAAATAGAAGACCTACAAGAACACTTAAATAGAAGACCTAAAAGAACACTTAAATAGAAGACCTACAAGAACACTTAAATAGAAGACCTACAATAACACTTAAATATAAGACCTACAAGAACATTTAAATTGAAGACCTACAAGAACACTTAAATAGAAGACCTACAAGAACACTTAAATAGAAGACCTACAAGAACACTTAAATAGACTCAACAGCACAGGCACAAAATACAACATGAAAATCAACATCAACAAAACAGAAGTCATGAATATCGCATAAGAGAAACAGAACATCAACATAACTATAGAAGGTAGACAACTAAAACAAGTAGATGATTTAAATACCTAGGAAGTCTAGTGACGAACCCCAATTCACAAACAGCAGAGATAGAATCAAGATGCAACAAAGCTTGTCAAATCATTGACAGCATCCACCACTATTGTCCAACAAGGACATTTTGTTTTGTTTTCGTATACCAGCTTTTTACCTGTGACGAAGTTTCTAGAGACTAGGAAATGAATTTTACGTGTTAATCCATGTTTCCCTGGTAGCCGTGTGCACAGGGCTACCTCGCCGCACATGCAGATAACTCTGACTTCGGAGGTACTCATATTTTTTCCGTTGATGAGTAATTGACGTTTCAAGCCGGGCCTCGCTGCTGAGACCAGGGGTGGTTGCCGTGGAGAGAAATCATAACTCGAGGCAAAACGGGCACTCTACAATACAATCTTCATTCCAACGTTGTGCTACAAATGTCAGTCCTGGACCCTAGATACAAGAACAATAAGAAAAATAACCTCTACAGAGATAAAATGTGTTAGACGAATGACAGGAAACAGTCTGAGAGATAAGATCAGAAGTGAAGAACTGAGAACGCCATAGCATATATAAAGAAACAACAGGTAAAATGGTTTGGCCACGTGATAAGCCATAAAGATCAAAACACAACACAACGAGCCTTCAATAAACGTTGCGAGAACACCAGACCCAAGGGCCGACCACGAAAAAGACGGATCGATGGAATATTAGAAACACTAGGAAACATAACAGCAGCAGAGGCGAACAGAAGAGCAAAAGACGTCAAATTATATCTCCCCTCGACGCTGGAAGGCAAATGAGGATGGAAAGAGGAGGAAGAAGAAGGAGAAGAAGAATGAGGACTATGTAGACTCTCTTTGAACAACTCCTAGCTTGCCTGCTCAATGGTTAATGTTGAAATAATGAGATCTTGGACATTCTCATGTTGGTCTCACGTTGCTCTCGTGTATGTCTCATGTTTGTCTCATGTTGCTCTCATGTTGGCCTCATGTTGATCTCATGTTGCTCTCGTGTTTGTCTCATGTTTGTCTCATGTTGCTCTCATGTTGCTCTCATGTTGCTCTCATGTTGCTCTCGTGTTTGTCTCATGTTTGTCTCATGTTGCTCTCATGTTGCTCTCATGTTGGCCTCATGTTGCTCTCATGTTGCTCTCATGTTTGTCTCATGTTGCTCTCACGTTGCCCTCATGTTGCTCTCATGTTGGTCTCACGTTGCTCTCATGTTGCTCTCATGTTGTTCTCATGTTGTTCTCATGTTGTTCTCATGTTGCTCTCATGTTGTTCTCATGTTGCTCTCATGTTGTTCTCATGTTGCTCTTATGTTGTTCTCATGTTGCTCTCATGTTGTTCTCATATTGCTCTCATGTTGTTCTCATGTTTGTCTCATGTTGCACAAAGTTGTTGCTGTTTTCTCGTTGATCTTTGGATATGTTCTCATGTTGCTCTAATGTTGCTCTCATGTTGGTCTCATGCTGCTCTCATGTTGCACAACGTTGTTGCTGTTTTCTCGTTGATCTTTGGATATGTTCTCATGAAGAAGAACAATTTGCGAGAAAAGAGAATTTGTCCACCGGATTAGTTCGACAGTGACAGTTCTCATGTTGGTATTGTAAATAGTGGATTGGAATGTGTGTGTGTGTGTGTGTGCGTGCGTGCGTACGTGCGTGCGTGCCTGCCTGCCTGCCTGCGTGCGTGCGTGCGTGCGTGTGTGTGTGTGTGTGTGTGTGCCCTACACAAAATGTTTACAAATATGTGTGTGTCCTAAAGAAAATGTTTAAAATTGTGTGTGTGTGTGTGTCCTAAAGAAAATGTTTATAATTGTATGTGTGTCCTAAAAAACATGTTTACAATTGTATGAGTGTGTGTGTCCAAAAGAAAATATTTACAATTGTGTGTGTATCCTTAAGAAATAGAGAGAAAGTTTCCACAAGATTTAGAAAACACGGGATATTGATGATCTAGAGGTAAGACGTTGATCTCTATCATAGCTGGATGATCTAGAGGTAAGACGTTGATCTCTATCATGGCTAGATGATCTAGATGTAAGACGTTGGTCTCTATCATGGCTGGGTGATCTAGAGGTAAGACGTTGATCTCTATCACGACTAGATGATCTAGAGGTAAGACGTTGATCTCTATCATAGCTGGATGATCTAGAGGTAAGACGTTGATCTCTATCATGACTAGATGATCTAGAGGTAAGACGCTCGTCTCTATCATGACTGGATGATCTAGAGGTAAGACGTTGATCTCTATCATGGCTAGATGATCTAGAGGTAAGACGTTGGTCTCTATCATGGCTAGATGATCTAGAGGTAAGACGTTGGTCTCTATCATGGCTAGATGATCTAGAGGTAAGACGTTGGTCTCTATCATGGCTAGATGATCTAGAGGTAAGACGTTGGTCTCTATCATGGCTGGATGATCTAGAGGTAAGACGTTGATCTCTATCATGGCTGGATGATCTAGAGATAAGACGTTGATCTCTATCATGACTGGGTGATCTAGAGGTAAGACGTTGATCTCTATCATGGCTGGATGATCTAGAGGTAAGACGTTGGTCTCTATCATGGCTGGATGATCTAGAGGTAAGACGTAGGTCTCTATCATGACTAGATGATCTAGAGGTAGGACGTAGGTCTCTATCATGACTAGATGATCTAGAGGTAAGACGTTGGTCTCTATCATGGCTGGATGATCTAGAGGTAAGACGTTGGTCTCTATTATGACTAGATGATCTAGAGGTAAGACGTTGATCTCTATCATGACTAGATGATCTAGAGGTAAGACGTTGGTCTCTATCATGACTAGATGATCTAGAGGTAAGACGTAGGTCTCTATCATGATTAGATGATCTAGAGGTAAGACGTTGATCTCTATCATGACTAGATGATCTAGAGGTAAGACGTTGGTCTCTATCATGACTAGATGATCTAGAGGTAAGACGTTGATCTCTATCATGGCTAGATGATCTAGAGGTAAGACGTTGATCTCTATCATGACTAGATGATCTAGAGGTAAGACGTTGATCTCTATCATGACTAGATGATCTAGAGGTAAGACGTAGGTCTCTATCATGGCTAGATGATCTAGAGGTAAGACGTTGGTCTCTATCATGACTAGATGATCTAGAGGTAAGACGTTGATCTCTATCATGACTAGATGATCTAGAGGTAAGACGTTGATCTCTATCATGACTAGATGATCTAGAGGTAAGACGTAGGTCTCTATCATGGCTAGATGATCTAGAGGTAAGACGTTGGTCTCTATCATGGCTGGATGATCTAGAGGTAAGACGTTGGTCTCTATCATGGCTGGATGATCTAGAGGTAAGACGTTGTTCTCTATCATGGCTGGATGATCTAGAGGTAAGACGTTGATCTCTATCATGACTAGATGATCTAGAGGTAAGACGTTGATCTCTATCATGGCTAGATGATCTAGAGGTAAGACGTTGATCTCTATCATGGCTGGATGATCTAGAGGTAAGACTTTGATCTCTATCATGACTAGATGATCTAGATGTAAGACGTTGGTCTCTATCATGGCTGGATGATCTAGAGGTAAGACGTTGATCTCTATCATGGCTGGATGATCTAGAGGTAAGACTTTGATCTCTATCATGACTAGATGATCTAGATGTAAGACGTTGGTCTCTATCATGGCTGGATGATCTAGAGGTAAGACGTAGGTCTCTATCATGGCTGGATGATCTAGAGGTACGACGTTGATCTCTATCATGACTGGATGATCTAGAGGTAAGACTTTGAACTCTATCATGACTAGATGATCTAGAGGTAAGACGTTGGTCTCTATCATGACTTGATGATCTAGAGGTAAGACGTTGATCTCTATCATGGCTGGATGATCTAGAGGTACGACGTTGATCTCTATCATGGCTGGATAATCTAGAGGTAAGACGTTGATCTCTATCATGTATAGATGATCTAGAGGTAAGACGTTGGTATCTATCATGACTTGATGATCTAGAGGTACGACGTTGATCTCTATCATGGCTGGATGATCTAGAGGTAAGACGTTGATCTCTATCATGACTAGATGATCTAGAGGTAAGACGTTGATCTCTATCATGGCTGGATGATCTAGAGGTAAGACGTTGATCTCTATCATGGCTGGATGATCTAGAGGTAAGACGTTGATCTCTATCATGACTAGATGATCTAGAGGTAAGACGTTGATCTCTATCATGTATAGATGATCTAGAGGTAAGACGTTGGTATCTATCATGACTTGATGATCTAGAGGTACGACGTTGATCTCTATCATGGCTGGATGATCTAGAGGTAAGACGTTGATCTCTATCATGACTAGATGATCTAGAGGTAAGACGTTGATCTCTATCATGGCTGGATGATCTAGAGGTAAGACGTTGGTCTCTATCATGGCTGGATGATCTAGAGGTAAGACGTTGGTCTCTATCATGGCTGGATGATCTAGAGGTAAGACGTTGCTCTCTATCATGACTAGATGATCTAGAGGTAAGACGTTGATCTCTATCATGGCTGGATGATCTAGAGGTAAGACGTTGATCTCTATCATGGCTGGATGATCTAGAGGTAAGACGTTGGTCTCTATCATGACTAGATGATCTAGATGTAAGACGTTGGTCTCTATCATGGCTGGATGATCTAGAGGTAAGACGTTGATCTCTATCATGGCTGGATGATCTAGAGGTAAGACGTTGATCTCTATCATGACTAGATGATCTAGATGTAAGACGTTGGTCTCTATCATGGCTGGATGATCTAGAGGTAAGACTTTGATCTCTATCATGGCTGGGTGATCTAGAGGTAAGACGTTGATCTCTATCATGGCTGGATGATCTAGAGATAAGACGTTGATCTCTATCATGACTAGATGATCTAGAGGTAAGACGTTGGTCTCTATCATGACTGGATGATCTAGAGGTAAGACGTTGATCTCTATCACGACTAGATGATCTAGAGGTAAGACGTTGATCTCTATCATGACTGGATGATCTAGAGGTAAGACGTTGATCTCTATCATGACTAGATGATCTAGAGGTAAGACGTTGATCTCTATGATGACTAGATGATCTAGAGGTAAGACGTTGATCTCTATCATGGCTGCATGATCTAGAGGTAAGACGTTGATCTCTATCATGACTAGATGATCTAGAGGTAAGACGTTGGTCTCTATCATGGCTTGATGATCTAGAGGTAAGACGTTGATCTCTATCATGGCTGGATGATCTAGAGGTAAGACGTTGGTCTCTATCATGACTGGATGATCTAGAGGTAAGACGTTGATCTCTATCATGACTAGATAATCTAGAGGTACGACGTTTATCTATATCATGGCTGGATGATCTAGAGGTAAGACGTTGATCTCTATCACGACTAGATGATCTAGAGGTAAGACGTTGATCTCTATCATGGCTGGATGATCTAGAGGTAAGACGTTGATCTCTATCATGACTAGATAATCTAGAGGTAAGACGTTGATCTCTATCATGACTAGATAATCTAGAGGTAAGACGTTGATCTCTATCATGGCTAGATGATCTAGAGGTAAGACGTTGGTCTCTATCATGACTGGATGATCTAGAGGTAAGACGTTGATCTCTATCATGACTAGATGATCTAGAGGTAAGACGTTGATCTCTATCATGACTAGATGATCTAGAGGTAAGACGTTGATCTCTATCATGACTAGATGATCTAGAGGTAAGACGTTGATCTCTATCATGACTAGATAATCTAGAGGTAAGACGTTGATCTCTATCATGGCTGGATGATCTAGAGGTAAGACGTTGATCTCTATCATGGCTGGATGATCTAGAGGTAAGACGTTGATCTCTATCACGACTAGATGATCTAGAGGTAAGACGTTGATCTCTATCATGACTAGATGATCTAGAGGTAAGACGTTGATCTCTATCATGGCTGGATGATCTAGAGGTAAGACGTTGATCTCTATCATGGCTGGATGATCTAGAGGTAAGACGTTGGTCTCTATCATGACTAGATGATCTAGAGGTAAGACGTTGATCTCTATCATGGCTAGATGACCTAGAGGTAAGACGTTGATCTCTATCATGACTAGATGATCTAGAGGTAAGACGTTGATCTCTATCATGGCTAGATGATCTAGAGGTAAGACGTTGATCTTTATCATGACTAGATGATCTAGAGGTAAGACGTTGGTCTCTATCATGACTGGATGATCTAGAGGTAAGACGTTGATCTCTATCATGTTTAGATGATCTAGAGGTAAGACGTAGGTCTCTATCATGGCTGGATGATCTAGAGGTAAGACGTTCGTCTCTATCATGACTAGATGATCTAGAGGTAAGACGTTGATCTCTATCATGACTAGATGATCTAGAGGTAAGACGTTGATCTCTATCATGACTAGATGATCTAGAGGTAAGACGTTGATCTCTATCATGACTGGATGATCTAGAGGTAAGACGTTGATCTCTATCATGTTTAGATGATCTAGAGGTAAGACGTTGGTCTCTATCATGGCTGGATGATCTAGAGGTAAGACGTTCGTCTCTATCATGACTAGATGATCTAGAGGTAAGACGTTGATCTCTATCATGACTGGGTGATCTAGAGGTAAGACGTTGATCTCTATCATGGCTGGATGATCTAGAGGTAAGACGTTGGTCTCTATCATGGCTGGATGATCTAGAGGTAAGACGTAGGTCTCTATCATGACTAGATGATCTAGAGGTAGGACGTAGGTCTCTATCATGACTAGATGATCTAGAGGTAAGACGTTGGTCTCTATCATGGCTGGATGATCTAGAGGTAAGACGTTGGTCTCTATCATGACTAGATGATCTAGAGGTAAGACGTTGATCTCTATCATGACTAGATGATCTAGAGGTAAGACGTTGGTCTCTATCATGACTAGATGATCTAGAGGTAAGACGTAGGTCTCTATCATGACTAGATGATCTAGAGGTAAGACGTTGATCTCTATCATGACTAGATGATCTAGAGGTAAGACGTTGGTCTCTATCATGACTAGATGATCTAGAGGTAAGACGTTGATCTCTATCATGGCTAGATGATCTAGAGGTAAGACGTTGATCTCTATCATGACTAGATGATCTAGAGGTAAGACGTTGATCTCTATCATGACTAGATGATCTAGAGGTAAGACGTAGGTCTCTATCATGGCTAGATGATCTAGAGGTAAGACGTTGGTCTCTATCATGACTAGATGATCTAGAGGTAAGACGTTGATCTCTATCATGACTAGATGATCTAGAGGTAAGACGTTGATCTCTATCATGACTAGATGATCTAGAGGTAAGACGTAGGTCTCTATCATGGCTAGATGATCTAGAGGTAAGACGTTGGTCTCTATCATGGCTGGATGATCTAGAGGTAAGACATTGGTCTCTATCATGGCTGGATGATCTAGAGGTAAGACGTTGTTCTCTATCATGGCTGGATGATCTAGAGGTAAGACGTTGATCTCTATCATAACTAGATGATCTAGAGGTAAGACGTTGATCTCTATCATGGCTAGATGATCTAGAGGTAAGACGTTGATCTCTATCATGGCTGGATGATCTAGAGGTAAGACTTTGATGTCTATCATGACTAGATGATCTAGATGTAAGACGTTGGTCTCTATCATGGCTGGATGATCTAGAGGTAAGACGTTGATCTCTATCATGGCTGGATGATCTAGAGGTAAGACTTTGATCTCTATCATGACTAGATGATCTAGATGTAAGACGTTGGTCTCTATCATGGCTGGATGATCTAGAGGTAAGACGTAGGTCTCTATCATGGCTGGATGATCTAGAGGTACGACGTTGATCTCTATCATGACTGGATGATCTAGAGGTAAGACTTTGAACTCTATCATGACTAGATGATCTAGAGGTAAGACGTTGGTCTCTATCATGACTTGATGATCTAGAGGTAAGACGTTGATCTCTATCATGGCTGGATGATCTAGAGGTACGACGTTGATCTCTATCATGGCTGGATGATCTAGAGGTAAGACGTTGATCTCTATCATGACTAGATGATCTAGAGGTAAGACGTTGATCTCTATCATGGCTGGATGATCTAGAGGTAAGACGTTGATCTCTATCATGACTAGATGATCTAGAGGTAAGACGTTGATCTCTATCATGTCTAGATGATCTAGAGGTAAGACGTTGATCTCTATCATGACTAGATGATCTAGAGGTAAGACGTTGATCTCTATCATGGCTGGATGATCTAGAGGTAAGACGTTGATCTCTATCATGGCTGGATGATCTAGAGGTAAGACGTTGATCTCTATCATGGCTGGATGATCTAGAGGTACGACGTTGATCTCTATCATGGCTGGATGATCTAGAGGTAAGACGTTGATCTCTATCATGGCTGGATGATCTAGAGGTAAGACGTTGATCTCTATCATGGCTGGATGATCTAGATGTAAGACGTTTATCTCTATCATGGCTGGATGATCTAGAGGTAAGACGTTGATCTCTATCATGGCTGGATGATCTAGAGGTAAGACGTTGGTCTCTATCATGGCTGGATGATCTAGAGGTAAGACGTTGATCTCTATCATGGCTGGATGATCTAGAGGTAAGACGTTGATCTCTATCATGGCTGGATGATCTAGAGGTAAGACGTTGATCTCTATCATGGCTGGATGATCTAGAGGTAAGACGTTGGTCTCTATCATGGCTGGATGATCTAGAGGTAAGACGTTGGTCTCTATCATGGCTGGATGATCTAGAGGTAAGACGTTGCTCTCTATCATGACTAGATGATCTAGAGGTAAGACGTTGATCTCTATCATGGCTGGATGATCTAGAGGTAAGACGTTGATCTCTATCATGGCTGGATGATCTAGAGGTAAGACGTTGGTCTCTATCATGACTAGATGATCTAGATGTAAGACGTTGGTCTCTATCATGGCTGGATGATCTAGAGGTAAGACGTTGATCTCTATCATGGCTGGATGATCTAGAGGTAAGACGTTGATCTCTATCATGACTAGAAGATCTAGATGTAAGACGTTGGTCTCTATCATGGCTGGATGATCTAGAGGTAAGACTTTGATCTCTATCATGGCTGGGTGATCTAGAGGTAAGACGTTGATCTCTATCATGGCTGGATGATCTAGAGATAAGACGTTGATCTCTATCATGACTAGATGATCTAGAGGTAAGACGTTGGTCTCTATCATGACTGGATGATCTAGAGGTAAGACGTTGATCTCTATCACGACTAGATGATCTAGAGGTAAGACGTTGATCTCTATCATGACTGGATGATCTAGAGGTAAGACGTTGATCTCTATCATGACTAGATGATCTAGAGGTAAGACGTTGATCTCTATCATGACTAGATGATCTAGAGGTAAGACGTTGATCTCTATCATGGCTGCATGATCTAGAGGTAAGACGTTGATCTCTATCATGACTAGATGATCTTGAGGTAAGACGTTGGTCTCTATCATGGCTTGATGATCTAGAGGTAAGACGTTGATCTCTATCACGACTAGATGATCTAGAGGTAAGACGTTGATCTCTATCATGGCTGGATGATCTAGAGGTAAGACGTTGATCTCTATCATGACTAGATAATCTAGAGGTAAGACGTTGATCTCTATCATGACTAGATAATATAGAGGTAAGACGTTGATCTCTATCATGGCTAGATGATCTAGAGGTAAGACGTTGGTCTCTATCATGACTGGATGATCTAGAGGTAAGACGTTGATCTCTATCATGACTAGATGATCTAGAGGTAAGACGTTGATCTCTATCATGACTAGATGATCTAGAGGTAAGACGTTGATCTCTATCATGACTAGATGATCTAGAGGTAAGACGTTGATCTCTATCATGACTAGATAATCTAGAGGTAAGACGTTGATCTCTATCATGGCTGGATGATCTAGAGGTAAGACGTTGATCTCTATCACGACTAGATGATCTAGAGGTAAGACGTTGATCTCTATCACGACTAGATGATCTAGAGGTAAGACGTTGATCTCTATCATGACTAGATGATCTAGAGGTAAGACGTTGATCTCTATCATGGCTGGATGATCTAGAGGTAAGACGTTGATCTCTATCATGGCTGGATGATCTAGAGGTAAGACGTTGGTCTCTATCATGACTAGATGATCTAGAGGTAAGACGTTGATCTCTATCATGGCTAGATGACCTAGAGGTAAGACGTTGATCTCTATCATGACTAGATGATCTAGAGGTAAGACGTTGATCTCTATCATGGCTAGATGATCTAGAGGTAAGACGTTGATCTTTATCATGACTAGATGATCTAGAGGTAAGACGTTGGTCTCTATCATGACTGGATGATCTAGAGGTAAGACGTTGATCTCTATCATGTTTAGATGATCTAGAGGTAAGACGTTGGTCTCTATCATGGCTGGATGATCTAGAGGTAAGACGTTCGTCTCTATCATGACTAGATGATCTAGAGGTAAGACGTTGATCTCTATCATGACTAGATGATCTAGAGGTAAGACGTTGATCTCTATCATGACTAGATGATCTAGAGGTAAGACGTTGATCTCTATCATGAATTGATGATCTAGAGGTAAGACGTTGATCTCTATCATGTTTAGATGATCTAGAGGTAAGACGTTGGTCTCTATCATGGCTGGATGATCTAGAGGTAAGACGTTCGTCTCTATCATGACTAGATGATCTAGAGGTAAGACGTTGATCTCTATCATGACTAGATGATCTAGAGGTAAGACGTTGATCTCTATCACGACTAGATGATCTAGAGGTAAGACGTTGATCTCTATCATGACTAGATGATCTTGAGGTAAGACGTTGATCTCTATCATGACTAGATGATCTAGAGGTAAGACGTTGATCTCTATCATGGCTGGATGATCTAGAGGTAAGACGTTGATCTCTATCATGACTAGATGATCTAGAGGTAAGACGTTGGTCTCTATCATGGCTTGATGATCTAGAGGTAAGACGTTGATCTCTATCATGGCTGGATGATCTAGAGGTAAGACGTTGGTCTCTATCATGACTGGATGATCTAGAGGTAAGACGTTGATCTCTATCATGACTAGATAATCTAGAGGTACGACGTTTATCTATATCATGGCTGGATGATCTAGAGGTAAGACGTTGATCTCTATCACGACTAGATGATCTAGAGGTAAGACGTTGATCTCTATCATGGCTGGATGATCTAGAGGTAAGACGTTGATCTCTATCATGGCTGGATGATCTAGAGGTAAGACGTTGGTCTCTATCATGACTAGATGATCTAGAGGTAAGACGTTGATCTCTATCATGGCTAGATGACCTAGAGGTAAGACGTTGATCTCTATCATGACTAGATGATCTAGAGGTAAGACGTTGATCTCTATCATGGCTAGATGATCTAGAGGTAAGACGTTGATCTCTATCATGACTAGATGATCTAGAGGTAAGACGTTGGTCTCTATCATGACTGGATGATCTAGAGGTAAGACGTTGATCTCTATCATGTTTAGATGATCTAGAGGTAAGACGTTGATCTCTATCATGACTGAATGATCTAGAGGTAAGACGTTGGTCTCTATCATGACTGAATGATCTAGAGGTAAGACGTTGATCCCTATCATGACTGGATGATCTAGAGGTAAGACGTTGGTCTATATCATGACTAGATGATCTAGAGGTAAGACGTTGATCGCTATCATGACTAGATGATCTAGAGGTAAGACGTTGATCTCTATCATGACTGAATGATCTAGAGGTAAGACATTGATCTCTATCATGACTGAATGATCTAGAGGTAAGACATTGATCTCTATCATGGCTGAATGATCTAGAGGTAAGACGTTGATCTCTATCATGACTAGATGATCTAGAGGTAAGACGTTGATCTCTATCATGGCTGGATGATCTAGAGGTAAGACGTTGGTCTCTATCATGGCTGGATGATCTAGAGGTAAGACGTTGATCTCTATCATGGCTGGATGATCTAGAGGTAAGACGTTGGTCTCTATCATGACTAGATGATCTAGAGGTAAGACGTTGATCTCTATCATGGCTAGATGATCTAGAGGTAAGACGTTGATCTCTATCATGACTAGATGATCTATAGGTAAGACGTTGATCTCTATCATGGCTAGATGATCTAGAGATAAGACGTTGATCTCTATCATGACTAGATGATCTAGAGATAAGACGTTAGTCTCTATCATGGCTGGATGATCTAGAGGTAAGACGTTGATCTCTATCACGACTAGATGATCTAGAGGTAAGACGTTGGTCTCTATCATGACTAGATGATCTAGAGGTAAGACGTTGGTCTCTATCATGACTAGATGATCTAGAGGTAAGACGTTGGTCTCTATCATGACTAGATGATCTAGAGGTAAGACGTTGGTCTCTATCATGACTATATGATCTAGATGTAAGACGTTGGTCTCTATCATGACTATATGATCTAGAGGTAAGACGTTGGTCTCTATCATGGCTAGATGATCTAGAGATAAGACGTTGGTCTCTATCATGGCTAGATGATCTAGAGTTAAGACGTTGGTCTCTATCATGACTATATGATCTAGAGGTAAGACGTTGGTCTCTATCATGACTATATGATCTAGAGGTAAGACGTTGGTCTCTATCATGACTAGATGATCTAGAGGTAAGACGTTGATCTCTATCATGACTAGATGATCTAGAGGTAAGACGTTGGTCTCTATCATGACTAGATGATCTAGAGGTAAGACGTTGATCTCTATCATGGCTGGATGATCTAGAGGTAAGACATTCGTCTCTATCATGACTAGATGATCTAGAGGTAAGACGTTGATCTCTATCATGGCTGGATGATCTAGAGGTAAGACGTTCGTCTCTATCATGACTAGATGATCTAGAGGTAAGACGTAGGTCTCTATCATGGCTGGATGATCTAGAGGTAAGACGTTGATCTCTATCATGGCTGGATGATCTAGAGGTAAGACGTTCGTCTCTATCATGGCTGGATGATTTAGAGATAAGATGTTGACCTTTGGGTAAGTAGGGTCCAGAGTTCGGTTCCCACACAGGCGGTTGAGATCACATCCATGGTATCTTCATAGTTTCCCCGTCCCTCGGTCTTTGTATGGTGAGATCCCATGTCTTTGATGTGGTGAAATACTAGCAGCCCCGTGTGCATGCTCGCACGTTAAAGAACCATTGGTCGTGAAATGTCGAACATATGAGGCCGTAGTGATCGCTGCCCGAGAAATATTTGGTGAGCAAAACTAGCCATGCTAAAGACGGATGTGCCGGGGCGATAGAAGCACTTATAGCGGCTCTGTTAGCGACACAGCGCATCCCGGCCCACATAATGAATGAACGCTAAGACAAGACGAACCGCTTAGCTCCTACACGTTATCAATATTTCCTACTTTTAATAATACAAGATATTTTTTTATTAATGCCACATTTTATCGTCATCATCATCATCAAGTACCATGCTAGCAGGTGTAGATGATCATGTCTCTCCACAACTTTTCGATCTCGACAGGTATTTATCATTTCTGTTGTTGATCTTCTGCCAAGCCATTCTCTTAAGCTGTCTGGTATCTTTTCTCTTTGCTTCCCTCTATCTCTTCGTCCCTCAATTTTTCCAGTTGTCACAATATATTCCAGTTGTTCCTTCTCTTTACATGGCCAAAAAATGATTGTTTCTTCCTAATGTTGGAAATTAGCTCTCTCTTTTTGCTTTGACCTCTTTCAGAACGTTTTCATTGCTCTTCTTAGCTGTCCATGATATACTCAACATTCTTCTGTAAAACCATATTTATTCAGTCGCCAGTGATTTTCTTGTCTGTTGTCATATTGTCCATTATTGTCCATGATTCACATCCATATGTTTTATCATATATTACTTGTCATTATATTGATGAATATTTTACCATTTCTTTATCAGCTTCATCATCTTTAAAGTGATCAGTTTTCTCATGAAAGAATTGAACTTTCTCTCAGAATAGATCTTGTTTCAAGAGAATGAACGTTTTGTTGTCCCTTGGTGTAGTCAGCTACACTTGATGATGCTGGTGGCACGTTGTCACAATGTTTACTTTCTCTGTCACGTTCTCAGTACAACCGGTCAGCAGACACCGACGACCCATGTACAAGTTTCTATTTTATTTAAGTCCAAGTCCAAGTTTCTATTTTATCTCAATCCATGTACAAGTTTCTATTTTATCTCAATCCACGTACAAGTTTCTATTTTATCTCAATCCGTGTACAAGTTTCTATTTTATCTCAATCCACGTACAAGTTTCTATTTTATCTCAATCCGTGTACAAGTTTCTATTTTATCTCAATCCACGTACAAGTTTCTATTTTATCTCAATCCGTGTACAAGTTTCTATTTTATCTCAATCCACGTACAAGTTTCTATTTTATCTCAATCCGTGTACAAGTTTCTATTTTATCTCAGTCCGTGTACAAGTTTCTATTTTATCTCAATCCGTGTACAAGTTTCTATTTTATCTCAATCCGTGTACAAGTTTCTATTTTATCTCAATCCCTGTACAAGTTTCTATTTTATCTCGGTCCACGTACACGTTTCTATTTTATCTCAATCCGTGTACAAGTTTCTATTTTATCTCAATCCGTGTACAAGTTTCTATTTTATCTCAATCCCTGTACAAGTTTCTATTTTATCTCGGTCCACGTACACGTTTCTATTTTATCTCAATCCGTGTACAAGTTTCTATTTTATCTCAATCCGTGTACAAGTTTCTATTTTATCTCAATCCACGTACAAGTTTCTATTTTACAGGAAACACCAATTGTTTCCCAAATTGTTTCCCAAATTGTTTCCCAAATTGTTTCCCAAACTATCTGATAAACGAAGTAGTTGTCCTCGTTTGACCCCTCAAAGTGCCGGTCATCTGTTCTGGATCTTCGTCGCCATGTACGTTGTTCTTTGTGACAATGTCGGTGCAGGAAGTCACTCCAATAAAGAAATAAAACAAATCTTTCTTTCATTCTGTCTTTCTTTCTTTCTTCCTTTCTTCCTCTGCGTGTTTTTTTTTCTTGGTTCTGTCCTGCCGAAAAGCTGTGCGACTCATCACCAACATCAAAAGCTGACAACAAAGAAGCAAACAAAAGTGAAAGGGTGAAATGAGGCGAAATTAAGCGCGGATTTGGCTCTCACTCCTGGATGCACGCTTCGTTAGGGGGAAAGCGGCTCAAGTGGATTCGCCCAGGGTACCTATCTGATACTGTAGCCACTTTGAACCAGGCGAACTCTTCCCGCGGGCTAAGGCGATGATGAAGAAACAAAAGATCGGTTTTCTCATTTCCTGGAAATCCAACCAGATCTGTGAGAGTTGCATTGTGGTCTATTCTTTATTTCCTGGTCGGTGTTGAAAGAGGGCGCTCAAGCGGGTTGGTCTGTAAACGGTTTCCTGCAGTAAGGGGTGGGGGGAGGGGGTGTGGATGTTCCACACAAGACGGCATCATATCGCGTCAAAAGATTTCTCATTGCGACACGGCAACTATTGACAACATGATGGCGGATTTGTTCAATGAACTAGAGGTCTCGAACTATTGCCGCTTGTGCGGTATCATGTAGACACTCATCGCTAGAGTGTGTGACTATGTGTCTTTCTTGTGACGAACTAGTATATTTCCTCACATGAACCTCACTTATTGTTGTGACGAACTAGTATATTTCCTCACATGAACCTCACTTATTGTTGTGACGAACTAGTATATTTCCTCACATGAACCTCACTTATTGTTGTGACGAACTAGTATATTTCCTCACATGAACCTCACTTATTGTTGTGACGAACTAGTATATTTCCTCACATGAACCTCACTTATTGTTGTGACGAACTAGTATATTTCCTCACATGAACCTCACTTATTGTTGTGACGAACTAGTATATTTCCTCACATGAACCTCACTTATTGTTGTGACGAACTAGTATATTTCCTCACATGAACCTCACTTATTGTTGTGACGAACTAGTATATTTCCTCACATGAACCTCACTTATTGTTGTGACGAACTAGTATATTTCCTCACATGAACCTCACTTATTGTTGTGACGAACTAGTATATTTCCTCACATGAACCTCACTTATTGTTGTGACGAACTAGTATATTTCCTCACATGAACCTCACTTATTGCTGTGACGAACAGGTAAATTTCCTATGATGAACTTATGTAATTTCTGTGACATTCTAGACAGAACCAAGCCAATTATACAGAAGAGCGGAGACAACAGACAGGAAATGTTTCAACACAATTTCTATTGAACGCGTCATGTACCACGTGTCTTCCAGCTACTTCCTGTACAACAAATCTGTGTCCCAGCTCCTCTATATGCCTCCATCTTTGGTTGACCACATTTCTCACAGAAAACAAAGATGGAGGTGTCGTGAATCAGCGTGGTCAACTAGTGACCTAGACACGGGTCTAGTACAAGCAAAACTCTACACTTGTATATATATATGTGTGTGTGTGTGTGTGTGTGTGTATGTGTATGTGTGTGTGTGTATGTGTGTGTGTGTATGTGTGTGTGTGTATGTGTGTGTGTATGTGTGTGTGCGTGTGTGTAGTAGTTATTTTTAGGGCCTTTCATCCACACAAATCTCTACAAGGACCTTCCATCTACACAAATCTCTACAAGGACCTTCCATCTACACAAATCTCTACGAGGACCTTCCATCTACACAAATCTCTACGAGGACCTTCCATCTACACAAATCTCTACAAGGACCTTCCATCTCCACAAATCTCTACAAGGACCTTCCATCTCCACAAATCTCTACAAGGACCTTCCATCTCCACAAATCTCTACAAGGACCTTCCATCTACACAAATCTCTACAAGGACCTTCCATCTACACAAATCTCTACAAGGGCCTTCCATCTACACAAATCTCTACAAGGACCTTCCATTTACACAAATCTCTACAAGGACCTTCCATCTACACAAATCTCTACAAGGACCTTCCATCTACACAAATCTCTACAAGGACCTTCCATCTACACAAATCTCTACAAGGACCTTCCATCTACACAAATCTCTACAAGGACCTTCCATCTCCACAAATCTCTACAAGGACCTTCCATCTCCACAAATCTCTACAAGGACTTTCCATCTACACAAATCTCTACAAGGACCTTCCATTTACACAAATCTCTACAAGGACCTTCCATCTACACAAATCTCAACAAGGACCTTCCATCTACACACATCTCTACAAGGGCCTTCCATCTACACAAATCTCAACAAGGACCTTCCATCTACACAAATCTCTACAAGGACCTTCCATCTACACAAATCTCTACAAGGACCTTCCATCTACACAAATCTCTACAAGGACCTTCCATCTACACAAATCTCTACAAGGACCTTCCATCTACACAAATCTCAACAAGGACCTTCCATCTACACAAATCTCTACAAGGACCTTCCATCTCCACAAATCTCTACAAGGACCTTCCATCTACACAAATCTCTACAAGGACCTTCCATCTACACAAATCTCTACAAGGACCTTCCATCTCCACAAATCTCTACAAGGACTTTCCATCTACACAAATCTCTACAAGGACCTTCCATTTACACAAATCTCTACAAGGACCTTCCATCTACACAAATCTCTATCAGGACATTAACACAAGCCAACACACACACACCAACACATACACCAACACACATTCACACCAACACAAACACGTACTGTTGAATACCCCATTGTCCCATCTTTCTGTGACCTTGTTGGCTACCCCATTCTTCCATCTCTCTGTGACCTTGTTGGATACCCCATTCTCCCATCTTTTTATGACCTTGTTGGCTACCCTATTCTTTCATCTTTCTGTGACCTTGTTGGCTACCCCATTCTCCCAACTTTCTGTGACCTTGTTGGTTACCCCATCTCCCATCTTTTTGTGACCTTGTTGGATACTCCATTCTCCCATCTTTTTGTGACCTTGTTGGCTACCCCATTCTCCCATCTTTCTGTGACCTAGTTGGATACCCCATTCTCCCATCTTTTTGTGACCTTGTTGGATACCCCATTCTCCCATCTTTCTGTGACCTTGTTGGCTACCCCATTCTCCCGTTTTCTGTGACCTAGTTGGCTACCCCATTCTCCCATCTTTCTGTGACCTTGTTGGCTACCCCATTCTCCCATCTTTCTGTGACCTAGTTGGATACCCCATTCTCCCATCTTTCTGTGATCTTGTTGGCTACCCCGTTCTCCCATCTTTCTGTGACCTAGTTGGATACCCCATTCTCCCATCTTTCTGTGACCTAGTTGGATACCCCATTCTCCCATCTTTCTGTGACCTTGTTGGCTACACCATTCTCCCATCTTCCTGTGACCTTGTTGGCTACCCCATTCTCCCATCTTTCTGTGACCTTGTTGGCTACACCATTCTTCCATCTTTCTGTGAAGTTGTTGGCTACCTCATTCTCCCATCTTTCTGTGACCTTGTTGGATACCCCATTCTCCCATTTTTATGTGACCTTGTTGGCTACCCCATTCTCCCATCTTTCTGTGACCTTGTTGGCTACCCCATTCTCCCATCTTTATTTGACCTTGTTGGCTACCCCATTCTCCCATCTTTCTGTGACCTTGTTGGCTACCCCATTCTCCCATCTTTCTGTGACCTTGTTGGCTACCCCATTCTCCCATCTTTCTGTGACCTTGTTGGCCACCCCATTCTCCCATCTTTCTGTGACCAACTTAGAACTTTGTGTACTGACCAAGTCGACCCCTTCCACATTTCTCTCTCACCTCTCTCTCTCTCTCTATCTCTCTCTTTATCTCTCTATCTCTTCTTCTATCTCTCTCTTTGTGTCTCTCTCTGTGTCTCTCTCTATCTGTCTATCTGTCTATCTCTCCCTCTCTGTCTGTGTCTCTATCTCTATCTCTTTCTTCCTCCCCTCTCTCTCCCCCCTCTCTCTATCTACATCTCTTTCTCCCCCTCTCTCTATCTCTATCCCTCTATATCTCTTACTTTCTCAATCTCCCTCTCTCTATCGCTCTATATTTATTTCTTCCCCCCTCCCTCTCTCTATCTCTCTATATCTCTTACTTGCCCCCTCTCCCTCTCTCTATCTCTATATATCTCTTACTTTCTCACTCTCCCTCGCTCTATATCTTTTACTTTCTCACTCTCCCTCGCTCTATATCTTTTACTTTCTCACTCTCCCTCGCTCTATATCTCTTACTTTCTCACTCTCCCTCTCTATATCTCTCTATATCTTTTACTTTCTCACTCTCTCTCTATCTCTCTATATCTCTTACTTTCTCACTCTCTCTATCTCTCTATATCTCTTTCTTCCCCCCCTCTCTCTCTCTCTCTCTCTATCTCACTCTATCTCTCTATATCTCTTACTTTCTCACTCTCTCTATCTCTCTATATCTCTTTCTCCCCCCCTCTCTCTCTCTCTCTCTCTATCTCACTCTATCTCTCTATATCTCTTTCTTTCCCCCCCCTCTCTCTCTCTATCTCTCTCTATCTCACTCTATCTCTCTATATCTCTTACTTTCTCACTCTCACTCTCTCTATCTCTCTATATATCTCTTTCTTTCCCCCTCTCCTCTCTCTATCTCTCTATATCTCTTTCTTTCCTCCGCTCTATCTCTCTATATCTCTTTCTTTCCCCCTCTCCCTCCCTCTCTCTCTCTCTATCTCACTCTATCTCTCTATATCTCTTACTTTCTCACTCTCCCTCTCTATCTCTCTATATATCTCTTTCTTTCCCCCTCTCCCTCTCTCTATCTCTCTATATCTCTTTCTTTCCTCCGCTCTATCTCTCTATATCTCTTTCTTTCCCCCCTCTCTCTATCTCTCTCAATCTCACTCTATCTCTCTATATATCTCTTTCTTTCCCCCTCTCCCTCTCTATATCTCTTTCTTTCCTCCGCTCTATCTCTCTATATCTCTTTCTTTCCCCCTCTCCCCCTCTCTCTCTCTATCTATATCTCTTTCTTTACACCCCTCTCTATCTCTCTCTTTCTTTCCCCCTCTCCCTCTCTCACGATCCCTCTATATCTATTACTTTCTCACTCTCTCTCTATCCCTCTATATCATTTTCCCCCTCTCTTTTCCCCTCTCTCTCTCTCTCTATCTTTCTTCCCCCCTCTCTCTATATCTTTTTCTTCCCCCCCCCCTCACTCACCCTCTCTCTATCTCTCTTCCCCCTCTCTTTATCTCTCTTTATCTCTCTTTCCCTCTCTCTATCTATCTATTTCTTTCTTGCCCCCTCTCTTTCTCTATCTCTCTCTATCTCTCTTTCCCCCTCTCTCTCCCTCTCTCTCCCTCTCTCTCCCTCTCTCTCCTTATCTCTTTCTCCCCCCCCTCTCTCTCTCTCTCTCTATCTTCCTATCTCTATATATCTCTTACTTTCTCCCTCTCTCTCTCCCTTTATATCTCTTACTTTTACTTTCTCCCTCCCTCTCTCTCTATCCCTCTATATCTCGTACTTTCTCTCTCCCCCTCTAACCCAGAGATGCGGCCTATACCAGCTCTCTGCCATGACCGACCCGTCCAGTGGCGTGGACACTGTCCTGTAGTTCCGCCCCGCAGGTCCCTACAACCGCTGCTGTATGTACACCTCATCCACTCTAGCCACAACCACCAGTGTCGAGCCACTCTCAGCCATGTCTATTATGAATAAGTAATTCAATAGCCGGTGTTATAATTCTATAACCGTCAACCGAGCAGCTGATGTTGTTAGTTCACATGAGTTAGTTCTCAAGAACTTCTTTATTTATACATTCTCAGACAAACATCAACATGACGACTATCTGATATTGATTTACATTTGTCATTGAGGCATACCTAGTCTGCTCAAATATCTTGTACATAAGGGGCGCGGCAGTTATATTGCCCTGTGTGTAATTTATATTCTTATAGCCTTCATTGCCTCGGTTTACGAACCGTAAATACACATTCGTTACATTTATTATCCTTACCTCCGATTTTTTATCTTTCCGTGTTGACATTAATAATGCTAATGTCTTTCTGCACAGCTGTTTTTCTGCTAGTGTTTTAGTTGTCTCTTTTTGTGTGGTCGTTATTTCATAAATAATAATATGGTTGTTGTGGTGTCAGGGCCGTAGGAAGGAGCTGGCTGGAAATATGGGTGTATCTGGGAGCGAAGGTTGGTGGGGGTGCCACGATCGTGACCTAATGGGTGTGGCTGGAAGCGAAGGTTGGTGGGGGTGCCACGATCGTGACCTAATGGGCGTGGCTGGAAGCGAAGGTTGGTGGGGGTGCCACGATCGTGACCTAATGGGTGTGGCTGGGAGCGAAGTTTGGTGGGGGTGCCACGATCGTGACCCAATAGCTGTAGCAAGGAGCTAAGCTTGGTGGGGTGCCACGATCGTGACCCAATAGCTGTAGCAAGGAGCTAAGCTTGGTGTTCTGTAGTAAGCATACAGCAACGTTTTGGCACAGAATTGTTCAAAACAACGACTGCATGCTAAAGAATACAACCCAACAAAATCACGGCGCAAAGAATTCTTTAGCGTTATGTAGAGCCGGTCTCGAAATATGGACGTGAATCATGGACAGTCAGACAACACACACAAAGTCCATTAAAAGTTACGGAAATGTGGTTTACAGAAGTAATGTGGACTTTGCAAAAGAAGTAAAGGATAACAGAGAAACTCCAAGAGCGGGAATATTTGACAGGGGACTTTTGGTGGCCACCGCATGAGAAGGGAACGGCTGGAATATTTGACAGGGGACTTTTAGTGGCCACCGCATGAGAAGGGAATGGCTGGAATATTTGACAGGGACTTTTAGTGGCCACCGCATGAGAAGGGAACGGCTGGAATATTTGACAGGGGACTTTTGGTGGCCACCGCATGAGAAGGGAATGGCTGGAATATTTGACAGGGGACTTTTGGTGGCCACCGCATGAGAAGGGAATCGCTGGAATATTTGACAGGGGACTTTTGGTGGCCATCGCATGAGAAGGGAATGGCTGGAATATTTGACAGGGGACTTTTGGTGGCCACCGCATGAGAAGGGAATCGCTGGAATATTTGACAGGGGACTTTTGGATGGCCACCGCATGAGAAGGGAATGGCTGGAATATTTTGTGACAACAGGAAAGATGGAGGGAATAAGAGGAACTCAGAAATTATAGCAGAAAATTTAAGAGAATGAATGGTTCGTGTGGAAGTCAATGAGAGAAATGATAATCAGCTGGTGAGATGGAGACCTTTCTCTCATTGTTATTATTCTATAGACAACCTTCTTCATATATACATAGACAGTGTCCATTATACTCCCACCTTTCTCTCATCACATAAGATGACAGTACAGTGCACGAACTCCGTAGTAGAGTTGGCTAGAGTTCACATGTTTACAGTCCATTAATTCGTTAATCTATTGTCACTGCTTGTCCACGGTGTTATTGGATGGGTCTGTGTAGTCTATTAGCTGAAAACTTGAGTAATTACAGGGAGATATTATAATCATAACAATAATAATTGGAAACAATAACAAATAATTTTAGGATAACAATAACATAATTAGAATTACGACAAATAAATTTAGGATAGCAATAACATAATTAGAATTACGACAAATAAATTTAGGATAGCAATAACTAATAAGAAGATAATAATAACAACTAAGAAAATAAGATTTCAAATCTGAACAATTCTGAACTTCTCAAATGGACAATTATAGTTTCCAGATGGAATACCTCTCTTTTTGAAATTCTAGAATGGACAATTATAGTTTCTAGATGGAATACCTCTCTTTTTGAAATTGTAGAATGGACAATTATAGTTTCCAGATGGAATACCTCTCTTTTTGAAATTCTAAAATGGACAATTATAGTTTCTAGATGGAATACCTCTCTTTGTGAAATTCTAAAATGGACAATTATAGTTTCTAGATGGAATACCTCTCTTTCTGAAATGTTAAAATGGACAATTATAGTTTCTAGATGGAATACCTCTCTTTTTGAAATTCTAAAAGGGACAATTATAGTTTCTAGATGGAATACCTCTCTTTTTGAAATTCTAAAATGGACAATTATAATTTCTAGATGGAATACCTCTCTTTGTGAAATTCTAAAATGGACAATTATAGTTTCTAGATGGAATATTAGTCGTTGAGGACTTATTGCCATTTATTGGTCGAGATTTCTGCAATTGTTTGCTTGTTAATCAATATTTGCTGTCATTATTGTTATTATTTGTATTAGATAGGTGTATGTACATGGCCCTTTTAGTCTTGTCGGACGGTCTAGTGGTGGCTATTGTGTATTTTTTTAAGTTTTTGTCGAACAGCTTCTCTCGTGGCTAATTCTACCAATGTTTGACAAACACACACGGCCACAGAATGAACAAGTCAGGCCCACTGATCTACAGGGTTTTCCATCCTTTTTCATGAGTCTTTTCTCTTCTAAGTTTTTCCTTAGCACAGTCTCGAAAGATGTTATACCGTTCCTTATACATGCTCTCCATGATGTGCGACCACTTGCCAGATGTTCTGTCATATTCACAGATGGAGAAGTCATTGAGAGATGATTTACAGATATTGTAGTTGAGGTTTGCCGATTTGTCTGGTTTAATACATATATTATTTGTATTATTATTGTTGTTATTGATATCATTACTGCTATTATTATTGTTATTGCTATCATTACTGCTATTATTATTGTTATTGATATCATTACTGCTATTATTATTGTTATTGATATCATTACTGCTATTATTATTGTTATTGATATCATTACTGCTATTATTATTGTTATTGATATCATTACTGCTATTATTATTGTTATTGATATCATTACTGCTATTATTATTGTTATTGCTATCATTACTGCTATTATTATTGTTATTGCTATCATTACTGCTATTATTATTGTTATTGCTATCATTACTGCTATTATTATTGTTATTTGTATTATTATTATTATTATTTTTATTATTGATGATGGTTTTATTATTATTGCTATTATAGTTGCTATTATAGTTGCTATTATAGTTGCTATTATAGTTGCTATTATTGTTGCTATTATAGTTGCTATTATTATTGCTATTATAGTTGCTATTATAGTTGCTATTATTATTGCTATTATTATTGCTATTATAGTTGATATTATTATTGCTATAATTATTGCTATTATAGTTGCTATTATTATTGTTATTATTATAATTGCTATTATAGTTGCTATTATAGTTGCTATTATAGTTGCTATCATTATTGCTATTATTATTGCTATTATAGTTGCTATTATTATTGTTATTATAGTTGCTATTATTATTGTTATTATTATAGTTTCTATTATAGTTGCTATTATTATTGCTATTATTATTGTTATTATTATAATAATTGTTATTGCTATTATTATTGCTATTATAGTTGCTATTGTTATTGCTATTATTATTGCTATTTTTATTGCTACTATTATAGTTGCTATTATTATTGCTATTATTATTGCTATTATTATTGCTACTATTATAGTTGCTATTATGATTGCTATTATTATTGCTATTATTATTGCTATTATAGTTGCTATTCTTATTGCTATTATTATTGCCATTGTTATTGCTATTATTATTGCTATTATAGTTGCTATTATTATTGGTGTTATTATTATTGGTATTATATTATTATTGCTATTTTTATTGCTATTATAGTTGCTATTATTATTGCTATTATTATTGCTATTGTCATTGCTATTATTATTGTTATTGCTACTATTATTATTGCTATTATTATTGGTATTATATTATTATTGCTATTATTATTGCTATTACAGTTGCTATTATTATTGCTATTATTATTGCTATTATTATTGCTATTATTATTGCTATTACAGTTGCTATTATTATTGCTATTATTATTGCTATTATTATTGTTACTATTATTGCTACTATTATAGTTGCTATTATTATTGCTATTATTATTGCTATTATTATTGCTACTATTATAGTTGCTATTATTATTGCTATTATTATTGCTACTATTATTATTGCTATTATTATTGTAGTGACTTTGTATATACAAATAATTGTAATGCCATGACATTTAAACTAACATCTAAATAACCAACACCAGGGCTAACATGAAGAACAGTAAAAATAGTAGTATTATTACTTCTCAAATTCCTGTATGGTGCAGAAACATGGATATTTGACAAGAAAACAGAACAGAAAAATGAAGCCTCTGAAAACTGGATCTATAGAAGAATAGGAAGAATTGGATGGAAGGAAAAGAAAACAAACGATGGAGTCTTAAAGCAACTAAAAATGAAAAGAGAACTACTAAGCACAATTCAAACAAGACAAATGTGATTTTTGGGCCATGTTAAAAGACACAACAACCTACTAAAAGTAATATTGGAAGGGGAAATACAAGGCAGAAGAGACAGAGGCAGACCAAGACTAACATGGACGAGTAACATGAAAAGATGGACAAGTCAACCTATGACAATCTGCTAAATTAAAGCAAGAGACAGAGGCAGACCAAGACTAACATGGACGAGTAACATGAAAAGATGGACAAGTCAACCTATGACAATCTGCTAAATTAAAGCAAGAGGCAGAACGAAATGGCGCTCCTTGGTAGCCAACCTTCGATGCGGAGACGGCACTTAACGAGTGAATTATCGTTGCTATTTTTATTATTATTGCTTTTTATTATTATTGCTATTATGTTTGTTATTTTCATATTATTGCTATTATGTTTGTTATTTTCATATTATTGCTATTTTTATTATTATTATCATTATTGTTATTATTGCCATTTTTTATTATCAATATTGTTATTGCTATTGTTATTATTGCTCTTATTATTGCTGTTGTTATTGCATTTATTATTGCTGTTCATATATTGTTATTGCTGTTCATATATTGTTATTGCTGCTCATATATTGTTATTGCTGTTCATATATTGTTATTGCTGCTCATATATTGTTATTGCTGCTCATATATTGTTATTGCTGCTCATATATTGTTATTGCTGTTCATATATTGTTATTGCTGTTCATATATTGTTATTGCTGCTCATATATTGTTGCTGATGTGAATTTATTGCATTTGTTCTGTTATATTGTTTTTGTTAAATGTTCATCATCATCATCCTCATCATCATCATCATCATTATCATCATTGAGTGCCGTCTCCGCAACGAAGGTTGGCTACCATGGAGCGCCATTTCACTCTGTCCCTTGCTTTGATGGGGCAGGTTGTCATAGGCTGATTTGTCCATCTTTTGATGTTACTCGTCCATGTTAGTCTTTGTCTGCCTTTTACCTTGTATTTCCCCTTCCAATATTACTTTTAGTAGGCTGTTATGTTTTTTAACATGCCCCAAAAATTTCATTTGTCTTGTTGTAATTGTGTTCAGAAGTTCTCTTTTCATTTTTAGTTGTTTTAAGACTTCATCGTTTGTTTTCTTTTCCTTCCATCCAATTTCTCCCTATTCTTCTATATATCCACATTTCAAAGGCTTCAATTCTCTGCTCTGTTTTCTTGTCTAATGTCCATGTTTCTGCACCATATAGGAATATTGAGAAGATGTAACATTTTGCCATTCTTAATTTCAGCCCTACAGAAATTTGTTTTGTTGTTAGTATATTTTTCATGGCATTAAAATTACTTTTTGCCATACCTATTCTTTTGTTTATTTCAGTTGTACATTTTCCATCACTGGTTATAGTATGTCCAAGGTAGTTGTAGTTCTGAGCTGTCTCCAGGTCTATTCCTTCTATTTTGATATTGTTAAATGTTATTGTTATTAAATGTTTATTGTTCTTGCTATTATCGCTACTATTATTGTTATATTACTGTTGATATCGCTACTATTATTGTTATATTACTGTTGATATCGCTACTATTATTGTTATATTACTGTTGATATCGCTACTATTATTGTTATATTACTGTTGATATCGCTACTATTATTGTTATATTACTGTTGATATCGCTACTACTATTGTTATATTACTGTTGATATCGCTACTATTATTGTTATATTACTGTTGATACTCCTACCGCCGCTATCACTGTCTCTGATATCAAACACGGTCATTACTGAACACAACTTTTGCCGAAATAAAATAATTTAAAAAACCAGAAGCACACAAAAACCCGTTGACGTCACTTTACGAGCTAAGGGAAGACGTGCTCAGTGATGAGAAGTGTGAGCTAGACAGGCTGCGTACACAGTGGAGTTGTCAAAAATAAATAAATCTGTCTTACGTTGAATACGTGAAGAGGTTGATGGAGAGAACGCTAGAGACGAAGATGGAAAGTTTGGTGCAGATTTGGGGCACGCTGTGGAACATGAGCACAGCGCAGAGAATGTGTTGCTGCCCAGCTTGATGCCGCGTAGCGATCTACCACTGACAGATTAATATTATTGGCCCTGCCTCCGTCTGATCGTCCTGGAAGCTCATTCTAACATCTCTAATAAGATCTTGTCTTTCCGACAATAAGAGATCAATGGCAGTAAATGTTTCTTATTTCAAAGGAAAACAATCGAGTTGCAAGTATCAAAGATACTAAATGATACATTCAGGAGCCTAACGGTGAAAAGGAAAACTCTACACAGATCATTAACGTCAAAATCAATTTAATATCTGCGGTGAGTGGTTGTTGCACATGCGAACGCGACTTATTTCACGTCGGGAAAACAAGATGATTTCGTTTGAACGCAAGATTCTACGGGACCGCCGAGATTGGGGGGTAGGTTGTGGCTTACACTGTCTGTCATCGGTCCAGCCAGGGGGCACTCCATGTGCACGGATAAAGAATATTCCCTCGACTCGTATTCATCCCTCGCGATCTCCTCGTCGAGTGAAACCCTGTGGCGAGAACACAGATACGCCACAATGCCGATCTGACATCGGCAAGCGACTGGTTTCAAAAATTAATCACCAACCGACCAAACCTTTTCAAATGGACTGGCTCAGGGAATTGACGCAAATTCCTTTGGCTCCTCCCACCCAATTAGAAACGTACACGACTGTTCGTTGTGGGGCCCTCGTTTCGAAGCTTCTATTTTGCCACACGTTTTTCCTCGTGCGGGGAGGGTGCGTGCTTCAGCGTTACAGACTAACTCTCAGAGATGACAAAGAGAGGAAACGTGGCCGCTTCTATTCCTTGTCCCCTCTCCGCGTATTTCTTAAACGTAGACTTCCATACGTCACGATCGTAGGCCTAGCTGCGGCTGTGACATTCTGTCTTGGTGAAATGAAAACGTGTCAAAATATCTGTTGTATCCCCTAGACAAAAACAAATTCACTGTAGGAGACAATAGACTAGGCTGCAGGCTTGTGACCAAAGTTTCACTGCTATACATTTGGGCAAACCTTTCGGGGGTGGGGAGTGCTTTAGATAGATGCGGCTGGAAACCTCCTGAGGCAGTTTTGAGCGATGCATCAGCATTCAGGGTTGGAGGGGGAGTAGTAAGAGAGGGAACAAACAGATCTCTTTCCTGGCCGATTCAACTTTTAAAATAGAGCTGTTCCTGCGAATGTTGTAGGGCTGGTACAAATGTTGTAGAGCTGGTACAAATGTTGTAGGACTGGTACACATGTTGTAGGACTGATACAAATGTTGTAGGGCTGGTACAAATGTTGTAGGGCTGGTATACATGTTGTAGGGCTGGTACAAATGTTGTAGAGCTGGTACAAATGTTGTAGAGTTAGTACAAATGTTCTAGGGCTGGTACAAATGTTGTAGGGTTAGTACAAATGTTGTAGAGCTGGTACAAATGTTGTAGAGTTAGTACAAATGTTCTAGGGCTGGTACAAATGTTGTAGGGTTAGTACAAATGTTGTAGAGCTGGTACAAATGTTGTAGAGTTAGTACAAATGTTCTAGGGCTGGTACAAATGTTGTAGAGTTAGTACAAATGTTGTAGAACTGGTACAAATGTTGTAGTGCTGGTACAAATGTTGTAGAACTGGTACAAATGTTGTAGAACTAGTACAAATGTTATAGTGCTGGTACAAATGTTGTAGAGTTAGTACAAATGTTGTAGAACTGGTACAAATGTTGTAGTGCTGGTACAAATGTTGTAGAGTTAGTACAAATGTTGTAGAACTGGTACAAATGTTGTAGAGCTGGTACAAATGTTGTAGAATTAGTACACATGTTGTAGGACTGGTACAAATGTTGTAGGACCGGTACAAATGTTGTAGAGCTGGCACAAATGTTGTAGAACTGGTACAAATGTTGTAGTGCTGGTACAAATGTTGTAGGGCTGGTACAAATGTTGGAGAGTTGGTACAAATGTTGAAGAGCTGATACAAATGTTGAAGAGCTGGTACAAATGTTGTAGGACTGGTACAAATGTTGTAGGGCTGGCACAAATTTTGGAGAGTTGGCACAAATGTTGAAGAGCTGATACACATGTTGAAGAGCTGGTACAAATGTTGTAGGACTGGTACAATAGGACTGGTACAAATGTTGTAGGGATGGTTCAAATCTTGTAGTGCTGGTACAAATGTTGTAGAACGAGTACAGATGTTGTAGAATGGGTACAAATGTTGCAGAACGCGTACAGATGTTGTAGAACGGGGGTACAAATGTTGCAGAATGGGTACAAATGTACGTTGCAATTCGCGCTGTAATTTTTTTAATTTGTACTGGGTGTATAAATTATGTGTGGGTAGTTGCAATGTTGTTGTATCGTAGATAGAGATGTTGTTTGTTGTATCGTAGATAGAGATGTTGTTTGTTTTATTGTAGGTAGAGATGTTGTTTGTTGTATCGTAGATAGAGATGTCGTTTGTTGTATCGTAGATAGAGATGTTGTTTGTTGTATCGTAGGTAGAGATGTTGTTTGTTGTATCGTAGGTAGAGATGTTGTTTGTTGTATCGTAGGTAGAGATGATTGAAGGTTGTATCGTAGGTAGAGATGTTGTATGTTGTATCGTAGATAGAGATGTTGTTTGTTTTATTGTAGGTAGAGATGTTGTTTGTTGTATGGTAGATAGAGATGTTGTTTGTTGTATCGTAGATAGAGATGTTGTTTGTTGTATCGTAGGTAGAGATGTTGTTTGTTGTATCGTAGATAGAGATGTTGTTTGTTGTATCGTAGATAGTGATGTTGTTTGTTGTATCGTAAGTAGAGATGTTGTTTGTTGTATCGTAGGTAGAGATGTTGTTTGTTGTATCGTAGGTAGAGATGTTATTTGTTGTATCGTAGGTAGAGATGTTGTTTGTTGTATCGTAGGTAGAGATGCTGTTTGTTGTATCGCCAGTACAGATGTTGTTTGTTGCATCGTAGGTAGAGATGCTGTTTGTTGTATCGCCAGTACAGATGTTGTTTGTTGCATCGTAGGTAGAGATATTGTTTGTTGTATAGTAGGTAGAGATGTTGTTTGTTGTATCGCCAGTACAGATGTTGTTTGTTGCATCGTAGGTAGAGATATTGTTTGTTGCATTGTAGGTAGAGATGCTGTTTGTTGTATCGCCAGTACAGATGTTGTTTGTTGCATCGTAGGTAGAGATGCTGTTTGTTGTATCGCCAGTACAGATGTTGTTTGTTGTATCGTAGGTAGATATGTTGTTTGTTGTATCGTAGGTAGAGATGCTGTTTGTTGTATCGCCGGTAGAGATGTTGTTTGTTGCATCGTAGGCAGAGATGCTGTTTGTTGTATCGCCAGTACAGATGTTGTTTGTTGCATCGTAGGTAGAGATGCTGTTTGTTGTATCGTAGGTAGAGATGTTGTTTGTTGTATCGCCGGTAGAGATGTTGTTTGTTGTAACGCCGGTAGAGATGTTGTTTTTTGTATCGCCGGTAGAGATGTTGTTTATTGTATCGTAGGTAGTGATGCTGTTTGTTGTATCGCCGGTAGAGATGTTGTTTGTTGTATCGCCGGTAGAGATGTTGTTTGTTGTATCGCCAGTACAGATGTTGTTTGTTGTATCGCCGGTAGAGATGTTGTTTGTTGTATCGTAGGTAGAGATGTTGTTTGTTGTATCGTAGGTAGAGATGTTGTTTGTTGTATCGTAGGTAGAGATGTTGTTTGTTGTATCGTAGGTAGAGATGTTGTATGTTGCATCGTAGGTAGAGATTCTGTTTGTTGTATCGCCGGTAGAGATGTTGTTTGTTGTATCGTAGGTAGAGATGTTGTATGTTGTATCGTAGGTAGAGATGATTGAAGGTTGTATCGCCGGTAGAGATGTTGTATGTTGTATCGTATGTAGAGATGTTGTTTGTTGTATCGCCGGTAGAGATGTTGTTTGTTGTATCGTAGGTAGAGATGTTGTTTGTTGTATCGTAGGTAGAGATGTTGTTTGTTGTATCGCCGGTAGAGATGTTGTTTGTTGTATCGTAGGTAGAGATGCTGTTTGTTGAATGGTCAGTACAGATGTTGTTTGTTGTATCGTAGGTAGATATGTTGTTTGTTGTATCGTAGGTAGAGATGTTGTTTGTTGTATCATAGGTAGAGATGTTGTTTGTTGTATCGTAGGTAGAGATGTTGTTTGTTGTATCGTAGGTAGAGATGTTGTCTGTTGTATCGTAGATAGAGATGTTGTTTGTTGTATCGTAGGTAGAGATGTTGTTTGTTGTATCGTAGGTAGAGATGATTGAAGGTTGTATCGTAGGTAGAGATGTTGTTTGTTGCATCGTAGGTAGAGATGTTGTATGTTGTATCGTAGGTAGAGATGCTGTTTGTTGCATCGTAGGTAGAGATGTTGTATGTTGTATCGTAGGTAGAGATGCTGTATGTTGTATCGTAGGTAGAGATGTTGTTTGTTGCATCGTAGGTAGAGATGTTGTATGTTGTATCGTAGGTAGAGATGCTGTTTGTTGCATCGTAGTTAGAGATGTTGTATGTTGTATCGTAGATAGAGATGTTGTTTGTTTTATTGTAGGTAGAGATGTTGTTTGTTGTATGGTAGATAGAGATGTTGTTTGTTGTATCGTAGATAGAGATGTTGTTTGTTGTATCGTAGGTAGAGATGTTGTTTGTTGCATCGTAGGTAGAGATGTTGTATGTTGTATCGTAGATAGAGATGTTGTTTGTTTTATTGTAGGTAGAGATGTTGTTTGTTGTATGGTAGATAGAGATGTTGTTTGTTGTATCGTAGATAGAGATGTTGTTTGTTGTATCGTAGGTAGAGATGTTGTTTGTTGTATCGTAGATAGAGATGTTGTTTGTTGTATCGTAGATAGAGATGTTGTTTGTTGTATCGTAAGTAGAGATGTTGTTTGTTGTATCGTAGGTAGAGATGTTGTTTGTTGTATCGTAGGTAGAGATGTTGTTTGTTGTATCGTAGGTAGAGATGTTGTTTGTTGTATCGTAGGTAGAGATGCTGTTTGTTGTATCGCCAGTACAGATGTTGTTTGTTGCATCGTAGGTAGAGATGCTGTTTGTTGTATCGCCAGTACAGATATTGTTTGTTGCATCGTAGGTAGAGATATTGTTTGTTGTATCGTAGGTAGAGATGTTGTTTGTTGTATCGCCAGTACAGATGTTGTTTGTTGCATCGTAGGTAGAGATATTGTTTGTTGCATTGTAGGTAGAGATGCTGTTTGTTGTATCGCCAGTACAGATGTTGTTTGTTGCATCGTAGGTAGAGATGCTGTTTGTTGTATCGCCAGTACAGATGTTGTTTGTTGTATCGTAGGTAGATATGTTGTTTGTTGTATCGTAGGTAGAGATGCTGTTTGTTGTATCGCCGGTAGAGATGTTGTTTGTTGCATCGTAGGCAGAGATGCTGTTTGTTGTATCGCCAGTACAGATGTTGTTTGTTGCATCGTAGGTAGAGATGCTGTTTGTTGTATCGTAGGTAGAGATGTTGTTTGTTGTATCGCCGGTAGAGATGTTGTTTGTTGTAACGCCGGTAGAGATGTTGTTTTTTGTATCGCCGGTAGAGATGTTGTTTATTGTATCGTAGGTAGTGATGCTGTTTGTTGTATCGCCGGTAGAGATGTTGTTTGTTGTATCGCCGGTAGATATGTTGTTTGTTGTATCGCCAGTACAGATGTTGTTTGTTGTATCGCCGGTAGAGATGTTGTTTGTTGTATCGTAGGTAGAGATGTTGTTTGTTGTATCGTAGGTAGAGATGTTGTTTGTTGTATCGTAGGTAGAGATGTTGTTTGTTGTATCGTAGGTAGAGATGTTGTATGTTGCATCGTAGGTAGAGATGATTGAAGGTTGTATCGTAGGTAGAGATGTTGTTTGTTGTATCGTAGATAGAGATGTTGTTTGTTGTATCGTAGGTAGAGATGTTGTTTGTTGTATCGTAGGTAGAGATGTTGTTTGTTGTATCGTAGGTAAAGATGTTGTTTGTTGTATCGCCGGTAGAGATGTTGTTTGTTGTATCGTAGGTAGAGATGTTGTTTGTTGTATCGTAGGTAGAGATGTTGTTTGTTGTATCGTAGGTAGAGATGTTGTTTGTTGTATCGCCGGTAGAGATGTTGTTTGTTGTAACGCCGGTAGAGATGTTGTTTTTTGTATCGCCGGTAGAGATGTTGTTTATTGTATCGTAGGTAGTGATGCTGTTTGTTGTATCGCCGGTAGAGATGTTGTTTGTTGTATCGCCGGTAGAGATGTTGTTTGTTGTATCGCCAGTACAGATGTTGTTTGTTGTATCGCCGGTAGAGATGTTGTTTGTTGTATCGTAGGTAGAGATGTTGTTTGTTGCATCGTAGGTAGAGATGTTGTTTGTTGTATCGTAGGTAGAGATGTTGTTTGTTGTATCGTAGGTAGAGATGTTGTTTGTTGTATCGTAGGTAGAGATGTTGTTTGTTGTATCGTAGGTAGAGATGTTGTTTGTTGTATCGTAGATAGAGATGTTGTTTGTTGTATCGTAGGTAGAGATGTTGTTTGTTGTATCGTAGGTAGAGATGTTGTTTGTTGTATCGTAGGTAGAGATGTTGTTTGTTGTATCGCCGGTAGAGATGCTGTTTGTTGTATCGCCAGTACAGATGTTGTTTGTTGCATCGTAGGTAGAGATGCTGTTTGTTGTATCGCCAGTACAGATGTTGTTTGTTGTATCGTAGGTAGAGATGCCGTTTGTTGTTTCGCCGGTAGAGATTTTGTTTGTTGTATCATAGGTAGAGATGTTGTTTGTTGTATCGCCGGTAGAGATGCTGTTTGTTGTATCATAGGTAGAGATGTTGTTTGTTGTATCGCCGGTAGAGATGCTGTTTTTTTGTCGTAGGTAGAGACGCTGTTTGTTGTATCGTAGGTAGAGATGTTGTTTGTTGTATCGCCGGTAGAGATGTTGTTTGTTGTATCGTAGGTAGAGATTTTGTTTGTTGTATCGCCGGTATAGATGTTGTATGTTGTATCGCCAATAGAGATGTTTGTTGTATCGCCGGTAGAGATGTTGTTTGTTGTATCGCCGGTAGAGATGTTGTTTGTTGTATCGCCGGTAGAGATGTTGTTTGTTGTATCGTAGGTAGAGATGTTGTTTGTTGTATCGTAGGTAAAGATGTTGTTTGTTGTATCGCCGGTAGAGATGTTGTTTGTTGTATCGCCAGTAGACATGTTGTTTTTTGTATCCAAGGTAAAGATGTTGTTTGTTGTATCGTAGGTAGAGATGTTGTTTGTTGTATCGTAGGTAGAGATGTTGTTTGTTGTATCGTAGGTAGAGATGTTGTTTGTTGTATCGTAGGTAAAGATGTTGTTTGTTGTATCGTAGGTAGAGATGTTGTTTGTTGTATCGTAGGTAGAGATGTTGTTTGTTGTATCGTAGGTATAGATGTTGTTTGTTGGCATCGCCGGTAGAGATGTTGTTTGTTGTATCGTAGGTAGAGATGTTGATTGTTGTATCGTAGGTAGAGATGTTGTTTGTTGTATTGTAGGTAAAGATGTTGTTTGTTGTATCGTAGGTAGAGATGTTGTTTGTTGTATCGTAGGTAGAGATGTTGTTTGTTGTATCGTTGGTAAAGATGTTGTTTGTTGTATCGTAGGTAGAGATGTTGTTTGTTGTATCCAAGGTAGAGATGTTGTTTGTTGTATCGTAGGTAGAGATGTTGTTTGTTGTATCGTAGGTAGAGATGTTGTTTGTTGTATCGTAGGTAGAGATGTTGTTTGCTGTATCGTAGGTAGAGATGATTGAAGGTTGTATCGTAGGTAGAGATGTTGTTTGTTGCATCGTAGGTAGAGATGTTGTATGTTGTATCGTAGGTAGAGATGCTGTTTGTTGCATCGTAGGTAGAGATGTTGTATGTTGTATCGTAGGTAGAGATGCTGTATGTTGTATCGTAGGTAGAGATGTTGTTTGTTGCATCGTAGGTAGAGATGTTGTATGTTGTATCGTAGGTAGAGATGCTGTTTGTTGCATCGTAGTTAGAGATGTTGTATGTTGTATCGTAGATAGAGATGTTGTTTGTTTTATTGTAGGTAGAGATGTTGTTTGTTGTATGGTAGATAGAGATGTTGTTTGTTGTATCGTAGATAGAGATGTTGTTTGTTGTATCGTAGGTAGAGATGTTGTTTGTTGCATCGTAGGTAGAGATGTTGTATGTTGTATCGTAGATAGAGATGTTGTTTGTTTTATTGTAGGTAGAGATGTTGTTTGTTGTATGGTAGATAGAGATGTTGTTTGTTGTATCGTAGATAGAGATGTTGTTTGTTGTATCGTAGGTAGAGATGTTGTTTGTTGTATCGTAGATAGAGATGTTGTTTGTTGTATCGTAGATAGAGATGTTGTTTGTTGTATCGTAAGTAGAGATGTTGTTTGTTGTATCGTAGGTAGAGATGTTGTTTGTTGTATCGTAGGTAGAGATGTTGTTTGTTGTATCGTAGGTAGAGATGTTGTTTGTTGTATCGTAGGTAGAGATGCTGTTTGTTGTATCGCCAGTACAGATGTTGTTTGTTGCATCGTAGGTAGAGATGCTGTTTGTTGTATCGCCAGTACAGATGTTGTTTGTTGCATCGTAGGTAGAGATATTGTTTGTTGTATAGTAGGTAGAGATGTTGTTTGTTGTATCGCCAGTACAGATGTTGTTTGTTGCATCGTAGGTAGAGATATTGTTTGTTGCATTGTAGGTAGAGATGCTGTTGTTGTATCGCCAGTACAGATGTTGTTTGTTGCATCGTAGGTAGAGATGCTGTTTGTTGTATCGCCAGTACAGATGTTGTTTGTTGTATCGTAGGTAGATATGTTGTTTGTTGTATCGTAGGTAGAGATGCTGTTTGTTGTATCGCCGGTAGAGATGTTGTTTGTTGCATCGTAGGCAGAGATGCTGTTTGTTGTATCGCCAGTACAGATGTTGTTTGTTGCATCGTAGGTAGAGATGCTGTTTGTTGTATCGTAGGTAGAGATGTTGTTTGTTGTATCGCCGGTAGAGATGTTGTTTGTTGTAACGCCGGTAGAGATGTTGTTTTTTGTATCGCCGGTAGAGATGTTGTTTATTGTATCGTAGGTAGTGATGCTGTTTGTTGTATCGCCGGTAGAGATGTTGTTTGTTGTATCGCCGGTAGAGATGTTGTTTGTTGTATCGCCAGTACAGATGTTGTTTGTTGTATCGCCGGTAGAGATGTTGTTTGTTGTATCGTAGGTAGAGATGTTGTTTGTTGTATCGTAGGTAGAGATGTTGTTTGTTGTATCGTAGGTAGAGATGTTGTTTGTTGTATCGTAGGTAGAGATGTTGTATGTTGCATCGTAGGTAGAGATGATTGAAGGTTGTATCGTAGGTAGAGATGTTGTTTGTTGTATCGTAGATAGAGATGTTGTTTGTTGTATCGTAGGTAGAGATGTTGTTTGTTGTATCGTAGGTAGAGATGTTGTTTGTTGTATCGTAGGTAAAGATGTTGTTTGTTGTATCGCCGGTAGAGATGTTGTTTGTTGTATCGTAGGTAGAGATGTTGTTTGTTGTATCGTAGGTAGAGATGTTGTTTGTTGTATCGTAGGTAGAGATGATGTATGTTGTATCGTAGGTAGAGATGTTGTTTGTTGTATCGTAGGTAGAGATGTTGTTTGTTGTATCGTAGGTAGAGATGTTGTTTGATGTATCGTAGGTAGAGATGCTGTTTGTTGTATCGCCAGTACAGATGTTGTTTGTTGCATCGTAGGTAGAGATGTTGTTTGTTGTATCGTAGGTAGAGATGTTGTTTGTTGTATCGTAGGTAGAGATGTTGTTTGTTGTATCGTAGGTAGAGATGTTGTTTGTTGCATCGTAGGTAGAGATGTTGTTTGTTGTATCGTAGGTAGAGATGTTGTTTGTTGTATCGTAGGTAGAGATGTTGTTTGTTGTATCGTAGGTAGAGATGCTGTTTGTTGTATCGCCAGTACAGATGTTGTTTGTTGCATCGTAGGTAGAGATGCTGTTTGTTGTATCGCCAGTACAGATGTTGTTTGTTGTATCGTAGGTAGAGATGCCGTTTGTTGTTTCGCCGGTAGAGATTTTGTTTGTTGTATCATAGGTAGAGATGTTGTTTGTTGTATCGCCGGTAGAGATGCTGTTTGTTGTATCATAGGTAGAGATGTTGTTTGTTGTATCGCCGGTAGAGATGCTGTTTTTGTATCGTAGGTAGAGACGCTGTTTGTTGTATCGTAGGTAGAGATGTTGTTTGTTGTATCGCCGGTAGAGATGTTGTTTGTTGTATCGTAGGTAGAGATTTTGTTTGTTGTATCGCCGGTATAGATGTTGTATGTTGTATCGCCAATAGAGATGTTGTTTGTTGTATCGCCGGTAGAGATGTTGTTTGTTGTATCGCCGGTAGAGATGTTGTTTGTTGTATCGCCGGTAGAGATGTTGTTTGTTGTATCGTAGGTAGAGATGTTGTTTGTTGTATCGTAGGTAAAGATGTTGTTTGTTGTATCGCCGGTAGAGATGTTGTTTGTTGTATCGTAGGTAAAGATGTTGTTTGTTGTATCGCCGGTAGAGATGTTGTTTGTTGTATCGTAGGTAAAGATGTTGTTTGTTGTATCGTAGGTAGAGATGTTGTTTGTTGTATCGTAGGTAGACATGGTGTTTGTTGTATGGTAGTTAGAGATGTTGTTTATTGTATCGTAGGTAGAGATGTTGTTTGTTGTATCGTAGTTAGAGATGTTGTTTATTGTATCGTAGGTAGAGATGTTGTTTGTTGTATCGTAGTTAGAGATGTTGTTTATTGTATCGTAGGTAGAGATGTTGTTTATTGTATCGTAGGTAGAGATGTTGTTTGTTGTATCGCCGGTAGAGATGTTGTTTGTTGTATCGCCGGTAGAGATGTTGTTTGTTGTATCGTAGTTAGAGATGTTGTTTGTTGTATCGTAGTTAGAGATGTTGTTTATTGTATCGTAGGTAGAGATGTTGTTTATTGTATCGTAGGTAGAGATGTTGTTTATTGTATCGCCGGTAGAGATGTTGTTTGTTGTACTGATGGTGGTGAAGACAATCGTATTCCCAAACAAATATTGTATGGCGAACGGGACGGATAGAGACCAAAAGACACACCAGTACTGAGATATAAGGGGTTAAGGCAAAGAAATGCAAATGAATGCATAAAAAAGCGAAGCTGCAGTAAAGCTGAATATGAGGAAAAATTAAACAATAGAAATATGGTATGTTAGAAGCTTTGCGTGATAAGTGGACGACACAGACTAAACGACGTTAGAACAGGAGAAAGAATAGAACAGTAGACTAACAGGTGCTCAAAAAGCGGTAAGAGTGACATGTCCAACATACATTCCTTTTCATCCACACAGGATAGACATTTTTCTTTAACATATTTCGAATATTTTTGTTTTGAATGTTTCGTTTTTAGTTTTGTTTGCGTTTTTATCTTGTTTGTTCCTGCTGAAGGTCTATTGGTCCGAAACGTCGTTTAGTCTGTGTCGTCCACTTATCACGTAAAGCTTCTAACATACCATTTTTTGTATTGTTTAATTTTTCCTCATATTCAGCTTTACTGCAGCTTCGCATTTTTATGCATTCATTTGCATTTCTTTGCCTTAACCCCTTATATCTCAGTGCTGGTGTGTCTTTTGGTCTCTTTCCGTCCTTAAGTTCGCCATACAATATTTGTTTGGGAATACGATTGTCTTCACAACCATCAGTACATCAGACATCTCACTCTTACCGCTTTTTGAGCACCTGTTAGTCTACTGTTCTATTCTTTCTCCTTTGTGTTTGCACACTGACCCCTGTGTGAACTCCTCTGGTTCGGTGTGCATTTGCGCACATTTCTGCACATTCACGACAGCCACACTTTTGTTACCATTTCCTTTTCATACACACAGGATAGATATTTTTTTAACATATTTCGAATATTTTTGTTTTGAATGTTTCGTTTTTAGTTGTGTGTGTGTGTTTTTCTTCTTTGTTCCTGCTGAAGGCCTATTGGGCGGAACGTCGTTTAGTCTGTGTCGTCCATTTACCACGTAAAGCTTCTAACATACCATTTTTTTTGTATTTGTTAATTTTTGCTGAGATATAAGGATGATTGCAGGACTTCCTTGAGGGAACTCTCTATCAGTGAAAGGAACTGGGAAAATCTGGCTGCAGATCGTAGCACATGGAGAACACAAATAAAAAAATGGCGCAGCAACTTTCGTGGTAGTGCTGATGTTAAATTCAGAAAACAAAAGGCGCAGGAGAAAGGAGACAAGACCGGGCACCAGGATCACATCTTGTCCATTCTGTGGTTTAATCTGTCTGTCCAATATCGGCCGATTCAGCCACGAGAGGTTGTTTGGTTCAGCAAAACAACATCCAACATAAGACACTAATATTTGACCAAACTACAGACTTATCATGATCGCTGGCTAGCAAACGTCTGTCAAGGTCACACCAAAGGTCATACGTTTTGAGTATTGTTCTTTATCTAGTGCTTATCATCGTCACATATGTTGCATGTATCCTCAGATATGTTGTAAGTATCCTCACATATGTTGTATGTATCCTCACAAATGTTGTAAGTATCCTCACATATGTTGTATGTATCCTCACATATATTGTATATATCCTCACATATGTTGTAAGTATCCTCACATATGTTGTATGTATCCTCACATATATTGTATGTATCCTCACATATGTTGTATGTATCCTCACAAATGTTATATGTATCCTCACATATATTGTATGTATCCTCACATATGGTGTATGTATCATCACAAATGTTATATGTAGCCTCACATATGTTGTATGTATCCTCACATATATTGTATGTATACTCACATATATTGTATATATCCTTACATATAGTGTGTGTATCCTCACAAATGTTGTATGTATCCTCAGATATGTTGTATGTTTCCTCACATATATTGTATGTATCCTCACATATATTGTATATATCATTACATATAGTGTATGTATCCTCACATATGTTGTATGTATCCTCACAAATGTTGTATGTATCATCACAAATGTTGTATGTTTCCTCACATATGTTGTATGTATCCTCACAAATGTTATATATATCCTCACAAATGTTATATGTATCCTCACAAATGTTGTATGTATCCTCACAAATGTTATATGTATCCTCACAAATGTTATATGTATCCTCACAAATGTTATATGTATCCTCACAAATGTTGTATGTATCCTCACAAATGTTATATGTATCCTCACAAATGTTGTATGTATCCTCACAAATGTTATATATATCCTCACATATGTTATATATATCCTCACATATGTTGTATGTATCCTCACAAATGTTATATGTATCCTCACAAATGTTGTATGTATCCTCACAAATGTTATATATATCCTCACAAATGTTATATGTATCCTCACAAATGTTGTATGTATCCTCACAAATGTTATATATATATCCTCACAAATGTTATATATATCCTCACAAATGTTATATATATCCTCACAAATGTTATATATATCCTCACAAATGTTATATATATCCTCACAAATGTTATATATATCCTCACAAATGTATATGTATTCTCACAAGTGTTATATATATCCTCACAAATGTTATATATATCCTCACAAATGTTATATATATTCTCACAAATGTTATATATATTCTCACAAATGTTATATATATCCTCACAAATGTTATATATATTCTCACAAATGTTATATATATTCTCACAAATGATGTATGTATCCTCACAAATGTTGTATGTATCCTCAGAAATGTTGTATGTATCGTCACAAATGCCTGTTTCTTCCTGTCCAATCAAGCGACTACTCTTCAACGTCCGCCCTGCTATGGACGCTACGTAGGCGCCGAATCGTTGAGTTAGTTTATTTCATTGAACTCTCATATTTGTGCTCTTTGGCCCAACACATCCGATTTCAAAGCGGCGTTTGTGAGTGTCAGGTTTGCCTTTCCTTTTTTGATCCCATCACTTTTCGCCACATTTGTTAGTCTGTTTTAGAGGAATCAAGTGGAGGTGTAGGATGATGTTTATCTACCGAACCAGAACTGGCCAAGGCCCTTGTGTGCGCTCTGGGAACAGCCGAACTGATCTGGACAAGCGAGTTGGGAAGGCAGCTCGCTACACAAAATTGCCATTCTGAAGTCGGAATTATCGGGCCGAAATGCGTCAGATGTCGCAGAATACAACAAGCCAAGTTTAGCGTCGTTAAGAAATAAAGGGCGAACAATGGAGAAGAAAAGACGTTGAAGTAGGAAGTGCTTTACGGCTGGAAGATGGCGAATTGTTCAGATCGCTGTAAGAGAATCGTTATGTTCCGTAGAAATAACAAAAATGTTATATTAATAACTGCGGTTATTAGTTTGGTTATCTTCACATCTTGCCCGCTGTTGCTGCCCCTTCTTGTTCAGTGTGAACCTTAATTCGGATGATGTAAATGGAGGCAGCTGAAGGGCCGAAACTCTTGCTCGACGGGGCTTCTGATGATCAGATTACCTCCCGCTGCGATTCTATGTATAAAGAGTTTCCTATTACAAACAGTTTTGTCATGTCTGCTGCCCTGCTGGCATATGCCCCTCGTCTCAGGCGGGCAGCAACCGCCCCCACACCCACACATCTGACCGTAACAACATTACTCCCACACATTATACACTATTTTTACAATTTACACAAATTTAGTGATTACAGATATCGACGTGCCGAGAATTATTTCTTTTTCTCTTACAAGCATTTATCCTTCCTTCCTTCCTTCCTTCCTTCCTTCCTTCCTTCCTTCCTTCCTTCCTTCCTTCCTTCCTTCCTTCCTTCCTTCCTTCCTTCCTTCCTTCCTTCCTTCCTTCCTTCCTTCCTTCCTTCCTTCCTCCCTCCCTCCCTCCCTCCCTCCCTCCCTCCCTCCCTCCCTCCCTCCCTCCCTTCCTTCTTCCTTCCTTCCTCCCTCCCTCCCTCCCTCCCTCCCTCCCTCCCTCCCTCCCTTCCTCCCTCCCTCCCTCCCTCCCTCCCTCCCTCCCTTCCTTCCTTCCTTCCCTCCTTCCTTCCTTCCTTTCCTTTCCTCTCCTCCCTCCCTTCCCTTCCTTCCCTCCCTTCCATTCCTTCCCTTCCTTCCCTCCTTCCTGACTTCCTTCCTCCCTCCCTCCCTTTCCCTCCTTCCATTAGCGCGAGCGAACCACGTGACTGTTAATTATCAGTGAACTCTTCCCAACTTATACTTCATTTCTAACTGTCTCTTTGTTTTGATTATGTTTGTTATCACATTCTATACCATATCATGTCACGTCATATCATATGACATCACTCGACATCATGTAACAACCTATCGTATTATATAACATGACACCATATCACAACATATATCATGTCACATCAGGGTCAAACGAATTAAAATCTATAATTTCTCAACCGCCTGTGCCAGTGGAATTACTATCTCATCTCCTAAACAAAGTAAGGTAGCTGCAGTCCCGATCATAGTAGTCTCAGCACACGCCAAAAGACACAAGGTGAAACCGCACAGAAAGTGAACACAGCCATCTGTTCCCCGTCATACGATATCATCATTCATCGTAAACAATCGGAATATCGAAACATGATCAAAACGGATAAGACACACAGCTCACGGTATGCACAGAGCACTTAACTCAGTAGCTACTTCAGCAAGCCAGATTTGGAATATGAGGAAACTGCAGCAAGGAGCACATTTTAGTCACAGCCTTTAACGGTTCCTGCCGCCTATCCGCCATATTGTCCAGAAGTACTAATGCAAGTTACAGACACCAAGTCAAGTCTAATACTGTCACATCATATCTCCCTCTCTCTCTCTCTCTGCGATCAGGACTCAATCAGAGTAGGATTCCAGACTCTCACATGAAGTCAGAGTCTGCCAGATCCACTCTGATTGAACACCCGTTAAAACGTTGCACTGTGTTCTGTGCCAGTGGCCCAGTGCATCCGATTTCAGCCAGCATTTTAATTCAGGTTAGCTCTCCTTAGCCTTTGATTGTCCCCAATCTTCCTGCAAGGCAGCAGATGATCTTTTCTGTAGGGGGATTCTGCCCTTAGATGGTCGGCCCTCCCAGGTTTACGAGCACCATCTGCCCGAGTCACTAGAGGTGACTAACACAGACATGCACACAGCGATACGAGGCATGACTAACACCGACACACATCAATATATAAGACACATGATTAACATAGACATGCACATAAAGATATGAGATATATCTGACATGGGCATGCACACACAAAGATATAACACATGCCTAACATAGAAATGCACACAAAGATATGAGATATGATCAACATAGACATGCACACACAAAGATATGAGATGTAACTAACATAGTCGTGCACACACAAGGATGTGAGATGTGACATACACAGACATGCACACACAAAGATATGAGATATGACTAACATAATCATGCACACAAAGATATGAGATATCACTAACCCAAACATGCACACACAAAGATGTGACACATGACTAACACAGATACACACTAAGATATGAGATATGACTAAACACATACACACATAAAGATATGAGACATGAATAACATAGCCACACCAAGATATGAGATATGACTAACATGACACACACCAAGGTATGAGCCATGGCCAGCACACACACACACACACACACACACACACACACACACACACACACACACATAAGCTAAGATATTAGCCATGGCTAGCACAGAAACACATCAAGATATGTGCTATGGCTAGCGCAGAGACACATCAAGATATGAGCCATGGCTTCACGGAAAAACACCAAGAAATGAACCATGTCCAGCACAGAAACACATCAAGATATGAGCCATGGCTAGCACAGAAACACATCAAGATATGAGCCATGGCTTCACGGAAAAACACCAAGAAATGAACCATGTCCAGCACAGAAACACATCAAGATATGAGCCATGGCTAGCACAGAAACACATCAAGATATGAGCTATGGCTTCACGGAAAAACACCAAGAAATGAACCATGTCCAGCACAGAAACACATCAAGATATGAGCCATGGCTAGCACAGAAACACATCAAAAATGAGCCATGTCCAGCACAGAAACACATTAAGGTATCCATATTTCATTATATCACACCACATAATATCACATCATATCATATCACATCATATCATATCATAACACCTCATATCATACGATATCACATCGCGTCACAACGTATCATGTAACAAAACATCACATCATATCACATATCGCAACACATCATACGGTGTCACATATCACATCAAATCACTTCACTTCACACCATGTAACAACAGGTACTATGTTACATCAAATCAAAACATATCATAACACATCACATCATATAACATCATATCACGTCATAGCACATATAACATGATATCATAGCACATCATATCACATCATACAATATTACATCATACAATATTACATCATATAACACTATATCACATCACGTCATATCACATCATGTAACAAACATCATTTCACACCATATCACATAATGTACCATATCATATCACATCATATAACACCATATTTTATCATATCACATCATATCATAACACATCATATCACTTCACGTTATATCATATCATATATCACATCACATCATATCACATCATATCACACCACACGTTTCATATCACGCCTTGTAATATCATATTATATATCACATCACATCATATCACATCATGTACCCTATCACATCATATCACACCACACGTATCACATCACATCATATCACACCACACGTATCACACCACATCATATCACACCATACGAATCACATCACATCATATCACAGCATGTAATATCGCATCATAGAACAGTAAAGTCAGATAACTTCACTTCATGTAACAATACACCATATCACATTGTATGACATATCACATATCATAACACATCAGATAAAATCACGTAATATCATAACGCATTACGTCATTTCACATCATATCATAGTACATTATATTGTACCACATCATATCATATCATAACATATCACATAATAACATAGCACATCGGATCGCATCGCATCATATCACATCATTTACTACATCACATCACATAAAATCTCAACAAAAAATAACACATCACATCACATTACATTATATAACATTATATCATAACATATATATGAACAATTCTCAAAACCCACAAGTGGATATCACAGTTGAAGGAATAGACCTGGAGACAGTTCACAGCTACAACTACCTTGGACATACTATAACCAGAGATGTGAAATGTACAACTGAAATATACACAAGAATCATCATCAAGTACCGGGCCTACTGGTGTAGGTGATCATGTCTCTCCACAACTTTCGATCTCGGTAGCTATTTATCATTTCTGTTGTTGACCTTCTGCCAAGCCATTCTCTTAAGCTGTCTGTTATTTTTTTCTCTTTGCTTCCCTCTATCTTTTCGTCCCTCAATTTTCCCAGTTGTCACAATATATTCCAGTTGTTCTTTTCTCATTACATGGCCAGAAAATGATGATTGTTTCTTCCTTATATTGGACGGATAGATACATACAAAGACAGAGAGAGAGAGAGAGAGAGAGAGAGAGAGAGAGAGAGAGAGAGAGAGGTGAGATAAGATGTTGCACACAGAGAGAAGAGTGCACCAGGTGAGCACATTTTGAGAATCATCGGTCTATAATTCTGCCACATTGAAAGTCTTTGTTGACTCGCAGGTCATAACCTGACTCTGTCCCCAGAGTCAACCAGCCATCTCAATGGCGCTGTATTTTATTAGCCAGCCCTCCAGCCTGTTTATGACACGTCATTGCCAGGTTGTGGAGTCGGGCCTGGCCTACTTATCAGTCCTGGTAGGTAATGAAAAATATCACTAGGGCTCATTTCGATAGCCCGTCGATGGTCGGCTGGTTAGTGGGTATGGCCGTTATCTCAAATATCACGTTAGGTCGGTCAGTTGTCGATCTAGCCATCGGAGGCTGCATGCAAATATACTGGATGCAAGAAGACTGGGTTCAAAAAGATTGGATGCGAGGAGACTGGATGGAAATAGACTGGATGTAAGAAGACTGGATGCAGGAAAATTGGATACAGGGAGATTGGATGCAGGAAGATTGGATGCAGGAAGATTGGATACAGGAAGATTGGATACAGGCAGGATGGATGGATTAACACTGGATGTAATAAAACTGGATACAAGAAGACTGGATGCAATACGACTGGATGTAAGAAGACTGGATGCAATACGACTGGATGTAAGAAGACTGGATGCAGGAAGATTGGATACAGGGAGATTGGATGCAGGAAGATTGGATGCAGGAAGATTGGATACAGAAAGATTGGATACAGTCAGGTTGGATGGATTAACACTGGATGTAATAAAAGAAGTAGATGTAAGAAGACTAGATGTAAGAAGAGTAGATGTAAGAAGACTCGATGTAAGAAAACTCGATGTAAGAAAACTAGATTAAGAAGGCTGGATGTAAGAAGACTAGATGTAAAAAGGCTGGATGTATGAAGACTAGATGTAAGAAGGCTGGATGTAAGAAGAGTAGATGTAAGAAGACTCGATGTAAGAAGACTCGGTGTAAGAAGACTAGATGTAAGAAGAGTAGATGTAAGAAGACTCGATGTAAGAAGACTCGATGTAAGAAGACTAGATGTAAGAAGACTAGATGTAAGAAGAGTAGATGTAAGAAGACTCGATGTAAGAAGACTCGATGTAAGAAGACTAGATGTAAGAAGACTGGATGTAAGAAGACTAGATGTAAGAAGAGTAGATGTAAGAAGACTAGATGTAAGAAGAGTAGATGTAAGAAGACTCGATGTAAGAAAACTCGATTAAGAAGGCTGGATGTAAGAAGACTAGATGTAAGAAGGCTGGATGTAAGAAGACTAGATGTAAGAAGGCTGGATGTAAGAAGACTAGATGTAAGAAGGCTGGATGTAAGAAGACTAGATGTAAGAAGGCTGGATGTAAGAAGAGTAGATGTAAGAAGGCTGGATGTAAGAAGACTAGATGTAAGAAGGCTGGATGTAAGAAGACTAGATGTAAGAAGGCTCGATGTAAGAAGAGTAGATGTAAGAAGACTCGATGTAAGAAGACTCGATGTAAGAAGAGTAGATATAAGAAGAGTAGATGTAAGAAGACTCGATGTAAGAAGACTCGATGTAAGAAGACTCGATGTAAGAAAACTAGATTAAGAAGGCTGGATGTAAGAAGACTAGATGTAAGAAGGCTGGATGTAAGAAGGCTGGATGTAAGAAGACTAGATGTAAGAAGATTAGATGTAAGAAGACTAGATGTAAGAAGACTCGATGTAAGAAGACTAGATGTAAGAAGACTGGATGTAAGAAGACTAGATGTAAGAAGACTAGATGTAAGAAGACTAGATGTAAGTAGAGTAGATGTAAGAAGACTAGATGTAAGAAGACTAGATGTAAGAAGACTGGATGTAAGAAGACTAGATGTAAGAAGACTCGATGTAAGAAGACTAGATGTAAGAAGACTAGATGTAAGAAGGCTGGATGTAAGAAGACTAGATGTAAGAAGAGTAGATGTAAGAAGACTAGATGTAAGAAGAGTAGATGTAAGAAGAGTAGATGTAAGAAGACTGCATGATTTCGCCGTGTTTTCATGAACTGCTACGTTCTCACAGACACCGATGTCACAGTACCAAATCAACATCCATCGCAAGCGCTGAGACAACAGCTTCCAGCGGCGATGTTTAGCGATCGTCGAAGATGTGGTCGGAGACAGTAGGTCACCACCACCAAGGAAAAACAGAATCGAAGAAATTCATTCTCGCCACCTGGGGCAGGGTTTCGAGCCCAGACCTAGTTGCCCAGTGCCGACGTTCTACCTCTAAACCACCAACCCTCTCTCCGCTCTACAACTGACCCGCGATGCTGCTTTCTTTCCTGCTTGCTTTTGGCAGTTTGTGCTCTGCGTCACGTCGTGCTGAGATGACGCAGTTGTTGGGGAACTGGCTTCATGGGAACAAGAGGTCGTGTTCGATTCGCAGGCTCCACTCTTGAAAGGTCACCGAGTCTTACATTTGCTAAAATAGATTGTTAGGCAATAGTCAAGTACGTGACTTGAATAGGCGTCTTAGCGCACGAGTCTCCACCCATATGTGCTCGGCTGCCTGTCTAGAAGTGTTCGGAGACTTCTGGATAGTGTTGCTTCAAGCATCGAAACTCACGATGCGAGCCGGCACTTCTCACCTTTCCAGAGTATTACCCTGGTACCCATTTTTGCTAGCGGCTGGGTCGACCGCGGGGTATTTTTTTTTCCAACCACGATTACAACTCACAAACTGCTTCCAGCGGGAATCGAACACGGGTTGTCCGAACGTCGGTAGCTCTTTCGGGTTGTTCGAACGTCGATAGCTCTGTCGGGTTGTCCGAACGTCGGTAGCCCTGTCGGGTGTCCGAACGTCGGTAGCCCTGTCGGGTTGTCCAAACGTCGGTAGCTCTTTCGGGTTGTTCGAACGTCGATAGCTCTGTCGGGTTGTCCGAACGTCGGTAGCCCTGTCGGGTTGTCCGAACGTCGGTAGCTCTGTCGGGTTGTCCGAACGTCAGTAGCTCTGTCGGGTTGTCCGAACGTCAGTAGCTCTGTCGGGTTGTACGAACGTCGGTACTCTGTCGAGTTGTCCGGACGTCGGTAGCTCTGTCGAGTTGTCCGGACGTCGGTAGCTCTGTCGAGTTGTCCGACGTCGGTAGCTCTGTCGGGTTGTCCGGACGTCGGTAGCTCTGTCGAGTTGTCCGGACGTCGGTAGCTCTGTCGGGTTGTCCGAACGTCGGTAGCTCTGTCGGGTTGTCCGAACGTCGGTAGCTCTGTCGAGTTGTCCGACGTCGGTAGCTCTGTCGGGTTGTCCGACGTCGGTAGCTCTGTCGAGTTGTCCGGACGTCGGTAGCTCTGTCGGGTTGTCCGAACGTCGGTAGCTCTGTCGAGTTGTCCGGACGTCGGTAGCTCTGTCGGGTTGTCCGGACGTCGGTAGCTCTGTCGAGTTGTCCGGACGTCGGTAGCTCTGTCGGGTTGTCCGAACGTCGGTAGCTCTGTCGAGTTGTCCGGACGTCGGTAGCTCTGTCGGGTTGTCCGAACGTCGGTAGCTCTGTCGGGGGGTTTTTCCAACTAGGTTACCGAGGCTCCCGCTATATAGATTTTTGTATGTGAAGTAACAACGGATTAGCGTGGCGCTGTCCATATTTTCAAGAGTGTCCCTAGAGTCAGCAGGTCCCATGTCCTTCATAGAACGTTACATTCACCACAACCCGTCAAAAAGAATCTCTGTCTCTAGTCAGATCTTGTAACATGTCTTCATTCATCTTGTTCATGTCTACGTCTTGTAACATGTCTTCATTCATCTTGTTCATGTCTACGTCTTGTAACATGTCTTCATTCATCTTGTTCATGTCTACATCTTGTAACATGTCTTCATCATCTTGTTCATGTCTACATCTTGTAACATGTCTTCATTCATCTTGTTCATGTCTACATCTTGTAACATGTCTTCATTCATCTTGTTCATGTCTACGTCTTGTAATATGTCTTCATTCACCTTGTTCATATCTACATCTTGTATATGTCTTCATTCACCTGTTCATATCTACATCTTGTATTATGTCTTCATTCATCTTGTTCATGTCTACATCTTGTAACATGTCTTCATTCATCTTGTTCATGTCTACATCTTGTAACATGTCTTCATTCATCTTGTTCATGTCTACATCTTGTAACATGTCATTCATCTTGTTCATGTCTACATCTTGTAACATGTCTTCATTCATCTTGTTCATGTCTACATCTTGTAACATGTCTTCATTCATCTTGTTCATGTCTACGTCTTGTAATATGTCTTCATTCATCTTGTTCATGTCTACGTCTTGTAATATGTCTTCATTCATCTTGTTCATATCTACATCTTGTATTATGTCTTCATTCATCTTGTTCATGTCTACGTCTTGTAATATGTCTTCATTCACCTTGTTCATGTCTACATCTTGTATTATGTCTTCATTCATCTTGTTCATGTCTACGTCTTGTAATATGTCTTCATTCATCTTGTTCATGTCTACGTCTTGTATTATGTCTTCATCCACCTTGTTCATTATCCAGGGTAGCTTAAGAATTTTTCCTGTTGCAATTTGTTTCGAACGATAACATTTTTTTCTTCACTGTTTGCGAGATTGTCTATGATACACAACCATATGTTGCTATTAGGAAGATACATGCCCTCAGTATTTTAATGTTACCACTTTGATGGTAATGTACCACATGTTGTTCTTCATGGCGTTTAATGTTTTGTTTTACTATTGCTAATCTTATTTTGATCTCTTTCTACCAGTCTCCATTGTTAGTTACTACAGAGAGTAAAGTAATGCTACTGTACCGAGAGTAAGGTGATGTTGCTACTGTACCGAGAGTAAAGTAATGCTACTAGTGTACTGAGAGTAAAGTAATGCTACTACTGTGCCGAGAGTAAGGTGATGCTACTACTGTACCGAGAGTAAAGTTAAATATCAAAGAAACCAAAACAATTTCCCTTTAGCGCCCCGGGCGGTGCTCTCATTTTTCTCTTAATGTATGTCGCTGGTAGCTGGCTGTATGTTTTTACATTTTGAGCCATGTGTACATTGTCTACATGTTTATACATTCAACAATTGTGTGTATATTGTGTAAAGTTAGTTAATTTGAGTGCTCAGTTGACAAAAAACAAACACATACATTATGTACACATTCATATAATTGGCAGTTGTTTTGAAAGAATGTGTATGTACATAATTAATATTCGCTAGAATTAATAAAGTGTACATTATGTACACGTCAGTGTAGTTTTCTTGACAACAAAGCAGTGTCGTCGTCGCCAGTTTGACAGGTCGTTGAATGTGCGATGTGAGATAATGTTTTATGTTCTGTATCGTGGGCCTGACGATGAGAGCCAGAATGTGACAACTTGCTGTATGAGTGGACCACAAGAGACGCGCTAGAACAGGTGCCAAGCTTTAGTGGTCGCTTATATCAGGGCTTAACCCGTCACAAATGGCGTACAATTATTTCACAAGTTCACTGACGTTGTCCACTCTTGTTGTTGTGTTGTTGTTGTTGTTGTGTTGTTGTGGTGTTGTTGTTGTTGTTGTTGTTGTGTTGTTGTTGTTGTGGTGTTATTGATGTTATTGTTGTTGTGATGTTGTTGTTGTTGTTGTTGTGTTGTTGTGGTGTTGTTGATGTTGTTGTGTTGTTTTTGTGTTGTTGTTGAGTGTTCCCGTGATGGGAGGGTAGATGACGTCATGGAGATGCTTTTAGGCGGACTTGGGTCATGTTTGACGTCACGTTTGACGTCATGTTTCATGAGTTGCTGATTTGTTATTTTCTTTCACTTTTCTCGACTACCCTTGTTCATCGTCCGTCCTTAGCATGATCATATAAAAATACAATACCCAGCATATCCCACTTCGGTAGGATATTTTTTTGGGTGGGGGGGAGGGGGCGGGGGGGGGGGGAGGAATAACGTGTTGTCGATTCCTACAAGTTTGATTGGACTGTGCTTGGGGAGGGGGGGGAGGGGTTGGATCTTGATTAAAGAAAGAAAGCAAGAAAGAAAAGAAAGTGAGAGAGAAAAAGAAAGAAAGACATGGCCATCCTTTCCCACCGTGCCCCTGGTCTGGTTCTCCCTGTTTCCACTAGTTCAATCGGCAGTTCATCTTTATTGTACAACAGACCCCCCCCCCCCCCCCCCCCCCCCCCCCCCCCCCCCCCGCCGCAATGGATGTTTCCAGAATTGTTCTGATCTCCTTTGGCCTGGGACGCTCGTCACCTTGAAGCCGGTGACCTTTGCCCTGCTGACCTTGTTTCTGTTTCGCTAAAGAAAACTGGAACTATCCATGTCAATCATGTAACCACACACACAGTTGTTTTGTTGTGACGAATTTCTGAGGAAAATGTCACATTCAAGGTTGGGTAGAATGTGACATAACTCAACAGCGCGTGCTCAGGCGAGCTGGCAGACAACCTGAAATGTCACCTTTCAAATTAAAGGCACCTGCGACGGCGCTAATCAGCGGTATAGTCATCCACAGGGGCGCTAACATTAGGTCATAGCAACAAGGGTGGCAACATTGCAGGGTTTCAGCCATGAACTCCATCAAGTTTTGTTAATCATAACAAATTATATCCCTTCAGAATTTGAGGACAAACTGAAGGCACTAGGCCGTAGCCATCTCAAGCGGACACAATGCCATGACAGCACAGCTGTTAAGTCTGTTCATTGAATAGCGACGGGCGCAGACACATTGTGTATGTTAACGTCTGTTAAGTTTCAAGTGCACGCCGTCGTTAACTCTGGTAATTTGAAAGACCGATAAAGCGGAAAAGGGAAAGCACTTGGCAAACAATGACCTAATTACCAACCTGGTCTTGGAGCGAAGGTCCCTGGGCGTGTCTTGTCTCGAAGCAGGTGGGAGGGGTGGGGTGTGTTAGGGGCACCCGGCGAGGAAATAGGGGACCTATCTATTGAATCATGAGGGGGGGGAGGGGATTGTCCAGGGAGCCCTTAGATGATCCCTTAATTCGGGGATTCAAAGTGTACTTTAATTGAAAAGCTATAAATAATATCATATTTAGTGATAATCGTGTTATTCGGGGCTTTTCCAGCCAGAACGGTCCGGAGCGCGTTCAGGTTAACTTACACGGACACAGGATGCATATTTTAACAAGTAATTGAAAACCAGGATTGCTGCCAGATCGTGTATTGGCGTGCTGGAGGTCTAGCACCACTAGTGATCCACTACCTCGTCTGTCAGGCCAGCACTAATACCAGGAACACGTCTGTCAGGTCAGATCTCAGAACTGGTATCAATAGCGCATGCCAGGTCAGATCTCAGAACTGGTAGCAGAAGCGCATGTCGGGTCAGATGTCAAAACTTGTAGCAGTAACGCATGTCAGGTCAGATGTCAAAACTATTACCAGTAGCACATGTCGGGTCAGATGTAAAAACTGGTACCAGTAGTGCATGTCAGGTCAGATGTAAAAACTATTACCAGTAGCGCATGTGAAGTCAGAAGTAAAAACTGATACCAATAGCGCATGTCAGGTCAGAAGTAAAAACTGATACCAATAGCGCATGTCAGGTCAGATGTAAAAACTAGTACCAGTAGCGTATGTCATGTCAGATAATAAAAACTGGTACCAGTAGCGCATGTCAGGTCAGATGTAAAAACTGGTACCAGTAGTGCATGTCATGTCAGATATAAAAACTATTACCAGTAGTGCATGTCATGTCAGATGTAAAAACTGGTACCAGTAGTGCATGTCAGGTCAGATGTAAACACTGGTACCAGTAGCGCATGTCATGTTGGGACTTGTCTTTAGTTCTTTGACGCTAATTCCCTATGTTGGGACTTGTCTTTAGTTCTTTGACGCTAATTCCCTATGTTGGGACTTGTCTTTAGTTCTTTGACGCTAATTCCCGATGTTGGGACTTGTCTTTAGTTCTCTGACGCTAATTCCCTATGTTGGGACTTGTCTTTAGTTCTTTGAAGCTAATTCCCTATGTTGGGACTTGTCTTTAGTTCTTTAACGTTAATTCCCTATGTTGGGACTTGTCTTTAGTTCTTTAACGTTAATTCCCTATGTTGGGACTTGTCTTTAGTTCTTTGACGCTAATTCGCGATGTTGGGACTTGTCTTTAGTTCTCTGACGCTAATTCCCTATGTTGGGACTTGTCTTTAGTTCTCTGACGCTAATTTCCTATGTTGGGACTTGTCTTTAGTTCTCTGACGCTAATTTCCTATGTTGGGACTTGTCTTTAGTTCTCTGACGCTAATTTCCCATGTTGTGACTTGTCTTTAGTTCTCTGACGCTAATTTCCTATGTTGGGACTTGTCTTTAGTTCTCTGACTCTAATTTCCTATGTTGGGACTTGTCTTTAGTTTTCTGATGCTAATTTCCTTTGTTGGGACTTGTCTTTAGTTCTCTGACGCTAATTTCCTATGTTGGGACTTGTCTTTAGTTCTCTGACGCTAATTTCCTATGTTGGGACTTGTCTTTAGTTTTCTGACGCTAATTTCCTATGTTGGGACTTGTCTTTAGTTCTCTGACTCTAATTTCCTATGTTGGGACTTGTCTTTAGTTCTTTAACGTTAATTCCCTATGTTGGGACTTGTCTTTAGTTCTCTGACGCTAATTCCCTATGTTGGGACTTGTCTTTAGTTCTCTGACGCTAATTTCCTATGTTGGGACTTGTTTTCAATTCTTGACGTTAAACAGAAAACAGACACCAATGATGAACGTAAGGTGAAACGTCACACAAGATATCCATAGCAGGAGATGGCCTTTTGTAGTAGCTCACTGCCTTTACGTTCCAAAAGCTATTGGTTCGCTTCCGTGGTTCAAGTTATACAGAGGAACTGTATGTAAATCACCTTGCTGATCTCGGTCAGGTCATCAACAGACTGGATGCTGGACCTGCATGACCCCCTGGAGTCGCCGTGCATGATGATGGTGTTTTTTTTTAATTTGACCCTGAGAGAGCAGCGGTCAATCCAGGGAATCGTCTAACGGTATTTACGTTGTTGACGTTAATTACGCCCCAGCTTTGTTGGGAATCCTTAGAGACTAGTTCGTTAATTACGCCCTAGCATTGTTGGGAATCTTTAGAGACTAGTTCGTTAATTACGCCCTAGCATTGTTGGGAATCTTTAGAGACTAGTTCGTTAATTACGCCCCAGCTTTGTTGGGAACCTTTAGAGACTAGTTCGTTAATTACGCCCTAGCATTGTTGGGAATCTTTAGAGACTAGTTCGTTAATTACGCCCTAGCATTGTTGGGAATCTTTAGAGACTAGTTCGTTAATTACGCCCTAGCATTGTTGGGAATCTTTAGAGACTAGTTCGTTAATTACGCCCCAGCTTTGTTGGGAATCTTTAGAGACTAGTTCGTTAATTACGCCCTAGCATTGTTGGGAATCTTTAGAGACTAGTTCGTTAATTACGCCCTAGCATTGTTGGGAATCTTTAGAGACTAGTTCGTTAATTACGCCCCAGCTTTGTTGGGAATCTTTAGAGACTAGTTCGTTAATTACGACCTAGCATTGTTGGGAATCTTTAGAGACTAGTTCGTTAATTACGCCCCAGCATTGTTGGGAATCTTTAGAGACTAGTTCGTTAATTACGCCCCAGCATTGTTGGGAATCTTTAGAGACTAGTTCGTTAATTACGCCCCAGCTTTGTTGGGAATCTTTAGAGACTAGTTCGTTAATTACGACCTAGCATTGTTGGGAATCTTTAGAGACTAGTTCGTTAATTACGACCTAGCATTGTTGGGAATCTTTAGAGACTAGTTCGTTAATTACGCCCCAGCATTGTTGGGAATCTTTAGAGACTAGTTCGTTAATTACGCCCCAGCATTGTTGGGAATCTTTAGAGACTAGTTCGTTAATTACGCCCCAGCATTGTTGGGAATCTTTAGAGACTAGTTCGTTAATTACGCCCCAGCATTGTTGGGAATCTTTAGAGACTAGTTCGTTAATTACGCCCTAGCATTGTTGGGAATCGTTACAGACTAGTTCGTTAATTACCTTAATGGCACTCTCGGACAGCTGTGACCAGCCACATGATAGTGATACCAATCTCTCAAATTAAAAGTACATTATTGCTAGGGGGAGGGGTTGGGGGAGGGGGTAATATCATCAGTGTCCAACAAGACCACCCTTCATTGCGTGTGTGTTGAACCTTACTCCATATGTTGATCTTCTTTCTCTCAGAACTCATTTATTTCTGTGCTCTCTTCTATCTTGATCATCTTCTCATTTCTACCAATATTCGAGAGATTATTTATCAAAAATATCCCAACCGGAAATGAATTCATCGACTATTAACTTGAATTATAGAACAATCTATTGGTACTTGAAGCTTTCCCAGCCACGATGTTCCGGGCCACTCTAGATTTGCCTGCCCACTCTTCGAGATCTAACTTCTCCATCGGGCGGCAGCTGACAGTGAAGTTGCAAACTTTGTGATTAGACCAACAATTTGTGTTTGGGCTGGCCTTCAGTTTTCAGAGATATACTACCACCAGTCCTTGTGTAGTACATAATTACTGGAAAGCACTTGATGAGGTCTCGCAAACCGAAACGTTGAGGGCAAATCGAAGAAAATAACCGCACTCCAAAAGTGAAGAGCGGCTTGCGACTGCTCGGGTTTTTTTTATCACAAAATATTGGGAGTGATTCCTGAAGAGAAACACGTGGCGACGCTGTCCGAGACTAGTCGTTAGTACAATAATCGTCGCTCTTAGTCGCTCTGCCTCTTTCTTTCTCTCTCTGTCCATTCATCCATCTATTCATCCATCCACTCATCTATCCATCAACTCAACTATCCATTCACTTGTCCATCCACCCATCCAGCTATCCATCCATCCATCCACTCAACTATCCATCCACTCAATTATCCATCCATCCATTAATCTGTCCATTTATCTATCCATCCATCCATTCATCCATCCATTCATCCACTCAACTATCCATCCATCCATTAATCTGTCCATTTATCTGTCCATCCATCCATTCATCCATCCATCCATCCACTCAACTATCCATTCACTTGTCCATCCACCCATCCAGCTATCCATCCATCCATCCATTAATCTGTCCATTCATCCATCCATCCATTCACTTTTCCATCCATCCATTAACCTGTCCATCCATCCATCCATCCATCCATCCATCCATCCATTCACCTGTCTGTCCATCCATCCATTCATCTACCCATTCACCTGTCCATCCATCCATCCAACCATCCATCCATACATCCATACATCCATCCATCCATCCACTCAACTATCCATCCATCAATCTATCTATCCATCCATTCATCTTTCCATCAATTCATCTATCCATCCATCCCCTCAATTATCCATCCATCCCCTTAACTATCCATCCATCCACTCATCTATCCATCCATCCCCTCAACTATCCATCCATCCCCTCAACTATCCATCCATCCACTCATCTATCCATCCATCCACTCAACTATCCATCCATCCCCTCAACTATCCATCCATCCACTCAACTATCCATCAATCCATTTACCTATCCATCAATTCATTAATCTATCCATCCATCTGTCCATCCATCCATTCATCTATCCATCCATCTGTCCATCCATCCATACATCCCCTCAACTATCCATCCATCCACTCAACTATCCATCCATCCACTCAACTATCCATCCATCCATTCATCTATCCATCCATCTGTCCATCGATCCATCCACTCAACTATCCATCCATCCATTTCCTATCCATCATTCAACTATCCATCCATCTGTCCATCCATCCATTCATCTATCCACCCATACATCCATTTGTCCATCTATCTAGTCTAACTGTCTCTATGTCTGTCTGTCTATCTACCTACCTACCTACCTGTCGTCTATGTTGTCTGTTTGTCTATCTACCTACCTACTTGTCTGTCTGACTCTCTCTGTCTGTGTGGCTGTCTGTCTGTCTGACTGTCTCTCTGTCTGTTGTGTCTGTCTTTCTACCCATCCCAAGACCATATATATATGATACAATCGTTATTACTGATGTGAAGACAGCTATGTATTGACAACATACACCCACAGAAGGTCGATTCTACAGCCTGACTCCCTCGACATAGAGCCATACCGAGACCATGAATATAAAAGAATGCCCAAAGGGAAAGATAAAAGACACCATAAAAAAATCATATGAGAAAATCGTGTAATTAGCTGCGATAATGGAAAAACCATTTTCTTGCAACACTTGTGGCTAAAAATGAGTTCCGAGGCTAGAACGAGAGATTGAAGCATCATCGCGTCTGCGAGGGACGGACGACTCAAGTCATGTCGACGGGGGTCGATGCTGCGCGCTCAAGATTCTTTGAAATGTCTCACTACTTTATAGGGTTTTGTTTTTATGCCTCTGGTCTGTCCCGCCGACTTGTGTCGTCGTGATCACCGATGTATTTGATGCATTTTTCTGTTTCCAATTCGGGCATTGGTCCAGCGTTTCCCGAGTACAAGATGAAACTAGGCAAACTATCTTAAGTGTCCGTAATTGCAACGAGGACGCCACGAGGGGTAAAAATAGATCTGTGCAGGTGAACAAGAACCACGTGACCATTCTTAAGACTTTTGCAGCACGCGCTTTGATATGACGGAGGGCGCACGCGAATACACAACACGTGACTCCTCACAGCATGCCACGGTGACGTCACATCACGAGAGGATACGGCACGCTTCAGAACGTTAGGTCGGTCCATGCGACACAACAGCGCCTCTGTAATGGCAGATAATTGCCCCAATAAGCCGACAAAATAGGTGAATTAGTCATGTCGTTAAATGTGTCACCGAGTCCATTCTGGGGGGGGGGGGGGAGGGGGGTGTCCTCACACGCAGACCTTGTCACAGTGTTTCCTCATACTTTACTACAAGACTAGTGCGCTTACAGTCATTGTTGTGTATGAAATCAGTGCACTTACATACAGCTCTGTTTGTTACTATGAAATCAGTGCACTTACATACAGCTCTGTTTGTTACTATGAAATCAGTGCACTTATATACAGTTCTCTTTGTTACTATGAAATCAGTGCACTTACATAGACAATTATGTTTGTTACTATGAAATCAGTGCACTTACATAAGTTCTGTTTGTTACTATGAAATCAGTGCTCTTACATACAGTTCTCTTTGTTACTATGAAATCAGTGCACTTACATAGACAATTATGTTTGTTACTATGAAATCAGTGCACTTACATACAGCTCTGTTTGTTACTATGAAATCAGTGCACTTACATACATTTCTGTTTGTTACTATGAAATCAGTGCACTTACATACATTTCTGTTTGTTACTATGAAATCAGTGCACTTATATAAAGTTCTCTTTGTTACTATGAAATCAGTGCACTTACATAGACAATTATGTTTGTTACTATGAAATCAGTGCACTTACATACAGTTCTGTTTGTTACTATGAAATCAGTGCTCTTACATACAGTTCTCTTTGTTACTATGAAATCAGTGCACTTAAATAGACAGTTATGTTTGTTACTATGAAATCAGTGCACTTACATACAGTTCTGTTTGTTACTATGAAATCAGTGCACTTACATAGACAATTATGTTTGTTACTATGAAATCAGTGCACTTACATACAGTTATGTTTGTTACTATGAAATCAGTACACTTACATACAGTTCTGTTTGCTACTATGAAATCAGTGCACTTACATAGACAATTATGTTTGTTACTATGAAATCAGTGCACTTACATAGACAGTTATGTTTATTACTATGAAATCAGTGCACTTACATACAGTTCTGTTTGTTGCTATGAAATAAGTGCACTTACATACAGTTATGTTTGTTACTATGAAATAAGTGCACTTACATACAGTTCTCTTTGTTACTATGAAATCAGTGCTCTTACATAGACAGTTATGTTCGTTACTATGACATCAGTGCACTTACATACAGTTCTCTTTGTTACTATGAAATCAGTGCACTCACATAGACACTTATGTTCGTTACTATGAAATCAGTGCTCTTACATAGACAGTTATGTTCGTTACTATGAAATCAGTGCACTTACATGCAGTTCTCTTCGTTACTATGAAATCAGTACTCTTACATAGACAGTTATGTTTGTTACTATGAAATCAGTGCACTTACATGCAATTCTCTTCGTTACTATGAAATCAGTACTCTTACATAGACAGTTATGTTCGTTACTATGAAATCAGTGGACTTACATACAGTTCTCTTCGTTACTATGAAATCAGTGCTCTTACATAGACAGTTGTCTTTGTTACTATGAAATCAGTGCTCTTACATAGACAGTTATGTTCGTTACTATGAAATCAGTGCCCTTACATAGACAGTTATGTTCGTTACTATGAAATCAGTGCACTTACATACAGTTCTCTTTGTTACTATGAAATCAGTGCTCTTACATAGACAGTTATGTTCGTTACTATGAAATCAGTGCACTTACATACAGTTCTCTTTGTTACTATGAAATCAGTGCCCTTATATAGACAGTTATGTTTGTTACTATGAAATCAGTGCCCTTACATAGACAGTTATGTTTGTTACTATGAAATCAGTGCACTTACATAGACAGTTATGTTCGTTACTATGAAATCAGTGCACTTACATAGACAGTTATGGTCGTTACTATGAAATCAGTGCCCTTATATAGACAGTTATGTTTGTTACTATGAAATCAGTGCCCTTATATAGACAGTTATGTTCGTTACTATGAAATCAGTGCCCTTATATAGACAGTTATGTTCGTTACTATGAAATCAGTGCCCTTATATAGACAGTTATGTTCGTTACTATGAAATCAGTGCCCTTACATACAGTTCTCTTTGTTACTATGAAATCAGTGCTCTTACATAGACAGTTATGTTTGTTACTATGAAATCAGTGCCCTTACATAGACAGTTATGTTTGGTACTATGAAATCAGTGCTCTTTCATAGACAGTTATGCTCTTTACTATCCAATTATGCACCACGGCTGCTTGTGATAGATAGTATCATAGTCGTATTTTAGTTCTAACCATACAGATATTGCTGCATGTATGAAAGAAGATGTCCCGAGGAAACTACGCTCCTCTCATTCTTTACAGTTATACTTGATTGGAGTGGTTCCAATTTGTAACACTGGACATAGATAAGAATATTCTAGAACAGTTGGCTGTTATGTTGTTGATATTTGAGTCCAGTAAAGTTGATGGCAAGAAATATGTCCAAATGGGATCACTGTGAGCCTATCTGGCATAAAGTAACAATAATTCAATCACAAATGTTGTAACAGTTGATGTTACATCATCTCTTGTGATGGTTGTTCACGTAACACGCCATTTGTTACACTCCAGTCTTGTTACAGAGCTGACATCAGTTACCAGGACTGCTCAAACATCATCAACAAACAGCCGTGTTACATAGCCTTTGTTGATGTGAGATAAGTGCACTTATATAGGTTTCTGTTTGTTGATGTGAGATAAGTGCACTTATATAGGTTTCTGTTTGTTGATGTGAGATAAGTGCACTTATATAGGTTTTGTTGATGTGAGATAAGTGCACTTACATAGGCTTTGTTGATGTGAGATAAGTGCACTAACATAGGCTTTGTTGATGTGAGCTAAGTGCACTAACATAGGCTTTGTTGATGTGAGATAAGTGCACTTACATAGGTTTCTGTTTGTTGATGTGAGATAAGTGCACTTACATAGGTTTCTGTTTGTTGATGTGAGATAAGTGCACTAACATAGGTTTTGTTGATGTGAGATAAGTGCAATTACATAGGTTTTGTTGATGTGAGATAAGTGCACTTATATAGACTTCTGTTTGTTGATGTGAGATAAGTGCACTTATATAGGTTTCTGTTTGTTGATGTGAGATAAGTGCACTAACATAGGCTTTGTTGATGTGAGATAAGTGCAATTACATAGGTTTTGTTGATGTGAGATAAGTGCACTTACATAGGCTTCTGTTTGTTGATGTGAGATAAGTGCACTTATATAGGTTTCTGTTTGTTGATGTGAGATAAGTGCACTTATATAGGTTTTGTTGATGTGAGATAAGTGCAATTACATAGGTTTTGTTGATGTGAGATAAGTGCACTTATATAGGTTTCTGTTTGTTGATGTAAGATAAGTGCACTTACATAGGTTTCTGTTTGTTGATGTGAGATAAGTGCACTTACATAGATTTCTGTTTGTTGATGTGAGATAAGTGCACTTACATAGGCTTTGTTGATGTGAGATAAGTGCACTTACATAGGCTTTGTTGATGTGAGATAAGTGCACTTATATAGGCTTCTGTTTGTTGATGTGAGATAAGTGCACTTATATAGGTTTCTGTTTGTTGGTGTGAGATAAGTGCACTTACATAGGCTTTTGTTTGTTGATGTGAGATAAGTGCACTTACATAGGCTTTTGTTTGTTGATGTGAGATAAGTGCACTTATATAGGTTTCTGTTTGTTGATGTGAGATAAGTGCACTTACATAGGCTTTTGTTTGTTGATGTGAGATAAGTGCACTTATATAGGTTTCTGTTTGTTGATGTGAGATAAGTGCACTTATATAGGCTTCTGTTTGTTGATGTGAGATAAGTGCACTTACATAGGCTTTTGTTTGTTGATGTGAGATAAGTGCACTTATATAGGTTTCTGTTTGTTGATGTGAGATAAGTGCACTTATATAGGCTTCTGTTTGTTGATGTGAGATAAGTGCACTTACATAGGCTTTGTTTGTTGATGTGAGATAAGTGCACTTACATAGGCTTTTGTTTGTTGATGTGAGATAAGTGCACTTATATAGGTTTCTGTTTGTTGATGTGAGATAAGTGCACTTACATAGGCTTTATGTTTGTTAATGTGAGATAAGTGCACTTACATAGGCTTTATGTTTGTTAATGTGAGATAAGTGCACTTACATAAGCTTTATGTTTGTTAATGTGAGATAAGTGCACTTACATAAGCTTTATGTTTGTTAATGTGAGATAAGTGCACTTACATAAGCTTTATGTTTGTTAATGTGAGATAAGTGCACTTACATAGGCTTTCTGTTTGTTAAGTTCACCGTTTGTGCATGATGCCATGAGACCCCACTGACCTACTAAAGAACGTCACAAACAAATCATGATATGAAATTCCTGAAATGCAGTATTTATATCAACATGTCTTTATTGATTTGGTTTTGTGTTCTTGTTGTGTTGACTTTGTTCAGTGCACATTGTGTGTTCTTGTTGTGTTGACTTTGTTCAGTGCACATTGTGTGTTCTTGTTGTGTTGACTTTGTTCAGTGCACATTGTGTGTTCTTGTTGTGTTGACTTTGTTCAGTTCACATTGTGTGTTCTTGTTGTGTTGACTTTATTTAGTGCACATTGTGTGTTCTTGTTGTGTTGACTTTGTTCAGTGCACATTGTGTGTTCTTGTTGTGTTGACTTTATTTAGTGCACATTGTGTGTTCTTGTTGTGTTGACTTTGTTCAGTTCACATTGTGTGTTCTTGTTGTGTTGACTTTATTTAGTGCACATTGTGTGTTCTTGTTGTGTTGACTTTGTTCAGTGCACATTGTGTGTTCTTGTTGTGTTGACTTTGTTTAGTGCACATTGTGTGTTCTTGTTGTGTTGACTTTGTTCAGTGCACATTGTGTGTTCTTGTTGTGTTGACTTTATTTAGTGCACATTGTGTGTTCTTGTTGTGTTGACTTTGTTCAGTGCACATTGTGTGTTCTTGTTGTGTTGACTTTGTTCAGTGCACATTGTGTGTTCTTGTTGTCGTGCTATGTTTCCATGAATGTTCTGTTAACACAAACATTGACAGAACATTCGCCTTCTCACAAGAACTTCTTTAGCGATCAGCTGTTGCTGTGACATTGAGACCAGCTTGTGTCACGCGAACAAGACGCTACGTTTGGGGTCATCATCAACGGTTCCCCATAGCTTGTCCTGTAGGCTCGTTTCTGTGGGTCATATTTGTGTCTCAATCACAACCAGAAGACGGCATTGTGTACTAGAGTGTAGTAAGCAAGCAACTCATAACTGACAGAGATCCAGTCACGTAAACATGGTGTGGTGTCAGTAGATATGACAGGAACTGAATTTCAATTTTCATCTTTTCATCTCAATTCAAGTAAAGCAGTTTACCCAAAGGGGCAAGCGCCCACTGGACTGGGATCAATAACAAACAGACATTTTAAAATGACAACAGGGTGGAAGGGCTGCTACATCCAGAAACAAACAGAGTCGGGTATGGGCCAACCTTCAAGAACTGCCTGGCAGTTAGCGGCAATCATTTGACGTCTGCATAAACCGCTGTCACTGCAACATCATTAAGTGATTCTTGACTTAATACAATCGATATTGGATAGTCTCCCACGAGAAACGAAAGCAGTCAGACTAATAACTCATAGATGCTGCGATGTCTGAAGTACCTGTCCTACAGTTTTCCATTCGTCTCTTGCGAACACTTTGCTGCCCATTGTTCCCCCATTTCCCACTTCAAGGTAAGAGTTCTTAGAATGGGAGAATTGCTTCGCTTACTCTCCAAGATTTAGACGACACGAGCCGAGGCTAGTGCGAGGGTTGTTCAAAGATAAACGCTTCGAGAGATTTACCATAACAAAGACAGGGCACTGGTGGTAAGTACGCGGGGGAGTCAACCAATATGCATGGGCTTTGATCAGACAGGCTCTACTTCATCTTCTGCCGACCACTATTCCTTGTCGTCGTCCCAGACTACAAAACGTTAAATGGGCGTGTATGGTCCATGGGCGTACATGGTCGCTCGCCTACGTTCACCCGATGACTAAAGGAATAGATTATTTGTCATCCGCCATTAAAAGGGCGTTAAGTGGGCGTGTTGTGGTTTGCAGTAGAAACTGTGATATTTGCGCCCTCGGACCAACTCATCCGAAGTCACCATGGTATTTGTGAGCACCAGGTTGCCTTTCCTCTCGATCCCTACTCACGTGACCAGACTAAACTGGATAGTCTTCTTCTAGAGGCACCGCAAAGAGTTGGAGTATGATTTGTATAGTGCCAGTTCACCGATCTTGGCACAAGCGGTCAGCTATGATTCGCAGAGCGACCTCCAGCTCTGTTACAGGCGAGCAGATTAGGATCCATGTGTTGTGAGCTGACATCTCTTTGAACTTGCAGCCCGGCACATCCGAATTCATGCGTGGATCTTCTGGTGACCTTTCCTCGTGAGACCCAACTCACTTGGTCAGACCCAGTGGCAGTGTCACGAGTTGAGGGTAGGGTCTTGATCAACTGTTGTCACTGTCAGCTATGGGTCGCTGACCACTTTCATCCCTGGTATTGTTGGACGTCTCAGGCCTGGGACATACAGTTAGGTCCCTTGAAATGTGGGTCGATAGGCAATTTTGAATCTGAGATCAACGACTCAAAGCTGACCGTTTATCTACATGGGAGTTTCAGAAACAGCAATCTCGGTGTTGTTACCTGTGTGGTTACCTGTGTGGTTACCTGTGTAGTTACCAGTGTGGTTAATTGTGTGGTAACTTGAGTGGTTAACTGTGTGGTTACCTGTGTGGTTAATTGTGTGGTCACTTGTGTGGTTAACTGTGTGGTCACTTGTGTGGTTAACTTGCGTGTTAACTGCGTGGTTACCTGTGTGGTCACTTGTGTGGTTAACTGTGTGGTTAACTGTGTGGTCACTTGTGTGGTAAACTGTGTGGTTAACTGTGTGGTCACTTGTGTGGTTAACTTGCGTGTTAACTGCGTGGTTACCTGTGTGGTCACTTGTGTGGTTAACTGTGTGGTCACTTGTGTGGTTAACTTGCGTGTTAACTGTGTGGTTACCTGTGTGGTCACTTGTGTGGTTAACTTGCGTGTTAACTGCGTGGTTACCTGTGTGGTCACTTGTGTGGTTAACTTGCGTGTTAACTGCGTGGTTAACTGTGTGGTCACTTGTGTGGTTAACTTGCGTGTTAACTGTGTGGTTAACTGTGTGGTCACTCGTGTGGTTAACTTGCGTTTTAACTGTGTGGTTAACTGTGTGGGGATTGAAGAAGGATGACAAACAGGGTTAGAACAAATATCGTCAAGAAGTCGGATGTGCCGTGTCGTAGAGTCCACATAGTTGGAGAGATAACTGAAGATGTTGACCGGGGGGGGGGGATCATTAGATAGCGACTTATACAAGAGTAGAAGAAATGAGGATGGTAGATAAAGGAATAGAAGAAATGAGGTTGGTAGATAAAGGAATAGAAGAAATGAGGATGGTAGATAAAGGAATAGAAGAAATGAGGATGGTAGATAAAGGAATAGAAGAAATGAGGATGGTAGATAAAGGATTAGAAGAAATGAGGATGGTAGATAAAGGAATAGAAGAAATGAGGATGGTAGATAAAGGAATAGAAGAAATGAGGATGGTAGATAAAGGAATAGAAGAAATGAGGATGGTAGATAAAGGAATAGAAGAAATGAGGATGGTAGATAAAGGAATAGAAGAAATGAGGTTGGTAGATAAAGGATTAGAAGAAATGAGGTTGGTAGATAAAGGAATAGAAGAAATGAGGTTGGTAGATAAAGGAATAGAAGAAATGAGGATGGTAGATAAAGGATTAGAAGAAATGAGGTTGGTAGATAAAGGATTAGAAGAAATGAGGTTGGTAGATAAAGGATTAGAAGAAATGAGGTTGGTAGATAAAGGATAGAAGAAATGAGGTTGGTAGATAAAGGAATAGAAGAAATGAGGTTGGTAGATAAAGGAATAGAAAAAATGAGGTTGGTAAGTTCAACAGTTAAGTACAGGGACAACAGGTAGTAACTTGTGCGTAAGCTCCCATCCCAGGTAAGACAAGTCACATACCATGAGATCTATTCGCAGGTTAGACAAGTCACATACCATGAAATCTATATGTAGTATTTACCTGATAGTTCCTTCTATGTCTGTCATTGCAAGGGCGTAAAATGGGCGTAAGTTAGCGTGTGTCATAGCTTGCAGCAAACTACGATGTCTGTGACTTCGGCACAATACACCTGGCTCCAGGACATCAATTTCCTGGGTGCTCCCATCCTCTCCTCGTTCCTTATTGACTTGCTCAGAATCAGAGTACAACAGTGCCAGCCATTGAAAATATTGAGAATCATTGTAAAATAGTACCAGCCATTGAAAATGTTGAGAATCATTGTAAATAGTACCAGCCATTGAAAATGTTGAGAATCATTGTAAATAGTACCAGCCATTGAAAATGTTGAGAATCATTGTAAACAGTACCAGCCATTGAAAATGTTGAGAATCATTGTAAATAGTACCAGCCATTGAAAATGTTGAGAATCATTGTAAATAGTACCAGCCATTGAAAATGTTGAGAATCATTGTAAATAGTACCAGCCATTGAAAATGTTGAGAATCATTGTAAATAGTACCAGCCATTGAAAATGTTGAGAATCATTGTAAAATAGCACCAGCCATTGAAAATGTTGAGAATCATTGTAAATAGTACCAGCCATTGAAAATGTTGAGAATCATTGTAAAATAGCACCAGCCATTGAAAATGTTGAGAATCATTGTAAAATAGCACCAGCCATTGAAAATGTTGAGAATCATTGTAAATAGCACCAGCCATTGAAAATGTTGAGAATCATTGTGTTTGTTTCCAATGGATTGATTCGTTTATTATGAGAGTTAAAACTTCAAGTTTTCATGTTTCAACAACTTCACAGAGAGAGTTGATGCAGATATCGATGCCACCATGTCCGGAAGAAAATGGACGAAAACACTTTCCGACTTTTCACTTCACACAACATGACCACTCGGATGATGTCGTGACCACTCGGTTTATCGGTACTTGTAAGCACTCGGATTATATCGGTACTTGTAAGCACTCGGATTATATCGGTACTTGTACGCACTCGGATTATATCGGTACTTGTAAGCACTCGGATTATATCGGTACTTGTACGCACTCGGATTATATCGGTACTTGTAAACACTCGGATTATATCGGTACTTGTAAGCACTCGGATTATATCGGTACTTGTAAGCACTCGGATTATATCGGTACTTGTAAACACTCGGATTATATCGGTACTTGTAAACACTCGGATTATATCGGTACTTGTACGCACTCGGATTATATCGGTACTTGTAAGCACTCGGATTATATCGGTACTTGTAAACACTCGGATTATATCGGTTCTTGTAAGCACTCGGATTATGTCGTGACCACTCGGTATATCGGTACTTGTAAGCACTCGGATTATGTCGTGACCACTCGGTATATCGGTACTTGTAAGCACTCGGATTATGTCGTGACCACTCGGTATATCGGTACTTGTAAGCACTCGGATTATGTCGTGACCACTCGGTATATCGGTACTTGTAAGCACTCGGATTATGTCGTGACCACTCGGTATATCGGTACTTGTAAGCACTCGGATTATGTCGTGACCACTCGGTATATCGGTACTTGTAAGCACTCGGATTATGTCGTGACCACTCGGTATATCGGTACTTGTAAGCACTCGGATTATATCGGTACTTGTAAGCACTCGGATTATGTCGTGACCACTCGGTAATATGAGAAGCCAGTGGTGTCTGTGAAGTACAATCCTACAAACTATGCTGACAGTTTTTTCTAAAATAGAACACAACAAAATTCTGACGTTTCGGCCTCAATACGGCCTTCTTCAGAGAACGAGAACAACATAAGCAGACAACGAAATAAAGATAAACTCTGCTACATCTGGGATGTCCGGGACAGGTAAATCAAGGAGAAATCAAAAGTGGATTAAGAGATGAAACAGTGAAATAAGGAAAGACTACCACCACATTATAAGAGAATATACAATGATAATATAGAAAGGTTAATCAACAAACAAATATTCCCAGCTTTACCGCAGCTCTTCAATATTTGCTTGTTCCCTGTCTGTTGTGATGTTACTTCTTGGCGATTTGAGAATATGACGTCAGTGACACATTTTGTATTTTCACTATCGTCACCGTATGGGTAATCGGGCCAGCATTACGCCAGTGCGATATTTCATTTCTAGAAAAATGTGCTTCTCATTTAAAGCTGGATGGACCTTGTAGAGCTGGTTCTGGATCGAAACCAACATCTTGTTCTCAGTTCAATAACTACTTGCTGCGTCGCTGATTGAACCCAAACTCTTGTCTTGAGTAGTTAGACTTCAGTAGTTAGACTTCAGTAGTTAGACTTCAGTAGTTAGACTTCAGTAGTTAGACTTCAGTAGTTAGACTTCACTAGTCACTGCCCGTACCAGTGATGGGAAATGTACAACTGAAATAAACAAAAGAATAGGTATGGCAAAAAGTAATGTTACTGCCATGAAAAATATACTACCATCAAAACAAATAACACCAGGGCTAAAACTAAGAATAGCAAAATGTTATGTCTTCTCAATATCACTGTATGGTGCAGAAACATGGACATTAGACCAGAAAACAGAACAGAAAATTGAAGCCTTTGAAATGTGGATCTATAGAAAAATAGGTAGAATTGGATGGAAAGAAAAGAAAACAAACAATGAAGTTTTAAAACAACTAAAAATGAAAAGAGAACTACTAAACACAATTAGAACAAGACAAATGAGATTTTTTGTCCATGTTAAAAGACACAACAGCATAACAGAAGTAATATTGGAAGGAAAAATACAAGGTAAAAGAGGCAGAGGCAGACCAAGACTAACATGGACGAGTAACATCAAAAGATGGACAAGTCAACCTATGACAATCTGCGCCATCAAAGCAGGAGATAGAGTGGAATGGCGCTCCATGGTAGCCAACCTTCGATGCGGAGACGGCACTCAATGATGATGAAGAATCACTGCCCTAGCAAACCTAACTGCCTTATTCTTCTATCAAAATAACAAATGTACCTTACAGTGGGCAACGTGAACACATGGAAAGTCGTGGTCAGAATCGCATCTCTTGTTTCATCAAAGTTCTCTTCTTGTATCAGCTACACCATCACGGCTGGGTCCACTCACTGACAAACATTTATCGTGTTTTTCACTTCTCATTTCTAATAATAATTCAGTTGACAATGTCGCTCCGTGCCCGTCCGACTCGGCTATACATGCGACGATTTCGAACCTCCTGAGTTGCCTCCAACGATATGCGTGGCAGGTAACAGTGGCTGTATTCTTTTCTCCCCTCACTGTTGTAGCCTCGGTAGCCACACGGGTGACATGTCAATGGATATTTACATGATATTTTATATGATAAAAGTTAAACGCTACAATTTTTTTTAAAATTGATGTAGATCATAAAATGATTGACAGAAGTGTACGCACATATTGCCAATAAATCGATTGAGTGAAACTGAAAAAAAATATAGTAATTTGATTTATAACATTTACTGAAAAAAATATAGTAATTTGATTTATAACATTTACTGAAAAAAATATAGTAATTTGATTTATAACATTTACTGAAAAAATATAGTAATTTGATTTATAACATTTACTGAAAAAATATAGTAATTTGATTTATAACATTTACTGAAAAAAATATAGTAATTTGATTTATAACATTTACTGAAAAAAGTAAGAAATTGATTTAGAAAATTAATTCTGTCTGTCAATGACATACTTTCATACATTAGTCTTCTAAGTCGTTTTTCCATCAATTATTCTGTCAGTCATGCACACATTTTCATCAAATACGATTGTTCCTAGTACAAGTTGTTATTATACGCTGTCTGTGCTCGCTTATCAGCAGCAGGTTTTTGCTGTCAAATATTCTCTCACATTCTCTCACACTCTCTCACATTCTCTCACATTCTCTCACATTCTCTCACACTCTCTCACATTCTCTCACACTCTCTCACATTCTCTCACATTCTCTCACATTCTCTCACATTCTCACACACTCTCTCACACTCTCTCACATTCTCTCACATTCTCTCACACTCTCTCACATTCTCTCACATTCTCTCACACTCTCTCACATTCTCTCACATTCTCTCACACTCTCTCACATTCTCTCACACTCTCTCACATTCTCTCACATTCTCTCACATTCTCTCACACTCTCTCACATTCTCTCACACTCTCTCACATTCTCTCACACTCTCTCACATTCTCTCACACTCTCTCACATTCTCTCACACTCTCTCACATTCTCTCACATTCTCTCACTTTCTCTCACATTCTCTCACACTCTCTCACATTCTCTCACATTCTCTCACATTCTCTCACATTCTCTCACATAATCTCACATTCTGTCACACTCTCTCACACTCTCTCACATTCTCTCACATTCTCTCACATTCTCTCACATTCTCTCACATTCTCTCACACTCTCTCACATTCTCTCACACACTCTCACATTCTCTCACACTCTCTCACATTCTCTCACATAATCTCACATTATTGTCTAGTAATGTCCTTGATATTACCTAAGCAGAAGTAATGGACATATCAAATAAACAATCATCACCATCATGCAGCATAAAAATAAACGAGACAAATCTGAAACAAGTGCAACGTTTCAAATACTTGGGCACAATAATAACATCAGATGGAAGATGCACCACAGAAATAAAAAGTAGAATAGCTCAGGTCAAAATAGAATTTCAGAAAGTGAAAAAGTCTGATGCAACAAATGGATGCAAGACGAGCCAAGGATATTATAATCTTGATGGGAGACCTAAATGCTAAGGTAGGATCAGACAACAGAGGCTTCGAAGAGATTATGGGAAAACATGGACTTGGAGATATAAACGAGAATGGAGAGATATTTGTGAATTTCTGTGCTCTTAATCAAGTTAGCCTAGGAGGAACAATATTCCAACATAAAAGAATACACAAAGCTACATGGATGTCACCAGATCATAGAACGGAAAATCAAATTGATCACATATGTATTAATAATAAGTTTAAGTCATCCTTACAGGATGTAAAAGTATATAGAGGGGCAGATATAGCTTCTGATCATCATCTTCTATTAGCCAAACTTAAAATTAAATTAAAAAGGTATGCTACAACGAATACGGGTAGAAAGTATTTCAATGTAGGGTTTCTTAAAGAACAAGGAATTAAAGATAAATTTGCAGTCACAATATCAAACAAATACCAAGTCCTCCAACAACTAGAAAATACAATAAATATAGAAGATCATTGGAAACAGGTAAAAGATATATGGAAAGAGACATGCGAAGAAACACTGGGGAAAAGAGATCGCCAGAATAAGGCATGGATGACAGCAGAGACCCTGGACAAAATTAAAGAAAGAAACAACAAGAAAGCAGACATAAATAAAAGCAAAACGAGAAGTAATAAAGCCAAGACACAGGAAGCTTACACAGAGGTGAACAAAGAAGTGAGAAGATGCATTAAAAGGGATAAGAGGAAATATATATATGAACTAGCTAAAGAGGCAGAAGAAGCAGCAAATAAAGGGAATATGAAAGAACTGTACAACAGCACAAAGAAATTAAGTGGAAAATACAATCAGATCAATGTCTTTACTAAGGATAAGAAAGGAAATCTGCTTAGTAATATAAGGGAACAAATGGAGAGATGGAAAGAGCACTTTGAAGAACTTTTGAATAGACCCGGCTCAAATAATCCTCCAGATATACTACCAGCAGAAGAAGAGTTACACGTTAACTGTGGAAAACCAAGCAAAGAAGAAATAATGAAAGCCATCAAACTATTAAAAAATGGTAAAGCCACAGGACCAGATGAAATTCCTTCGGAAGCCATCAAAGCAGATATTAACACCTCTACCAAGATGTTACATAATCTATTAGATAAAATTTGGGAGAGGGAAGAAATACCTAAAGACTGGAAAGAAGGTTATATGATCAAACTACCAAAGAAAGGAAGTTTACAGGAGTGCACAAATTATAGGGGAATTATGCTACTATCAGTGCCAGGAAAAATATTAGGTGGAATCATTCTGGAGAGACTAAAGGAGGCCATAGAGAAACATTTGAGAGATGAACAAGCAGGTTTTAGGAAGAACAGATCATGTGCTGATCAAATAACTACTCTGTGTATAATAGTTGAACAAAGTTTAGAACTAAAATCCCCACTTTATATTGGATTCATAGATTACGAAAAGGCATTTGATAGTTTAGACAGAAGAATGCTTTGGAAGTTGCTGAGTCATTACGGAATCCCCATAAAGTTTATTAACCTGATAAAAACAATGTATGAAGGAACGAAATGTAGTGTGGTGCATGAAGGACAGCTTACAGAAGCATTTGAAATAAGAACAGGAGTAAGGCAGGGATACCTTCTGTCTCCATTTCTGTTTCTACCGGCCATAGAGTGGATAATGAAAATAACTCAAAACAACAGAAATGGAATCCATTGGTCACTGACCAAACAACTTGTTGATTTAGACTTTGCTGATGACATAGCTCTCCTATCACACAGCCATCAACAGTTGCAGGATAAAATGAGCATACTTGATGAGAGATCACAACAGCTAGGACTGAAGATTAATAGAGATAAGACCAACATTATGAGAATTAATACAGTTGGCAATAACCAAATAAAACTAGGAGAAATACCTCTATTAGATGTACAATCTTACATATATCTGGGCAGTAATATAGATAAAGAGGGAGGAACAGAAAATGATACCAAAATAAGGATATCAAAAGCAAGAGGAGCTTTCGTTGCACTGGGAAACATATGGAAGTCCATAGAAATTAGGTTAAATACAAAAATAAAAATTTTCAACTCAAATGTTAAGTCAGTCCTATTATATGGCTGTGAAACATGGAGAACAACAAAATTGACAATCACGAAGATACAGACTTTCATTAATGGATGCTTACGCAGAATAAAAGGATGGAAATGGCAGGACAAAATCACTAACATAGAATTATGGAAATGTACCAGTCAAACACCAGTGGATAAAGAGATACAGCGAAGACGATGGCGCTGGATAGGACACACACTGCGGAAGCCAACTGAGAGTATTATATAACAGGCCCTTTTTTGAATCCCTAGGGGAAAAGACAAAGAGGAAGACCAAGGAATTCTTGGAGAAGACAGATCGAAGCAGAGATGAAGATGATGGGGAAGACATGGAATGATCTTAAAATAATAGCAAAAAACAGAACGACTTGGAAAGTGTTTGTTGAGGACCTATGCTCCACAGGGAACTAAAAAGGTAGAAGAAGAAGAAGTAATGACCATATCAAAGAAACAATCATCACCATCATGCAGCATAAAAATAAACAGGACAAATCTGAAACAAGTGGAGAGCGTCAAATACTTGGGCACAATAATAACATCAGATGGAGATGCACCACAAAAATAAGAAGTAGAATGGCTCAGGCCAAAATAGCATTTCAGAAAATGAAAAAAGTCTGATACAACAAAAATATGTCAATAGAAATGAGAAAGAGAGTTCATCGGTGCTTTATAGAACCAATTCTGACCTATGGACGTGAATCATGGACAGTAGATAAACAACTGCAAAGACAATTAGATGCCACAGAGATGGGATTTCTCAGAAGAATGTTGAAAGTTCCCTGGACAGCTAAAAAGACCAATGAGGAAATTCTCAGAGGCCAACACAAAAAGGGAGCTCCTAAAAAACATCAGAAAGAAGCAATCAACATTTTTCGGGCACATCATGAGAAGAGGAAAGTTGGAATAGTTGGTTACAACTGGCAAAATGCAGGGAAAGAGAGATCGCGGACGACAAGGAGAGAAAATACTGGATAGCTTGGTGTCATGGCATGGAAAACAGTCAAGAGAAGAATTGATACGATGTACCGTTGATAGAAGATTGTGGAAGGACATGATCACCTACGCCAAACGGTATGGCACATGATAATTATACTACCTTGCCTACCAATATGTTCTCACAACTAAAGGCTGTTAATTATTCATTTTGTCATTTACGCTTTCAATATCAGCTTTTATTACAAACAGCTTTATGACTCTTGACAGCAAATATCATCCATCTCATTTTGTTAACTCTCTTTAGTAAAACCCTTTGTTAACTCTCTTTAGTAAAACCCTTTGTTAACTCTGCTTAGTAAAACCCTTTGTTAACTCTCTTTAGTAAAACATTTTGTTAACTCTCTTTAGTAAAACCCTTTGTTAACTCTCTTTAGTAAAACCCTTTGTTAACTCTCTTTGGTAAAAACCCTTTGTTAGCACTCTTTAGTAAAACCCTTTGTTAACTCTCTTTAGTAATACCCTATGTTAACTCCCTTTAGTAAAACACTTTGTTAACTCTCATTAGTAAAAACCCTTTGTTAACTCTCTTTAGTAAAACCCTATGTTAACTCTCTTTAGTAAAACCCTATGTTAACTCTTTTTAGTAAAAACCCTTTGTTAACTCTCTTTAGTGAAAATCCTTTGTTAGCTCTCTTTAGTAAAACCCTATGTTAACTCTCTTTTTAGTAAAACCCTTTGTTATCTCTCTTTAGTAAAACCCTTTGTTAACTCTCATTAGTAAAACCCTTTGTTAACCCTTTAGTAAAACACTTTGTTAACTCTCTTCAGTAAAGCCCTATGTTAACTCTCTTTAGTAAAACCCTATGTTAACTCTCTTTAGTAAAACCCTTTGTTATCTCTCTTTAGTAAAACCCTTTGTTAACTCTCATTAGTAAAACCCTTTGTTAAACCTTTAGTAAAACACTTTGTTAACTCTCTTCAGTAAAACCCTATGTTAACTCTCTTTAGTAAAACTTTGTTAACTCTCTTTAGTAAAACCCTTTGTTAACTCTCTTTAGTAAAACCCTTTGCTAACTCTCTTTAGTAAAACCCTATGTTAACTCTCTTTAGTAAAACCCTATGTTAACTCTCTTTAGTAAAACACTATGTTAACTCTCTTTAGTAAAACCCTATGTTAACTCTCTTTAGTAAAACCCTTTGTTATCATGTTGGTGTTAACTTTCTAGAAAATAAATCTATTTTTTTTCCAAATAAATCTATGTCAGACCCCAATTATCAATATCATTACTTACATCATTTTGATATCAGCATTCACTTCATCAAATTATCATTTCGGAGTCATTAATTTGTATCATCAAGTTGATATTAATTTTGACGTTAATCACATCATCTTTTCTGTTTTAATCAAATTATTTGATTATCAAAACATCCATTCATATTATTTATTTGAAGAAATTAATTTTTTTTTTGTTTCTAGAACTAGCTTAGTATTTTCCGTCAAGTATATCTTGCATCCGTATCCGACACTTGAAGGCCGTATCAATTTCCTGTTATCACAAATACAAACATTAATATCAATCCTATATTTATCAACCATTTGCATTTATCGCAATAACATTATTCGTCACAAGGTCGGACCACACGCACGCTCTGCAATCCGATTGGAACGTCCTTTGACAAAGTCACGCCCTGGTCCTGTTTGAGGCCCCTCAGAAGGATGAGTAGACATTACATGTACTTGACATGGGCTCGGTGTAGAGTACCCATGTAACTCTCGTGTCCCACTAAGGTTCCACTTACCCTGCACTCGGGTCCGAACAAGAAGACCACTCTGAATGCTCTCGGTGAAAGATTCCAGAAACGAGCGGGTTCGATGTGTTTGGTGTTTGCCCGATCACGCTCCAGCGGCCATTGCGACACAATCCAAAACTTGCCCTCGTCTCCGTGTCATGTTGACAGTGTCCACACAATGACCCCTCTACACGAAATAAACAAACAAATAGAAAGAAGACACTGATTTAAGCATGCCAGGAAAGATAACAAAAATTGGACCAAATTATGAAAATACGGACACAAGAGTACACAACCATGGAGTCCGGTTAAAATAAAAAGGAGCGGTTTTGTGAGAATGTGATGGCACAGAGGATAGGGCCTTCTTGGCATATCTGGTGTATGGAGGGCCAAAGATAGGACCTTCTTGGCATATCTGATGTATGGAGGGCCAAAGATAGGACATTCTTGGCATATCTGATGTATGGAGGACCAAGGATAGGACTTCTTGGCATATCTGATGTATGGAGGGTCAAAGATAGGACCTTCTTGGCATATCTGGTGTATGGAGGGCCAAAGATAGGACCTTCTTGGCATATCTGGTGTATGGAGGGCCAAAGATAGGACCTTCTTGGCATATCTGGTGTATGGAGGGCCAAAGATAGGACCTTCTTGGCATATCTGGTGTATGGAGGGCCAAAGATAGGACCTTCTTGGCATATCTGGTGTATGGAGGACCAAGGATAGGGCTTTCTTGACATATCTGGCGTATGGAGGGTCAAGGATAGGACTCATTGGCATAGATGTTGTTACTGTCATATCTGGTGTTACTGGTATATATGGTGTTACTGGTATATCTGGTGTTACTGACACATCCGGTGTTACTTACATATCTGGTGTTACTGACATATCTGGTGTTACTGGTATATCTGGTGTTACTGGTATATCTGGTGTTATTGACATATCTGGTGTTACTGGTATATCTGGTGTTACTGGTATATCTGGTGTTACTGACATATCTGGTGTTACTGGTATATCCGGTGTTACTGACATATCTGGTGTTACTGACATATCTGATGTTACTGACATATCTTGTGTTATTGACACATCTGGTGTTACTGACATATCTGGTGTTACTAACATATCTGGTGTTACTGACGTATCTGGTGTTACTGACATATCTGGTGTTACTGTCATATCTGGTGTTACTGACATATCTGATGTTACTGACATATCTATTGTTACTGACGTATCTGTTGTTACTGACATATCTATTGTTACTGACATATCTGTTGTTACTGACATATCTATTGTTACTGACGTATCTGGTGTTACTGACATATCTGTTGTTACTGACGTATCTGGTGTTACTGACATATCTATTGTTACTGACGTATCTGGTGTTACTGACATATCTGTTGTTACTGACGTATCTGGTGTTACTGACATATCTATTGTTACTGACGTATCTGGTGTTACTGACATATCTATTGTTACTGACATATCTATTGTTACTGACGTATCTGGTGTTACTGACATATCTATTGTTACTGACATATCTATTGTAACTGACGTATCTGGTGTTACTGACATATCTGGTGTTACTGACATATCTATTGTTACTGACATATCTGGTGTTACTGACATATCTATTGTTACTGACGTATCTGGTGTTACTGACATATCTATTGTTACTGACGTATCTGGTGTTACTGACATATCTATTGTTACTGACGTATCTGGTGTTACTGACATATCTGTTGTTACTCACGTATCTGGTGTTACTGACATATCTGTTGTTACTCACGTATCTGGTGTTACTGACATATCTGTTGTTACTCACGTATCTGGTGTTACTGACATATCTATTGTTACTGACGTATCTGGTATATTGGGCACTAATGACATGGAACTTATTATAGTACTGGGATGTACTTAGAGCAGGCAACAAACACGGAGTCAGCTCAAACCAAATCAATATTAGGATGGAGGGGAACTTCCGAGGCGATAGATCAACGAATCACTTCAGGGGAAGAGCTATGTTGACAGCAGTCGGGGAAAAACATCACAATCAACAACAAGAGAAAACAAAGAACAATAGACAGCCCTCGAACTCGTACTCCTTGACGTAGCGCGTTTCCACGAGAAACCGGCGCTAGAGGACGCGGACCAACTAAGCAACCTAAAAGAGTAGCTATCATTGGCCATGTCTTTCACGCATGTGAACTCATGGCTATAGCATGACTACCACAACTCGGGAACAAATTGTATATTTGCTATTTTCGTATTTCACCTGTGAAGTTTCCCTCTATAATCATCATCATCATTATCGTGTGCCCTCTCCGCAACGAAGGATGGCTACCATGGATCGCCATTCTACTCTGTTTCTTGCTTTGATGGTGCAGGCTGACATAGATTGACTTGTCCATCTTTTGATGTTACTCGTCCATGTTAGTCTTGGTCTGCCTCTGCCACTTTTACCTTGAATTTTTCCTTCCAATATTACTTTTATATAATATACTTATACAGTTACTTATACTCTTTTTATTGATTCACCTTCACTTCATAAAACTTCCTTTCTTTTAGCTCACAATTCTTTCATTATACACACACACACGCATACTAGCTTACAATTCTTTCATTATACACACACACACACGCATACTAGCTTACAATTCTTTCATTATACACACACACACGCATACTAGCTTACAATTCTTTCATTATACACACACACACACGCATACTAGCTTACAATTCTTTCATTACACACACACACACACGCATACTAGCTTACAATTCTTTCATTACACACACACACACACGCATACTAGCTTACAATTCTTTCATTACACACACACACACACGCATACTAGCTTACAATTCTTTCATTATACACACACACACGCATACTAGCTTACAATTCTTTCATTATACACACACACACGCATACTAGCTTACAATTCTTTCATTATACACACACACACACGCATACTAGCTTACAATTCTTTAATTACACACACACGCATACTAGCTTACAATTCTTGCATTATACACACACACACACACGCATACTAGCTTACAATTCTTTCATTACACACACACACACACACACACACACGCATACTAGCTTACAATTCTTTCATTACACACACACACACACACACGCATACTAGCTTACAATTCTTTCATTATACACACACACACGCATACTAGCTTACAATTCTTTCATTACACACACACACGCACGCATACTAGCTTACAATTCTTTCATTACACACACACACGCATACTAGCTTACAATTCTTTCATTATACACACACACACGCATACTAGCTTACAATTATTTCATTATACACACACACACACGCATACTAGCTTACAATTCTTTCATTACACACACACACACACGCATACTAGCTTACAATTCTTTCATTATACACACACACACGCTAGCTCACAATTCTTTCATTACACACACACACACACACACACACACTAGCTCACAATTCTTTCATTACACACACACACTAGCTCACAATTCTTTCATTACACACACACACGCTAGCTCACAATTCTTTCATTACACACACACACACACACACTAGCTCACAATTCTTTCATTACACACACACACATACTAGCTCACAATTCTTTCATTACACACACACACACACAAACGTACACACGTACACTAGCTCACAATTCTTTCATTACACACACACACACGTACACTAGCTCACAATTCTTTCATTACACACACACACACACGTACACTAGCTCACAATTCTTTCATTACACACACACACACGTACACTAGCTCACAATTCTTTCATTACACACACACACACACGTACACTAGCTCACAATTCTTTCATTACACACACACACACGTACACTAGCTCACAATTCTTTCATTACACACACACACACACACAAACGTACACACGTACACTAGCTCACAATTCTTTCATTACACACACACACACTAGCTCACAATTTTTTCATTACACACACACACACACACACGTACACTAGCTCACAATTCTTTCATTACACACACACACACACACACACACACACGTACACTAGCTCACAATTCTTTCATTACACACACACACACGTACACTAGCTCACAATTCTTTCATTACACACACACACACACACGTACACTAGCTCACAATTCTTTCATTACACACACACAAACACACACACACTAGCTCACAATTCTTTCATTACACACACACGCTAGCTCACAATTCTTTCATTACACACACACACACTAGCTCACAATTCTTTCATTACACACACACATACACTAGCTCACAATTCTTTTATATTACACACACACACTAGTTCACAATTCTTTTATTACACACACACACACACGCTAGCTCACAATTCTTTCATTACACACACACATACACTAGCTCACAATTCTTTCATTACACACACACATACACTAGCTCACAATTCTTTCATTACACACACACATTAGTTCACAATTCTTTCATTACACACACACACACTAGTTCACAATTCTTTCATTACACACACGCACACACACACTAGCTCACAATTCTTTCATTACACACACTAGTTCACAATTCTTTCATTACACACACGCACACACACACTAGCTCACAATTCTTTCATTACACACACGCACTAGCTCACAATTCTTTCATTACACACACACACACTAGTTCACAATTCTTTCATTACACACACACTAGCTCACAATTCTTTCATTACACACACACACAAGCTCACAATTCTTTCATTACACACACACTAGCTCACAATTCTTTCATTACACACACACACACACTAGTTTACAAATTCTTTCATTACACACACGCACACACACACTAGCTCACAATTCTTTCATTACACACACACACACGCGCACAGACACACTTTACTTGTTTATGCCAATGTCACCATTCATTTTGATAAACCTCTCTTTTCGTTGACACACTCTTCCTATATTTCGATAGAACCTCTCCTTTTGTGAACTCACTTTCCACGTGTTTCTTGGCTTTTCTGTTTATGTGTTGTTGCTGGACCTCGCTCTGTCCCCGGCCACTGCTGGCAACTGTTTTATGTTTCCAATATTTCAAACCTCGATCGTTCCACCGAGGCTAGACCGAGGGCCCACCAGACTCGTCAAATATATGAGAGCTAACAATGTTTGATAACGGTGTATGCAGGACTAGCTTGTTTAACGACTCCCCTTTGTCGTATTTCTTTCTCCGGACTTTGTATTTACACAACTGTGGTGCCTTGGTCCCGACGTTTATGACTTGCCACCTCCCTAGATAAAGTTTTAGGTCGCAACTTCTGACCTTCCTCGATGTGGGAACATAACGTGCTCGCGCTGACTTCAGCTTGCAAATAAACACAACCATTTTCTTGCAGCATATCATGATGCACTCGTATACAGCCTCGTGGCTGAGTTGTTTGTGTGCTCGCTTCCAGATCAGAAAGGTGAGAGTGTTCATTTCCTGAAACTGGGAGATTTTTCTCGATTCGACAAGGGTTGGCCCCGCCTATAAAAATTGAAAACCAGATTTGTGTTTCTGCCTGGCGTGATATCGACCACGTCACTCAGAATCGAGCAGTCCGTCATGGCAAACCATCGTCGCTAAACCCTCAAGTCACGTCATCCCTAGCAAAGCCTCTGCTTGACTCATAAAAATAATGCATTTCATATTTTCACTGATTTTTCTTGCGAACTAAAACAACAACATATTTGTTGGTCGTTTAGCGGTATTAGGATTCCTCATACCCCATCTCATTCATTCATTCATTCATTCATTTATTAATTCATTTTCCTCTCGGGCCAAAGACGGATCATAGCGTGGAAGTCATAGTTCTCCATGATTGATGATCTGCTGCTAGTTCTTATAGTTGTTGGTTGTTTCTTAGTTCCATGGTTGAACCTTCTTAGTTCCATGGTTGAGCCTTCTTAGTTCCATGGTTGAGCCTTCTTAGTTCCATGGTTGAGCCTTATTAGTTCCATGGTTGAGCCTTCTTAGTTCCATGGTTGAACCTTCTTAGTTCCATGGTTGAGCCTTCTTAGTTCCATGGTTGAGCCTTATTAGTTCCATGGTTGAGCCTTCTTAGTTTCATGGTTGAGTCTTCTTAGTTCCATGGCTGAGCCTTCTTAGTTCCATGGTTGAGCCTTCTTAGTCCCATTTTTGAGCCTTCTTAGTTCCATGGTTGAGCCTTCTTAGTTCCATGGTTGAGCCTTCTTAGTCCCATGGTTGAGCCTTCTTAGTTCCATGGTTGAGCCTTCTTAGTTCCATGGTTGAGCCTTCTTAGTCCCATTTTTGAGCCTTCTTAGTTCCATGGTTGAGCCTTCTTAGTTCCATGGTTGAGCCTTCTTAGTTCCATGTTTGAGCCTTCTTAGTTCCATGGTTGAGCCTTCTTAGTTCCATGGTTGAGCCTTCTTAGTTCCATGGTTGAGGAATTGTTCTGTGTAGCGATTCTCTTGGTCTGACTTGTTTTCTTTTACCAGGTTGTTTCCACATGAACGCATGACGGGGAAGACTTCCTTCATTCATTCTTAGTACATATACGCTGTTCTACGTCATTACAATAACGGATTTGACCCATCTTCTTATAGGCTTGCAAAACAGGGACAATAACAACAGAGTTAAAACGAATAAAATTTAACTTTTTATTTTAAAAAAAGTGATGCTTCCACAGAATCCCAGGCATCTTATAGTTGTATCATGTTATAGTTGTATCATGTTATAGTTTTATCATGTTATAGTTGTATCATGTTATAGTTTTATCATGTTATAGTTGTATCATGTTATAGTTTTATTATGTTATAGTTGTATCATGTTATAGTTTTATCATGTTATAGTTGTATCATGTTATAGTTTTATTATGTTATAGTTGTATCATGTTATAGTTGTATCATGTTATAGTTGTATCATGTTATAGTTTTATTATGTTATAGTTGTATCATGTTATAGTTGTATCATGTTATAGTTGTATCATGTTATAGTTTTATCATGTTATAGTTGTATCATGTTATAGTTTTATCATGTTATAGTTGTATCATGTTATAGTTTTATTATGTTATAGTTGTATCATGTTATAGTTGTATCATGTTATAGTTGTAGCATGTTATAGTTGTAGCATGTTATACTTGTAGCATGTTATACTTGTAGCATGTTATACTTGTAGCATGTTATACTTGTAGCATGTTATACTTGGAGCATGTTATACTTGTAGCATGTTATACTTGTAGCATGTTATACTTGTAGCATGTTATACTTGGAGCATGTTATACCTGTAGCATGTTATAGTTGTAGCATGTCATACCTGTAGCATGTTATACTTGGAGCATGTTATACCTGTAGCATGTTATACTTGGAGCATGTTATACCTGTAGCATGTTATACTTGGAGCATGTTATACTTGGAGCATGTTATACCTGTAGCATGTTATAGTTGTAGCATGTTATACTTGTAGCATGTTATACCTGTAGCATGTTATAGTTGTAGCATGTTATACTTGTAGCATGTTATACTTGGAGCATGTTATACTTGGAGCATGTTATACCTGTAGCATGTTATAGTTGTAGCATGTTATACCTGTAGCATGTTATACTTGTAGCATGTTATACTTGGAGCATGTTATACTTGTAGCATGTTATACTTGGAGCATGTTATACCTGTAGCATGTTATAGTTGTAGCATGTTATACTGTAGCATGTTATACTTGGAGCATGTTATACCTGTAGCATGTTATACTTGGAGCATGTTATACCTGTAGCATGTTATACTTGGAGCATGTTATACTTGTAGCATGTTATACTTGGAGCATGTTATACTTGGAGCATGTTATACTTGGAGCATGTTATACTTGGAGCATGTTATACTTGTAGCATGTTATACTTGGAGCATGTTATACCTGTAGCATGTTATACTTGGAGCATGTTATACTTGTAGCATGTTATACCTGTAGCATGTTATACTTGGAGCATGTTATACTTGGAGCATGTTATACTTGTAGCATGTTATACTTGGAGCATGTTATACTTGTAGCATGTTATACTTGTAGCATGTTATACTTGTAGCATGTTATACTTGTAGCATGTTATACTTGGAGCATGTTATACTTGGAGCATGTTATACTTGGAGCATGTTATACTTGGAGCATGTTATACTTGTAGCATGTTATACTTGTAGCATGTTATACTTGTAGCATGTTATACTTGGAGCATGTTATACTTGGAGCATGTTATACTTGTAGAATGTTATACTTGTAGCATGTTATACTTGTAGCATGTTATACTTGGAGCATGTTATACTTGTAGCATGTTATACTTGGAGCATGTTATACTTGTAGCATGTTATACTTGGAGCATGTTATACCTGTAGCATGTTATACTTGGAGCATGTTATACTTGGAGCATGTTATACTTGGAGCATGTTATACTTGGAGCATGTTATACTTGTAGCATGTTATACTTGGAGCATGTTATACTTGGAGCATGTTATACTTGTAGCATGTTATACTTGGAGCATGTTATAGTTGTAGCATGTTATACTTGTAGCATGTTATACTTGGAGCATGTTATAGTTGTAGCATGTTATACTTGTAGCATGTTATACTTGGAGCATGTTATACTTGTAGCATGTTATACTTGGAGCATGTTATACTTGTAGCATATTATACTTGTAGCATGTTATACTTGGAGCATGTTATACCTGTAGCATGTTATACTTGGAGCATGTTATACTTGTATCATGTTATACTTGTAGCATGTTATAGTTGTAGCATGTTATAGTTGTATCATGTTATACTTGTAGCATGTTATAGTTGTAGCATGTTATACTTGTAGCATGTTATAGTTGTATCATGTTATACTTGTAGCATGTTATAGTTGTATCATGTTATACTTGTAGCATGTTATACTTGGAGCATGTTATAGTTGGAGCATGTTATACTTGTAGCATGTTATACTTGGAGCATGTTATAGTTGTAGCATGTTATAGTTGGAGCATGTTATACTTGTAGCATGTTATAGTTGTAGCATGTTATACTTGTAGCATGTTATACTTGGAGCATGTTATACTTGTAGCATGTTATACTTGGAGCATGTTATACTTGTAGCATGTTATACTTGTAGCATGTTATACTTGGAGCATGTTATACCTGTAGCATGTTATACTTGGAGCATGTTATACTTGTATCATGTTATACTTGTAGCATGTTATAGTTGTAGCATGTTATAGTTGTATCATGTTATACTTGTAGCATGTTATAGTTGTAGCATGTTATACTTGTAGCATGTTATAGTTGTATCATGTTATACTTGTAGCATGTTATAGTTGTATCATGTTATACTTGTAGCATGTTATACTTGGAGCATGTTATAGTTGGAGCATGTTATACTTGTAGCATGTTATACTTGGAGCATGTTATACTTGGAGCATGTTATACTTGGAGCATGTTATACTTGGAGCATGTTATACTTGGAGCATGTTATACTTGTAGCATGTTATACTTGGAGCATGTTATACTTGTAGCATGTTATACCTGTAGCATGTTATACTTGGAGCATGTTATACCTGTAGCATGTTATAGTTGTAGCATGTTATACTTGGAGCATGTTATACCTGTAGCATGTTATACCTGTAGCATGTTATACTTGGAGCATGTTATACCTGTAGCATGTTATAGTTGTATCATGTTATACTTGTAGCATGTTATAGTTGTAGCATGTTATACCTGTAGCATGTTATACTTGGAGCATGTTATACCTGTAGCATGTTATACCTGTAGCATGTTATACTTGGAGCATGTTATACCTGTAGCATGTTATACCTGTAGCATGTTATTAAGGAATAGGTCGAGCATTGGCGACATCGATTAATAGGTTCATTAGCACCGTGGTTAAGCGTGACACAGATAGCGCCTCAGTTCTGGCGTACGTCTACTGACAGTGACCTTGGCGTATGTGACTTTAGGAAACATACAGAAATGTCTGCAATAGCAGGATTGAGAGAGAGAGAGGGGGGGGGGGTGTCATATTTGGAATCCGAGGTAGACCGTGAAAAATGGTCGAGAATAGTTGCGACCCGTCGATTGGCGGGACAGTTGGCTTAGGTAAGATCTATCTATCTATTGACCTTTCGAGCCGTAACCGGCCCATAGGGCGTAGACCAAGATACACCTTCTCCTATATGAATTTTTGTTCTAGCAGTTTTCTTTTAAAGATATTTTATTAAATCTCGCCATCTGTCTCTGTTCTGTGCAAGCAGTTCTATCTCATTGAGGGAGCCGATTCCTGCTGCTCTTGCCTCTCTCATCAATGTTCTTCTCAGTGTCTCCCTGGGTCTTCCTCTTTTTCTTTTACCTGTTGTTTCCCATATGAGGGCTTGCTTTGCTATTCGATTATTATCTCTTCTCATCACATGTCCAACGTATGACCATCGTCTTTTCTTTATTACTGAAGATATTAGTGGTTGATTGGCGATTTCTCTAATTTCCTCGTTTGTTTTGAATTCGTTCCATTCTATACCAAGTATTTTCCTTAGACATTTATTTTCGAATGCGTTCAACTTTGTTTCTATATCTCTTGTTGTTTTCCAGCTTTCACACGCATACGTAAGGGTTGATAGTACATTTGATTTGAATAGCCTAAGTTTTGTGTTTGTGCTAATGAGTTTTGATTTCCACAACTTTTCAAGGCTTCTGAAAGACATTGCTGCTTTAGCCAGTCTGATTCTAATTTCTTTGTAGGTAAGATCAGGTGGGGTCAATTGAGGTATGTCCCGGTGGGGTCAATTGAGGTATGTCCAGTTGGGGTCAATTAAGGTATGTCCAGGTGGGGACAATTAAGGTATGTCCAGTTGGGGTCAATTGAGGTATATTCCGGTGGGGTCAATTGAGGTATATCCCGGTGGGGTCAATTGAGGTATGTCCCGGTGGGGTCAATTGAGGTATGTCCCGGTGGTGTCAATTGAGATATGTTCAGGTGGGATCAATTGTGATATGTTCAGGTGGGGTCAAATGAGGTATATTCAGGTGGGGTTAATTGAGGTATGTTCAGGTGGGGTAAATTGAGGTATGTTCAGGTGGGGATAATTGAGGTATGTTTAGGTGGGGTCAATTGAGGTATGTTCAGGTGGGGTTAATTGAGGTATATTTAGGTGGGGTCAATTGAGGTATGTTCAGGTGGAATCAATTGTGATATGTTCAGATGGGGTTAATTGAGGTATGTTTAGGTGGGGTCAATTGAGGTATGTTCAAAAGGGGTCAATTGAGGTATGTTCAGGTGGGGTAAATTGAGGTATGTTCAGGTGGGGTAAATTGAGGTATGTTCAGGTGGGGATAATTGAGGTATGTTTAGGTGGGGTCAATTGAGGTATGTTCAGGTGGGGTAAATTGAGGTATGTTCAGGTGGGGTAAATTGAGGTATGTTCAGGTGGGGTAAATTGAGGTATGTTTAGGTGGGGTTAATTGAGGTATATTCAGGTGGGGTAAATTGAGGTATGTTCAGGTGGGGTTAATTGAGGTATGTTCTATCTATCTATCTATTGACCTTTCGAGCCGTAACCGGCCCATAGGGCGTAGACCAAGATACACCTTCTCCTATATGAATTTTGTTCTAGCAGTTTTCTTTAAAGATATTTTATCAAATCTCGCCATCTGTCTCTGTTCTGTGCAAGCAGTTCTATCTCATTGAGGGAGCCGATTCCTGCTGCTCTTGCCTCTCTCATCAATGTTCTTCTCAGTGTCTCCCTGGGTCTTCCTCTTTTTCTTTTACCTGTTGTTTCCCATATGAGGGCTTGCTTTGCTATTCGATTATTATCTCTTCTCATCACATGTCCAACGTATGACCATCGTCTTTTCTTTATTACTGAAGATATTAGTGGTTGATTGGCGATTTCTCTAATTTCCTCGTTTGTTTTGAATTCGTTCCATTCTATACCAAGTATTTTCCTTAGACATTTATTTTCGAATGCGTTCAACTTTGTTTCTATATCTCTTGTTGTTTTCCAGCTTTCACACGCATACGTAAGGGTTGATAGTACATTTGATTTGAATAGCCTAAGTTTTGTGTTTGTGCTAATGAGTTTTGATTTCCACAACTTTTCAAGGCTTCTGAAAGACATGTATGTTCAGGTGGGGTTAATTGAGGTATGTTCAGGTAGGGTAAATTGAGGTATGTTCAGGTGGGGTAAATTGAGGTATGTTCAGGTGGGGTAAATTGAGGTATGTTCAGGTGGGGTTAATTGAGGTATGTTCAGGTGGGGTTAATTGAGGTATGTTCAGGTGGGGTAAATTGAGGTATGTTCAGGTGGGATTAATTGAGGTTTGTTCAGGTGGGGTAAATTAAGGTAAGTTCTTCTTGGATGAATTCAGGTGAGTTTGGTGGGGTGAATTAATGTGAGTTAGGTGGGGTGAATTAATGTGAGTTTGGTTGGGTGAATTAATGTGAGTTTGGTGGGGTGAATTAATGTGAGTTAGATGGGGTGAATTAATGTTGATTAGGTGGGGTGAATTAATGTGAGTTAGGTGGGGTGAATTAATGTGAGTTAGGTGGGGTGAATTAATGTGAGTTAGGTGGGGTGAATTAATGTGATTTTGGTGGGGTGAACTAATGTGAGTTAGGTGGGGTGAATTAATGTTAGCTTGGTGGGGTGAATTAATGTGAGTTAGGTGGGTTGAATTAATGTTAATTAGGAGGGGTGAATTAATGTGAGTTAGGTGGCGTGAATTAATGTGAGTTAGGTGGGGTTAATTAATGTGAGTCAGTTGGGTTAATTAATGTGAGTTTGGTGGGGTGAATTAATGTGAGTTAGGTGTGGTGAATTAATGTGAGTTAGGTGGGGTGAATTAATGTGAGTTAGGTGGGGTGAATTAATGTGAGTTAGGTGGGGTGAATTAATGTGAGTTACGTAGGGTGAATTAATGTGAATTAGGTGGGGTGAATTAATGTGAGTTAGGTGGGGTTAATTAATGTGAGTTTGGTTGGGTGAATTAATGTGAGTTTGGTGGGGTGAATTAATGTGGGTGAGGAGGTGTTAATTAATGTGAGTTAGACGGGGTGAATTAATGTGAGTTAGGTGGGGTGAATTAATGTGAGTTTTGTGGGGGTGAATTAATGTGAGTTTGGTGGGGTGAATTATTGTGAGTTATGTGGGATTAATTAATGTGAGTTAGGTGGGGTTTATTAAGGTGAGTTTGGTGGGGTGAATTAATGTGAGTTAGGTGGGGTGAATTAATGTGAGTTAGACGGGGTGAATTAAGGTGAGTTAGGTGGGGTGAATTAATGTGAGTTAGGTGGTGTGAATTAATGTGAGTTAAATGGGGTGAATTCATGTGAGTTAGGTGGCGTGAATTATTGTGAGTTAGGTGAGGCGAATTAAGGTGAGTTAGGTGGGGTGAATTAAGGTGAGTTAGGTGGGGTGAATTAATGTGAGTTAGGTGGGGTGAATTAATGTAAGTTAAGTGGGGTGAATTAATGTAAGTTAGGTGGGGTGAATTAATGTGAGTTAGGTGGGGTGAATTAATGTAAGTTAGGTGGGGTGAATTAATGTGAGTTAGGTGGGGTGGATTAATGTGAGTTAGGTGGTGTGAATTAATGTGAGTTAGGTAAGGTGAATTAATGTAAGTTAGGTGGGGTGAATTAATGTGAGTTAGGTGGGGTGAATTAATGTGAGTTAGGTGGGGTGAATTAATGTGAGTTAGGTGGGGTGAATTAATGTGAGTTAGGTGGGGTGAATTAATGTGAGTTAGGTGGGGTGAATTAATGTGAGTTAGGTGGGGTGAATTAATGTGAGTTAGGTGGGGTGAATTAATGTGAGTTAGGTGGGGTGAATTAATGTGAGTTAGGTGGGGTGAATTAATGTGAGTTAGGTGGGGTGAATTAATGTGAGTTAGGTGGGGTGAATTAATGTGAGTAAGGTGGGAATAGCTGCATTGATGGTGTATCCCAAGGTCAAAGACTACCACACCAAGATTCTCTTTCCTTCATCATTCACCTTTCAGCGTCGTGAGGAGATACAATTTTCGATCCACGTTCTCGTCTGTTCGCCTCTGCTGCTATGTTTCCTGCGTTTCTAGTATTCCATCAATCCATCTTTTTCGTGGTCGGCCCTTGGGTCTGGTATTCTCACAACGTTTATTGAAGGCGCGTTGTGTTGTGTACTGATCTTTCTGTCTTATCACGCAGCCAAACCATTTTATCTGTTGTTTCTTTATATATTCTATGGCAGGAATTATTCCTACTTTTTTTTCTCAGTTTTTCATATTTGATCTTATCTCTTAGGCCCTTTCCTGTTGTTGACTGTTTTCTATGTCATGGCATCAAGCTATCTAGTCTCTTCTCTCTTTGTCGTCCGCGATCTCTCTTTCCCTGTATTTTGCCAGTTGTAACCAAATATTCCAACTTTCCTCTTCTCATGATGTGCTTGAAAAATGTCGATTTGTGTGTGTGTGATGTTTTTTTTAGAAATTCCCTCATTGTGTTGGCCTCTTTGAGAATGTCCTTATTTGCCTTTTTATCTGTCCAGGGAACTTTCAACATTCTTGTGAGATATGTCATCTCTGTGGCCTCTAATCGTCTTTTTATTTGTTTGTTTACTGTCCATAATTCACTTCCATAGGTCAGAATTGGGTCTATATATCACCAATGAACTCCCTTTCTCACTTTTATTGACATAGATTTGTTGCATCAGATATTTTTTATTTTCTGAAATGCTATTTTGGCCTGAGCTATTCTGCTTTTTATTTCTGTGGTGCATCTTCCATCTGATGTAATTATTGTGCCCAAGTATTTGAAACATTGCACTTGTTTCAGATTTGTCTTGTTTATTTTTATGCTGCATGATGGTGATGATTGTTTCTTCGATATAACCATTACTTCTGTTTTCTTACTATTCAGACAGACCTTTCTTGTTGCTTTCTTTTACTATTATGTCTATCATTTCTTGTAATTCACTCTCCATCTGTGCTGACACTGTGTCAATATGGTATCACCTATACGCGTACTGAACAAATAAATAGCTAGGGTAAGCGAAAGCTAACGGAACCATCATCGTGTCGAGACTTTATTATTTGCTGACAGTTCTTCAACTCCTATGGATTTACCCCTGATGTTAACATCTTTCTCTTTCTTTCTTGTGTACATCGGTGGCTGCTAGAATAATGATTAGCCCTCTTTGTCGTCCGCCCTTAAACGGACGATAGGTTGGCGTAGATGCGCTGTGTTGTGGTTTTATCCCAAAACATTCGACTTTAAGACATAATTTTTAGTACGGTATTGCCTTCCCTATTTAATCCTTGTTCGCTTGGCCAGACTGGATAGTCTGTTTACAGGAGCACTGTAGGTAGGTGGTGGAGTAGGGTCTTGGTCAATTCTCTTGCTCGTCGATCCTGACGCACGCAATGAGATGTGTGTCGCTGACAGCGCTCAGTCGCTAGACGGGCGTCAACGCTCCCACAGCAACGATGTGACGAGATTTCTGAAACAAGCACTCACAGACAGACAAACAACAGCTCCCACGTGACCATGTCAAGCACTCATAGACAGACAAACAACAGCTCCCACGTGACCATGTCAAGCACTCATAGACAGACAAACAACAGCTCCCACGTGACCGTGTCAAGCACTCATAGACAGACAAACAACAGCTCCCACGTGACCGTGTCAAGCACTCATAGACAGACAAACAACAGCTCCCACGTGACCGTGTCAAGCACTCATAGACAGACAAACAACAGCTCCCACGTGACCGTGTCAAGCACTCATAGACAGACAAACAACAGCTCCAACGTGACCGTGTCAAGCACTCATAGACAGAAAAACAACAGCTCCCACGTGACCGTGTCAAGCACTCATAGACAGACAAACAACAGCTCCCACGTGACCATGTGTCAGACACTGTTGTCGAGTCCAACACTCGTCCCTCAAAACGTCACTAAGTATGACTAGCTCTCTTATTTAAGTTGACAGCAACTACAGTGCTTACCTTCTTCGTCTCTGTATATCCGACTTCTTCACGGCATATTTATAGATTGCCTTCCCTCTGTGACCTTGAATCACCTTGACTAGTTGACTTTCCGGGATCGTTGTGTGAATTCCAAGAAGCCTTTGGTCAGCTGCTAACCTTGACCCTGCTAGTCGACCTTCACCGATGACTGCTATTAGCCAATGAGCTTCTTCCGAAATTGCCAACGCCAGTTCTAGGACAACCTTCCATGACGAGATCAGCGACGGATGGCAGGGGTGGTGAGCCCATTGGGGCGACAAGAAACTCACTTGGACTATAAACAGTCGGTGACTTATAGCTGACTGTTTCCTAGCATCAGAGGCAGCGGCTGATGAAGATCCTATCTCACTCGTCCGTGACAACCCTGTAAGTGACCATTCTGGTCCAGCGATTAGGGATCAAAGAGGGGAGTCAACTCGTCGGGCTTGCTAGTCTGGCAGGTAGGGCACACAGAGGGGAGTCAACTCGTCGGGCTTGTAAGTCTGGCAGGTAGGGCACACAGACGGGAGTCAACTCGTCGGGCTTGCTAGTCTGGCAGGTAGGGCACACAGAGGGGAGTCAACTCGGAGGTGCCCAGAAATGCCGGGAGACGTAAATATCGCAATTAGCAGGAAAGGGTAGAACGATGTTAACCTACAGTTACCTTCACTCCAGGCGCGCCTCCCAGCACCAGAGCTGGAAGTTGTCAGCGACCTTGCGCCAGGATCGGTGAACCAAAACCATCCAGACCCTGCTCCACCTCTCCGTGGTGCCGCCAGTAACAGACTAACCTGTCTAGTCTGGCCAAGCGTGCAGGATCGAAGAGGGAAGCCAACCCGGTACTCAAAAAATGTCGTGCTGAAGTCGGATGTGTTGGGCCGAAATGCGCAAATATCACAGTTATACTGTAAACCACAACACAACGCAGACACGCCCACTACGCCCTTGTAAGGGCGGATGATGAAGAGGAATAATCTAGTCTACCACGATAGACTACTTTAGTCATTGGGCGAACGCAACCAACCACTCCAGGCTCACCATCTCGGTAGTCTAGTTGGGACAACCATCCGACTGGGCTACCGACGTTCGGACAACCCGTGTTCGATTCCCGCTGGAAGCAGTTTGTGAGTTGTACTCGAGTTTGGAAGACAAAAACATACCCCCGCGGTCCACTGAGCCGCTGGCAGAAATGGGTACCATGGTAGTAATTTAGGAAGGTGAGGAATACCGCCCCGCATCGTGAATTTCAAATCTTGAAGCGACACTATTCAGAAGTCTCCGAACACTTCTAGATAGGCGGCCGAGCACAAGTAGGTGGAGACTCGTGTGTTACCTTTACACCATATTTCTCCAACATTACATTTACTCCAGACTACACCATATTTCTCCACCATTACATTTACTCCAGACTACACCATATTTCTCCACCATTACATTTACTCCAGACTACACCATATTTCTCCACCATTACATTTACTCCAGACTACACCATATTTCTCCACCATTACATTTACTCCAGACTACACCATATTTCTCCACCATTACATTTACTCCAGACTACACCATATTTCTCCAACATTACATTTACTCCAGACTACACCATATTTCTCCAACATTACATTTACTCCAGACTACACCATATTTCTCCAACATTACATTTACTCCAGACTACACCATATTTCTCCACCATTACATTTACTCCAGACTACACCATATTTCTCCAACATTACATTTACTCCAGACTACACCATATTTCTCAAACATTACATTTACCCCAGACTACACCATATTTCTCCAACATTACATTTACTCCAGACTACACCATATTTCTCAAAGGATTACATTTACTCCAGACTACACCATATTTCTCCAACATTACATTTACCCCAGACTACACCATATTTCTCAAAGGATTACATTTACTCCAGACTACACCATATTTCTCAAAGGATTACATTTACTCCAGACTACACCATATTTCTCCACCATTACATTTACTCCAGACTACACCATATTTCTCCAACATTACATTTACCCCAGACTACACCATATTTCTCCAACATTACATTTACTCCAGACTACACCATATTTCTCCAACATTACATTTACCCCAGACTACACCATATTTCTCCAACATTACATTTACTCCAGACTACACCATATTTCTCAAAGGATTACATTTACTCCAGACTACACCATATTTCTCCAACATTACATTTACTCCAGACTATACCATATTTCTCCAACATTACATTTACTCCAGACTACACCATATTTCTCCAACATTACATTTACTCCAGACTACACCATATTTCTCCAACATTACATTTACTCCAGACTACACCATATTTCTCCAACATTACATTTACTCCAGACTACACCATATTTCTCCAACATTACATTTACTCCAGACTACACCATATTTCTCCAACATTACATTTACCCCAGACTACACCATATTTCTCCAACATTACATTTACTCCAGACTACACCATATTTCTCCAACATTACATTTACTCCAGACTACACCATATTTCTCCAAAATTACATTTACTCCAGACTACACCATATTTCTCCAACATTACATTTACTCCAGACTACACCATATTTCTCCACCTTTACATTTACTCCAGACTACACCATATTTCTCCACCATTACATTTACTCCAGACTACACCATATTTCTCCAACATTACATTTACTCCAGACTACACCATATTTCTCCAACATTACATTTACTCCAGACTACACCATATTTCTCCAACATTACATTTACTCCAGACTACACCATATTTCTCCAACATTACATTTACTCCAGACTACACCATATTTCTCCAACATTACATTTACTCCAGACTACACCATATTTCTCCACCATTACATTTACTCCAGACTACACCATATTTCTCCACCAAATGTAAAACGCATACACCTTGAAATATTTGACGACTGAAAGTCCGCAATACAAACAGGACCTTTAATGGAGCTGCAAGTACAGGCGGCTACTAATGTCGCTGCTGCATTACTGACTAGGTCTCAATCTCCCAGGTCTAGCCTCTTGATTTGCTGCTCGAGTGGGTCGGGAAGTTCCGCTAATCGTCGGTTTCCTCCGGCTCTGTGCTTGTGTCAACAATCTGCCGAACTATCACATCCGGTGGAGATAGCGGAGATGTGTGGAGCGCGTCAGTAACACTCTTAGACTAATGCAGTTGTACCTCCTTCCTCTTGTCTTTCTGCCGTGCCTGGAACAATAACCAACATACAGAACAGGGATTCTCAAACTGGGAGGTGTGTGAGCTTACCTACAACACGTAATGTTCCAGTGATCTCACTTATCATTGAATGAGGGTATTCAGCGGCCACAGCCACTGGGACAGCCCTTCAACACAAAGCTATACCTATCGCCTCCCAGAAACTTCTTATACAGAGTATATTCATTCCCATATTGTGCTACCAATGCCAGACATGGACACTTACATCTAACATACAAGAAAGCTTGTCACCACAGAGATGAGATGTCTGAGAAAAGTGCTTGGGTGACCAGAAAAGACAGACTCAGAAATGATATTATAAGAGATGATATTATAAGAGATAATATTATAAGAGAAACAGACATTAAGCCAATCCTAAGCTACATACAGAAACAACAAATAAACGGGTTTGTCCGTGTAGAAAGAATGTCGTGTGACTCCTTAACCATACAAAGCTTATATTAAAAGAAGAGAAGGGAGAAGAGCAAGAGGCAGACCCAGAGTAAGATGGACAGACATCAAAGAAGCGTTACAACAACATCAACTGACAATGTGGGAAGCCGCCAAAAGGGAGAGAACCAGAACTTTGTGTCTCCTTCAACGTGTACAAGAGGAAGTGAAGAAAGTAAGAAAACAAAACTTAAAGAAAGAAAGTAAGAAAACAAAACTTAAAGAAAGAAAGTAAGAAAACAAAACTTAAAGAAAGAAAGTAAGAAAACAAAACTTAAAGAAAGAAAGTAAGAAAACAAAACTTAAAGAAAGAAAGTAAGAAAACAAAACTTAAAGAAAGAAAGTAAGAAAACAAAACTTAAAGAAAGAAAGTAAGAAAACAAAACTTAAAGAAAGAAAGTAAGAAAACAAAACTTAAAGAAAGAAAGTAAGAAAACAAAACTTAAAGAAAGAAAGTAAGAAAACAAAACTTAAAGAAAGAAAGCAAGAAAACAAAACTTAAAGAAAGAAAGTAAGAAAACAAAACTTAAAGAAAGAAAGTAAGAAAACAAAACTTAAAGAAAGAAAGTAAGAAAACAAAACTTAAAGAAAGAAAGTAAGAAAGTAAGACAACAAAACTTAAAGAAAGAAAGTAAGAAAGTAAGACAACAAAACTTAAAGAAAGAAAGTAAGAAAGTAAGAAAACAAAACTTAAAGAAAGAAAGTAAGAAAGTAAGACAACAAAACTTAAAGAAAGAAAGTAAGAAAGTAAGAAAACAAAACTTAAAGAAAGAAAGTAAGAAAGTAAGAAAACAAAACTTAAAGAAAGAAAGTAAGAAAGTAAGAAAACAAAACTTAAAGAAAGAAAGTAAGAAAACAAAACTTAAAGAAAGAAAGTAAGGAAGTAAGAAAACAAAACTTAAAGAAAGAAAGTAAGAAAGTAAGAAAACAAAACTTAAAGAAAGAAAGTAAGAAAGTAAGAAAACAAAACTTAAACAAAGAAAGTAAGAAAGAAAGAAAGTAAGAAAGTTAGAAAACAAAAAATTAAAGAAAGAAAGTAAGAAAGAAAGAAAGTAAGAAAAACAAAAAAGAAAGAAAGAAAGAAAGTAAGAAAACAAAAATTAAAGAAAGAAAGTAAGAAAGAAAGAAAACAAAACTTAAAGAAAGAAAGTAAGAAAACAAAACTTAAACAAAGAAAGCAAGAAAGAAAGAAAGTAAGAAAAACAAAAACTAAAGAAAGAAAGTAAGAAAGTAAGAAAACAAAAAATTAAAGAAAGAAAGTAAGAAAGAAAGAAAGTAAGAAAAACAAAAAAAAGAAAGAAAGTAAGAAAGTAAGAAAACAAAAAATTAAAGAAAGAAAGTAAGAAAGAAAGAAAGTAAGAAAAACAAAAAATTAAAGAAAGAAAGTAAGAAAGAAAGAAAACAAAACTTAAAGAAAGAAAGAAAATAAGAAAACAAAAAATTAAAGAAAAACAGTAAGAAAGTAAGAAAACAAAAAATTAAAGAAAGAAAGTAAGAAAGAAAATAAGAAAGAAAGAAAGTAAGAAAGAAAGAAAGTAAGAAAACAAAAAATTAAAGAAAGAAAGAAAGACAGTAATAAAGAAAGACAGTAAGAAAGAAAGAAAGAAAGTAAGAAAGAAAGAAAGAAAGACAATAATAAAGAAAGAAAGAAAGACAGTAAGAAAGGAAGAAAGAAAAAAATTAAGAAAGAAAGTAAGAAAAAAAGAAATTAGGAAAGAAAGAAAACAAAAAATTAAAGAAAGAAAGTAAGAAAGAAAGAAAGAAAGACCTTAAGAAAGAAAGTAAGAAAGACAGTAAGAAAGAAAGAAAGAAAGTAAGAAAGAAAGAAAGTAAGAAAGAAAGACAGTAAGAAAGAAAGAAAGAAAAAAAGTAAGAAAGAAAGTAAGAAAAAAGAAACTAAGAAAGAAAGAAAACAAAAAATTAAAGAAAGAAAGTAAGAAAGACAGTAAGAAAGAAAGAAAGAAAAAAATTAAGAAAGAAAGTAAGAAAGTAAGAAAACAAAAAATTAAAGAAAGAAAGAAAGAAAGAAAGACAGTAAGAAAGTAAGAAAACAAAAAATTAAAGAAAGAAAGTAAGAAAGACAGTAAGAAAGTAAGAAAACAAAAAAATTAAAGAAAGTAAGAAAGTAAGAAAACAAAAAATTGAAAGAAAGAAAGTAAGAAAGACAGTAAGAAAGTAAGAAAACAAAAAAAATAAAGAAAGAAAGTAAGAAAGACAGTAAGAAAGTAGGAAAACAAAAAATTAAAGAAAGACAGTAAGAAAGACAGTAAGAAAGTAAGAAAACAAAAAATTAAACAAAGAAAGTAAGAAAGAAAGAAAGTAAGAAAACAAAAAATTAAAGAAAGAAAGTAAGAAAGACAGTAAGAAAGAAAGAAATAAAAAAATTAAGAAAGAAAGTAAGAAAAAAGAAAGTAAGAAAAAAAAAAGAAAAAAATAAAGAAAGAAAGTAAGAAAGAACACCGACACAATTGGTCGCAGTTACTGTGTTCTAATCCTTGCTCTTTTCTCCAAGAGCTATACAGCTACCTGTGTAACTCATGCGTGTCCCTCTACCTGTGTAACTCTTGCGTGTCCCTCTACCTGTGTAACTCATGCGTGTCCCTCTACCTGTGTAACTCTTGCGTGTCCCTCTACCTGTGTAACTCTTGCGTGTCCCTCTACCTATGTAACTCTTGCGTGCCCCTCTACCTATGTAACTCATGCGTGTCCCTCTACCTGTGTAACTCTTGCGTGTCCCTCTACCTGTGTAACTCTTGCGTGTCCCTCTACCTGTGTAACTCTTGCGTGTCCCTCTACCTGTGTAACTCTTGCTTGTCCCTCTACCTATGTAACTCTTGCGTGCCCCTCTACCTATGTAACTCATGCGTGTCCCTCTACCTGTGTAACTCTTGCGTGTCCCTCTACCTATGTAACTCTTGCGTGCCCCTCTACCTATGTAACTCTTGCGTGTCCCTCTACCTGTGTAACTCTTGCGTGTCCCTCTACCTATGTAACTCTTGCTTGTCCCTCTACCTGTGTAACTCATGCGTGTCCCTCTACCTATGTAACTCTTGCTTGTCCCTCTACCTGTGTAACTCTTGCGTGTCCCTCTACCTGTGTAACTCTTGCGTGTCCCTCTACCTATGTAACTCATGCGTGTCCCTCTACCTGTGTAACTCTTGCGTGTCCCTCTACCTGTGTAACTCTTGCGTGTCCCTCTACCTATGTAACTCTTGCTTGTCCCTCTACCTGTGTAACTCATGCGTGTCCCTCTAACTATGTAACTCTTGCGTGTCCCTCTAACTATGTAACTCTTGCGTGTCCCTCTACCTGTGTAACTCTTGCGTGTCCCTCTAACTATGTAACTCTTGCGTGTCCCTCTACCTATGTAACTCTTGCTTGTCCCTCTACCTGTGTAACTCATGCGTGTCCCTCTACCTATGTAACTCATGCGTGTCCCTCTACCTGTGTAACTCTTGCGTGTCCCTCTCCTCTGAGTTTCCCTTACAAATTAATGTGTTAATTTTTTTATGATGAATCTGGTTTCTGTTTTATCTAGCCGCGAGTGCCTCGCACTTATTTGCTTGTTTACTGCGCACTTATTTACTTGTTTACTGCGCACTTATTTACTTGTTTACAACTGCGCCGACCGAGAAGTGTCTGAGAGAAAACAGTCCAATGTTGAATTAATTGTGAACCCATCGCTAGCTACGCCTAGTCGTACTTCCAGCGCCTCCACAGCGACTGCGTTGTTGCTGATAGTTTACTACTGACAACACGATGACGTCAACTGTTCGTTTGTTGATGTACCACGTTATCCACATTCTATTTGGAACTAACCCATAGATTCCTATTGAGATGAATCTGAGTCTGGAAGTGTCAGCCGCAGTGCACGAATGACTGCCTTGGTCGTTGAACTGTCCAGGACAAAATGATTGTCCTATAATTAGACTTGAGATCAGACATGCTTTCACGAGTCATCATCATCGTGTGTTGCTTTATCTTCAGCTTTCACAGCCACTGTGGTGTTGGTGGTGGTCGTGGCGGTGGTGGGTGGTTTGTGCCACCGCCCTCTGTTCCAGTTAGTTGGACTTCAAGTCTTCATTGTGACGAACTGTAGCGCTGACACGGGGTTTAGGTTCGCCTTGGTTCTTACAGTGAATACTGGAAAAAGCTCTGCGGTATGGCGTGATGCTGGCCATGTTTCCCACAGATGTATCGATGGCCGGTACATATATGGAACTGACTGGAACTCACGCATACTCTGCACCACGTGACATGTGTTTCAAGTACTGGCATTTGGGGTAGGGGGGGGGGGAGATATCAGACAAAAGAGGGGGGATCGTTAACAGGCAATGTTTAGTCGACAGATGATCTTAATTGTTTAGTTTAGTCAACAGATGATCTTAATTGTTTAGTTTAGTCAACAGATGATCTTAATTGTTTAGTTTAGTTGATAGATCATCTTAATTGTTTAGTTTAGTCAACAGATGATCTTAATTGTTTAGTTTAGTCAACAGATGATCTTAATTGTTTAGTTTAGTCAACAGATGATCTTAATTGTTTAGTTTAGTCAACAGATGATCTTAATTGTTTAGTTTAGTCAACAGATGATCTTAATTGTTTAGTTTAGTCAACAGATCATCTTAATTGTTTAGTTTAGTCGACAGATCACCTTAATTGTTTAGTTTAGTCGACAGATCATCTTAATTGTTTAGTTTAGTCGACAGATCATCTTAATTGTTTAGTTTAGTCGACAGATCATCTTTATTGTTTAGTTTAGTCGACAGATCATCTTAATTGTTTAGTTTAGTCAACAGATCATCTTAATTGTTTAGTTTAGTCAACAGATGATCTTAATTGTTTAGTTTAGTCAACAGATCATCTTAATTGTTTAGTTTAGTCGACAGATCATCTTAATTGTTTAGTTTAGTCGACAGATCATCTTAATTGTTTAGTTTAGTCGACAGATCATCTTAATTGTTTAGTTTAGTCGACAGATCATCTTAATTGTTTAGTTTAGTCGACAGATCATCTTAATTGTTTAGTTTAGTCGACAGATCATCTTAATTGTTTAGTTTAGTCGACAGATCATCTTAATTGTTTAGTTTAGTCGACAGATCATCTTAATTGTTTAGTTTAGTCGACAGATCATCTTAATTGTTTAGTTTAGTCGACAGATCATCTTTATTTCTCACCAAACAAGCACATAGTACTCAGATCCCCCCCCCAAGCACCGCAGCTACACGCACACAGACACACAACCACACACACACACACACACTTTAACGAAAGCACAGAAGATGGCTTCAGCTCAGGTGCTCAAACTCTGTACCACTGGAACATAGAGGAGGTTATTTGATAGATGTATATCTGTAAACAAATGTTGCTCCAGCCACGGCCATATTTGGTCGCCTCTCTTCGATTTCAAATTGTCAAGAGTTCTTTAACGTGCGTAGCGTGCACATGGCATCTTTTGATTTTCACCTTTAACGTGCGTAGCGTGCACATGGCATCTTTTGATTTTCACCTTTAACGTGCGTAGCGTGCACATGGCATCTTTTGATTTTCACCTTTAACGTGAGTAGCGTGCACATGGCATCTTTTGATTTTCACCTTTAACGTGCGTAGCGTGCACATGGCATCTTTTGATTTTCACCTTTAACGTGCGTAGCGTGCACATGGCATCTTTTGATTTTCACCTTTAACCGAGATGGCCAGATATCGGATCTCGCAACCCGGAGACCGGAGATTCCCCTGAAGAGTCAGGCCAGAAAAAATCAGCGGAATCCCGAGTAGAAAAGTAAAGCTGGTGGTCTAGAGGTAAGGCGTCGGCGTCTGGACAAGGAGTTCCCGTGTCCGATCCCCACCAAAGTCGGTGTAAATTTGTCAAAATTGAGTCCCGCGGTTTCGTGGTGGCTTTACCTTCCCCCGGTCTCTGACTAGTTAGACCCGATGTCTAGTCCTCTCTGATTAGTTAGATCCGATGTCTAGTCCTCTCTTATTAGTTAGATCCGATGTCTAGTCCTCTCTGATTAGTTAGATCCGATGTCTAGTCCTCTCTGATTAGTTAGATCCGATGTCTAGTCCTCTCTGATTAGTTAGATCCGATGTCTAGTCCTCTCTGATTAGTTAGATCCGATGTCTAGTCCTCTCTGATTAGTTAGATCCGATGTCTAGTCTTCTCTGATTAGTTAGATCCGATGTCTAGTCCTCTCTGATTAGTTAGATCCGATGTCTAGTCCTCTCTGATTAGTTAGATCCGATGTCTAGTCCTCTCTGATTAGTTAGATCCGATGTCTAGTCCTCTCTGATTAGTTAGATCCGATGTCTAGTCCTCTCTGATTAGTTAGATCCGATGTCTAGTCCTCTCTGATTAGTTAGATCCGATGTCTAGTCCTCTCTGATTAGTTAGATCCGATGTCTAGTCCTTTCTGATTAGTTAGATCCGATGCCTAGTCCTCTCTGATTAGTTAGATCCGATGCCTAGTCCTCTCTGATTAGTTAGATCCGATGTCTAGTCCTCTCTGATTAGTTAGATCCGATGTCTAGTCCTCTCTGATTAGTTAGATCCGATGCCTAGTCCTCTCTGACTAGTTAGATCCGATTTCTAGTCCTCTCTGATTAGTTAGATCCGATGCCTAGTCCTCTCTGACTAGTTAGATCCGATGTCTAGTCCTCTCTGATTAGTTAGATCCGATGCCTATTCCTCTCTGAATAGTTAGATCCGATGCCTATTCCTCTCTGAATAGTTAGATCCGATGTCTAGTCCTCTCTGATTAGTTAGATCCGATGCCTAGTCCTCTCTGACTAGTTAGACCCGATGCCTAGTTCTCTCTGACTAGTTAGATCCGATGTCTATTCCTCTCTGACTAGTTAGATCCGATGTCTAGTCCCCTCTGATTAGTTAGATCCGATGCCTAGTCCTCTCTGACTAGTTAGGCCCGATGTCTAGTCCTCTCTCTGACTAGTTAGGCCCGATGTCTAGTCCTCTCTCTGACTAGTTAGATCCGATGTCTATTCCTCTCTGATTAGTTAGATCCGATGCCTAGTCCTCTCTGACTAATTAGATCCGATGCCTAGTCCTCTCTGACTAGTTAGGCCCGATGTCTAGTCCTCTCTGATTAGTTAGATCCGATGCCTAGTCCTCTCTGACTAGTTAGATCCGATGTCTATTCCTCTCTGACTAGTTAGATCCGATGCCTAGTCCTCTCTGACTAGTTAGATCCGATGCCTAGTCCTCTCTGACTAGTTAGATCCGATGTCTAGTCCTCTATGATTAGTTAGATCCGATGCCTAGTCCTCTCTGACTAGTTAGGCCCGATGTCTAGTCCTCTCTGACTAGTTAGATCCGATGTCTAGTCCTCTCTGACTAGTTAGATCCGATGTCTATTCCTCTCTGACTATTTAGATCCGATATCTAGTCCTCTCTGATTAGTTAGATCCGATGTCTAGTCCTCTCTGACTAGTTAGATCCGATGTCTAGTCCTCTCTGACTAGTTAGACCCGATGTCTAGTCCTCTCTGATTAGTTAGATCCGATGTCTAGTCCTCTCGGAAAACGGCGAAGAAGGAGGATGTCTCGTGTACAGTCGCGCACGTTAAAGAACCCATGGCAGTTTATAGGTGAAAGGAGTAGGCCAAAAAATAGCAGCTGTCCGTGCAACAATTGTTAAACCAATCTTGCCTTCCATGCCAAAGACGGATGTGTCGGTCCGAAAGGCGTAAATATCGCGGCAATGCCGTAAACTAGCGACACAACGTAACTAGCGACACAACGTAACTAGCGACACAACGTAACTAGCGACACAACGTAATTAGCGACACAAGGTAACTAGCGACACAACGTAACTAGCGACACAACGTAACTAGCGACACAACGTAACTACGGCCAATTAACGGGTGAAGAATAATAATTAGAAAATTGGGCACCGCCATTGGCGGGACTCGAACCTTTAGCCTCCCCGTCCTGAGGTGGACCGCCCAACCAGTCATTCACAGATCGTGAACTAGACAGATGCCCCCACTGTGAGCATGCTGGTTTTGGTCAGATTTGAGTTGGTTGTCGTGACCTCTCGCTGGATACAAGGAAACAACGCACTCATTAGAGCTCGTGTTATCACAGGGCAGTGGCGAGACATGCACGGCTGTTGGCTTTTATCTCAATGTCGTATTTTAGTTGCAGTCATCAAGACCTTATGACTAAAGATGTCCTGAGGAAACTACATTCCCCTCATTCTGGAGATTATTATTTCATTGGAGTGGTTCTAATCTGGGACATGGGACACAAATGTGAATATTGTAGGACTGTTAATGTGTAGAGTGTTGTAGTCCATGAAAGGTTTATGAGAATAAATATTTCATGATGTAACCACTTCTGATGTAAAATAGCCACAGTTTAACCGCGCTTGTTCAACAATTGAACTGACATCCTGAGGCAAAGTTTATTAATTATTTAGGTTAAAGGTTATTAAAGTTTATTTCATGACTACTAAAGTATTTTCAACAAACACCCGTGGCCAGAAGCAATTCTTGGAAATGGTGAGAGTCATGTGGTTGTAGATTACCACAAACGTTATCAGCGCTGTCCTGGGCGTCTTTTTTTGAGAGAATTGACGTAACGTGACACACGACTGCAGAGGAAGGAATGGAACCCCTTGAAATGTGGGTTTATAGAAAAATGGGAAGAATTAACTTGATTGGGAAGAAATAATGGCGATTTGAAGTAGGTAAGAATTGTAGAGAGAATTAGTTGTAGTAAGGGTAGATAAGTTTCGTAGAGAGAATTAGTTGTAGTAAGTTTAGAGAGAATTAGTTGTAGTAAGTTTAGAGAGAATTAGTTGTAGTAAGTTTAGAGAGAATTAGTTGTAGTAAGGGTAGGTAAGTTTTGTAGAGAGAATTAGTTGTAGTAAGTTTAGAGAGAATTAGTTGTAGTAAGTTTAGAGAGAATTAGTTGTAGTAAGTTTAGAGAGAATTAGTTGTAGTAAGTTTAGAGAGAATTAGTTGTAGTAAGTTTAGAGAGAATTAGTTGTAGTAAGGGTAGGTAAGTTTTGTAGAGAGAATTAGTTGTAGTAAGTTTAGAGAGAATTAGTTGTAGTAAGTTTAGAGAGAATTAGTTGTAGTAAGTTTAGAGAGAATTAGTTGTAGTAAGTTTAGAGAGAATTAGTTGTAGTAAGGGTAGGTAAGTTTTGTAGAGAGAATTAGTTGTAGTAAGTTTAGAGAAAATTAGTTGTAGTAAGTTTAGAGAGAATTAGTTGTAGTAAGGGTAGTTAAGAATTGTAGAGAGAATTAGTTGTAGTAAGTTTAGAGAGAATTAGTTGTAGTAAGTTTAGAGAGAATTAGTTGTAGTAAGTTTAGAGAGAATTAGTTGTAGTAAGTTTAGAGAGAATTAGTTGTAGTAAGTCTAGGTAACTATTGTAGAGAGAATTAGTTGTAGTAAGTCTAGGTAACTATTGTAGAGAGAATTAGTTGTAGTAAGTCTAGGTAACTATTGTAGAGAGAATTAGTTGTAGTAAGTCTAGGTAACTATTGTAGAGAGAATTAGTTGTAGTAAGTCTAGGTAACTATTGTAGAGAGAATTAGTTGTAGTAAGTGTAGGTAACTATTGTAGAGAGAATTAGTTGTAGTAAGTCTAGGTAACTATTGTAGAGAGAATTAGTTGTAGTAAGTGTAGGTAACTATTGTAGAGAGAATTAGTTGTAGTAAGTCTAGGTAACTATTGTAGAGAGAATTAGTTGTAGTAAGTCTAGGTAACTATTGTAGAGAGAATTAGTTGTAGTAAGTCTAGGTAACTATTGTAGAGAGAATTAGTTGTAGTAAGTCTAGGTAACTATTGTAGAGAGAAAGAGAGATGAAGACACGTTTATGAAATTCTGGAAAGGATGGAGGTGAAGATATACTTATAGAACTATCGGAGATGTTGTGACAAGTTTATAGAACTATCGGAGATGTTGTGACAAGTTTATAGAACTATCGGAGATGTTGTGACAAGTTTATAGAACTATCGGAGATGTTGTGACAAGTTTATAGAACTATCGGAGATGTTGTGACAAGTTTATAGAACTATCGGAGATGTTGTGACAAGTTTATAGAACTAGCGGAGATGTTGTGACAAGTTTATAGAACTATCGGAGATGTTGTGACAAGTTTATAGAACTATCGGAGATGTTGTGACAAGTTTATAGAACTATCGGAGATGTTGTGACAAGTTTATAGAACTGTCGGAGATGTTGTGACAAGTTTATAGAACTATCGGAGATGTTGTGACAAGTTTATAGAACTAGCGGAGATGTTGTGACAAGTTTATAGAACTAGCGGAGATGTTGTGACAAGTTTATAGAACTATCGGAGATGTTGTGACAAGTTTAGAGAACTAGCGGAGATGTTGTGACAAGTTTATAGAACTAGCGGAGATGTTGTGACAAGTTTATAGAACTATCGGAGATGTTGTGACAAGTTTATAGAACTATCGGAGATGTTGTGACAAGTTTATAGAACTATCGGAGATGTTGTGACAAGTTTATAGAACTAGCGGAGATGTTGTGACAAGTTTATAAAACTATCGGAGATGTTGTGACAAGTTTATAGAACTAGCGGAGATGTTGTGACAAGTTTATAGAACTATCGGAGATGTTGTGACAAGTTTATAGAACTATCGGAGATGTTGTGACAAGTTTATAGAACTATCGGAGATGTTGTGACAAGTTTATAAAACTATCACAGATGTTGTGACAAGTTTATAGAACTAGCGGAGATGTTGTGACAAGTTTATAGAACTAGCGGAGATGTTGTGACAAGTTTATAGAACTAGCGGAGATGTTGTGACAAGTTTATAAAACTATCGGAGATGTTGTGACAAGTTTATAGAACTAGCGGAGATGTTGTGACAAGTTTATAAAACTATCGGAGATGTTGTGACAAGTTTATAGAACTAGCGGAGATGTTGTGACAAGTTTATAGAACTGAGAAGCCAGCAGAGACAACGTGAGAACCGCTGTTATCATCGGTAACCGCATCCAGCGAGATATCCTTTATGTACACACAATTTCTCAATCTCAGTTTTTAGATTGCCGTATTCATGGACACTCGAGTGGTGTACACTTTCTGAACAGAACGGCAGCAACCCGGACAAATGGACCTACAGACGGTCCACTCATTTGTCAAATGTTTCTTGCTTTTCCATCGGAAAATGAGTTTGCTAAAAGTGTTTTGTACAGATACGGTGCCTGAGTGTTGTTCGTTTGGTGAAACGTTAATGGCCTGGCAGAGGGTGAGGGCACAGCCAAATGTTACACGCTAAACAGGCAATCTGGGGTGGCCAGTGCACACAATAAATTATCATTGGCGGCTTTTGTGCATAACGAGCAGCATTTGGTAGTATCCACAATACATAAAGAGTTGTACATTGTGTACACAATAAATAAAGTGTGTACATTGTGTACACTATAAAGAGTTGTACATTGTGTACACTATAAAGAGTTGTACATTGTGTACACTATAAAGAGTTGTACAATGTGTACACAATAAATAAAGAGTTGTACATTCTTGTACACTATAAAGAGTTGTACATTGTGTACACAATAAATAACGAGTTGTACATTGTGTACACTAAAAAAGTGTTACATTGTGTACACTATAAAGAGTTGTACATTGTGTACACAATAGATAAAGAGTTGTACATTGTGTACACTATAAAGATTTGTACATTGTGTACACAATAAATAACAAGTTGTACATTGTGTACACTAAAAAAGTGTGTACATTGTGTACACTATAAAGAGTTGTACATTGTGTACACTATAAAGAGTTGTACATTGTGTACACAATAAATAAAGAGTTGTACATTGTGTACACTATAAAGAGTTGTACATTATGTACACAATAAATAACGAGTTGTACATTGTGTACACTAAAAAAGTGTTACATTGTGTACACTATAAAGAGTTGTACATTGTGTACACAATAGATAAAGAGTTGAACCTTGTGTACATGATACTTAAAGAGTTGTACATAATAAACATCAGTGTCTTTTGGTGGCTGTTATAACGTGCACTTCCCTTTTGCTGACATATAGTCCCTTAACCTTGCTAGTCGGGTACAAATTAACAGCCCATCAATGCTGAGGGTATCATGACCAATAACGTTACTTCTATTTGAATTGACACGACATCAGTCATATTCTCTAACACCCAACATGACTTCAGTCGTGTCCTCTAACCCCCAACATGACTCCAGTCGCGTCCACCAACCCCCAACATGACTCCAGTCGTGTCCTCTAATCCCCAACATGATCCAGTCGTGTCCTCTAATCCCCAACATGACTCCAGTCATGTCCCCCAACACCCAACATGACTCCAGTCATGTCCCCCAACACCAAACATGACTCCAGTCATGTCCCCCAACACCCAACATGACTCCAGTCATGTCCCCCAACACCCAACATGACTCCAGTCATGTCCCCCAACACCCAACATGACTCCAGTCATGTCCCCCAACACCAAACATGACTCCAGTCATGTCCCCCAACACCCAACATGACTCCAGTCATGTCCCCCAACACCCAACATGACTCCAGTCATGTCCCCCAACACCCAACATGACTTCAGTCATGTCCCCCAACACCCAACATGACTCCAGTCATGTCCCCCAACACCCAACATGACTTCAGTCATTTCCCATCAACACCCAACATGACTTCAGTCATGTCCCCCAACACCCAACATGACTTCAGTCATGTCCCCCAACACCCAACATGACTCCAGTCATGTCCCCCAACACCCAACATGACTTCAGTCATGTCCCCCAACACCCAACATGACTCCAGTCATGTCCCCCAACACCCAACCAATCAAGTTAACGGTAGAGATTTCAGAGATACCATTTTTCATGATTTTAAATATTAATCTCATCATCATCATCATCGTGTGCCGTCTCCACAACGAAGGTTGGCTACCATGGAGCGCCATTCCACTCTCTCTCTTGCTTCGATGGTGCAGATTATCATAGGCTGACTTGTCCATCTTTTGATGGTACTCGTCCATGTTAGTCTTGGTCTGCCTCTGCGTCTTTTACCTTGTATTTTCCCTTCCAATATTACTTTTAGTAGGCTGTTGTATCTTTTAACATGACCCACAAATCTCATTTATTGGTTATTGGTTATGGAAGGCCTCGGTATCACAGCAAACGAATTAAAATCCATAATTGCTCAACCGCCCGTGCCAGTGGAATCATCCGAATTACTAACACATCTCCCAAACAAAGAAAGGAAACTGTAGTCCCCATCGTAGCAGTCTCAGCACACGCCAAAAGACATAAGGCGAAACCGCGCAGAAAGTGAACAGCCAACTGTTCCCTGTCATACGATATCTTCATTCATCGTAAACAAGCGGGATATCGAAACAGGATCAAAGCGGATGAGACACACAGCTCACGGTGTGCACAGAGCACTTAACTCAGTAGCTCCTGCAACAAGCCGGACTTGGAATATGAGTAAACTGCAAGAAGGAACACTTTTCAGACATAGCCTTCAATGGTTTCTGCCGCCTATCCACCATATACCATGGAAGTTCGCGTCCTCCTGAAAATGATGATCGTCGTAGCACTTGATGATGTTAGGCCATCGTTGATGACTCCAATTCCAAACATATAGACACACAGTGGTGGTAAGTTATCATTTCCAATCCAACAGAAGCCACCTGACCTGTAGTTAGTAAAACCACAGAGAGAATATGATTTTGTGACCTTCACTGATTCACTCTTGGATGTGAATGTGTAGTTTACACAAGAGGAGAAGTTTTCAACTACAGTGATTCCATTTAAGGCAATTCTGGGATAGCAAGGCAAGTCTCCTTTATATCAGCAGAACTTGATGTTCTCTGCTCCCTTCTTGTAGCTGCTGCCACGCGATTCTGATGTCTCATTAACTTGGACATCATTCAAGAACAATGTCAGATTAACATTCCATAGATATGGCTCTGCTGATGAAGTGCTTGGTGCAACAGTTGTATCAATCATACTGGAGGCTCCTGGTCTGTGGTCATTAATATCACAGACGGCACATGGTGTTGTTATATTCAGTATTTCTTTCTGGGGTGTAAATATGTGGCACACACATGGAGAGTGGTTTGTGGTCACAGTAATCCCATTAAAGGCAATTCTAGGGTAGCATGGCATAGCTGTTTCAGAACAGCACAATCCTATGATGTTTTCTGTGTTCGCTATAAAGCTGCTGCTGCTACACAATCCTGACCAATTATAGGTGTGGACATTATTCACTTGCAATGACAAAACTGCTTTGTTTACATCATAAACCTCTGGAAGCGAATCATTTATGGGACTAATAGTACAATTTATTCTTCCATTGGGGATATCTTCCTTGAGTCCCCCCCCCCTCCGCCCCCCCCCCCCCCAACAAAAAAAATCTTTGGTTAAAAAGCACATATGCTTTTGAGTTAAACACAAAATGAGCCCACTTCATAGATTCAAAATGATCCTTGCCAATGCCATCCGTTTGCACAAGTTAGGTCCTTAGCTACCAAGGTCAGAAACGAAGCGATCAAATTAAAGACTTTATCTACAGCGAAGGTTAAAGAACTGTGAACAAACATTTATGTTCAAACCCTTGAATACATTTTCAAAAATCTGCCAACTCGCTGCAATAACAGATATCGTGGTGTTCAAAGTAAACATTGCTTAGTCCATGGCTAGAATATAAATAAGCTGCCATTTTGGTGCAAATTTCATTTGTCTTGCTATAATTGTGTTTAGTAGTTCTCTTTTCATTTTCAGTTGTTTTAAGACTTCATCGTTTGTTTTCTTTTCCTTCCATCCAATTCTACCTATTCTATAAATCCACATTTTAAAGGCTTCAATTTTCTGTTCTGTTTTCTGGTCTAATGTCCATGTTTCTGCACCAAAAAGGAATATTGAGAAGATGTAACATTTTGCTATTCTTAGTTTTAGCCCTGGTGTTATTTGTTTTGATGTTAGTATATTTTTCATGGCATTGAAATTACTTTTTGCCATTCCTATTCTTTTGTTTATTTCAGTTTTACATTTTCCATCACTGGTTGTAGTATGTCCCAGGTAGTTGTAGCTCTGAACTGTCTCCAGATGTATTCCTTCCACTTTGATATTTAATTGTAGGTCTTGAGAATCTTCTATGTTTACGATCATAGTTTTAGTCTTTTTGATATTCATATCTACTCCATATTTTTTGCTTGTCATGTTTGTTACTTTAAGTAATTGTTGTAGATCGTTAGGATTTTCTGTTAGTAGTACAATTAGTAGAATTTTCTTTGTTTATGATCATAGTTTTAATAATGTAATAATAATTCATAGTTTTAATATTAATCTACACGTTTATATGAATCTAACACTTAACATATAAAATATGAATGTTTAGATAATTGAACACGGTATTAGATTTCACCAATACCAAGATGATACAAGCCTATACAAAGAATAATGTTTGATGACGCTTTACACCAATCAAACTGACAGTGACGCACTGTGCGGCTAAACGTACATGACCGAGATCGGCATGGCACATGATGAGTCGAAACGTTCGGAAAGAGTTTAAAAGTGATGAATTTACCCAACTTCAATCTGCACAATAAGTGATGAATTTACCCAACTTCAATCTTCACAATAAGTGATGAATTTACCCAACTTCAATCTTCACAATAAGTGATGAATTTACCCAACTCCAATCTTCACAATAAGTGATGAATTTACCCAACTTCAATCTGCACAATAAGTGATGAATTTACCCAACTTCAATCTTCACAATAAGTGATGAATTTACCCAACTTCAATCTTCACAATAAGTGATGAATTTACCCAACTTCAATCTGCACAATAAGTGATGAATTTACCCAACTTCAATCTTCACAATAAGTGATGAATTTACCCAACTTCAATCTTCACAATAAGTGATGAATTTACCCAACTTCAATCTTCACAATAAGTGATGAATTTACCCAACTCCAATCTTCACAATAAGTGATGAATTTACCCAACTTCAATCTGCACAATAAGTGATGAATTTACCCAACTTCAATCTTCACAATAAGTGATGAATTTACCCAACTCCAATTTTCACAGTGAGTGCTGAATTCACCCAACTTCACAGTGGATGCTGAATTCACCCAACTTCAATCTTTACAGTGAGTGCTGAATTCACCCAACTTCAATCTTCACAGTGAGTGCTGAATTCACCCAACTTCAATCTTCACAGTGAGTGCTGAATTCACCCAACTTCATTTATTTCCGAGAGTTGAATGCACGCAACTTGTGGTTCCTGTGAGACTCCAGTTAACCAGAGATGAGATGACAACCTCTAGAAGTAATACAAATAGACATCGCATTGTTTAGTTCCCTGTTGTTAGAGTTACAATTACAGCACCGATGGTAAACCCATTGGTGTGTTCAAGCGTCTTCAATAGATGATAGCAGTTGTTGGTTCATTAATTGTTACAGTAGCCCTCTGTTTACGTACGTAGCTCTCTCTTGTCATGCCAGCAGCTTCGACCTGAAGGTTCTCAAATGCCATCCGAAGGTGGTAGATGTCTGCATCTGTTACACTTGTCGATGCCCTTCTCTCTCTCTCTCTCTCTCTCTCTCTCTCTCTCTCTCACACACACACACACACACACATACATACATGCACCACACCACAATTTCATCCTCCCCCCTTTTTTTGTCTTTCTGTCTATTTCTTTCTTTCTTACCGTCCTTCCCCCATTTGCCTATCGGCGTAGAGGAGAGATATGATTCGCTGTTTCTTGCTCTTCTATTGTCCTCTTCTGTTGTTATACCTCCGAGTGTTTCTTGCTCTTCTATTGTCCTCTTCTGTTGTTATACCTCCGAGTGTTTCTTGCTCTTCTATTGTCCTCTTCTGTTGTTATACCTCCGAGTGTTTCTTGCTCTTCTATTGTCCTCTTCTCCTGTTATACCTCCGAGTGTTTCTTGCTCTTCTATTGTCCTCTTCTGTTGTTATACCTCCGAGTGTTTCTTGCTCTTCTATTGTCCTCTTCTGCTGTTATACCTCCGAGTGTTTCTTGCTCTTCTATTGTCCTCTTCTGCTGTTATACCTCCGAGTGTTTCTTGCTCTTCTATTGTCCTCTTCTCCTGTTATACCTCCGAGTGTTTCTTGCTCTTCTATTGTCCTCTTCTGCTGTTATACCTCCGAGTGTTTCTTGCTCTTCTATTGTCCTCTTCTCCTGTTATACCTCCGAGTGTTTCTTGCTCTTCTATTGTCCTCTTCTCCTGTTATACCTCCGAGTGTTTCTTGCTCTTCTATCGCCCCCTTCTCCTGTTATACCTCCGAGTGTTTCTTGTATTCCGTTTATCCACCTTTGTCTTGATCGACCTCTTGGTCTGGTGTTCTCCTATCATTTGTTGGTAACTCGTTGTAATAGATTGAGTTCTCTATGTCTTATCACATGCCTGAACCTCTTGGTCTGGTGTTCTCCTATCATTTGTTGGTAACTCGTTGTAATAGATTGAGTTCTGTATGTCTTATCACATGCCTGAACCTCTTGGTCTGGTGTTCTCCTATCGTTTGTTGGTAACTCGTTGTAATAGATTGAGTTCTCTATGTCTTATCACATGCCTGAACCTCTTGGTCTGGTGTTCTCCTATCGTTTGTTGGTAACTCGTTGTAATAGATTGAGTTCTGTATGCCTTATCACATGCCTGAACCTCTTGTTCTGGTGTTCTCCTATCGTTTGTTGGTAACTCGTTGTAATAGATTGAGTTCTGTATGTCTTATCACATGCCTGAACCTCTTGTTCTGGTGTTCTCCTATCGTTTGTTGGTAACTCGTTGTAATAGATTGAGTTCTGTATGTTTTATCACATGCCTGAACCTCTTGTTCTGGTGTTCTCCTATCGTTTGTTGGTAACTCGTTGTAATAGATTGAGTTCTGTATGCCTTATCACATGCCTGAACTATTCAATAGCTGCTTCCGTTCCTAGTCTTTTTCCTAACTCTTCATTGCTGATCATATCTCTCAAGCCGTTTCCTGCCATGTGCCTGACACACTTAATATGTGTGGTGGTTATTTTTCTCATATTTCTTGAGTCTCTACCCTCCTTCCCTTCCCCCCCCCCCCCACAAGCCACACATTTGTTGGCGACCCAACCTAAAACACAGACCACACACTACCTGACCCCGACCTTAACCTTCGCAAGACAAGTTTAGAAACCAAATAAATGTTTTGTAAATGTAATTCCATTCTAAATGTAATAATAACTAAAAGAAACAAAGTTATGAATATCTCTCGCGGGCCGTTTGAAACAGCCTAACTGCCACTGCTGGCGGGCGAGCCAGCGATTGCACACGGCCATGAATTGAGCAGTACACCTGTAGACTTCATCAATTCTAGTCTATGAAAGCCCACACGGTCATGAATTTAAAATAATTGTCGAGCAAACTGAGGTCAATAGCCCTTGAGAAATATTTCATGGCTGAGTTTGTTCTCTACCTGCCGCAGCAAAAACATAAACAGGAGCTGCAATAAAAGAGGAGAGCTGTAACGCGTGCCAGGACGTGAACTGTGGACCTGAATCACGGATTACGCAGTCGATGATGTCAATGGAGAACGCTATCTGGGAAAGCTCATGCACTCACTCATTCTTCCACCAATCGAAAAATAATAACCGTCTAAGTAATTATAACAGTAATGGTAGTAACAGTAATGGTAGTAACAGTAATGGTAGTAACAGGAATGGTAGTAACAGTAATGGTAGTAACAGTAATGGTAGTAACAGTAATGGTAGTAACAGTAATGGTAGTAACAGTAATGGTAGTAACAATAATGGAAATAACAGTAATGGCAGTAACTGTAATGGCAGTAACAGTAATGGTAATAACAGTAATGGTAGTAACAGTAATGGTAGTAACAGGAATGGTAGTAACAGTAATGGAAGTAACAGTAATGGTTGTAACAGTAATGGTAGTAACAGTAATGGTTGTAACAGTAAAGGTAGTAACAGTAAAGGTAGTAACAGTAATGGTTGTAACAGTAATGGTAGTAACAGTAATGGTAGTAACAGTAAAGGTTGTAACAGTAAAGGCAGTAACAGTAATGGTAGTAACAGTAAAGGTAGTAACAGTAAAGGTAGTAACAGTAATGGTAGTAACAGTAATGGTAGTAACAGTAATGGTAGTAACAGTAAAGGTAGTAACAGTAATGGTTGTAACAGTAATGGTAGTAACAGTAAAGGTAGTAACAGTAATGGTTGTAACAGTAATGGTAGTAACAGTAATGGTTGTAACAGTAATGGTAGTAACAGTAATGGTAGTAACAGTAATGGTTGTAACAGTAATGGTTGTAACAGTAATGGTAGTAACAGTAATGGTTGTAACAGTAATGGTTGTAACAGTAATGGTTGTAACAGTAATGGTTGTAACAGTACAATAATAACGGCATTATGAAGTAATGAAATTATGGGAGATAACTAACAACAAACATGGACACTTAATGTCTAAGCTCAAAAGAAAGCTAGTCACTCCAGAGATGAGATGTCCGCGCTTGGAGTGACCAGTAAAGACAGAATCAGAAATGATATTATAAGAGAAAGAGTCGACATTGAACCAATCCTAAGCTACATACAGAAACAACAAATAAACTGGGTTGCCCATCTAGAAAGAATGTGTGATTCCTTACCATACAAAGCTGATATTAGAAGAGGTGAAGGGAGAATAGCAAGAGGCAGACCCAGAGTAAGATGGACAGAGAACATCAAAGAAACGCTACAACAACATCAACTGGCAACGAGTGAAGCCGCCAAAAGGGAGAGAACCAGAACTTTATATCTCCCTCGACACCCGAACGAGTACAAGAGGAAGGGAAGAAAGTAAGAAAGAATGAAAGAACAAAAGAATGAAAGAACAAAAGAACGAATAACAACAAAACGAGCATTGAATAGACGTTACGAGAACACCAGACCCAGGGGCTGACTACGACAAACGATGGATTGATGGAATATAAGAAACACTAGGAAACAAAACAGCTGTAGAGGCAAAGAGAGGAGCAAAAGACCAGAAAAGTAATCTCCCCCTCGACTCTGAAGGGTAGATGTGGAAGGAAAGAGGAAGAAGAAGAAGAGGAAGAAGAGGAAGAAAAACTAACAATATACAAACGTTGAAGCCAACATACAACTAGGCTATGTAGAAGTCTCCCAATCAATGAAAGTTACACAGAACAGCAGCAGGCTACACAGTCAGAACATCAGCAGGCTACACAGTCAGAACAGCAGCAGGTTACACAGTCAGAACAGCAGCAGGTTACACAGAACATCCCGAAGATAGAACATCAGTAAGTCAATGACGTGTACAGCTTCCCCCCAATGGACCACAAATGTGAGTTAGCCAACCCATCAGACACAGGAGATCAACGGGCTTTTATTTGCAGACAATCAGGCACTAATACATGGAACAATATAGAAGACATACAAGAACACTTAAATAGACTCAACAGCAATGGCACAGCATTACAACATGAAAATCAACATCAACAAAACAGAAGTTATTAATGTCACAAAAAGAGAAACAGAACATCAACATAACTATAGACGGCAGACAACTAAAACAAGTAGATGAATTCAAATACATAGGAAGTCTAATGACAAACGACAATTCACAAACAGCAGAGATAGAATCAAGATGCAACAAAGCTTGTCAAATCATTGGACAGCTATCATCACTATTGTCCAACAAGGAAATAACTCTGGAGGCAAAACGGGCACTCTACAATACAATCTTCATCCCAACATTGTGCTACCAATGCCAGACCTGGACCCTAGATGCAAGAATAGTAAGAAAAATAACCTCTACTGAGATGAAATGTGTTAGACGAATGGCAGGAAACAGTCTGAGATATAAGATCAGAAATGAAGAACTAAGAAAAAAGCTAGGAATAATTCTCGCCATACAGAACATAAAGAAACAACAGATAAAACGGTTGGGCCACGTGATCAACTATGATGGTCATATAGACAAGAACAGTCAACTATGATGGTTGTCTAGACAAGAACATTCAACTATGATGGTTGTCTCGGCAAGAACAGTCAATTATGATGGTTGTCTAGACAAGAACAGTCAACTATGATGGTTGTCTCGGCACGAACAGTCAACTATGATGGTTGTCTAGACAAGAACAGTCAACTATGATGGTTGTCTAGACAAGAACATTCGACTATAATGGTCCTATAGACAAGAACAGTCAACTATGATGGTTGTCTAGACAAGAACAGTCAACTATGATGGCTGTCTAGACAAGAACATTCAACTATAATGGTCCTATAGACAAGAACAGTCAACTATATTGGTTGTCTAGACAAGAACAGTCAACTATGATGGTTGTCTAGACAAGAACAGTCAGCTATGATAATCCTATAGACAAGAACAGTCAACTATGATGTTCTTATAGACAAGAACAGTCAACTATGATGGTTGTCTAGACAAGAAAAGTCAACTGTGATGGTTGTCTAGACAAGAACAGTCAACTATGATGGTCCTATAGACAAGAACAGTCAACTATGATGGTTTTCTCGACAAGAACAGTCAACTATGATTGCTCTATAAACAAGAACAGTCAACTATGATGGCCCCATAGACAAGAACAGTCAACTATGATGGCTCTATAAACAAGAACAGTCAACTAAAATGGCTCTATAAACAAGAACAGTCAACTATTATGGCTCTATAAACAAGAACAGTCAACTATGATGGCTATATCAACAAGAACAGTCAACTATGATGGCTCTATCAACAAGAACAGTCAACTATGATGGCTATATAAACAAGAACAGTCAACTATGATGGCTCTATAAACAAGAACAGTCAACTATAATGGCTCTATAAACAAGAACAGTCAACTATGATGGCTCTATAAACAAGAACAGTCAACTATGATGGCTCTATCAACAAGAACAGTCAACTATGATGGCTATATAAACAAGAACAGTCAACTATAATGGCTCTATAAACAAGAACAGTCAACTATGATGGCTCTATAAACAAGAACAGTCAACTATGATGGCTCTATAAACAAGAACAGTCAACTATGATGGCTCTATAAACAAGAACAGTCAACTATGATGGCTCTATAAACAAGAACAGTCAACTATGATGTCTATATAAACAAGAACAGTCAACTATGATGGCTCTATCAACAAGAACAGTCAACTATGATGGCTCTATCAACAAGAACAGTCAACTATGATGGCTATATAAACAAGAACAGTCAACTATGATGGCTCTATAAACAAGAACAGTCAACTATAATGGCTCTATCAACAAGAACAGTCAACTATGATGGCTCTATAAACAAGAACAGTCAACTATGATGGCTCTATCAACAAGAACAGTCAACTATGATGGCTCTATCAACAAGAACAGTCAACTATGATGTCTCTATAAACAAGAACAGTCAACTATGATGGCTCTATCAACAAGAACAGTCAACTATGATGGCTATATAAACAAGAACAGTCAACTATAATGGCTCTATCAACAAGAACAGTCAACAATGATGGCTCTATCAACAAGAACAGTCAACTATGATTGCTATATAAACAAGAACAGTCAACTATGATGGCTCTATAAACAAGAACAGTCAACTATAATGGCTCTATCAACAAGAACAGTCAACTGTGATGGCTCTATAAACAAGAACAGTCAACTATGATGGCTCTATCAACAAGAACAGTCAACTATGATGGCTCTATCAACAAGAACAGTCAACTATGATGGCTCTATCAACAAGAACAGTCAACTATAATGGCTCTATCAACAAGAACAGACAACTATGATGGCTCTATAAACAAGAACAGGTCCTCATGTACACAATTATAGACTATCCGCCTCCATCTTTCATCCTACTCGTGCCACGGACGACCGCTACAGAATGGTAATTTCTTCAAAATAGCGTCCACCGTGTGAACTCATTATGCCCCCATTGGCCAGACGTAATGCCTCCACTACAGGTGCCTCTAAACAATCCTCTCAACTCTCAGTCATAGTTTCATTAAAAAAATCCTCGACCTCAAAGTGATTACCCGGAGAATGTCGATGACGGCGTGTCGGGAGTTCGGACAGTTTAATGTTGACAATCTGACCTGGGATGAGAGCATTATCGGGGTCTGAAGATTCAAACAAAGACATGCAGAAACAAGGAGTCAATGAGAACGACTCCAAGATTGCGTATCTTGTATTTAGGGTCGTCTTTAGTGTGATCGTAAAATGTCCATTTGTAGGCGAGTGTCTCTCTCTCTCGTCATCATACACAGCCATCTTGGGACGACCTCGGCCGCGGTAGATGTGGACAACTTCCGGTTCATCGTTAAGTGACAGTATGACTTTGATTGGTTCTGAGTCCTTCCCCACAGCTCCTTGGGGGAGCATTGTCATCATCATCATGTGCAGGGAACTGTCAACAACAGCAGCCTAGTTCTGTATTTTAACATTGTATAGTCACATCGCTAAAAAGACCCATGAGGAAGTTCTCAAAGAGGCCAACACAAAAAGGGAGCTCTTAAAAAACATCAGAAAGAAGCAGTCAACATTTTTCGGGCACATCATGAGAAGAGGAAAGTTAGGAATACTTGGTTACAACTGGCAAAATAGAAGGAAAGTGAGATCGCGGACGACAAAGAGAGAAAATACTGGATAGCTTGGTGTCATGGCATGGAAAACAGTCAACAACAGAACTGATACGATGCACTGTAGATAGAAGATTGTGGAGGGACATGATCACCTACGCCAACCGGTATGGCACATGATGATGATGAAAGTCACATTAAAAGATGGACAAGTCAGCCTATGACAATATGCACCATCAAAGACAAAGTGGAATGGCGCTCCATGGTAGCCAACCTTCGATGCGGAGACGGCACTCAAGGATAAGGATAAAGTCACAGTCGTGTGCATGATTGTGTACTGTAGGTACAATGTGTACTGTAGGTACACTGTGTACTGTAGGCACAATGTGTACTGTAGGTACAATGTGCACTGTAGGTACAATGTGTACTGTAGGCACAAGGTGCAATGTAGGTACAATATGTACTGTAGGTAGAATGTGTACTGTAGGTACAATATGTACTGTAGGTAGAATATGTACTGTAGGTACAATATGTACTGTAGGTACAATATGTACTGTAGGTAGAATGTGTACTGTAGGTACAATATGTTCTGTAGGTACAATGTGTACTGTAGATACAATGTGTACTGTGGGTACAATGTGTACTGTAGGTACAATGTGTACTGTAGGTACAATGTGTACTGTAGGTAGAATATGTACTGTAGGTACAATATGTACTGTAGGTACAATGTGTACTGTAGGTACAATGTGTACTGTAGGTAGAATATGTACTGTAGGTACAATGTGTACTGTAGGCACAATGTGTACAGTAGGTACAATGTGTACTGTAGGCATAATGTGTACTGTAGGTAGAATGTGTACTGTTGTTACAATGTGTACAGTAGGTACAATGTGTACTGTAGGCATAATGTGTACTTTAGGAAGAATGTGTACTGTAGTTACAATGTGTACTGTAGTCACAATGTGTACAGTAGGTACAATGTGTACTGTAGGTACAATGTGTACTGTAGGCACAATGTGTACTGTAGGTACAATGTGTACTGTAGGTACAATGTGTACTGTAGGTACAATGTGTACTGTAGGCACAATGTGAACTGTAGGTACAATGTGTACTGTAGGCACAATGTGTACTGTAGGCACAATGTGTACTGTAGGCACAATGTGTACTGTAGGCACAATGTGTACTGTAGGCACAATGTGTACGGTAGGCACAATGTGTACTGCAGGTACAATGTGTACTGTAGGTACAATGTGTACTGTAGGCACAATGTGTACTGTAGGCACAATGTGTACTGTAGGCACAATGTGTACTGTAGGCACAATGTGTACGGTAGGCACAATGTGTACTGCAGGTACAATGTGTACTGTAGGTACAATGTGTACTGTAGGCACAATGTGTACTGTAGGCACAATGTGTACTGTAGGCACAATGTGTACTGTAGGCACAATGTGTACTGTAGGTACAATGATTTGATGGCAGTCGTCGTCGTCATGCGATCTATGGAGAACGACGTCACGCTCCTAATGTCTAACATGAATGTATTGCGTTGTCTATGTTGATATCTGTGTTGATATCTGTGTTGATATATGTGTTGATATCTGTGTCCAGATGTTGATATCTGTGTTGATATCTGTGTTGATGTCTGTGTTGATATATGTGTTGATATCAGTGTTGATATATGTGTTGATCTCTGTGTTGATCTCTGTGTTGATATATGTGTTGATCTCTGTGTTGATATATGTGTTGATCTCTGTGTTGATCTCTGTGTTGATATATGTGTTGATATCTGTGTTGATGTCTATGTTGATATCTATGTTGATATCTGTGTTGATATCTTTGTTGATCTCTGTGTTGATATCTGTGTTGATATCTGTGTTGATATCTATGTTGATATATGTGTTGATCTCTGTGTTGATATATGTGTTGATATCAGTGTTGATATCTGTGTTGATATATGTGTTGATCTCTGTGTTGATATATGTGTTGATCTCTGTGTTGATCTCTGTTTTGATATATGTGTTGATATCTGTGTTGATGTCTATGTTGATATCTATGTTGATATCTGTGTTGATATCTGTGTTGATATCTTTGTTGATCTCTGTGTTGATATCTGTGTTGATATCTGTGTTGATATCTATGTTGATATCTGTGTTGATATCTGTGTTGATATCTGTGTTGATATCTGTGTTGATGTCTGTGTTGATGTCTGTGTTGATATCTGTGTTGATGTCTGTGTTGATATCTATATTGATATCTGTGTTGATGTCTGTGTTGATATCTATGTTGATGTCTGTGTTGATGTCTGTGTTGATATCTATGTTGATGTCTGTGTTGATGTCTGTGTTGATAGCTATGTTGATATCTGTGTTGATATCTATGTTGATATCTGTGTTGATATCTGTGTTGATATCTGTGTTGATGTCTGTGTTGATATCTATGTTGATATCTGTGTTGATATCTGTGTTGATATCTTTGTTGATCTCTGTGTTGATATCTGTGTTGATATCTGTGTTGATATCTGTGTTGATATCTGTGTTGATGTTTGTTTTGATGTCTGTGTTGATATATGTGTTGTTGTTTGTGTTGATATCTGTGTTGATATCTGTGTTGATGTCTGTGTTGATGTCTGTGTTGATGTCTGTGTTGATATCTGTGTTGATGTCTGTGTTGATGTCTCTGTTGATGTCTGTGTTGATGTCTGTATTGATATCTGTGTTGATGTCTGTGTTGATGTCTGTGTTGATGTCTGTGTTGATGTCTGTGTTGATGTCTGTGTTGATGTCTGTGTTGATATCTGTGTTGATGTCTGTGTTGATATCTGTGTTGATGTCTGTGTTGATGTCTGTGTTGATATCTGTGTTGATGTCTGTGTTGATGTCTGTGTTGATGTCTGTGTTGATGTCTGTATTGATATCTGTGTTGATGTCTGTGTTGATGTCTGTGTTGATATCTGTGTTGATGTCTGTGTTGATGTCTGTGTTGATATCTGTGTTGATGTCTGTGTTGATATCTGTGTTGATATCTGTGTTGATGTCTGTGTTGATATCTGTGTTGATATCTGTGTTGATGTCTGTGTTGATATCTGTGTTGATGTCTGTGTTGATGTCTGTGTTGATGTCTGTGTTGATGTCTGTGTTGATATCTGTGTTGATATCTGTGTTGATGTCTGTGTTGATATCTGTGTTGATGTCTGTGTTGATGTCTGTGTTGATATCTGTGTTGATGTCTGTGTTGATGTCTGTGTTGATGTCTGTGTTGATGTCTGTGTTGATATCTGTGTTGATGTCTGTCTCTGTGGATCCTTCTGTCACATTTCATCTCAGGAAAGTAAGCAATCTAAATGTTCCGCGTCTAAACAAAGTGGGACAATAGAATGTTCTATTCTGTTCTGTTCTGTTATATTCTGTTCTGTTCTATTCTAATATGTTCTGTTCTGTTCTATTCTATTCTGTTCTGTTCTGTTATATTCTGTTCTGTTCTAGTCTATTATGTTCTATTCTATTCTATTCTGTTCTGTTCTGTTCTATTCTATTCTGTTCTGTTCTGTTCTATTCTATTCGGTTCTGTTCTGTTCTGTTCTATTCTATTATGTTCTGTTCTGTTCTGTTCTGTTCTATTCTGTTCTGTTCTGTTTTGTTCTATTCTGTTCTATTTTGTTCTATTCTGTTCTGTTTTATTCTATTCTGTTCTGTACTATTCTATTATGTTCTGTTCTGTTCTATTATATTATGTTATGTTCTGTTCCGTTCTTTTCTGTTCTATTCTATTCTGTTCTGTTCTATTATGTTCTGTGCTGTTCTATTCTTTTTGTTCTATTCTATTCTATTCTTTTCGTGTCACCTCATCTCTACAAGCGTTGATGCTAATTTCAACTGTCCTTGGATTCCATCTGAGAAGCTGATGTGGGAATAGTTTTACTGACTCTGACACCAGACGTCACCTGTGAGTCACTGACTCTGACACCAGACGTCACCTGTGAGTCACTGACACTGACACCAGACGTCACCTGTGAGTCACTGACTCTGACACCAGACGTCACCTGTGAGTCACTGACTCTGACACTGACACCAGACGTCACCTGTGAGTCACTGACACTGACACTGACACCAGACGTCACCTGTGAGTCACTGACACTGACACTGACACCAGACGTCACCTGTGAGTCACTGACACTGACACTGACACCAGACGTCACCTGTGAGTCACTGACACTGACACTGACACCAGACGTCACCTGTGAGTCACTGACACTGACACCAGACGTCACCTGTGAGTCACTGACACTTACACCAGACGTCACCTGTGAGTCACTGACACTGACACCAGACGTCACCTGTGAGTCACTGACACTGACACTACACGTCACCTGTGAGTCACTGACACTGACACCAGACGTCACCTGTGAGTCACTGACACTTACACCAGACGTCACCTGTGAGTCACTGACACTTACACCAGACGTTACCTGTGAGTCACTGACACTTACACCAGACGTCACCTGTGAGTCACTGACACTTACACCAGACGTCACCTGTGAGTCACTGACACTTACACCAGACGTCACCTGTGAGTCACTGACACTTACACCAGACGTCACCTGTGAGTCACTGACACTTACACCAGACGTCACCTGTGAGTCAATGACTCTGACACCAGACGTCACCTGTGAGTCACTGACACTTACACCAGACGTCACCTGTGAGTCACTGACTCTGACACCAGACGTCACCTGTGAGTCAATGACTCTGACACCAGACGTCACCTGTGAGTCACTGACACTTACACCAGACGTCACCTGTGAGTCACTGACTCTGACACCAGACGTCACCTGTGAGTCACTGACCATTTTCAGCATCAATCTACGCACAACGTCTTCGGTTGACCTGCATCCGTAGAACACAATAGTTGAGTTACTAACTTCTGAACGTCATATCCGGTCAACTGTTATCTCATTGTTTATGATAACACCTCTACAGACGGTCGCCATATCTGTGAAAATTATCCTATCAACTTGTTATCACACTCCCCCATGAAGCCAGATTCGCAAAGTTTGCCTCATCGTTGAGCGATCCTCTTTGTAGACTGCCAGAATCTCTAGGGGCAACCAGTTTGTGTTTGAAGTCGACGCGTGAGTTGTCCGTGGCGATATATTTAGTTATCATGTCAATAACACGAACCAGCCTGCCACATATCTGTGATTTGTCCATTCTGAATGGCCGATTTTGATGAGCACATGTCTTGCACGTGTTAAAATTCTGTCCGAGTCGATGGCGAGGGAACTTTGCCGATCTGAGAGTCTGTTTTCATACGAGAATGATGCCTTGTGCTTATGTTTGCGAACCTCAAATGGGTGGCTCTTGTCCAGGCGATAAGGAGCGTGTTAAGTCGAGTCGGGCAGCGGCCTGGCATCTGTTGTCCAATAGACTTGTTCCTCGAGCTTTTGTGACCTGACTAAGAATGGTTAACTCTAGGATTATAAGCCATTGTCTCTGGCGTCGCCGGATTTCATGTTGTCATTGTAAACAGGGTCTGCAAGAGTTAACAAACTTGAAAGTTTTGGTAGAAAGCAGAGCCCCGTTCAACTCATTCATGTTTGCCTCGACTGATTATTCATCTACATATTACATTACAATGTCTCTATATATTACATTTCACTGTTTCTATATATTACATTACACTGTCTCTATATATTATATTACACTGTCTATGTATATTATATTGCACTGTCTATATATTACATTACATTGCCTATATATATTACATTACACTGTCGATGTATATTATATTATACTGTCTGTATATTATATTACACTGTCTCTTTATATATTATTTTACACTGTCTCTATATATTGATGTACAAAAGAGGTAAGATGCAGAATGACTCAGGCAAAAGCAGCTTTCCAAAAAATGAGGAAGATACTTAGCAATCCATTTTTGACAATAGAAACAAGAAAAAGAGTTCTTAAATGTTATGTAGAGCCAGTCTTAACATATGGATGCGAATCCATACTAGGGAATACGGTGACTGGTTGTACACTGACATTGAACTATATCACGGCTATACTAGGGAATACGGTGGCTGGTTGTACACTGACATTGAACTATATCACGGCTATACTAGGGAATACGGTGACTGGTTGTACACTGACATTGAACTATATCACGGCTATACTAGGGAATACGGTGACTGGTTGTACACTGACATTGAACTATATCACGGCTATACTAGGGAATACGGTGACTGGTTGTACACTGACATTGAACTATATCACGGCTATACTAGGGAATACGGTGACTGGTTGTACACTGACATTGAACTATATCACGGCTATACTTGGGAATACGGTGACTGGTTGTACACTGACATTGAACTATATCACGGCTATACTAGGGAATACGGTGACTGGTTGTACACTGACATTGAACTATATCACGGCTATACTAGGGAATACGGTGGCTGGTTGTACACTGACATTGAACTATATCACAGCTATACTAGGGAATAGAGTGACTGGTTGTACACTGACATTGAACTATATCACGGCTATACTAGGGAATACGGTGGCTGGTTGTACACTGACATTGAACTATATCACAGCTATACTAGGGAATACGGTGGCTGGTTGTACACTGACATTGAACTATATCACAGCTATACTAGGGAATACGGTGGCTGGTTGTACACTGACATTGAACTATATCACGGCTATACTAGGGAATACGGTGGCTGGTTGTACACTGACATTGAACTATATCACGGCTATACTAGGGAATACGGTGACTGGTTGTACACTGACATTGAACTATATCACAGCTATACTAGGGAATACAGTGACTGGTTGTACACTGACATTGAACTATATCACAGCTATACTAGGGAATACGGTGACTGGTTGTACACTGACATTGAACTATATCACAGCTATACTAGGGAATACGGTGACTGGTTGTACACTGACATTGAACTCATTGAGCTGGAATGTGATTGTGTTATGTATTTTCATCAAATATGACAGGGGTCGGGGCCTCCACTGAACATCCGCCGCTGGTCTGAACGGGCCCACAATTTACTAAAAATCCACACCACCCTCCCCCTCTCCCCAATTCTATTCCCCCCCCCCCACCCCCGCCAAAAAGAAATAATTTTTGTTCCCGAAGTGTGCACAGGTAGTCATATATCACTTGTCACTGCTCGGTGACGACGCCATGATTGACGTAACCTACTATCTGTAGGGGTGAAGTCTATACACTTGTACCATGCTATTCCCTGCCCCACAAACTCTGTAGACACTTTTACTTCTTTGTGAACTGACGTGAGGAGACGAACCCACAGTCTCTTGTACTGGACGGCCCGACAGCTTCGCGCTGTGCTCTAGCCTACGTCATCCAGACCATATTTTAAAAAGTATAACTTTGAAGCGAAAATAAATTGGGAAGGTAATTTCCGGGTCCTTGTTGCTACGGATCGGTCTCTTATTTCGTGAATTCCTCGTGGACAGTTTGATGATCTCTGGGTAGACTGAAGGCAGCAGGTTCCGGTACCTGACATCCTCACACACAAGAAAGTGATGATCTCTGGGTAGACTGAAGGCAGCAGGTTCCGGTACCTGACATCCTCACACACAAGAAAGTGATGATCTCTGGGTAGACTGAAGGCAGCAGGTTCCGGTACCCGACATCCTCACACACAAGAAAGTGATGATCTCTGGGTAGACTGAAGGCAGCAGGTTCCGGGACCCGACATCCTCACACACAAGAAAGTGATGATCTCTGGGTAGACTGAAGGCAGCAGGTTCCGGGACCCGACATCCTCACACACAAGAAAGTGATGATCTCTGGGTAGACTGAAGGCAGCAGGTTCCGGGACCCGACATCCTCACACACAAGAAAGTGATGATCTCTGGGTAGACTGAAGGCAGCAGGTTCCGGGACCCGACATCCTCACACACAAGAAAGTGATGATCTCTGGGTAGACTGAAGGCAGCAGGTTCCGGGACCCGACATCCTCACACACAAGAAAGTGATGATCTCTGGGTAGACTGAAGGCAGCAGGTTCCGGGACCCGACATCCTCACACACAAGAAAGTGATGATCTCTGGGTAGACTGAAGGCAGCAGGTTCCGGGACCCGACATCCTCACACACAAGAAAGTGATGATCTCTGGGTAGACTGAAGGCAGCAGGTTCCGAAAGTGATGATCTCTGGGTACAGCAGGTTCCTCCTCACACACAAGAAAGTGATGATCTCTGGGTAGACTGAAGGCAGCAGGTTCCGGGACCCGACATCCTCACACACAAGAAAGTGATGATCTCTGGGTAGACTGAAGGCAGCAGGTTCCGGGACCCGACATCCTCACACACAAGAAAGTGATGATCTCTGGGTAGACTGAAGGCAGCAGGTTCCGGGACCCGACATCCTCACACACAAGAAAGTGATGATCTCTGGGTAGACTGAAGGCAGTAGGTTCCGGGACCCGACATCCTCACACACAAGAAAGTGATGATCTCTGGGTAGACTGAAGGCAGTAGGTTCCGGGACCCGACATCCTCACACACAAGAAAGTGATGATCTCTGGGTAGACTGAAGGCAGTAGGTTCCGGGACCCGACATCCTCACACACAAGAAAGTGATGATCTCTGGGTAGACTGAAGGCAGTAGGTTCCGGGACCCGACATCCTCACACACAAGAAAGTGATGATCTCTGGGTAGACTGAAGGCAGCAGGTTCCGGGACCCGACATCCTCACACACAAGAAAGTGATGATCTCTGGGTAGACTGAAGGCAGCAGGTTCGGGACCCGACATCCTCACACACAAGAAAGTGATGATCAGCCATCAGGCATTATTTGTCGTCTGGGCGTCCATTCTTCCTTGTATCAACAATGACATAACAAAGACAAGATTTGATTCTAATTAGCAGAGCCTGGGGCAGGCCAAACATTGTCACCAGACCTTGAATAATATGACACAATCCCACAGTCTCCGTCAACGCTGGGCAGACCTCCTCCTCCTCGTTTTGTCATCTCTTCAACCACAACGTTGTTGCTAATTTATTCTTTGTGACTGATCAATTCCATTCCGAGGACGGGACGAGGGGAAAAACTCTTCGTGTCTTGTTACTTAAAAAAAAAATTAACACAAAACTCCCCTAGTTTTGGAGTATTTGCACCCCTGTCGGCATTAAAACAATAACGAGACACTCTATTCAGCGGGCCACCTGCAAGACTCCAACGGGTACGCGCGCATACAGCGAGCCCACTTTTAATTTGGATGTGGAGGAATAAGATCTGAAGATTTTTTTTCTTTTTCCTTTTTTTTATGCCGAAGACGTGGAAAATTTTAAACGAAACAAGACACACAAGTGCTCTCGACTGCCGCTCGTAATGAGGCTATCCGTGTCGATTGAAGATCTCGACCAGTTCTGTCTTTGTCTGTGAGTTCTTCATTTTCTTGCCATCCATCATCGCATAAGAAGTGAAGACTAGCCCTCTGCCCCCCCCCCTCCCCTCAGGGGAGTCATCATTCATTCAAAACCTTTCCTCCCCCCCCCCCCCTCTCTCTCTTTAACTATTTCTTCATCCCCTCAATTGTCCCGAATCGTTTTCTCAACCTGATACTGTTCTTTCAAGGCTCCTCTAGCAGTTGTCCTTTCACGTCAACTTCGCCTGCATCGATGTCATTGTTACCTCTCCCCCAGAATCTCTACAGCCCATACCCTCCCTGGAAAACTGGTAGAACTTAAGAGAACAATATCTGGACGGGTCAGCCGCTTGTCTTATGACATGTCACAAATTTAATAGCGGTGATTCCTGCTGTGACGCCGTCATTATCTGACGCCGCCTGTTACTGGAAACAAAAGGGTGACAGTTGACGCTGAGATTGTCATAGGGGACAAGTGATGGCGGTCTACTGACTTAACGAAGTCAACCGCCACGGGGAGCTCACTCTCACTAGAATGTGAAGTTGACTCTTTTGACGGGAAGTTAGAAATAATTTCTGATATCAATAGCTTCGCTATCATCACTATCATCGCCACCATCACTATCATCGGAACCATCGTTATCATCGCAACAGTCGCTACCATCACTGTCATCGCAACAATCGCTATCAGCGCAACAATCGCTATCATCGCAACCATCACTATCATCGGAACCATCACTATCATCGCAACCATCACTATCATCGAAACCATCACTATCATCGCAACCATCACTATCATCGCAACCATCACTATCATCGAAACCATCACTATCATCGAAACCATCACTATCATCGAAACCATCACTATCATCGCAACCATCACTATCATCGAAACCATCACTATCATCGCAACCATCACTATCATCGAAACCATCACTATCATCGCAACCATCACTATCATCGCAACCATCACTATCATCGCAACCACATCATTATCATCGCTGCCATCACTATCATCGCTAACATCACTATCATCGCTGCCATCACTATCATCGCTGCCATCACTATCATCGCTGCCATCACTATCATCGCTGCCATCACTATCATCTCAACCATCACTATCATCGCTGCCATCACTATCATCGCTGCCATCACTATCATCGTTGCCATCACTATCATCGCTGCCATCACTATCATCGCTGCCATCATTATCATCGCTACCATCATTATCATCGCTACCATCACTATCATCGCTGCCATCATTATCATCGCTGCCATCACTATCATCGCTGCCATCACTATCATCGCTGCCATCACTATCATCGCTACCATCACTATCATCGCTACCATCACTATCATCGCTGCCATCATTATCATCGCTGCCATCACTATCATCGCTGCCATCACTATCATCGCTGCCATCACTATCATGGCTGCTTGTCTTGTATGGAGGACCAATCTTATTGTTTCGTTATGTCCATGTTGTACTGTCTCAGTCATTGATGGGAGACAAGTGATGGCGGTCTACTGACTTAACGAAGTCAACCGCCACGGGGAGCTCACTCTCACTAGAATGTGAAGTTGACTCTTTTGACGGGAAGTTAGAAATAATTTCTGATATCAATAGCTTCGCTATCATCACTATCATCGCCACCATCACTATCATCGGAACCATCGTTATCATCGCAACAGTCGCTACCATCACTGTCATCGCAACAATCGCTATCAGCGCAACAATCGCTATCATCGCAACCATCACTATCATCGCAACCATCACTATCATCGCAACCATCACTATCATCGAAACCATCACTATCATCGCAACCATCACTGTCATCGCAACCATCACTATCATCGAAACCATCACTATAATCGAAACCATCACTATCATCGCAACCATCACTATCATCGCAACCATCACTATCATCGAAACCATCACTATCATCGAAACCATCACTATCATCGCAAACATCAATATCATCGAAACCATCACTATCATCGCAACCATCACTATCATCGAAACCATCACTATCATCGAAACCATCACTATCATCGCAAACATCACTATCATCGAAACCATCACTATCATCGCAACCATCACTATCATCGCAACCATCACTATCATCGCAACCATCGCAACCATCATTATCATCGCTGCCATCACTATCATCGCTAACATCACTATCATCGCTGCCATCACTATCATCGCTGCCATCACTATCATCGCTGCCATCACTATCATCGCTGCCATCAGTATCATCGCTACCATCACTATCATCGCAACCATCACTATCATCGCTACCATCACTATCATCGCTACCATCACTATCATCGCTGCCATCACTTTCATCGCTGCCATCACTATCATCTCAACCATCACTATCATCGCTGCTATCACTATCATCGCTGCCATCACTATCATCGTTGCCATCACTATCATCGCTGCCATCACTATCATCGCTGCCATCATTATCATCGCTACCATCATTATCATCGCTACCATCACTATCATCGCTGCCATCATTATCATCGCTACCATCACTATCATCGCTGCCATCACTATCATCGCTGCTTGTCTTGTATGGAGGACCAATCTTATTGTTTCGTTATGTCCATGTTCTGTACGGGTCAGTGTAAGCGTTCATCGTGGACATAAATATAAATGGATCATCATCATCATCATCAAGTACCGGGCCTGCTGGCATAGGTGATCATGTCTCTTCACAACTCTCGATCTCGACAGTTATTTATCATTTCTGTTGTTGGCCTTCTGCCAAGCCATTCTCTTAAACTGTCTGGTATCTTTTCTCTTTGCTTCCCTCTATCTCTTCGTCGCTCAATTCTCCCAGTTGTTACAATATATTCCAGTTGTTCTCTTCTCATTACACGGCCACAAAATGATGATTGTTTCTTCCTAACATTGGACATTAGCATAAATAGATACCAGACATCTTTATGTCTGTCGTTTGTGTTTCGTTTTTTTGTCTGTCATTTGTGTCTCTCCTCTAGGTCTGTTATTTGTGTCTGTCATTAATGTAATATACTTATGTGTGTCAGTTGTGTCTCTCCTCTAGGTCTGTTATTTGTGTCTGTCATTAATGTATTATACTTATGTGTGTCGTATGTGTCTGTCATTAATGTATTATACTTATGTGTGTCGTATGTGTCTGTCATTAATGTATTATACTTATGTGTGTCGTATGTGTCTGTCATTAATGTATTATACTTATGTGTGTCGTATGTGTCTGTCATTAATGTATTATACTTATGTGTGTCGTATGTGTCTGTCATTAATGTATTATACTTATGTGTGTCGTATGTGCTTGTTTTTTATGTCAGTAATTTATGTCCGTCATTTGTATCTGTCTTTTATGTATGTCAATTGTACTTTCTTATTTGCGTTTGTCATTTCTGTCTGACTTTGTGTCTGTCATTAATCTATGTCTTCTATGTCCGTCATTTCTGTCTGACTTTGTGTCTGTCATTAATCTATGTCTTCTATGTCCGTCATTTCTGTCTGACTTTGTGTCTGTCATTAATCTATGTCTTCTATGTCCGTCATTTCTGTCTGCTAGTTGACTGTCATTTCTGTCTGCTAGTTGACTGTCATTTATGTCTGACTTTGTGTCTGTCATTAATCTATGTCTGCTAGTTGACTGTCATTTCTGTCTGACTTTGTGTCTGTCATTAATCTATGTCTGCTAGTTGACTGTCATTTATGTCTGCTAGTTGACTGTCATTTCTGTCTGCTAGTTTACTGTCATTTATGTCTGCTAGTGGACTGTCATTTATGTCTGCTAGTTGACTGTCATTTATGTCTGCTAGTTTACTGTCATTTATGTCTGCTAGTTTACTGTCATTTATGTCTGCTAGTGGACTGTCATTTATGTCTGCTAGTTGACTGTCATTTATGTCTACTAGTTGACTGTCATTTATGTCTGCTAGTTGACTGTCATTTATGTCTGCTAGTTGACTGTCATTTATGTCTGCTAGTTGACTGTCATTTATGTCTGCTAGGTGACTGTCATTTATGTCTGCTAGTTGACTGTCATTTCTGTCTGCTAGTTGACTGTCATTTATGTCTGCTAGTTGACTGTCATTTATGTCTGCTAGTTGACTGTCATTTATGTCTGCTAGTTGACTGTCATTTCTGTCTGCTAGTTGACTGTCATTTATGTCTGCTAGTTGACTGTCATTTATGTCTGCTAGTTGACTGTCATTTATGTCTGCTAGTTGACTGTCATTTATGTCTGCTAGTTGACTGTCATTTATGTCTGCTAGTTGACTGTCATTTATGTCTGCTAGTTGACTGTCATTTATGTCTGCTAGTTGACTGTCATTTATGTCTGCTAGTTGACTGTCATTTATGTCTGCTAGTTGACTGTCATTTATGTCTGCTAGTTGACTGTCATTTATGTCTGCTAGTTGACTGTCATTTATGTCTGCTAGTTGACTGTCATTTATGTCTGCTAGTTGACTGTCATTTATGTCTGCTAGTTGACTGTCATTTATGTCTGCTAGTTGACTGTCATTTATGTCTGCTAGTTGACTGTCATTTATGTTTGCTAGTTGACTGTCATTTATGTCTGCTAGTTGACTGTCATTTATGTCTGCTAGTTGACTGTCATTTATGTCTGCTAGTTGACTGTCATTTCTGTCTGCTAGTTGACTGTCATTTATGTCTGCTAGTTGACTGTCATTTATGTCTGCTAGTTGACTGTCATTTATGTCTGCTAGTTGACTGTCATTTATGTCTGCTAGTTGACTGTCATTTATGTCTGCTAGTTGACTGTCATTTATGTCTGCTAGTTGACTGTCATTTATGTCTGCTAGTTGACTGTCATTTATGTCTGCTAGTTGACTGTCATTTATGTCTGCTAGTTGACTGTCATTTATGTCTGCTAGTTGACTGTCATTTATGTCTGCTAGTTGACTGTCATTTATGTCTGCTAGTTGACTGTCATTTATGTCTGTCGTTTGTGTATCTCAGTTGTGTCGATCATGAACCATGTAAATGAAATGTTATTGTAAGGTTTTAGACATCTCTTACTTTGATCGTATCACAAATGTTATTGTAAGGTTTTGGACATCTCTTACTTTGATCGTATCACAAATGTTATTGTAAGGTTTTGGACATCTCTTACTTAGATCGTATCACAAATGTTATTGTAAGGTTTTAGACATCTCTTACTTAGATCGTATCACAAATGTTATTGTAAGGTTTTAGACATCTCTTACTTAGATCGTATCACAAATGTTATCACAGTTATTTGTAAGGTTTTGGACATCTCTTACTTAGATCATATCACAAATGTTATTGTAAGGTTTTAGACATCTCTTACTTAGATCGTATCACAAATGTTATTGTAAGGTTTTAGACATCTCTTACTTAGATCGTATCACAAATGTTATTGTAAGGTTTTGGACATCTCTTACTTAGATCGTATCACAAATGTTATCGTAAGGTTTTGGACATCTCTTACTTAGATCGTATCACAAATGTTATCGTAAGGTTTTGGACATCTCTTATATAGATCGTATCACAAATGAAACAAATAAAAATGAAAACTAAGAGAAAGCTGGTCACTACATAGATGAGATGTTGAAGATAAATGCTGGGAGTGATCATAAGAGACTGAATTAACAATTATGCCATCTGAGAGAGAGAGAGAGAGAGAGAGAGAGAGAGAGAGAGAGAGAGAGAGAGAGAGAGAATGGGCAGTGATCCAAAACTAGACTAAACACAGAAACAACTTGTATATTTTACAATTCATATTTGTTTGCTTGTCTTGTTTATTTTGATAACTCGTTGTTGTGGTCCATCTTTAGTTGTGTGTTTTGAAAGAATTCATGAATAGTCATTAGTTGATAGTCGTTTGTCGCTAGTCTTTAGTCGTTTGTCGCTTGTCGCTAGTCGTTATTCGCTTGTCGTTAGTCACTTGTTGCTATCGTTATTCGCTTGTCGTTAGTCGCCAGGAGGTTTCCCCTCCACGATTACTTTTAGTAGTTTGTTGTGTCTTTTAACATGGCCCAAAATCGCATTTGTCTAGTTTGAATTGTGTTTAGTAGTTCTCTTTCCATTTTTAGTTGTTTTAAGACTTCATCGTTTGTTTTGTTCCATCCAATTCTACTTATTCTTCTATATATCCACATTTCAAAGGCTTCAATTTTCTTTTCTTTTTTTTTGGTCTAATGTCCATGTTTCTGCACCATATAGGAATGTTGAGAAGATATAACAATTTGCTATTTTAGTTTTAGCCCTGGTGTTATTTGTTTTGATGTTAGTATGTTCTTCATGACATTAAAATTACTTTTTGCCATTCCTATTCTTTTGTTTATTTCAGTTGTACATTTTCCATCACTGGTTATAGTATGTCCAAGGTAGTTGTAGCTCTGAACTGTCTCCAGGTCTATTCCTTCAATTTTGATATCCACTTGTGGGTTTTGAGTATTTTCTTTGTTTATGATCATAGTTTTAGTCTTTTTGATATTCATATCTAGTCCATATTTGTTGCTTGTCATGTTTATTTCATTAAGTAATTGTTGCAGATCTTTAGGATTTTCTGCTAGTTGTACAGTATCATCAGCATATCTTGGGTTATTGATTATCTTTCCATTAATTTGTAGCCTGGCATCTCTGAGATGTTTTTAAAGATTTACTCAGTGTATAGATTGAACAAGCTTGGTGATAGGATGCATGCTTGTTTTACTCCACTTTTTATATCAATGGGTGTAGAATTCTCTTTGTTATATTTTATTATTGCTGTTTGCTCCCAGTATAGATTACATATTAGTCGTATATCCATGTCAGCTAGATGTATCTCTTTTAGGCATTCTATAAGTTGTTTGTGGTGTACTCTATCAAAAGCTTTGGTGTAGTCTATAAAGCAGGCATATATTGGTTTGTTTACTTCTGTGTACTTTTCGATTAATGTTCTCATGCAGAATATGACTTCTTTTGTCCCGCTATTTTTCCTAAATCCAAATTGTTGCTCATCTAATTCAGTATTGATTTTATTCTGAATCCTTCCTTGTATAACTTTTAGCAAGATTTTTGTAACATGGCTCATTAGGCTTATTGTTCTAAAGTCACTGCATTCAACTGCACCATTCTTTTTAGGCAATGCAATGAAAGTTGATGTTTTTAGTTCATTTGGTATGTATCCTGTGTGGTATATGTCGTTGCATATGTCTGTAATCACTTCAATGCCAAAATCGTCTAGTGCCTGTATCATCTCTATCTATATGCTGTCAGGTCCTGCAGCTTTTCCCTTTTTTATTGTTTTTATAAGAAATAAAATAAGATAAGATATAAAATAATGAAGAAATGCAAAATAAAATAAATAAGAAACAAAATAAAGAAAAAATGTAAAGAAAAAATAGAAATGTAAAGAAATAATTTGGTTATTTGGTTATCCATAACCAAATAACCAAATTATTTCTTTACTATATAAAGAAATAAATAAATAGAAATAAAATGAACTAAATAAGAAATGAAATAAATAATATAAAATAAAAATAAAATAAAAAATAAAATAATAAATTAAAATAATAAAAAATAAAATTAAAAAAAATAAAATAGTAAAATAAAAATAAAATAATGACGAGTGTAGCAAAAATAACAAAGCTCTTTAATTTCAAATAATAAATAATTTGAAATGTTAAATAATTTATTTAAAAAAAAAAAAATTAGGTCCCACCGAGATTTGAACTCGGATCGCTGGATTCAAAGTCCAGAGTGCTAACCATTACACCATGGGACCGCTATACAAAATAGGTGAATTAAAGCATGTTATTCGCGTCCACATTTCACACAATACAGCCCCGCCTACAACAGCGATGGTGTACCGTCCTTGTTGTGCTCCATTCACACTTTCTCTCTGCCTTGTAATCACACTTTCTCTCTCCCTTGTAATCACACTTTCTCTCTCCCTTGTAATCACACTTTCTCTCTCCCTTGTAATCACACTTTCTCTCTCCCTTGTAATCACACTTTCTCTCTCCCTTGTAATCACACTTTCTCTCTGCCTTGTAATCACACTTTACACATATTTGAAGGAATTAGACACTCAATATAGTTAGTTACTTATTTAATAATTCATGATTGTTTCATTGATTGATAAAGATTTGAGACAACTAGTAGTAGATCCACAGCCATGACTGGCCCAGCAGAAGCGAGGTAGCCTTTAAGTGGGTCATAAGGGAGCTTCTGCTCACATCTCGGACGTGAGAGAGACCCCACATCTCGGACGTGAGAGAGACCCCACATCTCGGACGTGAGAGAGACCCCACATCTCGGACGTGAGAGACCCCACATCTCGGACGTGAGAGAGACCCCACATCTCGGACGTGAGAGACCCCACATCTCGGACGTGAGAGAGACCCCACATCTCGGACGTGAGAGAGACCCCACATCTCGGACGTGAGAGAGACCCCACATCTCGGACGTGAGAGAGACCCCACATCTCGGACGTGAGAGAGACCCACATCTCGGACGTGAGAGAGACCCCACATCTCGGACGTGAGAGAGACCCCACATCTCGGACGTCAGAGACCCCACATCTCGGACGTGAGAGAGACCCCACATCTCGGACGTGAGAGAGACCCCACATCTCGGACGTGAGAGACCCCACATCACGGACGTGAGAGACCCCACAACACGAACGTGAAGGACCCTACATCTCGATATAAACATGTCGGTTGTCCTCTTGTCAATGCTTGTATAACAGTTCAACTGTGGTCTTCAGCTGCTGATGGTGAACGCTCCAACATCCCGTTCGCTTACACCGTGGCCACGCCCATTAACAACAACAATTTCCTGTTTGTACGTCTTCTGTTGTCTATTATTGTCTTCTCTTGTTGTCTATTATTGTCTTCTCTTGTTGTCTATTATTGTCTTCTCTTGTTGTCTATTATTGTCTTCTATTGTTGTATATTTTTGTCTTCTATTGTTGTATATTATTGTCTTCTATTGTTGTATATTATTGTCTTCTATTGTTGTATATTTTTGTTGTCTATTATTGTCTTCTATTGTTGTCTATTATTGTCTTCTATTGTTGTCTATTATTGTCTTCTATTGTTGTCTATTATTGTCTTCTATTATTGTCTATTATCGTCTTCTATTGTTGTCTATTATTGTCTTCTATTGTTGTCTATTATCGTCTTCTATTGTTGTCTATTATTGTCTTCTATTGTTGTCTATTGTTGTCTATTATTGTCTTCTATTGTTGTCTATTATTGTCTATTATTTCCTTCTCTTGTTGTCTATTATTGTTTTCTCTTGTTGTCTATTATTGTCTATTATTGCCTTCTTTTGTTGTCTATTATTGTCTTCACTTGTTGTCTATTATTGTTTTCTCTTGTTGTCTATTATTGTCTATTATTGCCTTCTCTTGTTGTCTATTATTGCCTTCTCTTGTTGTCTATTATCGCCTTATCTTGTTGTCTATTATTGCCTTCTCTTGTTGTCTATTATTGTCTTCTCTTGTTGTCTATTATTGTCTTCTCTTGTTGTCTATTATTGTCTATTATTGCCATCTATTGTTGTCTATTATTGCCTTCTCTTGTTGTCTATTATTGCCTTCTCTTGTTGTCTTTTATTGCCTTCTCTTGTTGTCTATTATTGCCTTCTCTTGTTGTCTATTATTGTCTATTATTGTCTATTATTGCCATCTATTGTTGTCTATTATTGCCTTCTCTTGTTGTCTATTATTGTCTATTATTGCCATCTATTGTTGTCAATTATTGTCTCCTCTTGTTGTCTATTATTGTGTATTATTGCCATCTATTGTTGTCTATTATTGCCTTCTCTTGTTGTCTATTATTGCCTTCTCGTGTTGTCTATTATTGCCTTCACTTGTTGTCTATTATTGCCTTCTCTTGTTGTCTATTGTTGTCTATTATTCTCTTCTATTGCTGTCTATTATTGTCTTCTATTGTTGTCTATTATTGTCCGCTATTGCTGTCCATTATTGTCTTCTATTGCTGTCTATTATTGTCTTCTACTGCTATCTATTATTGTCTTCTATTGCTATATATTATTGTCTTCTCTTGTTGTTTATTATTGTCTTCTATTGCTATCTATTATTGTCTTCTATTGCTATCTATTATTGTCTTCTATTACTATCTATTATTGTCTTATATTGCTGTCTATTATTGTCTTCTACTGCTGTCTATTATTGTCTTCTATTGCTATCTATTATTGTCTTCTATTGCTATCTATTATTGTCTTATATTGCTGTCTATTATTGTCTTCTACTGCTATCTATTATTGTCTTCTATTGCTATCTATTATTGTCTTCTCTTGTTGTTTGTTATTGTCTTCTATTGCTATCTATTATTGTCTTCTATTGCTATCTATTATTGTCTTCTATTGCTATCTATTATTGTCTTATATTGCTGTCTATTATTGTCTTCTAATGCTATCTATTATTGTCTTCTATTGTTGTCTATTATTGTCTTCTTTTGTTGTCTATTATTGTCTTCTGTTGTTGTCTATTATTGTCTTCTATTATCGTCTTCTATTGTTGTCTATTATTGTCTTCTATTGTTGTCTATTATCGTCTTCTATTGTTGTCTATTATTGTCTTCTATTGTTGTCTATTGTTGTCTATTATTGTCTTCTATTTTTGTCTATTATTGTCTTCTATTGTTGTCTATTATTGTCTTCTATTATTGTCTATTATTGACTTCTATTGTTGTCTATTATTGTCTTCTATTGTTGTATATTATTGTCTTCTCCTGTTATCTATTATTGTTTTCTATTGTTGTCTATTATTGTCTTCTCTTGTTGTATATTATTGTCTTCTATTGTTGTGTATTATTGTCTTCTATTGTTGTCTATTATTGTCTTCTATTGTTGTCTATTATTGTCTTCTATTGTTGTCTATTATTGTCTTTTATTGTTTTCTATTATTCTCTTCTATTGTTGTCTATTATTGTCTTCTCTTGTTGTCTATTATTGTATTCTATTGTTGTCTATTATTGTCTTCTATTGTTATCTATTATTGTCTTCTCTTGTTGTCTATTATTGTCTTCTTTTGCTGTGTATTATTGTCTTCTATTGCTATCTATTATTGTGAACTATTGCTGTATATTATTGTCTTATATTGCTATCTATTATTGTCTTCTCTTGTTGTCTATTTTTGTCTTGTATTGTTATCTATTATTGTCTTCTATTGTTGTCTTTTGTTGTCTATTATTGTCTTCCCTTGTTGTCTATTATTGTCTTCTATTGTTATCTATTATTGTCTTCTATTGTTATCTATTATTGTCTTCTATTGTTATCTATTGTTGTCTTCTATTGTTATCTATTGTTGTCTTCTATTGTTATCTATTATTGCCTTCTATTGTTATCTATTATTGTCTTCTATTGTTATCTATTATTGTCTTCTTGTCTATTATTGTCTTCTATTGTTATCTATTATTGTCTTCTATTGTTATCTATTATTGTCTTCTATTGTTGTCTATTATTCTCTTCTATTGTCTTCTGTTGTCTATTATTGTCTTCCCTATCTATTATTGTCTTCTATTGTTATCTATTATTGTCTTCTATTGTTATCTATTATTCTATTCTATTGTTGTCTATTATTGTCTTCTATTTTTGTCTATTATTGTCTTCTATTGTTGTCTATTATTGTCTTCTATTATTGTCTATTATTGACTTCTATTGTTGTCTATTATTGTCTTCTATTGTTGTATATTATTGTCTTCTCCTGTTATCTATTATTGTTTTCTATTGTTGTCTATTATTGTCTTCTCTTGTTGTATATTATTGTCTTCTATTGTTGTGTATTATTGTCTTCTATTGTTGTCTATTATTGTCTTCTATTGTTGTCTATTATTGTCTTCTATTGTTGTCTATTATTGTCTTTTATTGTTTTCTATTATTCTCTTCTATTGTTGTCTATTATTGTCTTCTCTTGTTGTCTATTATTGTATTCTATTGTTGTCTATTATTGTCTTCTATTGTTATCTATTATTGTCTTCTCTTGTTGTCTATTATTGTCTTCTTTTGCTGTGTATTATTGTCTTCTATTGCTATCTATTATTGTGAACTATTGCTGTATATTATTGTCTTATATTGCTATCTATTATTGTCTTCTCTTGTTGTCTATTTTTGTCTTGTATTGTTATCTATTATTGTCTTCTATTGTTGTCTTTTGTTGTCTATTATTGTCTTCCCTTGTTGTCTATTATTGTCTTCTATTGTTATCTATTATTGTCTTCTATTGTTATCTATTATTGTCTTCTATTGTTATCTATTGTTGTCTTCTATTGTTATCTATTGTTGTCTTCTATTGTTATCTATTATTGCCTTCTATTGTTATCTATTATTGTCTTCTATTGTTATCTATTATTGTCTTCCTTGTCTATTATTGTCTTCTATTGTTATCTATTATTGTCTTCTATTGTTATCTATTATTGTCTTCTATTGTTGTCTATTATTCTCTTCTATTGTTTTCTTTTGTTGTCTATTATTGTCTTCCCTTGTTATCTATTATTGTCTTCTATTGTTATCTATTATTGTCTTCTATTGTTATCTATTATTCTATTCTATTGTTGTCTATTATTGTCTTCTATTGTTATCTATTATTCTCTTCTATTGTTATCTATTATTCTCTTCTATTGCTGTCTATTATTGTCTTCTATTGCTGTCTATTATTGTCTTCTATTGCTGTCTATTATTGTCTTCTATTGCTGTCCATTATTGTCTTCTATTGCTGTCTATTATTGTCTTCTATTGCTATCTATTATTGTCTTATATTTCTGTCTATTATTGTCTTCTACTGCTATCTATTATTGTCTTCTATTGCTATCTATTATTGTCTTATATTATCGTCTTCTATTGTTGTCTATTATTGTCTTCTATTGTTGTCTATTATCGTCTTCTATTGTTGTCTATTATTGTCTTCTATTGTTGTCTATTATCGTCTTCTATTGTTGTCTATTATTGTCTTCTATTGTTGTCTATTGTTGTCTATTATTGTCTTCTATTGTTGTCTATTATTGTCTTCTATTATAGTCTATTTTTGTCTTCTATTGTTGTCTATTATTGTCTTCTATTGTTGTGTATTATTGCCTTCTCTTGTTGTGTATTATTGTCTTCTCCTGTTGTCTATTATTGTTTTCTATTGTTGTCTATTATTGTCTTCTCTTGTTGTGTATTATTGTCTTCTACTGTTGTTTATTATTGTTTTCTATTGTTGTCTATTATTGTCTTCTGTTGTTGTCTATTATTGTCTTCTATTGTTGTCTATTATCGTCTTCTATTGTTGTCTATTATTGTCTTCTATTGTTGTCTATTATCGTCTTATATTGTTGTCTATTATCGTCTTCTATTGTTGTCTATTATCGTCTTCTATTGTTGTCTATTATCGTCTTCTATTGTTGTCTATTATCGTCTTCTATTGTTGTCTATTATTGTCTTCTATTGTTGTCTATTGTTGTCTATTATTGTATTCTATTGTTGTCTATTATTGTCTTCTATTATAGTCTATTATTGTCTTCCATTGTTGTCTATTATTGTCTTCTATTGTTGTGTATTATTGTCTTCTCTTGTTGTGTATTATTGTCGTCTCCTGTTGTCTATTATTGTTTTCTATTGTTGTCCATTATTGTCTTCTGTTGTTGTCTATTATTGTCTTCTATTGTTGTCTATTATCGTCTTATATTGTTGTCTATTATCGTCTTCTATTGTTGTCTATTATCGTCTTCTATTGTTGTCTATTATTGTCTTCTATTGTTGTCTATTATCGTGTTCTATTGTTGTCTATTATTGTCTTCTATTGTTGTCTATTATCGTCTTCTATTGTTGTCTATTATTGTCTTCTATTGTTGTCTATTGTTGTCTATTATTGTATTCTATTGTTGTCTATTATTGTCTTCTATTGTTGTCTATTATTGTCTTCTATTGCTATCTATTATTGTCTTCTATTGTTGTCTATTATTGTCTTGTATTGCTGTCTATTATTGTCTTCTATTGCTGTCGATTATTGTCTTCTATTGCTGTAAATTATTGTCTTCTATTGCTATCTATTATTGTCTTATATTGCTGTCTATTATTGTCTTGTATTGCTATCTATTATTGTCTTGTATTGCTATCTATTATTGTGTTCTATTGCTGTCGATTATTGTCTTGTATTGCTATCTATTATTGTCTTCTATTGCTGTCTATTATTGTCTTGTATTGCTATCTATTATTGTGTTCTATTGCTGTCGATTATTGTCTTCTATTGCTGTAAATTATTGTCTTCTATTGCTATCTATTATTGTCTTCTATTGCTATCTATTATTGTCTTCTATTGCTATCTATTATTGTGTTCTATTGCTGTCTATTATTGTCTTCTTATATTGTCATGAAATGTTCAACAAATGACACTTTATATCAAATTTGACATGAGTTTCGTTAGACTAAGACTCTGTCATGCGTTTCACTAAGAAAGTGACTACACGTAATATTTGTTTTATCTCTAGAATAAAGAAATGTTTAGTCGGGGTTTCTTTATATTTCTCTAGAATAAAGAAATATTTAGTCAGGTTTTATATATGTTTCTCTAGAATAAAGAAATGTTTAGTCGGGGTTTCTTTATATTTCTCTAGAATAAAGAAATATTTAGTCAGGTTTTATATATGTTTCTCTAGAATAAAGAAATATTTAGTCAGGTTTTATATATGTTTCTCTAGAATAAATAAATATTTAGTCAGGTTTTATATATGTTTCTCTAGAATAAAGAAATGTTTAGTCGGGGTTTCTTTATATTTCTCTAGAATAAAGAAATATTTAGTCAGGTTTTATATATGTTTCTCTAGAATAAATAAATATTTAGTCAGGTTTTATATATGTTTCTCTAGAATAAATAAATATTTAGTCAGGTTTTATATATGTTTCTCTAGAATAAAGAAATGTTTAGTCGGGGTTTCTTTATATTTCTCTAGAATAAAGAAATATTTAGTCAGGTTTTATATATGTTTCTCTAGAATAAAGAAATATTTAGTCAGGTTTTATATATGTTTCTCTAGAATAAATAAATATTTAGTCAGGTTTTATATATGTTTCTCTAGAATAAAGAAATGTTTAGTCGGGGTTTCTTTATATTTCTCTAGAATAAAGAAATATTTAGTCAGGTTTTATATATGTTTCTCTAGAATAAATAAATATTTAGTCAGGTTTTATATATGTTTCTCTAGAATAAAGAAATATTTAGTCAGGTTTTATATATGTTTCTCCAGAATAAATAAATATTTAGTCAGGTTTTATATATGTTTCTCCAGAATAAAGAAATATTTAGTCAGGTTTTATATATGTTTCTCTAGAATAGAGAAATATTTTGTCAGGTTTTATATATGTTTCTCTAGAATAAAGAAATATTTAGTCAGGTTTTATATGTTTCTCTAGAATAAAGAAATATTTAGTCAGGTTTTCTGTGCTAGGCACAGAGATTCTTTCAGGACGGGCTGTAGTGAATGTGGGAGATACGTCTAGAGACAGCGATTATTTTAGTGGAGCAGCATCCAATGCTGCAGCCAATGCAACGTTCTGTGGGAGGTCTGGTTAGAGACAGAGATTATATCAGACTGACTGTGGTGACTACAACGTTCTGTGGGAGGTCTGGTTAGAGACAGAGATTATATCAGACAGGCTGTGGTGACTACAACGTTCTGTGGGAGGTCTGGTTAGAGATAGAGATTATATCAGACTGACTGTGGTGACTACAACGTTCTGTGGGAGGTCTGGTTAGAGATAGAGATTATATCAGACTGACTGTGGTGACTACAACGTTCTGTGGGAGGTCTGGTTAGAGATAGAGATTATATCAGACTGACTGTGGTGACTACAACGTTCTGTGGGAGGTCTGGTTAGAGATAGAGATTATATCAGACTGACTGTGGTGACTACAACGTTCTGTGGGAGGTCTGGTTAGAGATAGAGATTATATCAGACTGACTGTGGTGACTACAACGTTCTGTGGGAGGTCTGGTTAGAGATAGAGATTATATCAGACTGACTGTGGTGACTACAACGTTCTGTGGGAGGTCTGGTTAGAGATAGAGATTATATCAGACTGACTGTGGTGACTACAACGTTCTGTGGGAGGTCTGGTTAGAGATAGAGATTATATCAGACTGACTGTGGTGACTACAACGTTCTGTGGGAGGTCTGGTTAGAGATAGAGATTATATCAGACTGACTGTGGTGACTACAACGTTCTGTGGGAGGTCTGGTTAGAGATAGAGATTATATCAGACTGACTGTGGTGACTACAACGTTCTGTGGGAGGTCTGGTTAGAGATAGAGATTATATCAGACTGACTGTGGTGACTACAACGTTCTGTGGGAGGTCTGGTTAGAGATAGAGATTATATCAGACTGACTGTGGTGACTACAACGTTCTGTGGGAGGTCTGGTTAGAGATAGAGATTATATCAGACTGACTGTGGTGACTACAACGTTCTGTGGGAGGTCTGGTTAGAGATAGAGATTATATCAGACTGACTGTGGTGACTACAACGTTCTGTGGGAGGTCTGGTTAGAGACAGAGATTATATCAGACAGGCTGTGGTGACTACAACGTTCTGTAAAGGACACACGAGCAAATGTGAGGGAAACACGTCACATTTTATTTGTAATTTTCTTCGAATAAAGAAGTTTCCCAGTCAAGTTTTCTATGTATTTTGTTTGAGTTATCGCGACGGGTTTGAAAGAGAGTGTCTTGTTGCTCGTAAAAAGTGAGACAAGAAGACAGACATGACATCTGACGTGATAGGCCGGGACAACAGTTCTGTATGGGGACATGCACGGTGCGACAATGACGGTGTTAAGACTATTGTCTGTGAGTAGCGACACTTTGAAATGAGCGTTCTTGTTGTGGCACTGACTATAAGCTACAGGCTTACATGATTCACGACGGTTTGAATGACGTGTCAACCTCCGCATTAGTGCTGCAGTTTTTGTCCAATAGAAACAAGGCAGGGGTATGCTTTCTCTTGTGTGGCGATTCTTGTTGAACTAGAATCTTGAGCATGGCTCATTACTGTAGAATTGAGTCTGTAGTCGCCAACTGTAATGTCACGTGATAACGGAGATACGCCATCGCTGGATCGCTTGTAGGCAGTGCTCAAAGACATAACCCACCGATTGTGTTCATGTTTTGGCTTATCGTACTTTGACACACACTGTCTGGAAGTTCAGTAAGAGAAATAGTGAAGGGCTAGTCTTATAGGAAGATGAGAACGATCCATCTTTCTTGTTTGCTTATTAGAGCATTGCAGTGCTCTGTGTTGTACCTTACGTTGTTAGTTGTACCCACAAAGAAAGAAATCTAACAAGAGTTACCTGCCCCGGCTTGTATCAAAACTTGGTCTAACAAGAGTTACCAGCCCTGGCTTGTATCAAAACTTGGTCTAACAAGAGTTACCAGCCCTGGCTTGTATCAAAACTTGGTCTAACAAGAGTTACCAGCCCTGGCTTGTATCAAAACTTGGTCTAACAAGAGTTACCAGCCCTGGCTTGTATCAAAACTTGGTCTAACAAGAGTTACCAGCCCTGGCTTGTATCAAAACTTGGTCTAACAAGAGTTACCAGCCCTGGCTTGTATCAAAACTTGGTCTAACAGGAGTTACCAGCCCTGGCTTGTATCAAAACTTGGTCTAACAGGAGTTACCTGCCCCGGCTTGTATCAGAACTTGGGTCTAACAAAAGTTACCGGCCCTGGCTTGTATAAAAACTTGGTCTAACAAGAGTTACCAGCCCTGGCTTGTATCAAAACTTGGTCTAACAGGAGTTACCCGCCCTGGCTTGTATCAAAACTTGGTCTAACAGGAGTTACCCGCCCCGGCTTGTATCAAAACTTGGTCTAACAAGAGTTACCAGCCATGGCTTGTATCAAAACTTGGTCTAACAAGAGTTACCTGCCCTGGCTTGTATCAAAACTTGGTCTAACAAGAGTTACCTTGCCCTGGCTTGTATCAAAACTTGGTCTAACAAGAGTTACCAGCCCTGGCTTGTATCAAAACTTGGTCTAACAAGAGTTACCTGCCCTGGCTTGTATCAAAACTTGGTCTAACAAGAGTTACCAGCCCTGGCTTGTATCAAAACTTGGTCTAACAAGAGTTACCTGCCCTGGCTTGTATCAAAACTTGGTCTAACAGGAGTTACCCGTCCTGGCTTGTATCAAAACTTGGTCTAACAAGAGTTACCAGCCCTGGCTTGTATCAAAACTTGGTCTAACAAGAGTTACCGGCCCCGGCTTGTATCAAAACTTGGTCTAACAGGAGTTACCCGCCCTGGCTTGTATCAGAACTTGGGTCTAACAAAAGTTACCGGCCCTGGCTTGTATCAAGACTTGGTCTAACAAGAGTTACCCGCCCTGGCTTGTAACAAGACTTGGTCTAACAAGAGTTACCCGCCCTGGCTTGTAACAAGACTTGGTCTAACAAGAGTTACCCGCCTTGGCTTGTAACAAGACTTGGTCTAACAAGAGTTACCCGCCCTGGCTTGTAACAAGACTTGGTCTAACAAGAGAGTTACCCGCCCTGGCTTGTAACAAGACTTGGTCTAACAAGAGTTACCCGCCCTGGCTTGTAACAAGACTTGGTCTAACAAGAGTTACCCACCCTGGCTTGTATCAAGACTTGGTCTAACGAGAGTTAGCCGTCCTGGCTTGTACCAAGACTTGGTCTAACAAGAGTTACCCGCCCTGGCTTGTAACAAGATTTGGTCTAACAAGAGTTACCCGCCCTGGCTTGTATCAAGACTTGGTCTAACGAGAGTTAGCCGTCCTGGCTTGTATCAAGACTTGGTCTAACAAGAGTTACCCGCCCTGGCTTGTACCAAGACTTGGTCTAACAAGAGTTGCCCGTCCTGGCTTGTACCAAGACTTGGTCTAACAAGAGTTACCCGCCCTGGCTTGTACCAAGACTTATTTCTCATTGTTCTCTTCGGTTTCGGGACTCACCTGTCCTGTATCAGTGTCTGTCCCGGGTTAAGACCCAGGCTGTTAACACGCGAGCCTGCCAGTGATGGAACTAGTCCAGTTTTCTACTGAGCACAAGTAGTCTACTCTGGTTCCGATCCTGGTCTCGACGATAAATGGATACCTAATTATTGTTGTAATAGACAACAGCACTGGCGTAACACTGAACACCCAACCTGTCATTGTATCAACGACAATAAATATTTATTCTAACATAGCCGCTAGCAACTGATGGCCAGCTACGTCAGAGGGCGTGACGTCATGCCTGCTGTCAACATTTTGAGAATTTAAAAATAAAAAAGGAGAAAACAATGGTTTGGTGACAGCTTTACGTAAATAATGTACAATATAAAATCGAACGGCGTTGCGGCTCAGTAGTTCTTCAGCAGGTACAATGAACAACACATACGCAAATATGTATGTAAATAAAATGAACATTGCATAGTTAATACAGGAAAATTTTTTGTATTTTTCTTCTAGTTCAATATAATTTTGTTTGAGATATTTCACGATTAGTTTCATTGTATTTACATGTTCGTGTGTGTGTGTTGGTCATTATTTCTGCTGAAGGCATACTGAGCCGTAATGCTGTTCGATTTTGGCTTGTTCATTATTAACGTAAAGCTGTCACCATACGATTTTTTCTCCTTGTTAAATGTTTCCGATACCGTCAGCTTTACAGTAGCTTCACATTTGGATGCAGTTATACGTGTGGACCGTGGTCAAGACCTGAGACAGTCACGATGTGTGGGTGGTAGATCACAGCAGGTGTGATTGATGTACCTTCTAGACCAGAGATCTCATCTCTGCCGATGATGCTCTAGGAGCTCACGAAGTTCGTCATCTCCTACAGACGCCATTCTTTGTGAACGAGAATGCCAATCCTGTTTCCTGTCATGCTCAATTGATGACGTGTTCTATCGGACATGTTTATAGGAGCTTTGATGTTCTGTAAAAAGCCGCCCCTATGTCATTGCTCTTCTGGACATATGTTGGCAGGTAGTTGTGAAAGCGAGTATCTAAAAGACTGATACCTTCAGACACCGGATTGTAAGGTAATAGATTGTGTAATGGTAAAATAGGGGTTGTAAGGTAATAGATTGTGTAATGGTAAAACAGGCGTTGTAAGGTAATAGATTGTGTAATGGTAAAAAAGGGGTTGTAAGGTAATAGATTGTGTAATGGTAAAATAGGGGTTGTACGGTAATAGATTGTGTAATGGTAAAACAGAGGTTGTAAGGTAATAGATAGTGTAATGGTAAAACAGGGGTTGTAAGGTAATAGATTGTGTAATGGTAAAACAGGCGCTGTAAGGTAATAGATTGTGTAATGATAAAACAGGGATTGTAAGGTAATAGATTGTGTAATGGTAAAACAGGGGTTGTAAGGTAATAGATTGTGTAATGGTAAAACAAGGGCTGTACGGTAATAGACTGTGTAATGGTAAAACAGGGGTTGTACGGTAATAGATTGTGTAATGGTAAAACAGCGGAGTTGTAAGGTAATAGATTGTGTAATGGTAAAACAGAGGTTGTAAGGTAATAGATAGTGTAATGGTAAAACAGGGGTTGTAAGGTAATAGATTGTGTAATGGTAAAACAGGGGTTGTAAGGTAATAGATTGTGTAATGGTAAAACAGGGATTGTACGGTAATAGATTGTGTAATGGTAAAACAGGGTTGTAAGGTAATAGACTGTGTGATGGTAAAACAGGGGTTGGAAGGTAATATATTGTGATATGGTAAAACAGGGGTTGTAAGGTAATAGATTGTGTAATGGTAAAACAGGGGTTGTAAGGTAATAGATTGTGTAATGGTAAAACAGGGGTTGTAAGGTAATAGATTGTGTAATGGTAAAACAGGGATTGTAAGATAATAGATTGTGTAATGGTAAAACAGGGGTTGTAAGGTAATAGATTGTGTAATGGTAAAACAGGGGTTGTAAGGTAATAGATTGTGTAATGGTAAAACAGGGATTGTACGGTAATAGATTGTGTAATGGTAAAACGGGAGTTATAATGTAATAGAATGTGTAACGGTAAAACAGGTTACTGGACCTAACCATCCAGGCTTGTAGAGAAAGAAATGAAGAAGTTCTAACACAATTTCTAACAGAAGTTCTAACAGAAATTCAAACAGAAGTTCTAACAGAAGTTCTAACAGAAGTTCTAACAAAAGTTCTAACAGAAGTTCTAACAGAAGTTCTAACAGAAGTTCTAACAAAAGTTCTAACAGAAGTTCTAACAGAAGAAGTTCTAACAAAAGTTCTAACAGAAGTTCTAACAGAAGAAGTTCTAACAAAAGTTCTAACAGAAGTTCTAGCGGCAGTTCTAACAGAAGTTCTAACAAAAGTTCTAACATAAGTTCTAACAAAAGTTCTAACAAAAGTTCTAACAGAAGTTCTAACAGAAGTTCTAACAAAAGTGGAGATGAGAAGTGAGGGCTTGGAGGTGAGAAGTGAGGGCTTGTTGAGGTGAGAAGTGAGGGCTTGTGGAGGTGAGGGCTTGTGGAGGTGAGAAGTGAGGGCTTGTGGAGGTGAGGGCTTGTGGAGGTGAGGGCTTGTGGAGGTGAGAAGTGAGGGCTTGTTGAGGTGAGGGCTTGTGGAGGTGAGAAGTGAGGGCTTGTGGAGGTGAGGGCTTGTGGAGGTGAGGGCTTGTGGAGGTGAGAAGTGAGGGCTTGTGGAGGTGAGAAGTGAGGGCTTGAGGAGGTGAGAAGTGAGGGCTTGAGGAGGTGAGGGCTTGTGGAGGTGAGCAGTGAGGGCTTGTGGAGGTGAGGGCTTGTGGAGGTGAGGGCTTGTGGAGGTGAGAAGTGAGGGCTTGTGGAGGTGAGGGCTTGTGGAGGTGAGAAGTGAGGGCTTGAGGAGGTGAGAAGTGAGGGCTTGAGGAGGTGAGGGCTTGTGGAGGTGAGAAGTGAGGGCTTGTGGAGGTGAGAAGTGAGGGCTTGAGGAGGTGAGGGCTTGTGGAGGTGAGGGCTTGTGGAGGTGAGGGCTTGTGGAGGTGAGGGCTTGTGGAGGTGAGGGCTTGTGGAGGTGAGGGCTTGTGGAGGTGAGGGCTTGTGGAGGTGAGGGCTTGTGGAGGTGAGAAGTGAGGGCTTGTGGAGGTGAGAAGTGAGGGCTTGTGGAGGTGAGAAGTGAGGGCTTGTGGAGGTGAGAAGTGAGGGCTTGAGGAGGTGAGAAGTGAGGGCTTGAGGAGGTGAGAAGTGAGGGCTTGTGGAGGTGAGGGCTTGTGGAGGTGAGGGCTTGTGGAGGTGAGAAGTGAGGGCTTGTGGAGGTGAGGGCTTGTGGAGGTGAGGGCTTGTGGAGGTGAGAAGTGAGGGCTTGTGGAGGTGAGAAGTGAGGGCTTGTGGAGGTGAGAAGTGAGGGCTTGAGGAGGTGAGGGCTTGTGGAGGTGAGGGCTTGTGGAGGTGAGGGCTTGTGGAGGTGAGGGCTTGTGGAGGTGAGGGCTTGTGGAGGTGAGGACTTGTGGAGGTGAGGGCTTGTGGAGGTGAGAAGTGAGAGCTTGTGGAGGTGAGGGCTTGTGGAGGTGAGGGCTTGTGGAGGTGAGAAGTGAGGGCTTGTGGAGGTGAGAAGTGAGGGCTTGTGGAGGTGAGAAGTGAGGGCTTGAGGAGGTGAGGGCTTGTGGAGGTGAGGGCTTGTGGAGGTGAGGGCTTGTGGAGGTGAGGGCTTGTGGAGGTGAGGGCTTGTGGAGGTGAGATGTGAGAGCTTGAGGAGGTGAGGGCTTGTGGAGGTGAGGGCTTGTGGAGGTGGGGGCTTGTGGAGGTGAGAAGTGAGGGCTTGAGGAGGTGAGGGCTTGTGGAGGTGAGGGCTTGTGGAGGTGAGGGCTTGTGGAGGTGAGATGTGAGAGCTTGTGGAGGTGAGGGCTTGTGGAGGTGAGAAGTGAGGGCTTGTGGAGGTGAGGGCTTGTGGAGGTGAGAAGTGAGGGCTTGTGGAGGTGAGAAGTGAGGGCTTGAGGAGGTGAGGGCTTGTGGAGGTGAGAAGTGAGGGCTTGAGGAGGTGAGGGCTTGTGGAGGTGAGGGCTTGTGGAGGTGAGGGCTTGTGGAGGTGAGATGTGAGAGCTTGTGGAGGTGAGGGCTTGTGGAGGTGAGAAGTGAGGGCTTGAGGAGGTGAGGGCTTGTGGAGGTGAGGGCTTGTGGAGGTGAGGGCTTGTGGAGGTGAGATGTGAGAGCTTGTGGAGGTGAGGGCTTGTGGAGGTGAGAAGTGAGGGCTTGTGGAGGTGAGAAGTGAGGGCTTGAGGAGGTGAGAAGTGAGGGCTTGTGGAGGTGAGAAGTGAGGGCTTGAGGAGGTGAGAAGTGAGGGCATGTGGAGGTGAGGGCTTGTGGAGGTGAGAAGTGAGGGCTTGATGAGGGAAGACAAGTAGTTCTATCTTGGAGAGACGGACCAGATAGACTTTCTATCACGGAGAGGTTCGCCCATGGAGAGAAGCACGGACCAGATAGAAGTTATATCATGGAGAGGTTCAAGGATCATGGGAGGTTCGCTAATGAAGAGACGGACCAGATAGACTTTCTATCATGAAAAAAGGACCAGGGAGAGATTCACTAATGGAGAGAAGGACTAGGGAGAGGATCACTAATGGAACGAATGACGAGGGAGAGGTTCACTAATGGAACGAATGACCAGGGAGAGGTTCACTAATGGAACGAATGACGAGGGAGAGGTTCACTAATGGAACGAATGACCAGGGAGAGGTTCACTAATGGAACGAATGACCAGGGAGAGGTTCACTAATGGAGAGAAGGACTAGGGAGAGGTTCACTAATGGAACGAATGACCAGGGAGAGGTTCACTAATGGAACGAATGACCAGGGAGAGGTTCACTAATGGAGAGAAGGACTAGGGAGAGGATCACTAATGGAACGAATGACTAGGGAGAGGTTCACTAATGGAGAGGACCAGGGAGAGGTTCACTAATGGAGAGAAGGACCAGGGAGAGGTTCACTAATGGAGAGAAGGACCAGGGAGAGGTTCACTAATGGAGAGAAGGACCAGGGAGAGGTTCACTAATGGAGAGAAGGGCCAGGGAGAGATTCACTAATGGAACGAATGACCAGGGAGAGGTTCACTAATGGAGAGAAGGACCAGGGAGAGGTTCACTAATGGAGAGAAGGACTAGGGAGAGGTTCACTAATGGAGAGAAGGACCAGGGAGAGGTTCACTAATGGAGAGAAGGACTAGGGAGAGGTTCACTAATGGAGTGAAGGACTAGGGAGAGGTTCACTAATGGAGAGAAGGACCAGGGAGAGGTTCACTAATGGAGAGAAGGACCAGGGAGAGGTTCACTAATGGAGAGAAGGACTAGGGAGAGGTTCACTAATGGAGAGAAGGACTAGGGAGAGGTTCACTAATGGAGAGAAGGACCAGGGAGAGGTTCACTAATGGAGAGAAGGACCAGGGAGAGGTTCACTAATGGAACGAATGACCAGGGAGAGGTTCATTAATGGAGAGAAGGACCAGGGAGAGGTTCTTTTATCTGACATTTTAGCATTTTGACATTATAGAATGAAGGAAAGCTGGACAATCTAATGCAGCGAATTTCTAACAGGACGAAAGGGTCCTGATCGCCCACGCCAGCACAGCGCTGATTGGAAGACACATCAATAGCGCCACGGTCGTGGTTTAGGATGAGAATCGAGAGAAGGGGAGGTAACGCCAGCACTGTACTGTCCATATCTAGAGCTGTCACACAATTAAACTTTCCTGGCCGCCATCTTTGTCTGCAGGTCTATTTATGTACCACGTGATACAGCTAATTTCCGGGAGTTAGGGATCCCTCTTGCAGGCTCGTGGAGCAGACAAGTGACTGGTCATGACCCTCGTGGGGCCCAAGTGTGGTCAAGTGCTGATTGTGAGAGATTTGAACTGTGTGCCTCCGACAGCGGAGAGAGAGCGCTCATGTCATAGAGTATCCCTTGACCACGTGTTCCGGGAATAATGGGAATTTGGTCTTGACTAGACTGCAGACAATGAGTGCCTCCACGAGAGTTCATGTTTGAGTGGCTGACTGGCAAGATCTCATTCTGTGTCAGGCTTCAGGTCGGAGCTGGGCAATCGGCCAGGATTGATCACATCTGTTTTAACAAGTGACTGGCATTTCCATAGAGGACACGAGAATGTCTGAGACAGACAGAAGCAACAACAGAGAATAAAGTTTATCACAAGATGTTATTAGTGCAACTATAGAGTGCGTTCCTTGCAATGTGTAGAGTCAGTAGACAATTTAGTGCAATTATAGAGTGCCTTCCTTGCAATGTTTGGAGTCAGTCGACAATTTAGTGCAATTATAGAGTGCCTTCCTTGCAATGTATGGAGTCAGTCGACAATTTAGTGCAATTATAGAGTGCCTTCCTTGCAATTATAGAGTGCCTTCCTTGCAATTATAGAGTGCGTTGCTTGCAATTATAGAGTGCGTTCCTTGCAATTATAGAGTGCCTTCCTTGCAATTATAGAGTGCCTTCCTTGCAATTATAGAGTGCCTTCCTTGCAATTATAGAGTGCGTTCCTTGCAATTATAGAGTGCCTTCCTTGCAATTATAGAATGCGTTCCTTGCAATTATAGAGTGCGTTCCTTGCAATGTGTAGAGTCAGTAGACAATTTAGTGCAACTATAGAGTGCGTTCCTTGCAATGTGTAGAGTCAGTAGACAATTTAGTGCAACTATAGAGTGCGTTCCTTGCAATTATAGAGTGCGTTCCTTGCAATTATAGAATGCGTTCCTTGCAATTATAGAGTGCGTTCCTTGCAATGTGTAGAGTCAGTAGACAATTTAGTGCAACTATAGAGTGCGTTCCTTGCAATGTGTAGAGTCAGTAGACAATTTAGTGCAACTATAGAGTGCGTTCCTTGCAATTATAGAGTGCGTTCCTTGCAATTATAGAATGCGTTCCTTGCAATTATAGAGTGCGTTCCTTGCAATGTGTAGAGTCAGTAGACAATTTAGTGCAACTATAGAGTGCCGACCTTGCAATGTATGGAGTCAGTCGACAATTTAGTGCAATTATAGAGTGCGTTCCTTGCAATTATAGAGTGCGTTCCTTGCAATTATAGAATGCGTTCCTTGCAATTATAGAGTGCCTTCCTTGCAATGTATAGAAGTAGACGTTCGTTTGCAATGTACAGAGTCAGTAGACAATTTAGTGCAACTATAGAGTGCCGACCTTGCAATGTATGGAGTCAGTCGACAATTTAGTGCAATTATAGAGTGCGTTCCTTGCAATTATAGAGTGCCTTCCTTGCAATTATAGAGTGCGTTGCTTGCAATTATAGAGTGCGTTCCTTGCAATTATAGAATGCGTTCCTTGCAATTATAGAGTGCCTTCCTTGCAATGTGTAGAGTCAGTAGACAATTTAGTGCAACTATAGAGTGCGTTCCTTGCAATGTACAGAGTCAGTCGACAGTTTAGTTCAGGTAACAGTGTAAGTCTCTACAGATGCATGTTCTAGTGTACAAAACAGAGCAATGAGATTGTAAGAATAAAACGATAAATAGTGTCAAAGGCAGCGCATAAATAGTGTCAAAGGCAGCGCATAAATAGTGTCAAAGGCAGCGCATAAATAGTGTTAAAGGCAGGGCATAAATAGTGTCAAAGGCAGCGCATAAATAGTGTCAAAGGCAGCGCATAAATAGTGTTAAAGGCAGGGCATAAATAGTGTCAAAGGCAGCGCATAAATAGTGTCAAAGGCAGCGCATAAATAGTGTCAAAGGCAGGGCATAAATAGTGTCAAAGGCAGGGCATAAATAGTGTCAAAGGCAGGGCATAAATAGTGTCAAAGGCAGGGCATAAATAGTGTCAAAGGCAGGGCATAAATAGTGTCAAAGGCAGCGCATAAATAGTGTCAAAGGCAGCGCATAAATAGTGTCAAAGGCAGGGCATAAATAGTGTCAAAGGCAGCGCATAAATAGTGTCAAAGGCAGGGCATAAATAGTGTCAAAGGCAGGGCATAAATAGTGTCAAAGGCAGGGCATAAATAGTGTCAAAGGCAGGGCATAAATAGTGTCAAAGGCAGGGCATAAATAGTGTCAAAGGCAGGGCATAAATAGTGTCAAAGGCAGGGCATAAATAGTGTCAAAGGCAGGGCATAAATAGTGTCAAAGGCAGGGCATAAATAGTGTCAAAGGCAGGGCATAAATAGTGTCAAAGGCAGGGCATAAATAGTGTCAAAGGCAGGGCATAAATAGTGTCAAAGGCAGCGCATAAATAGTGTCAAAGGCAGCGCATAAATAGTGTCAAAGGCAGGGCATAAATAGTGTCAAAGGCAGGGCATAAATAGTGTCAAAGGCAGGGCATAAATAGTGTCAAAGGCAGGGCATAAATAGTGTCAAAGGCAGGGCATAAATAGTGTCAAAGGCAGGGCATAAATAGTGTCAAAGGCAGGGCATAAATAGTGTCAAAGGCAGGGCATAAATAGTGTCAAAGGCAGGGCATAAATAGTGTCAAAGGCAGGGCATAAATAGTGTCAAAGGCAGGGCATAAATAGTGTCAAAGGCAGCGCATAAATAGTGTCAAAGGCAGCGCATAAATAGTGTCAAAGGCAGGGCATAAATAGTGTCAAAGGCAGGGCATAAATAGTGTCAAAGGCAGGGCATAAATAGTGTCAAAGGCAGCGCATAAATAGTGTCAAAGGCAGCGCATAAATAGTGTCAAAGGCAGGGCATAAATAGTGTCAAAGGCAGGGCATAAATAGTGTCAAAGGCAGGGCATAAATAGTGTCAAAGGCAGGGCATAAATAGTGTCAAAGGCAGCGCATAAATAGTGTCAAAGGCAGCGCATAAATAGTGTTAAAGACAACGCATAAATAGTGTTAAAGGCAGCGCATAAATAGTGTTAAAGACAACGCATAAATAGTGTCAAAGGCAGCGCATAAATAGTGTTAAAGACAACGCATAAATAGTGTTAAAGGCAGCGCATAAATAGTGTTAAAGACAACGCATAAATAGTGTCAAAGGCAGCGCATAAATAGTGTTAAAGACAGGGCATAAATAGTGTCAAAGGCAGCGCATAAATAGTGTCAAAGGCAGCGCATAAATAGTGTTAAAGACAACGCATAAATAGTGTCAAAGGCAGCGCATAAATAGTGTCAAAGGCAGGGCATAAATAGTGTCAAAGGCAGGGCATAAATAGTGTTAAAGACAACGCATAAATAGTGTCAAAGGCAGCGCATAAATAGTGTTAAAGACAACGCATAAATAGTGTTAAAGGCAGCGCATAAATAGTGTTAAAGACAGGGCATAAATCGTGTCAAAGGCAGCGCATAAATAGTGTCAAAGGCAGCGCATAAATAGTGTCAAAGGCAGGGCATAAATAGTGTCAAAGGCAGGGCATAAATAGTGTTAAAGACAACGCATAAATAGTGTCAAAGGCAGCGCATAAATAGTGTTAAAGACAACGCATAAATAGTGTCAAAGGCAGCGCATAAATAGTGTTAAAGACAACGCATAAATAGTGTTAAAGACAGGGCATAAATAGTGTTAAAGACAGGGCATAAATCGTGTCAAAGATAGGGCATAAATAGTGTTAAAGACAGGGCATAAATCGTGTCAAAGACAGCGCATAAATAGTGTTAAAGACAGGGCATAAATAGTGTCAAAGGCAGCGCATAAATAGTGTTAAAGACAACGCATAAATAGTGTCAAAGGCAGCGCATAAATAGTGTTAAAGACAACGCATAAGTAGTGTTAAAGACAACGCATAAATAGTGTTAAAGACAGGGCATAAATCGTGTCAAAGATAAGGCATAAATAGTGTTAAAGACAGGGCATAAATCGTATCAAAGACAGCGCATAAATAGTGTTAAAGACAGGGCATAAATCGTGTCAAAGATAAGGCATAAATAGTGTCAAAGACAGGGCTTAAATAGTGTCAATGATAAGGCATAAATAGTGTCAAAAACAGCGCATACATATTGTCAAAGTCAGCGCATAAATAATGTCAAAGACAGGGTGCAAATAGCGTCAAATACAGAACATAAATAGTGTCAAATGCAGCACATAAATAGTGTCAAAGACAGGGCAGTAATAGTGTCAAAAACAGCGCATAAATAGTGTCAAAAACAGCGCATAAATATTGTCAAAGACAGCGCATAAATAGTGTCAAAGACAGCGCATAAATAGTGTCAAAGACAGGGCAGTAATAGTATCAAAAACAGAGATATAATAGTGTCAAAAACAGCACATAAATGGTGTCAAAGACAGGGCATTTATAGTGTCAAAGAAAGCGCATAAATAGTGTCAAAGACAGAACAGAAATGGTGTCAAAGATAGTACATTGATAGTGACAAAGACAGAGCGTAAATAGTGTCAAAGAGAGGGCATTTACAGTGTCAAAGAAAGCGCATAAATAGTGACAAAGGCAGGGCATTAATAGTGACAAAGACAGAGCGTAAATAGTGTCAAAGATAAAACATAAATAGTGTCAAAAACAGCGCAAAAATAATTTCAAAGACAGCGCGATAAAAGTGTCAAAGACAGGGCATAAATAGTGTCAAGGACAGGGATGTATTTGCGTCAAAGACAGCGCATAAATAGTGTCAAGGAGAGGGGACATTTATAATGTCAAAGACAGCGCATAAATGGTGACAAAGAAAGGGCATAAATAGTGTCAAAGAGAGGGCCTTTAGTGTCAAAGACAGCGCATAAATAGTGTCAAAGACGCATAAATGGTGTCACAGACAGCGCATAAATAGTGTTAAAGAGAGAGCATTTATAGTGTCAAAGACAGCGCATAAATAGTGCCAAAGAGAGGGCATTAATAATGTCAAAGACAGGGCATATATAGTGTCAAAGACAGGGCATAAATAGTGTCAAAGGCAACGTATAAATAGTGTCAAAGACGGCATAAATAGTGTCAAAGACAGCGCATAAATAGTCTCAAAGACAACCCATAAATAATATTAAAGACAGGGCATTAGCAGTGTCAAAGACAGTGCATAATTAGTGTGGAAGACATATCATAAATAGTGTCAAAGACATATCATAAATAGTGCCAAAGACAGTGCATAAATAGTGTCACAGACAGCGCATAAACATTGTCAAAGACAGGGAATAAATAATGTCAAAGACAGGGAACAAATAATGTCAAAGACAACGCATAAACAGTGTCAAAGACAGGGAATAAATAATGTCAAAGACAGTGCATAAACAGTGTCAAAGACAGGGAATAAATAATGTCAAAGACAGTGCATAATTAGTGTGGAAGACAGCGCATAAACAGTGTCAAAGACAGGGAATAAATAATTCAAAGACAGGGAATAAATAATGTCAAAGACAGCGCATAAACAGTGTCAAAGACAGGGAATAAATAATGTCAAAGACAGTGCATATACAGTGTCAAAGACAGGGAATAAATAATGTCAAAGACAGCGCATAAACAGTGTCAAAGACAGGGAATAAATAACATCAAAGACAGCGCATAAACAGTGTCAAAGACAGGGAATAAATAATGTCAAAGACAGCGCATAAACAGTATCAAAGACAGGGAATAAATAATGTCAAAGACAGCGCATAAACAGTGTCAAAGACAGAGAATAAATAATGTCAAAGACAGTGCATAAACAGTGTCAAAGACAGGGAATAAATAATGTCAAAGACAGCGCATAAACAGTGTCAAAGACAGGGAATAAATAATGTCAAAGACAGTTAATAAACAGTGTCAAAGACAGGGAATAAATAATGTCAAAGACAGTGCATAATTAGTGTCAAAGACAGGGAATAAATAATGTCAAAGTCAGTGCATAAACAGTGTCAAAGACAGGGAATAAATAATATCAAAGACAGCGCATAAACAGTGTCAAAGACAGGGAATAAATAATGTCAAAGACAGTGCATAAACAGTGTCAAAGACAGAGAATAAATAATGTCAAAGACAGTGCATAAACAGTGTCAAAGACAGGGAATAAATAATGTCAAAGACAGTGCATAAACAGTGTCAAAGACAGGGAATAAACAATGTCAAAGATAGGGCATTAATAGTGGCAAAGACAGCGTATAAATAGTGTCAAAGACAGCGCATAAATTGTGTCAAAGACAGGGAATAAATAATGTCAAAGACAGTGCATAAACAGTGTCAAAGACATGAAATAAATATTGTGAACGTAAATAGTGTCAGACAGGGAATAAATAATGCCAAAGACAGGACATAAATAGTGTCAAAGACAACGCATACATAGTGCCAAAGACAGCGCATAAATAGTGCCAAAGACAGCGCATAAATAGTGTCAAAGACAGCGCATAAATAGTGCCAAAGACAGGACATAAATATTACCAAAAACAGCGCATAAATAGTGTCAAAGACAGCGCATAAATAGTGCCAAAGACAGGACATAAATATTACCAAAAACAGCGCTTAAATAGTGCCTTAGACAGCGCATAAATAGTGCCAAAGACAACGCATAAATAGTGCCAAAGACAGGACATAAATATTGCCAAAGACAGCGTATAAATATTGCCAAAAACAGCACATAAATATTGTCAAAGACAGGGCATATATATTGCCAAAGACAGGGCATAAATATTGTCAAAGACAGGGCATATATTGCCAAAGACAGGGCATAAATAGTGTCAAAGACAGCGCATAAATATTACCAAAAACAGCGCATAAATATTGTCAAAGACAGGGCATATATTGCCAAAGACAGGGCATAAATAGTGTCAAAGACAGCGCATAAATATTACCAAAAACAGCGCATAAATATTGTCAAAGACAGGGCATATATCTTGTCAAAGACAGGACATATATATTGCCAAAGACAGGACATAAATATTGCTAAAGACAGGACATAAATATTGCCAAAGACAGGACATAAATATTGCCAAAGACAGGACATAAATATTGTTAAAGACAGGACATAAATATTGCCAAAGATAGGACATAAATATTGCTAAAGACAGGACATAACTATTGCCAAAGACAGAACATAAATATTGCTAAAGACAGGAAATAAATATTGCCAAAGACAGGACATAAATATTGCTAAAGACAGGACATAAATATTGCCAAAGACAGAACATAAATATTGCTAAAGACAGGAAATAAATATTGCCAAAGACAGGACATAAATATTGCTAAAGACAGAACATAAATATTGCCAAAGACAGGACATAAATATTGCTAAAGACAGAACATAAATATTGCCAAAGACAGGACATAAATATTGCTAAAGACAGGACATAAATATTGCTAAAGACAGGACATAAATATTGCTAAAGACATCACATAAATATTGCTAAAGACAGGACATAAATATTGCTAAAGACAGGACATAAATATTACTAAAGACAGAACATAAATATTGCTAAAGACATGACATAAATATTGCTAAAGACAGAACATAAATATTGCTAAAGACAGGACATATATATTGCTAAAGACAGGACATAAATATTGCTAAAGACAGGGCATATATAGTGCCAAATGCAGGGCATATATAGTGCCAAATACAGGGCATATATATTGCCAAATACATCGTACTTTAAGATGTAAGTTAATGTAATCAAAATGAGCAGCCAGTAAGGGTCTGCAACAAATGGCAGGCTTGGCAAGAGCTGGCAGTGTAGCCCTTCTCTATAGGTGTCTGACTTGCTTACCCCTTCTACAAGTTATTGAAGAAAACCAGCACATCCTTTGACAAGTTTCTACTCTTTGATTTACAGCGTTTGTTTTATTTCCGCTATTGCACATTTTTCTACTTGTTTACCTCACATTTTTCTATTGTTTTTTTAAACAAAATTTTCTCTTCATTTTATGACAATTTATTTTCTGTTCTTTTAATGGCAATATTTACTGTGTTATTTTAATGACAAAATTTACTGTGTTCTTTTAATGACAATATGTAGTTTTATTTTAATGACAATATGTACTGTGTTCTTTTAATGGCAATATTACTGTGTTCTTTTAATGACAAAATTTACTGTGTTCTTTTAATGGCAATATTACTGTGTTCTTTTAATGACAATATTTACTGTGTTCTTTTAATGACAATATTTACTGTGTTCTTTTAATGACAATATTTACTGTGTTCTTTTAATGACAATATTTACTGTGTTCTTTTAATGACAATATTTACTGTGTTCTTTTAATGACAATATTTACTGTGTTCTTTTAATGACAATATGTACTGTATTCTTTTAAAGACAAAATTTACTGTGTTATTTTAATGACAATATTTACTGTGTTCTTTTAATGACAATATTTACTGTGTTCTTTTAATGACAATATTTACTGTGTTCTTTTAATGACAATATTTACTGTGTTCTTTTAATGACAATATTTACTGTGTTCTTTTAATGACAATATTTACTGTGTTCTTTTAATGACAATATTTACTGTGTTCTTTTAATGACAATATTTACTGTGTTCTTTTAATGACAATATTTACTGTGTTCTTTTAATGACAATATTTACTGTGTTCTTTTAATGACAATATTTACTGTGTTCTTTTAATGACAATATTTACTGTGTTCTTTTAATGACAATATTTACTGTGTTCTTTTAATGACAATATTTACTGTGTTCTTTTAATGACAATGTTTACTGTGTTCTTTTAATGACAATATTTACTGTGTTCTTTTAATGACAATATTTACTGTGTTCTTTTAATGACAATATTTACTGTGTTCTTTTAATGACAATGTTTACTGTGTTCTTTTAATGACAATATTTACTGTGTTCTTTTAATGACAATATTTACTGTGTTCTTTTAATGACAATATTTACTGTGTTCTTTTAATGACAATATTTACTGTGTTCTTTTAATGACAATGTTTACTGTGTTCTTTTAATGACAATATTTACTGTGTTCTTTTAATGACACGACAGCAGATATGACTGCCATGTTAATAAAGTTTCCACACATTCCTGACACGACAGCAGATATGACAGTAGATATGACAGTAGATATGACAGCCATGTTACTAAAGTTTCCACACATTCCTGACACGACAGCAGATATGACAGTAGATATGACAGTAGATATGACAGCCATGTTACTAAAGTTTCCACACATTCCTGACACGACAGCAGATATGACAGTAGATATGACAGCAGATATGACAGCAGATATGACAGTAGATATGACAGCAGATATGACAGCAGATATGACAGTAGATATGACAGTAGATATGACAGCCATGTTACTAAAGTGTCCAAACATTCCTGACACGACAGCAGATATGACAGTAGATATGACAGTAGATATGACAGCCATGTTACTAAAGTGTCCAAACATTCCTGACACGACAGCAGATATGACAGCCATGTTACTAAAGTGTCCAAACATTCCTGACACGACAGCAGATATGACAGCCATGTTACTAAAGTGTCCAAACATTCCTGACACGACAGCAGATATGACAGTAGATATGACAGTAGATATGACTGCCATGTTACTAAAGTGTCCAAACATTCCTGACACGACAGCAGATATGACAGCCATGTTACTAAAGTTTCCACACATTCCTGACACGACAGCAGATATGACAGTAGATATGACAGTAGATATGACAGCCATGTTACTAAAGTGTCCAAACATTCCTGACACGACAGCAGATATGACAGCATATATGACAGCAGATATGACAGCCATGTTACTAAAGTGTCGAAACATTCCTGACACGACAGCAGATATGACAGCAGATATGACAGCAGATATGACAGCAGATATGACAGCCATGTTACTAAAGTGTCGAAACATTCCTGACACGACAGCAGATATGACAGCAGATATGACAGCAGATATGACAGCCATGTTACTAAAGTGTCCAAACATTCCTGACACGACAGCAGATATGACAGCCATGTTACTAAAGTGTCGAAACTGTTTTGTTAAAAGCGCGGTAGTAAAACGAACGGAGCGCCCTAAGTCTCTATTGTAGTGACAGTTGCAATGAAAACTTTTCACATTTAGGTCTCGTCGTTACTGAACTGCGCCGCAAATCAACGTCTAAAGCTCTAAATAGTTATTGAATTACGCCATCAACGCAAATGGTCGTAAGTTAAATCCTAGCCATTGAGAAGACTACGCCTGTACGTTCAGTAGAGCCATGATACCGCCCCGCCCCAATCAAACCTTGCCCCTGTACTCAAGCGCGCACGAACTAACAAACACTCCCGACAGTTCTTCCTCCGTCACCCAAAACTAATTAACACCGACACTCGCTGATAAAAGACGGTGAACAACCCTCGAAAGAGTAAATTTCCTCCTTGGAAGACGCACACAAACTCCAGCATGTAAATTTCTTTTTCTGTGGAGAGTTTCGCGTCTCCTCGAGAGCTTTCCCCCAAGAACAAGATGAGATAGCTTAGAAGTTTCATCATAGAATTCCTAGGAAATTGTCTGGAAACTCTAAAAAGACCCTAGTGTCCGTTTTCTTCGACATTGACTGCCCTTGATGACGTATTTAGAATGAAACTTGGCATCTCTCGAGCCTTGTACGAGGGTTTGGGCGGGTCGTTGCTAGATAAAACGCAATCAAATCAAGAAATGGTGGACGCTTCCGGTTTGGTGTGTTTTTAGCCCTGTGTTGAGCGGGAGATGCAAAAATAAGTTTTGAAATTCCGTGGCGAATTCTCTGTTCGCCAGGCGTTATGAGATTGTCACATATTCCGAACATGTCACATTTCTTATTGTGTTTCCCTTCAGGGGGACATATGTCACTTTTTAACAACTTGTCAAATTTTTATTTCATTTTTAAAAATGTTAATATATTTTCTAACACTTAGTTTGTGCTTTCTTCTTCTACTTCTTCTACTCTTCTTCTTTCTTCCTCCTCCTTCTCCTCTACATCTTCTTCTTCATCTTCATCTTCTTCTTCTACTTCTTCTTCATCGTTTTCTTCATCTTCATCTTCTATCTTTTTCTTCTGCATTTTCTTCTTCTTCTTCATCTTTTCTTCTTCATCTTTTTCTTCTTCATCTTTTTCTTCTTCATCTTCATCTTCTTCTTTCTTCCTCCTCCTTCTCCTATACATCTTATTCTTCATCTTCATCTTCTTCTTCTACTTCTTCTTCTTCTTTTCTTCATCTTCATCTTCATCTTCTTCCTCTTATCTTTTCTTTTTCTTCATCTCATCTTCCTCTTTATCTTTTTCTTCTTCTTCGTCTTCTTCTACTGCCCCTCCTCCTCCTCTTTCTTCTTCTCTTGTACTTCTTTTTTTCCTCCTCCTCTTTCTTCTTCTCTTCTACTTCTTTTTTCCTCCTTCTCCTCCTTCTATTGGTTCTATTTCCCCCCTTTTTCTTGTAATACTTCGTCTGAACTTCTTCCTTTATTTCTTCTTTTATCAATGTTTCATCTTCTTCTTCCTTTATTTCTTCTTTTATAAATTTTTCATCTTCTTCTCTCCATTTCTTCTTTTATCAATTTTTCATCTTCTTCTCTCCATTTCTTCTTTTATCAATTTTTCATCTTCTTCTCTCCATTTCTTCTTTTATCAATTTTTCATCTTCTTCTCTCCATTTCTTCTTTTATCAATTTTTCATCTTCTTCTCTCCATTTCTTCTTTTATCAATTTTTCATCTTCTTCTCTCCATTTATTCTTTTATCAATTGTTCATCTTCTTCTCTCCATTTATTCTTTTATCAATTTTTCATCTTCCTCTCTCCATTTATTCTTTTATCAATTGTTCATCTTCTTCTCTCCATTTCTTCTTTTATCCATTGTTCATCTTCCTATCTCCATTTATTCTTTTATCAATTGTTCATCTTCTTCTCTCCATTTATTCTTTTATCCATTTTTCATCTTCTTCTCTCCATTTCTTCTTTTATCCATTGTTCATCTTCTTCTCTCCATTTCTTCTTTTATCCATTTTTCATCTTCTTCTCTCCATTTCTTCTTTTATCCATTGTTCATCTTCTTCTCTCCATTTCTTCTTTTATCCATTTTTCATCTTCCTCTCTCCATTTCTTCTTTTATCCATTGTTCATCTTCTTCTCTCCATTTCTTCTTTTATCCATTGTTCATCTTATTCTCTCCATTTCTTCTTTTATCCATTGTTCATCTTCCTCTCTCCATTTCTTCTTTTATCAATTGTTCCTCTTCTTCTCCCCATTTATTCTTTTATCAATTGTTCATCTTCTTCTCTCCATTTCTTCTTCTGTTATTTCAGTCTCGCCATCGATTGTTAACTTCAACTTTTGTTTCTTCTCTCTCTCTCTCTCTCTCTCTCTCTCTCTCTCTCTCTCTCTCTCTATTTTCTACATCCTCTCTGTTTTATTTTCGTTCTGCAGGTATTCTCTTGTGTTGTTCGCAGTTTACAGCAAAGACGCGATATTTGTTTCTTCGACCCGATACATCCGACTTTTCAACAGTAAATTGTAACTTGGGGGTTGCCTTTTCTCTACAAACGATACCCATTTTCCTGCGCTTGGTCACCACAGAAAACAGGTGAAGCTAGAGTACGGTCAGCTTTGATTTCTAGTACCAAACTAGGGGTCCCTGTCTACTATCACAACATCAGTACCAAACTAGGGGTCCCTGTCTACTATCACAACATCAGTACGAAACTAGGGGTCCCTGTCTACTATCACAACATCAGTACCAAACTTGGGGTCCCTGTGTACTATCACAACATCAGTACCAAACTAGGGGTCCCTGTCTACTATCGCAACATCAGTACAAAACAAGGGGTCCCTGTCTACTATCACAACTTCAGTACCAAACTAGGGGTACCTGTCTACTATCACAATGTCAGTACCAAACTTGGGGTCCCTTTCTACTATCACAACATTAGTACCAAACTAGGGGTCCCTGTCTACTATCACAACATCAAAACCGAACTAGGGGTCCCTATCACAACATCAGTATCAAACTAGGGGTCCCTGTATACTATCATAACATTAGTACCAAACTAGGGGTCCCTGTATACTATCACAACATCAGTACCAAATTAGGGGTCCCTGTATACTATCACAACATCAATACCAAACTAGGGGTCCCTGTCTACTATCACAATGTCAGTACCAAACTAGGAGTCCCTGTCTACTATAACAACGTCAGTACCAAACTTGGGGTCCCTTTCACAACATCAGTACCGAACTAGGGGTCCCTATCACAACATCAGTACCGAACTAGGGGTCCGTATCACAACATCAGTACCGAACTAGGGGTCCCTATCACAACATCAGTACCAAACTAGGGGTCCTTATCACAACATCAGTACCAAACTAGGGGTCCCTGTCTACTATCACAACGTCAGTACCAAACTAGGGGTCCCAGTCTACTATCGCAACATCAGTACAAAATAAGGGGTCCCTGTCTACTATCACAACTTCAGTACCAAACTAGGGGTACCTGTCTACTATCACAACGTCAGTACCAAACTTGGGGTCCCTGTCTACTATCACAACATTAGTACCAAACTAGGGGTCCCAGTCTACTATCACAACATCAAAACCGAACTAGGGGTCCCTATCACAACATCAGTATCAAACTAGGGGTCCCTGTATACTATCATAACATTAGTACCAAACTAGGGGTCCCTGTATACTATCACAACATCAGTACCAAATTAGGGGTCCCTGTCTACTATCACAACATCAATACCAAACTAGGGGTCCCTGTCTACTATCACAATGTCAGTACCAAACTAGGAGTCCCTGTCTACTATAACAACGTCAGTACCAAACTTGGGGTCCCTTTCACAACATCAGTACCGAACTAGGGGTCCCTATCACAACATCAGTACCGAACTAGGGGTCCGTATCACAACATCAGTACCGAACTAGGGGTCCCTATCACAACATCAGTACCAAACTAGGGGTCCTTATCACAACATCAGTACCAAACTAGGGGTCCCTGTCTACTATCACAACGTCAGTACCAAACTAGGGGTCCCAGTCTACTATCACAACATCAGTACCAAGCTAGGGGTCCCTGTCTACTATCACAACATCAGTACCAAGCTAGGGGTCCCTATCACAACATCAGTACCGAACTAGGGGTCCCTATCACAACATCAGTACCTACTCCCTAGGGGTCCCTATCAGAACATCAGTACTAAATTAGGGGTCATTATCACAACATCAGTACTGAACTAGGGTCCCTATCACAACATCAGTATCGAACTAGGGGTCCCTATCACAACATCAGTATCGAACTAGGGGCCCCTATCACAACTCCCGTACTAAACTAGGGGTCCCTATCACAATATCAGTACCGAACTAGGGGTCCCTATGACAACATCCGTACTAAACTAGGGTCCCTATCACAACATCAGTACCGAACTAGGGGTCCCTATCACAACATGCCCTGAACCCTGCCATATATTTGCAATGTCAGACATGTGACAACCATACACGAGACGACAGGACCAAATAGTTTCCATTTTCTTCAACAATTTTGCTCCGATTATCTATTTGTTACATGTTCTTGCCTTTGTTACATGTTGTTCCCTTTGTTACATGTTGTTTCCTTTGTTACATGTTCTTGTCTTTGTTACATGTTGTTTCCTTTGTTACATATTCTTGCCTTTGTTACATGTTCTTGCCTTTGTTACATGTTGTTTCCTTTGTTACATGTTCTTGCCTTTGTTACATGTTCTTGCCTTTGTTACATATTGTTTCCTTTGTTACATGTTCTTGCCTTTGTTACATGTTCTTGCCTTTGTTTCATGTTGTTTCCTTTGTTACATGTTCTTGCCTTTGTTACATATCGTTTCCTTTGTTACATGTTCTTGCCTTTGTTACATGTTGTTTCCTTTGTTACATGTTGTTTCCTTTGTTACATGTTCTTGCCTTTGTTACATATTGTTTCCTTTGTTACATGTTGTTTCCTTTGTTACATGTTGTTTCCTTTGTTACATATTCTTGCCTTTGTTACATGTTCTTGCCTTTGTTACATGTTGTTTCCTTTGTTACATGTTGTTTCCTTTGTTACATGTTCTTGCCTTTGTTACATATTGTTTCCTTTGTTACATGTTCTTGCCTTTGTTACATGTTGTTTCCTTTGTTACATGTTCTTGCCTTTGTTACATGTTGTTTCCTTTGTTACATATTGTTTCCTTTGTTACATGTTCTTGCCTTTGTTACATGTTGTTTCCTTTGTTACATGTTGTTTCCTTTGTTACATGTTCTTTCCTTTGTTACATGTTATTTCCTTTGTTACATGTTCTTGCCTTTGTTACATGTTGTTTCCTTTGTTACATGTTGTTTCCTTTGTTACATGTTGTTTCCTTTGTACCATGTTGTTTTACTTTGTTACATGTTGTTAACTTTGTTACATGTTGTTATCTTTGTTACATGTTGTTATCTTTGTTACATGTTGTTATCTTTGTTACATGTTGTTTCCTTTGTTACATGTTGTTTCTTTTGTTACATGTTGTTTTACTTTGTTACATGTTGTTATCTTTGTTACATGTTGTTATCTTTGTTACATGTTGTTTCCTTTGTTACATGTTGTTTCCTTTGTTACATGTTGTTTTACTTTGTTACATGTTGTTATCTTTGTTACATGTTGTTATCTTTGTTACATGTTCTTGCCTTTGCTACATGTTGTTTCCTTTGTTACATGTTCTTGCGTTTGCTACATGTTGTTTCCTTTGTTACATGTTTTCTTTGTTACATGTTGCTTCATTTGTTACATGTTCTTGCCTTTAGCCTCTCTCTGGCTGCCTTCAAGGACCTATATTTTGTCGTGGTCATTGCCTCTGTAGAAGCCCTTTTGGCCCAAACGTCGTGTGTGTCTGACCATGTTTCCGTTCCTGTTACCATCCCCTGATTATGGCACTCAGCATCTGTTACTCCCCTTGATCCCTACTCACATGGTCAGCCTTTCACAACTGCCACCAACCAGTGAGTCTTGGTCAATTGTGATTCACTAATCCTGACAGTCTTTCAGCCAGTTATGATACTTTGACTATCAGTCAGTTATGATACGTTGGCTATCAGTCAGTTGTGATACTTTGACTTATATCAGTCAGTTGTGATACTTTGACTTATATCAGTCAATAATGATACTTTGACTACCATCAGTCAGTTATGATACGGTGACAACTATCAGTCAATTATGATAATTTGACTACCATTAATCAGTTATGATACGTTGACAACTATCAGTCAGTTAATATACTTTGCTACTATCAGTCAGTTATGATACTTTGTGTACTATCAGTCAGTTATGATACTTTGACTACTATCAGTCAATTATGATACTTTGTCTACTATCAGTCGGTTATAATACTTTGTCTACTATCAGTCAGTTATGATATTTTGACTGCTATCAGTCAGTTATGATACTTTGTCTACTATCAGTCAGTTATGATTCGTTGTCTACTATCAGTCAGTTATGATTCCTTGTCTACTATCAGTCAGTTATGATTCCTTGTCTACTATCAGTCAGTTATGATTCCTTGTCTACTATCAGTCAGTTATGATTCCTTGTCTACTATCAGTCAGTTATGATTCCTTGTCTACTATCAGTCAGTTATGATTCCTTGTCTACTATCAGTCAGTTATGATTCCTTGTCTACTATCAGTCAGTTATGATTCCTTGTCTACTATCAGTCAGTTATGATTCCTTGTCTACTATCAGTCAGTTATGATTCCTTGTCTACTATCAGTCAGTTATGATTCCTTGTCTACTATCAGTCAACACACAGTACGTGTGTGACGCGAGGGAGAAAGGTCTGTAATAATGTAAGCCTTGGTTGTGCCAGACGTGATTTGATCAAGATGGAGGAGGTCACGTGGTCTGTGACAGGAGATGATAAGTGACAGTGTGACTTCGTGATGTGACTACAGAACACGTCAAGTTAGCTGTTTATGATCGTCAACAACTATTATCGTCCACCTTCTAGCACACAAATTGGAGCCGCGATATCTCAGTGGTTAGTGAACTGGACTACAAAGGACAAGGGGTAGGTTCGATCCCAACCGACGGCTTCCGGGTCCACCCAGCCTTAAATGGGTACCGGATTTTTTCTGGAAAAGTAAAGCAGCACGAGCGTAATACCGACCACATTACCCCAAAAATCATGTGCTGAAGGTCTGTAAAATATAGGGTCAATAACACCATATTCCCTATACGCCACTTGGCGTGACGGGGGTACTTGACTTTTTTACTTTCTAGCACACAAAGTTGGACTAACGGAAAGTGTTCTCAACAAAGAAATCAGAAACATTTCACTTGATCTTTGATGACATGATTACACTGAGCAGATCTTCAAAGACATCGTGGGGATGGCAGGACTAAACATTAATGTCTATGTAATCAATAGTCTAAGATATGCTGATGGTACTGCACTAATGGCAGGAAATCTAGAAGGCATACACCAACAAGTGAACAACAAAAACAAGACATGCAAAGAATATGGATTGGAAATACATGTTAAACAGACTAATGTATGATTTCTCTCTGCGACAATCACCGCTGGTCTCAGCAGCGAGGCCCGGCTTAAAACGCCATTTACTCATCGACGGAAAAAAAACATGAGTACCTCCGAAGTCGGAGTTATCTGCCTGTGCGGCGAGGGACCCCTGTGCACACGGCTTCCAGGGACAAATGGATTGACATGCAAAATTCTAGTCTCTAGGGACTTCGTCAGAGTTGAAAGCTGGCGAACGCAACAACAACAAAACAGACTAAAACTATGATTATTAGCAGAGACAATACACAACATACATACACAGACCAAAATGGCAGCTTACTTATATTCGAGCTATGGACTAAGCAATGTTTACTTTGAACAACACGATATATGTTATTGCAGCGAGGTGGCAGATTTTTGAAAATGTATTCAGGGGTTTGAACATAAATGTTTGTTCACAGTTCGTTAACCTTCGCTGTAGATAAAGTCGTTAATTTGATGGCTTCGTTTGTGACATTGGTAGCTAAGGACCTAACTTGTGCAAACGGATGGCATTGGCAAGGATCATTTTGAATCTATGAAGTGGGCTCATTTTGTGTTTAACTCAAAAGCATATGTGCTTTTTAACCAAAGAACTTTTTTTTTGGGACTCAATGAAGATATCCCCGATGGAAGAATAAATTGTACTATTAGTCCCATAAATGATTCGCTTCCAGAGGTTTATGATGTAAACAAAGCAGTTTTGTTATTGCAAGTGAATAATGTCCACACCTATAATTGGTCAGGATTGGGTAGCAGCAGCAGCTTTATAGCGAGCACAGAAAACATCACAGGATTGTGCTGTTCTGAAACAGCTAAGCCATGCTACCCTAGAATTGCCTTTAATGGGATTACTGTGACCACAAACCACGCTCCATGTGTGTGCCACATATTTACACCACAGAAAGAAATTCTGAATATAACAACATCATGTGCCGTCTGTGATATTAATGACCACATACCAGGAGCCTCCACTATGATTGATACAACTGTTGCACCAAGCACTTCATCAGCAAAGCCATATCTATGGAATGTTCATCTGACATTGTTCTTGAATGATGTCCAAGTTAATGAGACATCAGAATCGTGTGGCGGCAGCTACAAGAAGGGAGCGGAGAACATCATCAATTGTGTTTTTACTAACTACAGGTAATGTGGCTTCTGTTGGATTGGAAATGATAACTTACCACCACTGTGTGTCTATATGTTTGGAATTGGAGTCATCAACGATGGCCTAACATCATAAAGTGCTACGACGATCATCATTTTCGGGAGGACGTAAACTCCCATGGTATATGGTGGATAGGCGGCAGGAACCATTGAAGGCTATGTCTGAAAAGTGTTCCTTCTTGCAGTTTCCTCATATTCCAAGTCCGGCTTGTTGCAGGAGCTACTGAGTTAAGTGCTCTGTGCATACCGTGAGCTGTGTGTCTCATCCGTTTTTATCCTGCTTCGATATCCCGCTTGTTTACGATGAATGATGATATCGTATGACGGGGAACAGTTGGTTGTGTTAACTTTCTGCGCGGTTTCGCCTTATGTCTTTTGGCGTGTGCTGAGACTGCTACGATGGGGACTACAGTTACCTTTCTTTGTTTGGGAGATGAGTTAGTAATTCGGATGATTCCACTGGCACGGGCGGTTGAGCAATTATGGATTTTAATTCGTTTGCTGTGATACCGAGGCCTTCCATAACCAATAACAATAATAACAACATACATAAGGAGATAATAAAGTAGATGGAAAAAAAAATCAAGAAAGAGTTCTAGAATATTGCTATCTGTAAACAGAAAAAAACACACAAAAAAGAAATGGCAAAATCAATTTGAATAACTTGAAAAATATACTAGCATCAAAGCGAATAACATCAGGACTAAAACTACGAATAACAAAATGCTGTATCTTCCCAACATTCCTGTATGGTGCAGAAACATGGACATTAAATAATAAAACAGAGCAGAAAACTGAAGCCTTTGAAATGTGGATCTACAGGAAAAATGGGGGAAATTGGGTGGAAGGAAAAGAGACAAAACAAGGTATTTCTGAATCAGCTGAAAATGAGACATCACAACTTTAGAACGATAATGGACATTTTTTTGACATGTGAAGAGACACAACTTTAGATCGATAATGGACATTTGTTGGACATGTGAAGAGACACAACTTTGGAACAATAATGGACATTTGTTGGACATGTGAAGAGACACAACTTTGGAACAATAATGGACATTTGTTGGACATGTGAAGAGACACAACTTTGGAACAATAATGGACATTTGTTGGACATGTGAAGAGACACAACTTTGGAACAATAATGGACATTTGTTGGACATGTGAAGAGACACAATCTAAAAGTCATCTTGGAAGGGAAGGTACAAGGTAGACGAGGCAGAGGCAGACCAAGACTAACGTAGACTGATGACATCAAAAGATGAACCTATGGAAACTTACACTATCAAGACAACAGAGAGAGTAAAATGGCGCTCCATGGTAGCCAACCTTCGATGTGGAGACGGCACCCAGTGAATGATGCTCATTGGTAGCCAACCTTCGATGTGGAGACGGCACCCAGTGAATTATGCTCCATGTTAGCCAACCTTCGGTGTGGAGACGGCACCCAGTGAATGATGCTCCATGTTAGCCAACCTTCGGTGTGAGGACGGCACCCAAAAGAATAATGCTTTATGGTAGCCAACCTTCGGTGTGGAGACGGCACCCAAAGAATAATGCTCCATGGTAGCCAACCTTCGATGTGGAGACGGCACCCAAAGAATAATGCTCCATGGTAGCCAACCTTCGGTGTGGAGACGGCACCCAAAGAATAATGCTCCATGGTAGTTAACCTTCGATGTGGAGACGGCACCCAGTGAATGATGCTCCATGTTCGATGTGAAGACGGCACCCAGTGAATGATGCTCATTGGTAGCCAACCTTCGATGTGAAGACGGCACCCAGTGAATGATGCTCATTGGTAGCCAACCTTCGATGTGGAGACGGCACCCAGTGAATGATGCTCATTGGTAGCCAAACTTCGATGTGGAGACGGCACCCAGTGAATGATGCTCATTGGTAGCCAACCTTCGATGTGGAGACGGCACCCAGTGAATGATGCTCATTGGTAGCCAACCTTCGATGTGGAGACGGCACCCAGTGAATGATGCTCATTGGTAGCCAACCTTCGATGTGGAGACGGCACCCAGTGAATTATGCTCCATGTTAGCCAACCTTCGGTGTGGAGACGGCGCCCAAAGAATAATGCTCCATGGTAGCCAACCTTCGGTGTGGAGACGGCACCCAAAGAATAATGCTCCATGGTAGCCAACCTTCGGTGTGGTGACGGCACCCAATGAATGATGTTCCAAGGTAGCCAACCTTCGATGTGGAGACGGCACCCAAAGAATAATGCTCCATGGTAGCCAACCTTCGGTGTGGAGACGGCACCCAAAGAATAATGCTCCATGGTAGCCAACCTTCGGTATGGAGACGGCACCCAAAGAATAATGCTCCATGGTAGCCAACCTTCGGTGTGGAGACGGCACCCAAAGAATAATGCTACATGGTAGCCAACCTTCGGTGTGGAGACGGCACCCAAAGAATGATGAAATTATAGCTGTATTTCATCAAATGTTTCCTAGAAATTGTTTGTCTATTTTAGAAGTCTTTGAAAGATCAAGAATTAGAGTCTGCAGATAAGGTGAGATTCCAAAATGTTATTTTTCATCTCAGAAACGAAGAGGAAGGAAATAAGTCAGTTCTTACATGAACTCTTAGCTCAATAGGAAAAGTAAAGTCAGTTCTTACATGAACATAAAGAATAAAGTAATTTGTAGCATTAACATTTAAAATAAAAGAAATAATAAACTTAGTTTTAACATTACATTTGGATTAAAAGGAAGAATAGAGTACGTTCTGACACGAACATTTAAAATGAAAGAATGAAGAAAGTAAGTTTCAACATAAGCATGAAGAATAAAGTAAGTTTCAACAAGAGCATGAAGAATAAAGTAAGTTTCAACAAGAGCATGAAGAATAAAGTAAGTTTCAACATAAGCATGAAGAATAAAGTAAGTTTCAACAAGAGCATGAAGAATAAAGTAAGTTTCAACATAAGCATGAAGAATAAAGTAAGTTTCAACATAAGCATGAAGAATAAAGTAAGTTTCAACAAGAGCATGAAGAATAAAGTAAGTTTTAACATGAGCATGAAGAATAAAGTAAGTTTCAACAAGAGCATGAAGAATAAAGTAAGTTTTAACATGAGCACGAAGAATAAAGTAAGTTTTAACATGAGCACGAAGAATAAAGTAAGTTTTAACATGAGCACGAAGAATAAAGTAAGTTTTAACATGAGCACGAAGAATAAAGTAAGTTTTAACATAAGCACGAAGAATAAAGTAAGTTTTAACATAAGGAATAAAGTAAGTTTTAACATGAGCATGAAGAATAAAGTAAGTTTCAACAAGAGCATGAAGAATAAAGTAAGTTTTAACATGAGCACGAAGAATAAAGTAAGTTTTAACATGCATGAAGAATAAAGTAAGTTTTAACATGAGCATGAAGAATAAAGTAAGTTTTAACATAAGGAATAAAGTAAGTTTTAACATGAGCACGAAGAATAAAGTAAGTTTTAACATGAGCATGAAGAATAAAGTAAGTTTTAACATGAGCATGAAGAATAAAGTAAGTTTTAACATAAAGAATAAAGTAAGTTTTAACATAAAGAATAAAGTAAGTTTTAACATAAAGAATAAAGTAAGTTTTAACATAAAGAATAAAGTAAGTTTTAACATAAATAATAAAGTAAGTTTTAACATAAATAATAAAGTAAGTTTTAACATAAAGAATATAGTAAGTTTTGACATGGGCATGAAGAATAAAGTAAGTTTTAACATGAAGAATAAAGTAAGTTTTAACATGGGCATGAAGAATAAAGTAAATGTTCACCTTGGCATTCCAGAGAAAGGAAAAAGTCAGAAAATGACAAAAACTCCTAACGAGTTCAATGTTTCCTTTCCGTGCATCCAGGTCAAGACCTCCAGTTATCTCCTACTTTGCTACCTCTCTTGAATGCTTCACGTCTGGAGGTTTTGTCGTTTTTTATGGACACTCGTTTTTATTTTTGATGGTCACTGTTTGTTATTTTTAATTTTTGATGGTCACTGATTTTTATTTCTAATTTTTGATGGTCACTGATTTTTATTTTTAATTTTTGATGGTCACTGATTTTTATTTTTAATTTTTGATGGTCACTGATTTTTATTTCTAATTTTTGATGGTCACTGATTTTTGTTTTTAATTTTTGATGGTCACTGATTTTTATTTCTAATTTTTGATGGTCACTGTTTGTTGTTTGTTATTTTTAATTTTTGATGGTCACTGATTTTTATTTCTAATTTTTGATGGTCACTGATTTTTGTTTTTAATTTTTGATGGTCACTGATTTTTATTTCTAATTTTTGATGGTCACTGATTTTTGTTTTTAATTTTTGATGGTCACTGATTTTTATTTCTAATTTTTGATGGTCACTGATTTTTGTTTTTAATTTTTGATGGTCACTTATTTCTGTTTTTAATTTTTGATGGTCACTGATTTTTATTTCTAATTTTTGTTGGTCACTGATTTTTGTTTTTAATTTTTGATGGTCACTTATTTTTGTTTTTAATTTTTGATGGCCACTGATTTTTGTTTTTAATTTTTGATGGGCACTGATTTTTGTTTTTAATTTTTGATGGTCACCGATTTTTATTTCTAATTTTTGATGGTCACTGATCTTTGTTTTTAATTTTTGATGGCCACTGATTTTTATTTTTTATTTTTGATGGTCACTTATTTTTGTTTCTCCTTGCGCGCACATGAATCTGTCATCAGTTTCCAAACTAAGAAAATAGTTTGAACACAGTGTACTGCTGCCAGTTAACAATCCATAAGACCGTGGCGCCTGCGCTGTGGTGTTTGTGCTTCATCCTGAGAACTTCCTATATGATTGGAAAATACGAGTACGATGATAATTGTTCTATTTATATGATATTGGAATAAGCGATCTCGTAGATGCGTTGTACTTATCGGGAGAAGTGCTGCAATCAACGTCTAACATGGATAATCAATCTTGCGACGCTTCTAGGTCGGGTGATGACGCGAATATGCAGATGCCCTAAATGCAATGATACGTTTTCTATGGGTAGAATAGATGACAAGAACGAAAGAATTAATGACAAGGAATATCAAATAAGAAATAATTGTCCTTGTCGCTGAGTTGGTCAACGGTAAGGCGTGTGTCTATTTGGAGCTAAAATATCACTGTCATTAAATATGCCAGACCCCAGCTGTGCAGTTGATCGAGTTACGTTCAAATCCTGGGTACGATGAAATAAATGATGAAAACGTCAAAGTAATTATACTGCAATACGTCCATTCAGGGCTCGCTAGTGGGCGTAATCTTCTAGGCATCACCGGCTAGGCTTGTGTCAGCAATTAACTGACAAAATTGTTCTTATTGGGTTGGCACGTGCGCCTAGTGGCAGGGCACAGTGCCAGAGGGTGCAGGTTCGATCCTGACGTGTCAGAGTTTGTGCTTTTGTTGGTGTGCTGATGTTGGTGTGCTGATGTTGGTGTGCTGATGTTGGTGTGCTGATGTTGGTGTGCTGTTGTTGGTGTGCTGTTGTTGGTGTGCTGATGTTGGTGTGCTGTTGTTGGTGTGCTGTTGTTGGTGTGCTGTTGTTGGTGTGCAGTTGTTGGTGTGCTATTTTTGGTGTGCTGTTGTTGGTGTGCAGTTATTGGTGTGCAGTTGTTGGTGTGCTATTGTTGGTGTGCTGTTGTTGGTGTGCAGTTGTTGGTGTGCAGTTGTTGGTGTGCAGTTGTTGGTGTGCTATTGTTGGTGTGCTGATGTTGGTGTGCTGTTGTTGGTGTGCTGTTGTTGGTGTGAAGTTGTTGGTGTGCTATTGTTGGTGTGCTGTTGTTGGTGTGCAGTCTCTCCATTCCTGACTTCGAACACCTACATTTGTTGGCAGCTTCAAACACATAGATTTGTTGGCAGCTTCAAACACATAGATTTGTTGGCAGCTTAAAAAACATAAATTTGTTGGCAGCTTCAAACACATAGATTTGTTGGCAGTTTCAAACACATAAATTTGTTGGCAGCTTCAAACACATAGCTTTGTTGACAGCTTCAAACACCTAGATTTGTTGACAGCTTCAAACACCTTGATTTGTTGACAGCTATAAACACATAGATTTGTTGACGGCTTCATACACCTAGATTTGTTGACAGCTTCAAACACATAGATTTGTTGGCAGCTTCAAACACATAGATTTGTTGACAGCTTCAAACACCTAGATTTGTTGACAGCTTCAAACACATAGATTTGTTGACAGCTTCAAACACATAGATTTGTTGACAGCTTCAAACATATAGATTTGTTGACAGCTTCAAACACCTAGATTTGTTGACAGCTTCAAACACATAGATTTGTTCACAGCTTCAAACACATAGATTTGTTCACAGCTTTAAACACATAGATTTGTTCACAGCTTCAAACACATAGAATTTTTCACAGCTTCAAACATATAGATTTGTTGACAGCTTCAAACACATAGATATGTTCACAGCTTTAAACACATAGATTTGTTGACAGCTTCAAACACATAGATTTGTTGACAGCTTCAAACACATAGATTTGTTCACAGCTTTAAACACCTAGATTTGTTAACAGCTTTAAACACCTAGATTTGTTCACAGCTTCAAACACACAGATTTGTTGACAGCTTCAAACACATAGATTTGTTGACAGCTATAAACACATAGATTTGTTGACAGCTTCAAACACATAGATTTGTTGACAGCTATAAACACATAGATTTGTTCACAGCTTCAAACACATAGATTTGTTGACAGCTATAAACACATAGATTTGTTCACATCTTCAAACACATAGATTTGTTGACAGCTATAAACACATAGATTTGTTGACAGCTATAAACACATAGATTTGTTCACAGCTTCAAACACATAGATTTGTTGACAGCTATAAACACATAGATTTGTTCACAGCTTCAAACACATAGATTTGTTGACAGCTATAAACACATAGATTTGTTCACAGCTTCAAACACATAGATTTGTTGACAGCTTCAAACACATAGATTTGTTCACAGCTTTAAACACATAGATTTGTTGGCAGCTTCAAACACATAGATTTGTTCACAGCTATAAACACATAGATTTGTTGACAGCTTCAAACACATAGATTTGTTGACAGCTTCAAACACACAGATTTGTTGACAGCTTTAAACACATAGATTTGTTCACAGCTTTAAACACATAGAATTGTTGACAGCTTCAAACACATAGATTTGTTGACAGCTTCAAACACATAGATTTGTTCACAGCTTTAAACACATAGATTTGTTGGCAGCTTTAAACACATACATATTTTTGACAATTTCAAGTTGATAATTTACGTGGAAGGGGTTCGCGTGTCAGTCGCCCTGACAGAGTTAAGCATCGTTGTTGTCGCCTATGAAGGTATAAACGGAGGCATGAATTCGACCTACATTCAAGGTCACCATTCCCTCCACTGTTTACTTTCCAGTCTCAGAGTGCACCCTCGTTCTCTCACATAAAGCCTCTTCTATGTTTCTCGCCTTCTCTCTACTTTCTCTCTACTTTCTCTCATTTTTTTATTTCTGACTTATTCTTGTTTGGTAACTTTCGTTTCTTTCTTTCTTTCTTTCTTTTATTTTTTTCTTTCTTTCACTTTCTTTCTTTCTTTCTTTCTTTCACTTTCTTTCTTTTTTTCTTTCACTTTCTTTCTTTCTTTCTTTCTTTATTTCACTTTCTTTCTTTCTTTCTTTCACTTTCTTTCTTTCTTTCACTTTCTTTCTTTCTTACTTTATTTCACTTTCTTTGTTTCTTTATTTCACTTTCTTTCTTTCTTTCTTTTATTTTTTTCTTTCTTTCACTTTCTTTCTTTCTTTCTTTTTTTCTTTCACTTTCTTTCTTTCTTTCTTTCTTTATTTCACTTTCTTTCTTTCTTTCTTTCACTTTCTTTCTTTCTTTCGTTCTTTCTTTATTTCACGTTCTTTCTTTCTTTCTTTCACTTTCTTTCTTTCACTTTCTTTCTTTCTTTCTTTCTTTCTTTCTTTCTTTCACTTTCTTTCTTTCTTTCTTTCTTTATTTCTTTTTTTCTTTCTTTCACTTTCTTCATTTCTTTTACTTTCTTTATTTGTTTCTTTCCCTATAATAATTCAGGAAAGAATCTGCTGCTTGTTTGAAGGTTAACGTCAGTTATTGGTGGACAAGCGGCACGATGTCAGTTGCAACTTTAGAAAGTTCCAGACGTTTGCTACCAGCAGCTGGTATGTCCGAGATGAATGCACGAGTTTGTAGAAATAAAGAAGCGCCATAGACATCAATGTGAAGCTCATGGAATGATTGAAACGTTAACAGACAGAACAGACCACTAGCTGCTTGCTTGTTCGCCCTAAATGTTGTCACGTGACTCGTCCTTTCATAAGCATCTTACATCTGCGGTATTTCACGAGTGTACTGCGATATTCAACGAGGCCTCCGAGTTCTATAACAGCGCCGAGAGTAACTTCAATGCTCCGAAATGATGGGAGAGCTAACAGACAGTTGGAGCGCTGCGCTGACATCGCCTTCAATATTATTGACACCGATTGGTCTAGCTTTATCAATATCGTGTGATTACCCCTAGCCACATTCGCCTCTTAAGACTGATATCTAAATTATCTCTGCGAGAGCCTCAGTCTTTCACTCGACGGGTCTAATGAAATCACTCGCGTTCTACGACCAGAGGCCCACTTGAAGGAGGCGGGCCTCTATTTTCGGGGGTTCAATTTTATTTGATTGGACGCTCAGATTGCACTGGAAGGGTCGATCCACTCCGGACGGAAATGAGTCAACACAGATCGCATCAAGAGTCGTTTAATGTTTTATGTCCCGGTGTCTCTGTGTGCATGCCTGGACTGAGAGATAGAGCTTCCTTTCACGGTGCTCTATCTAAAAATCTACCCCGTAATGAGTTCCTCGGATGTTGATAGAATATGTAATGGCATATATCTGCCGGTGTTGGCTCCCTTCTCAGTGCGGTAATTAGTTCCTATTGGGCGCGAACCTCGACATCGTCGGCAATATTTTCAGTAAAATTCTACTCACAAATTGATGACGACGTCAACGTAGAGTAGGGCACTCCACACGTGGACCTGCCGGCCATATTGGGCCACTTGTTCTTGGTTCTGTTTGTAATGATCTTTGTCATTTTTGTGCTGCAGTTTAGGTTTTGTTTGTTACTGTTCTTGTTAGATGATAATGGGAGGTTCTCTCTGTACCTGTGAGCTGGTAATGGAAGGTTCTCTCTGTACATGTGAGCTGGTAATGGAAGGTTCTCTCTGTACCTGTGATCGGATAATGGAAGGTTCTCTCTGTACCTGTGATCGGATAATGGAAGGTTCTCTCTGTACCTGTGAGCTGGTAATGGAAGGTTCTCTCTGTACCTGTGAGCTGATAATGGAAGGTTCTCTCTGTACCTGTGATCGGATAATGGAAGGTTCTCTCTGTACCTGTGAGCTGGTAATGGAAGGTTCTCTCTGTACCTGTGATCGGATAATGGAAGGTTCTCTCTGTACCTGTGATCGGATAATAGGAGGTTCTCTCTGGTAATGGAAGGTTCTCTCTGGTAATGGAAGGTTCTCTCTGGTAATGGAAGGTTCTCTCTGGTAATGGGAGGTTCTCTCTGTACCTGTGAGCTGGTAATGGAAGGTTCTCTCTGTACCTGTGATCTGATAATGGAAGGTTCTCTCTGTACCTGTGATCTGATAATGGAAGGTTCTCTCTGTACCTGTGATCTGGTAATGGAAGGTTCTCTCTGTACCAGTGAGCTGGTAATGGAAGGTTCTCTCTGTACCTGTGAGCTGATAATGGAAGGTTCTCTCTGTACCTGTGAGCTGATAATGGAAGGTTCTCTCTGTACATGTGAGCTGGTAATGGAAGGTTCTCTCTGTACCTGTGATCTGATAATGGAAGGTTCTCTCTGTACATGTGAGCTGATAATGGAAGGTTCTCTCTGTACATGTGAGCTGATAATGGAAGGTTCTCTCTGTACATGTGAGCTGATAATGGAAGGTTCTCTCTGTACATGTGAGCTGGTAATGGAAGGTTCTCTCTGTACCAGTGAGCTGGTAATGGAAGGTTCTCTCTGTACCTGTGAGCTGATAATGGAAGGTTCTCTCTGTACCTGTGAGCTGATAATGGAAGGTTCTCTCTGTACCTGTGAGCTGATAATGGAAGGTTCTCTCTGTACCTGTGAGCTGATAATGGAAGGTTCTCTCTGTACCTGTGAGCTGATAATGGAAGGTTCTCTCTGTACCTGTGAGCTGATAATGGAAGGTTCTCTCTGTACCTGTGAGCTGATAATGGAAGGTTCTCTCTGTACCTGTGAGCTGATAATGGAAGGTTCTCTCTGTACATGTGAGCTGGTAATGGAAGGTTCTCTCTGTACCTGTGATCGGATAATGGAAGGTTCTCTCTGTACCTGTGATCGGATAATAGGAGGTTCTCTCTGGTAATGGAAGGTTCTCTCTGGTAATGGAAGGTTCTCTCTGGTAATGGAAGGTTCTCTCTGGTAATGGGAGGTTCTCTCTGTACCTGTGAGCTGGTAATGGAAGGTTCTCTCTGTACCTGTGATCTGATAATGGAAGGTTCTCTCTGTACCTGTGATCTGATAATGGAAGGTTCTCTCTGTACCTGTGATCTGGTAATGGAAGGTTCTCTCTGTACCTGTGAGCTGATAATGGAAGGTTCTCTCTGTACATGTGAGCTGATAATGGAAGGTTCTCTCTGTACCTGTGAGCTGGTAATGGAAGGTTCTCTCTGTACCTGTGAGCTGATAATGGAAGGTTCTCTCTGTACCTGTGAGCTGATAATGGAAGGTTCTCTCTGTACATGTGAGCTGGTAATGAAGGTTCTCTCTGTACCTGTGATCTGATAATGGAAGGTTCTCTCTGTACATGTGAGCTGATAATGGAAGGTTCTCTCTGTACATGTGAGCTGATAATGGAAGGTTCTTTCTGTACATGTGAGCTGATAATGGAAGGTTCTCTCTGTACATGTGAGCTGATAATGGAAGGTTCTCTCTGTACATGTGAGCTGATAATGGAAGGTTCTCTCTGTACATGTGAGCTGGTAATGGAAGGTTCTCTCTGTACCTGTGAGCTGGTAATGGAAGGTTCTCTCTGTACCTGTGAGCTGATAATGGAAGGTTCTCTCTGTACCTGTGAGCTGATAATGGAAGGTTCTCTCTGTACCTGTGAGCTGATAATGGAAGGTTCTCTCTGTACCTGTGAGCTGATAATGGAAGTTTCTCTCTGTACCTGTGAGCTGATAATGGAAGGTTCTCTCTGTACCTGTGAGCTGATAATGGAAGGTTCTCTCTGTACCTGTGAGCTGGTAATGGAAAGTTCTCTCTGTACCTGTGATCTGGTAATGGAAGGTTCTCTCTGTACATGTGAGCTGGTAATAGAAAGTTCTCTCTGTACCTGTGATCTGGTAATGGAAGGTTCTCTCTGTACCTGTGAGCTGGTAATGGAAAGTTCTCTCTGTACCTGTGATCTGGTAATGGAAGGTTCTCTCTGTACATGTGAGCTGGTAATAGAAAGTTCTCTCTGTACCTGTGATCTGGTAATGGAAGGTTCTCTCTGTACATGTGAGCTGGTAATAGAAAGTTCTCTCTGTACATGTGAGCTGATAATGGAAGGTTCTCTCTGTACATGTGAGCTGATAATGGAAGGTTCTCTCTGTACATGTGAGCTGATAATGGAAGGTTCTCTCTGTACATGTGAGCTGATAATGGAAGGTTCTCTCTGTACATGTGAGCTGATAATGGAAGGTTCTCTCTGTACCTGTGAGCTGGTAATCTAAGATTATGGGTCCCATCCATCTGCTTAAGCGAAGGGCGATGTTGTCAGTGTATCTTAGTTCTGGTATATCTTAGTTCTGGTATATCTTAGTTCTGGTATATCTTAGTTCTGGTAGATCTTAGTTCTGGTATATCTTAGTTCTGGTAGATCTTAGTTCTGGTAGATCTTAGTTCTGGCATATCTTAGTTCTGGTATATCTTAGTTCTGGTAGATCTTAGGTATTGTATATCTTAGTTCTGGCATATCTTAATTCAGGTATATCTTACCTGGAGGATGTTGGAGGACAGGTGATGAGGATGTTTGAGGGCAGGTGAGGGAAGATGTTGGAGGACAGGTGAGGGAGGATGTTTGCGGACAGGTTAGGGATGATGTTGGAAGACATAATAGGGAGGATGTTGGAGGGAAGCCAGGGAGGATGTTGAAGGGCAGGTGAGGGAGGATGTTTGAGGACAGGTGAAGGAGGATGTTGAAGGAGAGGTGAGGGAGGATGTTGACGGGCAGGTGAGGGAGGATGTTGGAGGGCAGGTGAGAGAGGATTTTGGAGAGCAGGTGAAAGAGGATGTTTGAGGACAGGTGAGGGAGGTTGTTGGAGGGCAGGTGAGGGAGGATTTTGGAGAGAAGCCAGGAGGATGTTGGAGGACAGGTGAAAGAGGATGTTTGAGGACAGGTGAGGGAGGATGTTGGAGGGCAGGTGAGGGAGGATTTAGGAGAGCAGGTGATGTAAAATGAAAAAAGAGGAAGAAAGAAAAGAAAGGTTAAAGTTTTAAAGGAATAATTTCATTTCACTGTCTTGAAATTTAGCTTCATTTTGTAACTAACAATTCCTTCCTTCCTTCCTTCCTTCCTTCCTTCCTTCCTTCCTTCCTTCCTTCCTTCCTTCCTTCCTTCCTTCCTTCCTTCCTTCCTTCCTTCCTTCCTTCCTTCCTTCCTTCCTTCCTTCCTTCCTTCCTTCCTTCCTTCCTTCCTTCCTTCCTTCCTTCCTCCCTCCCTCCTCCCTCCCTCCCTCCCTCCCTCCCTCCCTCCCTCCCTCCCTCCCTCCCTCCCTTCCTTCATTCCTTTCTTCCTTCCATTCTTCCATCCTTCCTCCCTCCTTCCTTCCTCACTCCCTCCTTCCTTCCTTCCTCACTCCCTACCTCCCTCCATCCCTCCCTCCCTCCTTCCTTCCTTCCTCACTCACTCCCTCCCTCCTTCTTTCCTTCCTCACTCACTCCCTTCCTCCCTCCTTCCTTCCTTCCTTCATTGATTGATTCACTCCTTTTTTTCTTCCCTTTTTAGCTTCAATCTGTTTCTCTATTATGTCCATCTTCCACGTCTATACACCTATGATGTCGATACAGCGAAGACAAACATGATTCTGTGATTCTATAACTTTCCTGACCTCTCAGTAAAACAACATAACATCAAAGTGTCCAAGCTCACAAGGATAGCAACAAGTGAACGATTAGACAAAAAATTGCAAAATAAAATCATCTCAACAATCGACAACTTTGAGACACGCTAAACTGCATACAAGGAGCGAAAAGGACAAGAGAGGATGACAATAATGTGGATGAGTGGGAGTGGGCGGGTCGAGGGGTGTTGGGACATTGACTTACAGGTGGTCACACAACCAGGTGTCCTAGGATCTGACCTCCAGGTCGTCACACAGCCAGGTGTCCTAGGATCTGACCTCCAGGTGGTCACACAACCAGGTGTCCTAGGATCTGACCGCCAGGTCGTCACACAGCCAGGTGTCCTAGGTTCTGACCTCCAGGTCGTCACACAGCCAGGAGTCCTAGGTTCTGACTCCAGGTCGTCACACAGCCAGGTGTCCTAGGATCTGACCTCCAGGTCGTCACACAACCAGGTGTCCTAGGTTCTGACTACAGGTGGTCACACAGCCAGGTGTCCTAGGGTCTGACCTCCAGGTGGTCACATAGCCAGGTGTCCTAGGTTCTGACTCCAGGTCGTCACACAGCCAGGTGTCCTAGGATCTGACCTCCAGGTCGTCACACAACCAGGTGTCCTAGGTTCTGACCTCCAGGTGGTCACACAGCCAGGTGTCCTAGGGTCTGACCTCCAGGTGGTCACACAGCCAGGTGTCATAGGTTCTGACTACAGGTGGTCACACAGCTAGGTGTCCTAGGTTCTGACCTCCAGGTGGTCATACAGCCAGGTATCCTAGGTTCTGACCTCCAGGTGGTCACACAGCCAGGTGTCCTAGGTTCTGATCTCCAGGTGGTCACACAGCCAGGTGTCCTAGGTTCTGACTACAGGTGGTCACACATCCAGGTGTCCTAGGTTCTGACCAAAGGTTATCACACAGCCAGGTGTCCTAGGTTCTGACCTCCAGGTGGTCACACAACCAGGTATCCTAGGGTCTGGCTACAGGTGGTCACACAGCCAGGTGTACTATGTTCTGACCTTCAGATGGTCACACAGCCAGGTGTCCTAGGTTCTGACCTCCAGGTGGTCACACAGCCAGGTGTCCTAGGTTCTGACCTCCAGGTGGTCACACAGCCAGGTGTCCTAGGTTCTTACTATAGGTGGTCACACAGCCAGGTGTCCTAGGTTCTGACCTCCAGGTGGTCACACAGCCAGGTGTCCTAGGTTCTTACTATAGGTGGTCACACAGCCAGGTGTCCTAGGTTCTTACTATAGGTGGTCACACAGCCAGGTGTCCTAATTTCTGACCTACAGGTTACACACAGCCAGGTGTCCTAGGTTCTGACCTCCAGGTGGTCACACAGCCAGGTGTCCTATGTTATGACCTACAGGTTACACACAGCCAGGTGTCCTAGATTCTGACCTACAGGTTACACACAGCTAGATGTCCTAGGTTCTGACCACCAGGTTATCACACAGCCAGGTGTCCTATGTTATGACCTACAGGTTACACACAGCCAGGTGTCCTATGTTCGACCTACAGGTTACACACACCCAGTTGTCCAATGTTATGACCACAGGTTACACACAGCCAGGTGTCCTATGTTCTGACCTACAGGTTACACACAGCAAGATGTTCATGTTATGACCTACAGGTTAGACACAACCAGGTGTCCTATGTTATGACCTACAAAGTATCACACAGCCAGGTGTCCTATGTTACGACCTACAGGTATTCACACAGCCAGGTGTCCTATGTTATGACCTACAGGTTACACACAGCCAGGTGTCCTAGGTTCTGACCTTCAGGTCGTCACACAGCCAGGTGTCCTATGTTACGACCTACAGGTATTCACACAGCCAGGGGTCCTATGTTATGACCTACAGGTTACACACAGCCAGGTGTCCTAGGTTCTGACCTCCAGGTCGTCACACAGCCAGGTGTCCTATGTTATGACCTACGGGTTACACACACCCAGGTGTCCTAGGTTCTGACCTCCAGGTCGTCACACAGCCAGGTGTCCTAGGTTCTGACCTCCAGGTGGTCACACAGCCAGGTGTCCTAGGTTCTGACCTCCAGGTGGTCACACAGCCAGGTGTCATAGGTTCTGACTACAGGTGGTCACACAGCCAGGTGTTCTAGGTTCTGACCTCCAGGTGGTCATACAGCCAGGTATCCTAGGTTCTGACTTCCAGGTGGTCACATAGCCAGGTGTCCTAGGTTCTGACTACAGGTGGTCACACAGCCAGGTGTCCTAGGTTCTGACCTCCAGGTGGTCATACAGCCAGGTATCCTAGGTTCTGACCTCCAGGTGGTCATACAGCCAGGTGTCCTAGGTTCTGACTTCCAGGTGGTCACATAGCCAGGTGTCCTAGGTTCTGACCTCCAGGTGGTCATACAGCCAGGTATCCTAGGTTCTGACCTCCAGGTGGACATACAGCCAGGTATCCTAGGTTCTGACCTCCAGGTGGTCATACAGCCAGGTGTCCTAGGTTCTGACCTCCAGGTGGTCACATAGCCCTTTGTCCTAGGTTCTGATCTCTAGGTGGTCAAAAAGCCAGGTGTCCTATGTTCTGACCTCCAGGTGGTCACATAGCCAGGTGTCCTAGGGTCTGACCTCCAGGTGGTCACATAGCCAGTTGTCCTAGGTTCTGACCTCCAGGTGGTCAAAAATCCAGGTGTCCTAGGTTCTGACCTCCAGGTGGTCACATAGCTGGGTGTCCTATGTTCTGAGCTCCAGGTGGTCACACAGCCAGATGTCCTAGGTTCTGACCTCCAGGTGGTCACACAGACAGGTGTTCTAGGTTCTTACTACAGGTGGTCACACAACCAGGTGTCCTAGGTTCTGACTACAGGTTGTCACACAGCCAGGTGTCCTAGGTTCTGATCTCCAGGTTGTCACACAGCCAGGTGTCCTACGTTCTGACTACAGGTGGTCACACAGCCAGGTGTCCTAGGTTCTGTCCAAAAGGTTACCACACAGCCAGGTGTCCTAGGTTCTGACCTCCAGGTGGTCACACAACCAGGTATCCTAGGGTCTGGCTACAGGTGGTCACACAGCCAGGTGTACTATGTTCTGACCTTCAGATGGTCACACAGCCAGGTGTCCTAGGTTCTGACCTCCAGGTGGTCACACAGCCAGGTGTCCTAGGTTCTGACCTCCAGGTGGTCACACAGCCAGGTGTCCTAGGTTCTTACTATAGGTGGTCACACAGCCAGGTGTCCTAGGTTCTTACTATAGGTGGTCACACAGCCAGGTGTCCTAATTTCTGACCTACAGGTTACACACAGCCAGGTGTCCTAGGTTCTGACCTCCAGGTGGTCACACAGCCAGGTGTCCTATGTTATGACCTACAGGTTACACACAGCCAGGTGTCCTAGATTCTGACCTACAGGTTATACACAGCTAGATGTCCTAGGTTCTGACCTCCAGGTCGTCAAACAGCCAGGTGTCCTAGGTTCTGACCACCAGGTTATCACACAGCCAGGTGTCCTATGTTATGACCTACAGGTTACACACAGCCAGGTGTCCTATGTTACGACCTACAGGTTACACACACCCAGTTGTCCAATGTTATGACCAACAGGTTACACACAGCCAGGTGTCCTACGTTATGACCTACAGGTTACACACAGCCAGATGTTCAATGTTATGACCTACAGGTTAGACACAACCAGGTGTCCTATGTTATGACCTACAAAGTATCACACAGCCAGGTGTCCTATGTTACGACCTACAGGTATTCACACAGCCAGGTGTCCTATGTTATGACCTACAGGTTACACACAGCCAGGTGTCCTAGGTTCTGACCTTCAGGTCGTCACACAGCCAGGTGTCCTATGTTACGACCTACAGGTATTCACACAGCCAGGGGTCCTATGTTATGACCTACAGGTTACACACAGCCAGGTGTCCTAGGTTCTGACCTCCAGGTCGTCACACAGCCAGGTGTCCTATGTTATGACCTACGGGTTACACACACCCAGGTGTCCTAGGTTCTGACCTCCAGGTCGTCACACAGCCAGGTGTCCTAGGTTCTGACCTCCAGGTGGTCACACAGCCAGGTGTCCTAGGTTCTGACCTCCAGGTGGTCACACAGCCAGGTGTCATAGGTTCTGACTACAGGTGGTCACACAGCCAGGTGTCCTAGGTTCTGACCTCCAGGTGGTCATACAGCCAGGTATCCTAGGTTCTGACTTCCAGGTGGTCACATAGCCAGGTGTCCTAGGTTCTGACTACAGGTGGTCACACAGCCAGGTGTCCTAGGTTCTGACCTCCAGGTGGTCATACAGCCAGGTATCCTAGGTTCTGACTTCCAGGTGGTCACATAGCCAGGTGTCCTAGGTTCTGACTACAGGTGGTCACACAGCCAGGTGTCCTAGGTTCTGACCTCCAGGTGGTCACATAGCCAGGTGTCCTAGGTTCTGACCTCCAGGTGGTCATACAGCCAGGTATCCTAGGTTCTGACCTCCACGTGGTCATACAGCCAGGTATCCTAGGTTCTGACCTCCAGGTGGTCATACAGCCAGGTGTCCTAGGTTCTGACCTCCAGGTGGTCACATAGCCCTTTTGTCCTAGGTTTATATCTCTAGGTGGTCAAAAAGCCAGGTGTCCTAGGTTCTGACCTCCAGGTGGTCACATAGCCAGGTGTCCTAGGTTCTGACCTCCAAGTAGTCACATAGCCAGGTGTCCTAGATTCTGACCTCCAGGTGGTCACATAGCCAGGTGTCCTAGGGTCTGACCTCCAGGTGGTCACATAGCCAGTTGTCCTAGGTTCTGACCTCCAGGTGGTCAAGAATCCAGGTGTCCTAGGTTCTGACCTCCAGGTGGTCACATAGCTGGGTGTCCTATGTTCTGACCTCCAGGTGGTCACACAGCCAGATGTCCTAGGTTCTGACCTCCAGGTGGTCACACAGACAGGTGTTCTAGGTTCTTACTACAGGTGGTCACACAACCAGGTGTCCTAGGTTCTGACTACAGGTTGTCACACAGCCAGGTGTCCTAGGTTCTGATCTCCAGGTTGTCACACAGCCAGGTGTCCTACGTTCTGACTACAGGTGGTCACACAGCCAGGTGTCCTAGGTTCTGTCCAAAAGGTTACCACACAGCCAGGTGTCCTAGGTTCCGTCCTCCAGGTGGTCACACAGCCAGGTATCCTAGGGTCTGACTACAGGTGGTCACACAGCCAGGTGTCCTATGTTATGACCTACAGGTGGTCACACAGCCAGGTGTCCTATGTTAAGACCTACAGGTTACACACAGCCAGGTGTCCTAGATTCTGACCTACAGGTTACACACAGCCAGGTGTCCTAGGTTCTGTCCACCAGGTTATCACACAGCCATGTGTCCTATGTTATGACCTACAGGTTACACACAGCCAGGTGTCCTATGTTACGACCTACAGGTTACACACACCCAGTTGTCCTATGTTATGACCAACAGGTTACACACAGCCAGGTGTCCTATGTTATGACCTACAGGTTACACACAGCCAAATGTTCAATCTTATGACCTACAGGTTACACACAGCCAGGTATCCTATGTTATGACCTACAAATTATCACACAGCCAGGTGTCCTATGTTACGACCTACAGGTATTCACACAGCCAGGTGTCCTATGTTATGACCTACAGGTTACACACAGCCAGGTGTCCTAGGTTCTGACCTCCAGGTCGTCACACAGCCAGGTGTCCTATGTTACGACCCACAGGTATTCATACAGCCAGGGGTCCTATGTTATGACCTACAGGTTACACACCGCCAGGTGTCCTAGGTTCTGACCTCCAGGTCGTCACACAGCCAGGTGTCCTATGTTATGACCTGCAGGTTACACATAGCCAGGTGTCCTAGGTTCTGACCTCCAGGTCGTCACACAGCCAGGTGTCCTAGGTTCTGACCTCCAGGTGGTCACACAGCCAGGTGTCATAGGTTCTGACTACCTGTGGTCACACAGCCAGGTGTCCTAGGTTCTGACCTCCAGGTGGTCATACAGCCAGGTGTCCTAGGTTCTGACCTCCAGGTGGTCATACAGCCAGGTGTCCTAGGTTCTGACTTCCAGGTGGTCACACAGCCAGGTGTCCTAGGTTCTGACCTCCAGGTGGTCACATAGCCCTTTTGTCCTAGGTTCTGATCTCTAGGTGGTCACATAGCCAGGTGTCCTAGGTTCTGACCTCCAAGTAGTCACATAGCCAGGTGTCCTAGATTCTAACCTCCAGGTGGTCACATAGCCAGGTGTCCTAGGTTCTGACCTCCAGGTGGTCACACAGCCAGGTGTCCTATGTTATGACCTGCAGGTTACACATAGCCAGGTGTCCTAGGTTCTGACCTCCAGGTCGTCACACAGCCAGGTGTCCTAGGTTCTGACCTCCAGGTGGTCACACAGCCAGGTGTCATAGGTTCTGACTACAGGTGGTCACACAGCCAGGTGTCCTAGGTTCTGACCTCCAGGTGGTCATACAGCCAGGTGTCCTAGGTTCTGACCTCCAGGTGGTCATACAGCCAGGTGTCCTAGGTTCTGACTTCCAGGTGGTCACACAGCCAGGTGTCCTAGGTTCTGACCTCCAGGTGGTCACATAGCCCTTTTGTCCTAGGTTCTGTTCTCTAGGTGGTCACATAGCCAGGTGTCCTAGGTTCTGACCTCCAAGTAGTCACATAGCCAGGTGTCCTAGATTCTAACCTCCAGGTGGTCACATAGCCAGGTGTCCTAGGTTCTGACCTCCAGGTGGTCACATAGCCAGGTGTCCTAGGTTCTGACCTCCAGGTGGTCACATAGCCAGGTGTCCTAGGTTCTGAACAGCCAGGTGTCCTAGGTTGTGACCTCCAGGTGGTCACATAGCCAGGTGTCCTAGGTTCTGACCTCCAAGTAGTCACATAGCCAGGTGTCCTAGATTCTGACCTCCAGGTGGTCACATAGCCAGGTGTCCTAGGTTCTGACCTCCAGGTGGTCACATAGCCAGTTGTCCTAGGTTCTGACCTCCAGGTGGTAAAAAATCCAGGTGTTCTAGGTTCTAACCTCCAGGTGGTCACATAGGTGGGTGTCCTAGTTCTGACCTCCAGGTGGTCACACAGCCAGATGTCCTAGGTTCTGACCTCCAGGTGGTCACACAGCCAGGTGTCCTAGGTTCTGATCTCCAGGTTGTCACACAGCCAGGTGTCCTACGTTCTGACTACAGGTGGTCACACAGCCAGGTGTCCTAGGTTCTGACCAAAAAGTTACCACACAGCCAGGTGTCCTAGGTTCCGTCCTCCAGGTGGTCACACAGCCAGGTATCCTAGGGTCTGACTACAGGTGGTCACACAGCCAGGTGTCCTAGGTTCTGACCTACAGGTGGTCACACAGCCAGGTGTCCTAGGTTCTGGCTCCAGGTGGTCATACAGCCAGATGTACTATGTTCTGACCTTCAGATGGTCACACAGCCAGGTGTCCTAGGTTCTGACCTCCGGGTGGTCACACAGCCAGGTGTCCTAGGTTCTTACTATAGGTGGTCACACAGCCAGGTGTCCTAGGTTCTGACCTACAGGTTACACACCGCCAGGTGTCCTATGTTATGACCTACAGGTTACACACAGCCAGGTGTCCTATGTTATGACCTCTAGGTTGACACACAGCCAGGTATCCTATGTTATGACCTACAGGTTATCACACAGCCAGGTGTCCAATGTTATGACCTACAGGTTATCACACAGCCAGGTGTCCTATGTTATGACCTACAGGTTATCACACAGCCAGGTGTCCTATGTTATGACCTACAGGTTGTCACACAGCCAGGTGTCCTATGTTATGACCTACATGTTATCACACAGCCAGGTGTCCTATGTTATGACCTACAGGTAGTCACACAGCCAGGTGTTATATCTACTCGTGTCTACTAAAGAAGACGTTCCAGAAATATTTCACTTGAAGTCTAGGACTTGTTATGTAAATAGAGCCATAGATTTAAGAAGCAGTGATCTCCGCAATATGTGCCATTTTGGCACGCAAGGTTTCTGTTTTTGAGATTGTGGTTCTGTCCTATGTGCCGTCTTCGGCTCGAAAGGACAATAGATAGATAGCAAGTCTAGGACTAACATAGAAGCACGGATGTGTACCAGTGAAATACCAGTGGATAGAAAGATACATCGAAAACGATGACACTGGATAGGACACACTCTGCGGAAGCCAACTGAGAGTATTACACAACATGCCCTTTTGGAATCCCCAGGGAAAAAGACAAGGATGAAAACAAGGGGATTCTTAGAGAAGACGGAAGCAGTGATGAAGATGATGGGGAACACATTGAATGATCTTAAAAGAATTGCAAGGAACAGATCGACGTGGAAAGTGTCTGTTGAAGACCTATGCTCCACAGGGAGCTGAAAGTGTCTGTTGAAGACCTATGCTCCACAGGGAGCTGAAAGTGTCTGTTGAAGACCTATGCTCCACAGGGAGCTGAAGGTGTTTGTTGAAGACCTATGCTCCACAGGGAGCTGAAAGTGTCTGTTGAAGACCTATGCTCCACAGGTAGCTGAAAGTGTCTGTTGAAGACCTATGCTCCACAGGGAGCTGAAAGTGTCTGTTGAAGACCTATGCTCCACAGGGAGCTGAAGGTGTTTGTAGAAGACCTATGCTCCACGGGGAGCTGAAAGTGTCTGTTGAAGACCTATGCTCCACAGGGAGCTGAAAGTGTCTGTTGAAAACCTATGCTCCACAGGGAGCTGAAAGTGTCTGTTGAAGACCTATGCTCCACAGGGAGCTGAAAGTGTCTGTTGAAGACCTATGCTCCACAGGGAGCTGAAAGTGTCAGTTGGAGACCTATGCTCCATAGGGAGCTGAAAGTGTTAGTTGGAGACCTATGCTCCACATGGAGCTGAAAGTGTCAGTTGGAGACCTATGCTCCACAGGGAGCTGAAAGTGTTAGTTGGAGACCTATGCTCCACATGGAGCTGAAAGTGTTTGTTGAAGACCTATGCTCCACAGGGAGCTGAAAGTGTTTGTTGAAGACCTATGCTCCACAGGGAGCTGAAAGGTAGAAGAGGAAGAAAGTCTAGTACTAGTTTTCTCCAAGAGTTCTTCCAGAAATGTCGGCTCATTGTTTTCTTTGTTTGATGGCGGGTACGATGTAGGAAGTGATCGTTCTCTTACAGTGGTTCACAGAATGTGGAAACTTGATGCCATACAATTGCGTTTTTTTTAGAACAGAAGCCACATGCAGACACTGAAGCTCGTATTGGATGCTTTCAATAATGGGTTGTTATTTTGTGGGCACTTCGAAGACTCAAATTTCGTCGTCTTTATCTCATCAATAACTCAAAATCGGTGGTTGGTTGGACACCCTGAACACTGTCGACAGAATCAAGAACGTTGGGCAGTTGGCGAGGCTGGATCGAGTGGTCTTATTCTCAAGTTCTCATCTGTGTGTCTTCAATGACCTCTTGCTGACAGCTTGTGCTCTTAACTATCCCTAACTGTACCCGTGGATGATCGCCTGTGTCAGCTCCCAGGGTCTACCTGTACCCGTGGGTGATCGCCTGTGCCAGCTCCCAGGGCCTACCTGTGCCAGTGGATGATCGCCTGTGTCAGCTCCCAGGACCTACCTGTACCCGTGGGTGATCGCCTGTGCCAGCTCGCAGGGCCTACCTGTGCCAGTGGATGATCGCCTGTGTCAGCTCCCAGGGCCTACCTGTGTCAGTGGATGATCGCCTGTGCCAGCTCCCAGGGCTCACCTGTACCCGTGGATGATCGCCTGTGCCAGCTCCCAGGGCCTACCTGTACCCGTTGATGATCGCCTGTGTCAGCTCCCAGGGCCTACCTGTACCCGTGGATGATCGCCTGTGCCAGCTCCCAGGGCTCACCTGTACCCGTGGATGATCGCCTGTGTCAGCTCCCAGGGCCTACCTGTACCCGTTGATGATCGCCTGTGCCAGCTCCCAGGGCCTACCTGTACCCGTGGATGATCGCCTGTGCCAGCTCCCAGGGCCTACCTGTACCCGTTGATGATCGCCTGTGTCAGCTCCCAGGGCCTACCTGTACCCGTTGATGATCGCCTGTGTCAGCTCCCAGGGCCTACCTGTACCCGTTGATGATCGCCTGTGTCAGCTCCCAGGGCCTACCTGTACCCGTGGATGATCGCCTGTGCCAGCTCCCAGGGCCTACCTGTACCCGTGGATGATCGCCTGTGCCAGCTCCCAGGGCCTACCTGTGCCAGTGGATGATCGCCTGTGTCAGCTCCCAGGGCCTACCTGTGCCAGTGGATGATCGACTGTGCCAGCTCTCAGGGCCTACTTGTGCCAGTGGATGATCGCCTGTGTCAGCTCCCAGGGTCTACTTGTGCCAGTGGATGATCGCCTGTGTCAGCTCCCAGGGTCTACTTGTGCCAGTGGATGATCGCCTGTGTCAGCTCCCAGGACCTACCTGTGCCAGTGAATGATCGCCTGTGTCAGCTCCCAGGGCCTACCTGTGCCAGTGGATGATCGCCTGTGTCAGCTCCCAGGGCCTACCTGTGCCAGTGGATGATCGCCTGTGTTAGCTCCCAGGGCCTACCTGTGCTAGTGGATGATCGCCTGTGTCAGCTCCCAGGACCTACCTGTGCCAGTGGATGATCGCCTGTGCCAGCTCCCAGGGCCTACCTGTACCCGTGGATGATCGCCTGTGCCAGCTCCCAGGGCCTACCTGTACCCGTGGATGATCGCCTGTGCCAGCTCCAAGGGCCTACCTGTGCCAGTGGATGATCGCCTGTGCCAGCTCCCAGGGCCTACCTGTACCCGTGGATGATCGCCTGTGCCAGCTCCAAGGGCCTACCTGTACCCGTGGATGATCGCCTGTGCCAGCTCCAAGGGCCTACCTGTGCCAGTGGATGATCGCCTGTGCCAGCTCCCAGGGCCTACCTGTACCCGTGGATGATCGCCTGTGCCAGCTCCCAGGGCCTACCTGTACCCGTGGATGATCGCCTGTGCCAGCTCCAAGGGCCTACCTGTGCCAGTGGATGATCGCCTGTGCCAGCTCCCAGGGCCTACCTGTACCCGTGGATGATCGCCTGTGCCAGCTCCAAGGGCCTACCTGTACCCGTGGATGATCGCCTGTGCCAGCTCCAAGGGCCTACCTGTGCCAGTGGATGATCGCCTGTGTCAGCTCCCAGAGCCTACCTGTGCTAGTGGATGATCGCCTGTGCCAGCTCCCAGGGCCTACCTGTACCCGTGGATGATCGCCTGTGTCAGCTCCCAGAGCCTACCTGTGCTAGTGGATGATCGCCTGTGTCAGCTCCCAGAGCCTACCTGTGCTAGTGGATGATCGCCTGTGTCAGCTCCCAGAGCCTACCTGTGCTAGTGGATGATCGCCTGTGTCAGCTCCCAGGGCCTACCTGTACCCGTGGATGATCGCCTGTGTCAGCTCCCAGAGCCTACCTGTGCCAGTGGATGATCGCCTGTGTCAGCTCCCAGGGCCTACCTGTGCCAGTGGATGATCACCTGTGTCAGCTCTCAGGGCCTACCTGTGCCAGTGGATGATCGCCTGTGTCAGCTCCCATGACCTACCTGTGCCAGTGGATGATCACCTGTGTCAGCTCCCAGGGCCTACCTGTACCAGTGGATGATCACCTATGTCAGCTCCCAGGACCTACCTGTGCCAGTGGATGATCGCCTGTGCCAGCTCCCAGGACCTACCTGTACCAGTGGATGATCACCTGTGTCAGCTCCCAGGACCTACCTGTACCAGTGGATGATCACCTGTGTCATCTCCCATGACCTACCTGTACCAGTGGATGATCACCTGTGTCAGCTCCCAGGACCTACCTGTACCAGTGGATGATCACCTGTGTCAGCTCCCAGGACCTACCTGTACCAGTGGATGATCACCTGTGTCAGCTCCCAGGGCCTACCTGTACCAGTGGATGATCACCTGTGTCAGCTCCCAGGACCTACCTGTACCAGTGGATGATCACCTGTGTCAGCTCCCAGGGCAACACTAAAAATTATTGTGGCTGGAGGTTCTCAAAAAGATGTGTTAACAGGGGGCCGCTTTTGCTCAACTTGTGATTATCGCAACAACTGAATTGTTTAATCCATGTTAGTCGCATATATTGGAGGTCGCACGTTAGAATGTGTTTGTTTGTTTGTTTGTTTGTTTGTATGTTTGTTTGTTTGTTTGTTTGTTTGTTTGTTTGTTTGTTTGTTTATTTGTTGGTAAGATCATCATCACAGCAGGCGAATCCATGCATGCTCCGATATCAGACTCCAGCAAATCCGAGGAGAATCCCTGGTGGACACCGCCCCACAGTCAACGCTACACACAGTCAACGCTACACACAGTCAACGCTACACACAGTCAACGCTACACACAACCAACGCTACACACAACCAACGCTACACACAGTCAACGCTACACACAGTCAACGCTACACACAACCAACGCTACACACAACCAACGCTACACACAGTCAACGCTACACAGTCAACGCTACACACAACCAACGCTACACACAACCAACGCTACACACAGTCAACGCTACACACAGTCAACGCTACACACAACCAACGCTACACACAGTCAACGCTACACACAGTCAACGCTACACACAGTCAACGCTACACACAACCAACGCTACACACAGTCAACGCTACACGCAGTCAACGCTACACACAACCAACGCTACACACAACCAAAGCTACACACAGTCAACGCTACACACAGTCAACGCTACACACAGTCTACGCTACACACAGTCAACGCTACACACAACCAACGCTACACACAGTCAACGCTACACACAGTCAACGCTACACACAGTCAACGCTACACACAGTTAACGCTACACACAACCAACGCTACACACAGTCAACGCTACACACAACCAACGCTACACACAACCAACGCTACACACAGTCAACGCTACACACAACCAACGCTACACACAACCAAAGCTACACACAGTCAACGCTACACACAGTCAACGCTACACACAGTCAACGCTACACACAGTCAACGCTACACACAACCAACGCTACACACAACCAACGCTACACACAGTCAACGCTACACACAGTCAACGCTACACACAACCAACGCTACACACAGTCAACGCTACACACAACCAACGCTACACACAGTCAACGCTACACACAACCAACGCTACACACAGTCAACGCTACACACAGTCAACGCTACACACAACTCTGTCAATCACCTCATAGACAATCAACGCTACACACAACTCTGTCAATCACCTCATAGATAATCAACGCTACACACAACTCTGTCAATCACCTCATAGACAATCAACGCTACACACAACTCTGTCAATCACCTCATAGACAATCAACGCTACACACAACTCTGTCAATCACCTCATAGACAATCAACGCTACACACAACTCTGTCAATCACCTCATAGACAATCAACGCTACACACAACTCTGTCAATCACCTCATAGACAATCAACGCTACACACAACTCTGTCAATCACCTCATAGACAATCAACGCTACACAAAACTCTGTCAATCACCTCATAGACAATCAACGCTACACACAACACTGTCAATCACCTCATAGACAATCAACGCTAAACACAACTCTGTCAATCACCTCACAGACAAATTTACTCTACACAACGCTGTTATCTTCTCTCGTCTTCTGTTATCTTCTCTCATCTTCTGTTTTCTTTTCTCATCTTCTGTTATCTTTTCTCAACTTCTGTTATCTTTTCTGGTCTTCTGTTATCTTTCTTTTCTCATCTTCTGTTATCTTCTTTCGTCTTCTGTTATCTTTTCTCATTTTCTGTTATCTTTTCTCATCTTCTGTTATCTTCTCTCATCTTCTGTTACCTATCTTTTCTCATCCTTTGTTATCTTCTCTCATCCTCTGTTATCTTCTCTCATCTTCTGTTATCTTTTCTCATCTTCTGTTATCTTTTCTCATCTTCTGTTATCTTTCTTTTCTCATCTTCTGTTATCTTCTCTCGTCTTCTGTTATCTTCTCTCGTCTTCTGTTATCTTTTCTCATTTTCTGTTATCTTTTCTCATCTTCTGTTATCTTTTCTCATCTTCTGTTATCTTCTCTCATCTTCTGTTACCTTTCTTTTCTCATCCTTTGTTATCTTCTCTCATCCTCTGTTATCTTCTCTCATCTTCTGTTATCTTTTCTCATCTTCTGTTATATTTTCTCATCTTCTGTTATCTTCTCTCATCTTCTGTTATCTTCTCTCATCTTCTGTTATCTTCTCTCATCTTCTGTTATCTTTTCTCATCTTCTGTTATCTTTTCTCATCTTCTGTTACCTTTCTTTTCTCATCCTTTGTTATCTTTTCTAATCTTCTGTTATCTTCTCTCATCTTCTGTTATCTTTTCTCATCTTCTGTTATCTTTTCTCATCTTCTGTTATCTTTTCTCATCTTCTGTTAGCTTTTTTCGTCTTCTGTTGTCTTCTCTCATCCTCTGTTATCTTTTCTCATCTTCTGTTATCTTCTCTCATCTTCTGTTATCTTTTCTCATCTTCTGTTATCTTTTTTCGTCTTCTGTTATCTTTTCTCATCTTCTGTTATCTGCTCTCATCTTCCGTTATCTTCTCTCAACTTTTGTTATCTTCTCTCATCTTCTGTTATCTTCTCTCATATTTTGTTATCTTTTCTCAGCTTCTGTTATCTTTTCTCATCTTCTGTTATCTTCTCTCATCTTCTGTTATCTTCTCTCATCTTCTGTTATCTTCTCTCATCTTCTGTTATCTTCTCTCATATTTTGTTATCTTTTCTCAGCTTCTGTTATCTTTTCTCATCTTCTGTTATCTTCTCTCATCTTCTGTTATCTTTTCTCATCTTCTGTTATCTTCTCTCATCTTCTGTTATCTTCTCTCATCTTCTGTTATCTTCTCTCATCTTCTGTTATCTTCTCTCATTTTCTGTTATCTTTTCTCATCTTCTGTTATCTTTTCTCATCTTCTGTTACATTTCTTTTCTCATCCTTTGTTATCTTCTCTCATCCTCTGTTATCTTCTCTCATCTTCTGTTATCTTTTCTCATCTTCTGTTATCTTTTCTCATCTTCTGTTATCTTCTCTCATCTTCCGTTATCTTCTCTCAACTTCTGTTATCTTCTCTCATCTTCTGTTATCTTCTCTCATATTTTGTTATCTTTTCTCAGCTTCTGCTATCTTCTCTCATCTTCTGTTATCTTCTCTCATCTTCTGCTATCTTCTCTCATATTTTGTTATCTTTTCTCAGCTTCTGCTATCTTCTCTCATCTTCTGTTATCTTCTGTCATCTTCTGTTATCTTCTCTCATATTTTGTTATCTTTTCTCAGCTTCTGCTATCTTCTCTCATCTTCTGTTATCTTCTCTCATCTTCTGCTATTTTCTCTCATCTTCTGTTATCTTCTCTCATCTTCTGTTATCTTCTCTCATCTTCTGTTATCTTCTCTCATCTTCTGTTATCTTCTCTCATCTTCTGTTATCTTCTCTCATCTTCTGTTATCTTCTCTCATATTTTGTTATCTTTTCTCAGCTTCTGCTATCTTCTCTCATCTTCTGCTATCTTCTCTCATCTTCTGCTATCTTCTCTCATCTTCTGCTATCTTCTCTCATCTTTTGTAGGCCCCAAGTCTTCTTTCCAACTCGTCCAACTCCCCTTCCCCCAAACTTCACCAACCTCGTCCCGCCTCATCAACCCCCAACATCACTAACCTCGTCAAACCTCCCCCCAACCATCTTCCCAACCTCACGAACCTCGTCCAACCTCATCAACCCCCTAACCTCATCAACCCCGCCACCTCACCAATCCCCCAACCTCTTCAACCCCCTCCAACCTCATTAACCCCCAACCTCATCAACCCTCTAAATTCATCAACCACCCCACCTCACCAATCCCCCAACATCATCAACCCCGCCACCTCATCAACCCCAAAACCTCATCAACCCCAACCTCATCAACCCCCAACCTCATCAACCCCCAACCTCATCAACCCCAAAACCTCATCAACCCCAAAACCTCATCAACCCCAAAACCTCATCAACCCCCAACCTCATCAACCCCCAACCTCATCAACCCCGCCACCTCACCAATCCCCCAACCTCATCAACCCCGCAACCTCACCTACCTCGTCCAACCTCACCAACCCCCCCCCCCCCGCTCAACCTCATCAACCTCGTCCAACCTCACCAACCTCCCCGACCTTATCAACCACCAACCTCATCAACCTCGTCCAACCTCACCAACCTCCCCGACCTTATCAACCACCAACCTCATCAACCCCAACCTCATCAACTCCCCAACCTCACCAACCCCACCATCTCATCAAGCTCGTCCAACCTCACCAACCCCCCCACCTCATCAACCTCGTTCAACCTCACCAATCTCCTAAACCTCATTAACCCCCCAACCTCACCAACCCCCCAACCTCACCTACCTCGTCCAACCTCACCAATCTCCCCCATCTCATCAAGCTCGTCCAACCTCACAACCCCCCCCTACATCATGAACCTCGTCCAACCTCACCAACCCCCCTCCAACCTCACCAACCCCGCAACCTCATCAACCTCGCCCAACCGCACCGACCCCTCAACCTCATCAACCTCGTACAACTTCACCAACCCCCACGCCCCCACATCATCAACCTCGTCCAACCTCACCAAACTCCCAACCTCACCAACCTCACCAACCTCATCCAACCTAATCAACCCCCAACCCCACTAACCTCGTCCAACCTCACCAACCACCTAACATCACCAACCTCGCCACCTCATCAACCTCATCAACCCCCTAACCTCATCAACCCGCCACCTCATCAACCCCCCAACCTCACCAACCCCCTAACCTCACCAAACCCGCCACCTCATCAACCCCCCAACCTCATCAACCTCACCAACCCCCCTCAACCACACCAACCTCCCCCAACCTCATCAACCCCCAACCTAATCAACCCCCCTAACCTCATCAACCCCCCAACGTCATCAACCTGACCAACCCCCCTCAACCACACCAACGTCCCCCAACCTCATCAACCCCCAACCTCATCAACCCCGCCCCAACCTCATCAACTCTCCAACCTCACCAACCCCCCCCCTCAACCACACCAACCTCTCCCAACCTCATCAACCCCCCCCACCTAATCAACCTCACCAACCCACCTCAACCACACCAACCTCTCCCAACCTCATCAACCCCCCCCCTCATCAACCTCACCAACCCCCCCCCCTCAACCACACCAACCTCTCCCAACCTCATCAACCCCAACCTCATCAACCTCACCAACCCCCCTCCCCTCAACCACACCAACCTCCCCCAACCTCATCAACCCCCCCCACCTCATCAACCTCACCAACCCTTCTCAACCACACCAACCTCCCCAACCTCATCACCACCCCAACCCCATGAACCCCCCAACCTCATAAACCCCCAACCTCATAAACCCCCAACCTCATAAACCCCCCAACCTCCCCCCCAACCTCATCAACCCCCAACCTCATCAACCTCCCAACCTCATCAAACCCCCACCTCATCAAACCCCCAACCTCATGAACCCCCAACCTCATGAACCCCCCAATCTCATGAACCCCCCAACCTCATCAACACCCCCCAAACCTCTCCAACCCCCCACCTACCTCACCAACTCCCCCACCTCACCAAACCCCCTCCACCTCACCAATCCCCAACCTCACAACCCCCCCCCCCCCCCCCCCATCCACCTCGCCCAACCTAGCGAACCTCACCAACCTCCCCCAGCCTCACCAACCTCACTAATCTCCCCCAACCTAACGAACCTCAACAAACTCCGCCAACCTCACGAACCTCTCCCTATATTTTCACCCAATATGTTAACCCATTATTTTAACCTAATATTTTAACCTAATATTTTAACCCAATATTTTCACCCAATATGTTAACCCATTATTTTAACCTAATATTTTAACCCAATATTTTAACCTAATATTTTAACCCAATATTTTAACCTAATATTTTAACCTAATAATTTAACATGTTTTTTGTTCCATTCTTCTCTTCTTGTTATCCTATTAAATGCCACATTTGGAACGGTCAATATTTTCGTTGGAAGATGTTCTCGGGCCGAATTAAATCAGATCATCTTGGCCTATACTTTTTATGAGGTTGTGGGGAAATAATATTGGAAGAGAATTAAGTATTCACCGGCCGGGCACGAGCTAGGTCTTCCAGTTAATAATTGATGAACTGTTTGAGGTAGCCATCAGTGGGAGTTCACACGGTCATCGGGGTCTGTGACGTGAGACCAACCGGTGTTGATATAATCGTTGACACCCCAAATATAGTTTTATCGTCAGTGTGAAGTTGTTTAGGCCAAGTTTGGAGACACTTTGAAAAAATATTGCATGGACTGGCGGGCTCGATCAGGAATCTGCACAAACTTCAGGCACAGAACTTTCTCTAAATATTTGCTCGTTGGCGTTGTTCTACGCCATGATTTCACGCTATTTTCTGTGCTTTCTCGCTGTGTCGCCCCGTTGACTATCGCCACCATACTCCCCTGCTGTGCTGTAATAACGAACGTTATACATTTGGAGGGGGGTGGGGGGAGGGGGAGAGAGACACTTGGTGGTCTAGAGGTAGCAACGTGGCCTTCACGAAATGAAGGACCTTGGTTCAGAGCCCACCAGAACCGAGGGTGATTTATTTTCCAAAAGTATTAAAAAAAATAAATGCGTGGTGTTGTTGATGACGTTAGCCTCACTTGATCTCTGGGCTAGTAATAAGAGTTATCCCGCCCTTCCATATCACGATAATATACAGGAAGCCCCATGTGCACTCGCGCACGTTAAAGAACACGGCAATTAAAATCGAAAAGAGTAGGCCGTAAATATGACCGCAGCCCGGGCTAAACTAACAACAGAAACCTACCCACTCCGTGGATCCCAGGCCGTTCTACGGAGTTCGTGAACATGGGTTCAGGATTCTCCTCAGATTTTTTTGAGATTCTCCAGGTGGGGGGGGGGGGTGGAGTTCGGAGCACTTATGGGTTAGTCCGGTGTGCAGTGATGATGATCTTATAAACAACAGAAAACGCCATACCTGCCAGTCAGTGGACAATAATAGCTACCTGGCAGTCAGTGGACAAATAATAGCTGCCTGCCAGTCAGTGGACAATAATAGCTACCTGCCAGTCAGTGGACAAATAATAGCTGCATGTCAGTCAGTAGACAAGTAATAGCTACCTGCCAGTCAGTGGACAAATAATAGCTGCCTGCCAGTCAGTGGACAAATAATAGCTGCCTGCCAGTCAGTGGACAAATAATAGCTGCCTGCCAGTCAGTGGACAATAATAGCTGCCTGCCAGTCAGTGGACAAATAATAGCTGCCTGCCAGTCAGTGGACAAATAATAGCTACCTGGCAGTCAGTGGACAATAATAGCTACAGCCATGAACACCTAAAATCAGTGGACAAATAATAGCTACTGCCATGAACACCTAAAATCAGTGGACAAATAATAGCTACAGCCATGAACACCTAAAATCTGTGGACAAATAATAGCTACAGCCATGAACACCTAAAATCAGTGGACAAATAATAGCTACAGCCATGAACACCTAAAATCAGTGGACAAATAATAGCTACAGCCATGAACACCTAAAATCAGTGGACAAATAATAGCTACAGCCATGAACACCTAAAATCAGTGGACAAATAATAGCTACAGCCATGAACACCTAAAATCAGTGGACAAATAATAGCTACAGCCATGAACACCTACAATCAGTAGACAAAAAATAGCTACAG